>OY759209.1:85734787-86953301 GCA_963662105.1 Meiosimyza platycephala | reverse complement strand
GCAATAGTGGTAGATACCCCGAAAAAATATGTAGATTAGTTACTAAATGAAACCTACTCATTTTATTGCTCTTGTTTTATTCTTTAGAAAAATATGTAAAAATCTTTGATTGTGATTACCAATCTAAATTAATTTAAACACCCTGAAACTCATAAGGTGTTCAAAATTGACTCCCTCTCATACAGTTGTTTGCTCAAATTGAACCATAGAATTTTATGTTTTCCGGATGAGACCTCCAAACCGGACTACTCTGTATATAAAATAATTCGATTTAAGCTTAATTTATGTGAATAATTTGAAGTAAATGTTCAATCACTCTATAAAAAAATCACCCACTATAAATATCAGCCTCAAAAATCTTAAATTAATATAATTTTCTAATCTACATTGAAACTTTTATAGTTTGGGTATCGTTACGATACAAATGTGGTAGGTAGATTTACAATCAGATTTTTATCGAAATCAATCATTGCATAAATCTTGACAAACAAATCTAAAGTAAATTTTCGTGATATTTGAAACTAACAGGTATCACATTTAATATCTTGGTCATAAAAATAACCAGGTACATAGCAATAAATATATGAGACCATTTGTAAAATCGTATGTGGCCGGCAATTGGTCGGCAAATTTAGTACCAATTTAAATTTATCAAAATTATTGTTGCCGTTTATATGGAAAATTCGATAATTGATATTTTCAGTGTGATAAGTTTTATAGATTGTTATCAAAATGAAATTTTCATTGTATTTGTATACTTTCGTTTAATTTCGATAAATTTGTTAAAATAATCAACAATGACAATAAAAAAGTTCGATGCATCGTTTAGTTTTTCGGTAGCATTTGTACACGGTAGTTGGTAGAATAAACTCAATATGATATCCAAAGAAGCTGGTAAATACTGAAAATTCTACAAAGAAAGGTGGTCAATTTCATAAGTTTCCTGCTCCCTTGCTATTTTCTCGTATCAATTTTTTCACGAAATTAAATATATCCAACACATTTATTGCAGATACAGGGAGTCAAAAATCAATGAAACATAAATTAGCCGTATATTCAGTTTATGATCCACCATATCTTTTAAACTGTTTATAGATCAGACATTTATCTATTTAGACTTTTGATATGGACGACATTAACTTTAAAATACCGTATCAGTCAATTTGATCAAAGGTTATTTTTCATAAAAAAAACGCGCTACGTTCTAGATAAAGTTTATATCTCAACCTAATTAAAAGTCTATTTAAGCACAAGTATGAGATATATATATTTTAGAGATATGACGAATCGAAAATATACATAGTTTACGGCTTATTTATATTGCATTCACTTTTGAGTCTCCATGTGTCCAATAAATAAACACCGTTAATTTGATATATTTAATTTCAAAAACTATAGCGAATCAAACAATTATTACGAGCGTCCATGGAGAACAGACCTTAACATACAGTTTCTCGAAACTGAATCATTGCTTAAAAAAGAGTGTTTGCTGGACACGTTAGTGTTTTCAGAATTTCTTTTTAAAGAATTTATTTTTAAATAATTTTTCGATAATATAATAAAAACTATAAGCCATTGAGACTCTACGAGTATAACCTCAAACACAATCGCTTGTGGGCCGATAATATCGATTTTGATCTATGAAAGCTCATGAATAATTTTATCCAAAAAGATATTGTTGCTTTTTCTATGGTTGGTCATAAGTAGCAGATACCGATTAAGAGTGGTACAGAGAATTATGAAATTGACCCGCTTTCTTTGAATTGAGTTCGTAGATTCAAACCATCCATTTAAAACATTAATTCTAGTTGTAGACTACATAACGCCTAGAAGAGTGTCCATATTTTTGGTATTACTTTGCACAGCACTTGCCGTCGCTACCACAGTACTGGGTGTTACAAATTCACGCCTTTCAAATGATCTTCACGAATCCCTGCAAAAATTAGAGGTCTTAGAGTTGTACATACAAGCGACAGAAGCAAATTTAACAAGCACTTCAACAACAACTACAACCCAAAGCCCTTCTAGAGAAGTTATTGGATTTTACGAAAGGCTACACAACTTACCACAATTATAAGTTTATATCTTTAACGGCTTGCAACTACCTACATACGTATATCATGATTTTATATTCCTTATAATGAGTCATATATTATATTTATTAAAGTACAATAAACAATTTTATTTGCAAGAAAAAAACGTATTATCAACAAAAAATTTAAAAAATAACAAATTGTAATATCGTTTTTATGACTGATTGTAATTTATTAGAGCAACCGTTATTATTTTATTGTATGGGTCATTTAACAATTTGGTTGATAAATAAAAATATTGCCGACGTTTTAGCGTAAAGTGGCAAAATTATTGGTAGTAAACACATATACAATGATGTATGTATGTGCTGCGCTGACAAATTATAAACTTAATGTCACATAATTGTGGCGTAAATAAATAATCGATTCTGAGGTAAAATATACTTACTATTATACATTAATTTGAAGACTCTGCTACAACTCCATTATATTGTATAATAAATAATAAATTTTATAATGATTTCAACGAGGTTTTGTACACTGTAGGTTACGATGATAGATAAGTTTTTCTAGCGTATTTCTTGATCGTATGGCCCATCTATTGCAATCGATTTTCCATAATCTCAATTGAGATGAATGCATGGTTTTGTGATCAACTGAAGTTCGTGATTTAAAATAGTGTGGATCCACTGAATTTTCATAACCATCTCAGATATAAATTTGTAAAGGTACGTCACGACAGTGTGTTTATGGGTGACCTTTTTGAAAGCACTGATTGAACATTTCAACAAAATATTAGTGTTTATTTGTATTCAAATTATGAATGTGCCAAACTGCTATACCTACTGCGGAAGTTAGTTATAATAACAAACCAATATATCACAAAAGTATTTAGAATGAGCTGATTGGGATAAGAGGGCGTGGTGTTTTCCACAGTAGTAATAAATATAATTACTATACCAAGAGAGTTATTTGAGTTAATGTAACCAAATACTAATACTAGGAGCGTTTTTACTACATTGCAGGGTATTTAATTTTTGGTAATTGTAACCTACATATTTTTGTTTAATACAAAAAAAACTATTAATTAAAATTAAAAAAAACGCAGTTCTCTTATTTAGTCTAATCTCTTTAATATTTTTTAAATTTATTATTTTAATTTTTAAAATAAAAGTTTCCATAACATATTTCACATATTTACTAATTTTATTACTGCTATATTATTCCCACTAGATCATCTATCGTTTACCAACAGATTTAAGGCCTATTGTTTATGACATACGTTGGAATCCTGATTTGAAAACAGGTACTTTCGAAGGAAGTATTTCTATACAAATTCAAGCCGAAAATGCGACCAATTTAATTGTAATGCATGCTCTGAATTTGGATATCGATGGTATTAGTATACTCAATATGATGGCACGCATTCGCATGCGTGTTAAGGATTCCTACTTGGCACCAGAACGTGAACTACTAATCATCGAACTATGGGAATTGCTACGAACCGATACACCATACGTAGTTTCAATGGATTTCCGCGGTAAATTAGATGGACTTTCCGGCTTATATTCCAGTTCATATTTTGACGAGAACGACGAAGAGAGGTAAGTTATAATAACGATCACAATGATAATCCAAATGATGATGTAGCAATTACTTAGTAAGAGTTACAACATTAATTTTTAACTGAACTTGTCATTATTTTTGTATATACTGATGGTGATGTAAGTAAGGCAGGAAGTAATTGCGAATCCTAAAGAAGAGAAAAATATTTTTCGTTTTTGCATACAATGTACAATGTGTGCTTAAGGCTTGATGAAGCTTGGCGCGTTGTATCACATTTCCCGTATCTTCATAAATAATACCTGTTGTTGGTTAGTGATCGAGATTCATGTTGAGCAGCCATTGAACTTTAATTTTGTAGCTCGTTTTTGTTATGCTTTTGTTCTAAATTTATTTAAATTATTTTCCTTTTAAATTCTTGTGGACATCAGCTTGTGGTTATAATATCTGTTGGGATTTCCGATTGACAAGAACTTTTGGAATGCTTATGCCATAGCAGCTACCGGCGTATTACGTATTATATAATGTGCAAAAACCGTAACGAGGTTGATGTTGATTGTGAAGTTCGGTTGCGATGTTAGAAATGAGTAATGATCAATTGCGTGCTCGAAATTTAGATGTTGTTTAAAATTTGATTTGACATTGATGAATATTAAAAAGTTTTAAAAAAAAATCTGTGCATTATACACACATACATAGGTATATTGAAAGAAAAAAACAAATTTCATAACTTTAAGGCTGTTGTTCTTACTCTCCTGAAAGAAATATTACTTGCTCAATTGTTCGCAATTCTTGTAAAGACTTATATATTTCTATGATTGAAAAAAAGTTCACAAAAATCTCCAGATGCGTTATTGGATGTTGAACGCAGAACCCATCAGGTGTTAGGTTTTCCTATCATATCACTTTTCATTTGCATTTAGTAGGTGGAGCACGTCAACTCTTTCCTTAATATTTCCTTGCAACCAAATGAAGTGTATGTTAAAGTGTTAGTCATCTAATTGAGAGAATAATTCAGGGCCACTAGTAAGCTTAGGACCACTGATTTTTATTATTTACTAGCAGCCTAACTATCTGAGAAAATGTTTATATCTATTTTTAATATAGCATTTCTATACAGCCAGAACCGCTATCTGAAAAACTCTACAGTGGTCTGGTATATTCGCAAAAATTCTGAATTTCTGTCACTTAGAGTAAATATCATAACCAAATTGGCTCGTTAGCTTAGAGCTATCTATGTAGAAATTATGATAGACCCATCGTTTCCGGATTCCAGCCATCTCTAGATGAGATGACATCCAGAATTCATTCTTGAATGATAACACTTAAACAGTATAATACTCGTACAAATCAGAGAAAATAAAACTCAGAACGTTAGCATTGTCGAGTACTCAGTGGTGAATCCACTTTATTACTAACTTTATATCGAAACTAAGTCTTCATTGATTCAATTGAAGCTTTAATTTATGTAGCCTGAGGCTAAAACTGAGATGAAATCCTAATTAATTGTTTTGACTTTTGTTTGCTGATACATTTACGAGGTGTGTTTGTGTGTATTTTGCGGGCTGCGTTTGTCCGATTGGCACGATATTTTTGTTGTTGTATTTGCACGCATATCTAGAAAGTATCTAGAAATTTTTGAGCCATATTGGCTATATACTTTTATGTCAGCTGTTGAAAAAATAACACCTGTTTTAGTACTGTTAGCGATTTTTCAATTTTTCTAAATAATGGATGCCAGCGATCCAGAACGCCTCCATTGGGATGATTGCACCTTAGTTTCGACATCATAACATTAAACCCATGATTCATCACCTCTTTTGATGCGTTTTAATAGTTCTGTATCGTTTTGGACTTGGTTCAGCAACTTCCATTCGTTGATCTTTTTGTTTGAATTTAACAATTTTGAAAAAATGTTTCTGCAACACGTTTCATACCCAAAGCATCCGAAAAAATTTCATGGCATGAGCAAATTCATCATAACATTGGTTTATTGATATATATTGATATTGATATATTGATGTGTATAGTGTTCTTTTAATTAAAAAACTTTTAATGGATTCGTATTCAGTGATCAAATATTCATTAGCATAGTATCAAGTTATATATACATACATAGGTACATATGTACATTTATCATTTGGAGCTAGGAAATGAATTTTGTTCGAGAATACTCAATTTAACCCCATTGTCCGACCATGTACCAGATATGCACACATATTAAAAATGTGTGTAAATAAGTCAATTTTTTGTGATGTTACTTTCCGGACTATATAATATTTATTTAATGTACAGTAACAATAAGCTGTAAATATGTTTTTCACACTTTTTATTTACCAAATAAAAGAAAAAAAATGTTATACAATTAGTTAACAAATCAACAATAGAGCGCACAAGTTCCACCTACTAATGTCTAACGATAACAAAACAAACCAAAAAATAATAATCCAAACAAAAGACTGTCAAATACAACAATAACAAACAAAACAAGCCGGTCTCACATTCATCTCAATCAACGACGACTACAATAAACTCCGGTTTTGTGCTGCTCCAATTGAAATCAAACAAACAAATCAATAAGACTGAAATGCGAGAGATTCGAGAGCAAAAACCTCCACATTCACAAACGCACAAGCAAAACTTTAACGCTCGCTCTCAACAGCAACTGGTGGAAAGCTGCGTACGCACAATATTCCTCTCAGTTTCTGTATCAATTTCGAGGCAGGAGTGCAAACATTTTCACGAGAGAGAGAATCGCATAGACTGAAATGAAAAAACAAACGTAAATTAATTGAAGCCACCGTTTGAAGCTGAGCTTTGATGCCAACTTGTGCTGTGCATGCAATTTAGTTGAAAGCGCAGAGTGAATAAAGACGGTTGGTTGGTTAAAACTGTAAATACATACATGGAAATTTATGCGTTTGAGGATTTAGGCACGAAACTCGTTTCAAAGATTTTTTTCGCTTTATTTTTGTATGAGATAATATTAATTTTACATAAATTATATTATTATCCCATAGCAAAACAAAGTCTCTGAAAGAAGTTTTCTGCTTCAAAAACGCGAAAAGTTTCGAATATTCGCATACAATCTAACCAATAATCTTCGGGTTCGGGTTATCGTATAGAAAAAGTGAAGTGAAAATCAAAACAAGAAAAACAACGTCAAAATTCAAAACATATAAAAATCATTAAACAATTTTAAAAACAAAAACAACAAATTAATGATTTTCAATAGCGGCCAGTATGCCAAGCCCATTCTCGAAATTTATTGCATATTAAAAAGCATAAACTAAAAAAAAAGAAAGTTCTACTAAGTCCCATTCTACAAAAAGTTTTTGTTACACACGTACCATACGCTCCGGGACACAACTTGGAGTGACAAATCTTACACGCGTTCGCATGCGCAATGCTTTGCGCATTTCTTTAGTGAAACGCTATACTAACGGCATTAACTGAAGTCACATCAAATGTCATAAGACGAGTGTTAAATAAAAAGTGAAATTCTTTCTTTTTTTTGTGAAGTGCAGCAATGAAATGAAGATAATAAAAAAATGTTCTAAGCCAATGTTGGACTCTTGTCCATTCCCTCCCTTTACCTTATGAAAATGTGGCTTAAGTTTCTGTGTTTGTGTTCATTGTTGGTATTTGAATAAGCATGTAGTTTCTAAATAAATGCCAACCATTAGTGTTGGCATTATACATTGTTTTTATTGTTTGTGGTTTTATTTAAACCTTAGTTTACTTAATGTAACCATGATGCAGTACCTGGCTTTAATTATGTGAAAAATCTAATACGGCTGAGAGTATAAGCCCCGCTAATTAGCAATTGGCTATACTGCCGGGGGAGCAATATATAAAGGACTTTGCTGTTTTACTCATCACGCGTTTATATCAGCTTACGAGACAGCTGTTTTGACTACACCTTTCCCTTTCGGATATTGCAAAAATTTCAAATGAGACAAAAAATAAAATTAGTAGATTTTCACTCCAAAACGACGATGGTTGTAAACTGAAACAGGTGATACTACAATTTGGTAGAAAGCAAAGTTTCAATCTTTTTGATGTATTTAAGAACTTAAAGTTTAAGATATCAAGCTAAATTTTTGAGTTCATTGGTTTGCGAACTACAAAAATATATACAAAAATTAATAATTTTTAAATAAAATAATATTTCTTTCAAATATACATAGTATGTACATAGCCTAGATAGAGCTATCCTGTCATGTCTGCGTAGGTATTAGTTTCGCAAACTAATCATTTACAAGATAAAACCATATACATATGTATGTACGAATTTTCTTCAAGTCCTCCAAGCTATAATCTCATTTCTTCAATCTTTCTTTAACTACATAAGTCTCAGAAAGCCTGTAACTTGCTGATGATCATTTTTATCGTAAATCTAAAATGAATCAGTTCCTTCTGCTTTGTAACTATAAGAGTTGATTTCAAATTCTAATTCATTAGAATGATATTAAAAACTTTCGATTCGAAGTTTTAGCTTCTAGAATGGAATCGACGACTGTATCAATTTCTGGAACATTGAATGAAACGAGTCAATTCGAACTCCAAGCCTTTGGAATGAAATAACATAGTTTTTTTTATATTTTGAAACAGTATTTATGTCTCTAATTATGAATTTTCAAGTCTATAGACGGTGGAAAACTACTGCTAATTCCATACATCTTCCTTAATATATGTTTTTGCAAGCTTAACAGCGATTGAATTCCATTAAAGCTATCTGTAATTTTGAGTCGAAAATATCATTATATAAATAAAATAATTATATATAAACTATAATAATTCATAGTTATTCCTGCATTGCTTCAACTTTCAATAATTATTGCTACAGTTTTCACTATGTAAATAATAATTACAGAACAATTTAAAAACACAAACCGTTTGCATTCAGCTGCATGAATGAAAAATTCAGCTTTAACAGCGCTCTTTATGAACAAATCCATTTTTATTACTTATCAAAAGTTGATGTTTAGTAAACCAGCTTTTTAGCAGATACAAATCCCAATTATGTAATATCGCTAGTTATTTATAAAATATTCATAGCGCCATAAGAACATACGGTATCATCAGTAAAAGCTGGTAGCATAAAAACAGATCGAATTGATCTTGATTATTCACCCCATATCACCCTTTGCATTCAGTTTGATATGATTAAGACACGATTTGTAGCATTTTATAGTTTATTTAATAAAAATTTTTGATTTGTCAGGTTTTGTTTTGTCAACAAGCAGGGAAGCGGGTAGGTTTTTCTTATCTAAATCAAAAAAAATTTCATAACTAACGTCGAAATGAGTATCTTCTGAAACCATATGAAATAATTTTTATTAATTATATTTTATGTAATTATTTTTCTAATCGAGCCTTGCAAGTATTTTCTTTTTCACTAATTGTAGGTAAAAAAAAATCGCTTGGAAATTTATCGTTTCCATATTTAAAAAGTTCATATTCTAAAGTTACCGGGAAAATTTTAAAAATGTAGATTAGTTAGAACATCGACCACAAAAACATACTTGAGTTTTCTAATTTAAGGATATTGTTGATTGTTTAGAATTGGTAATATAAGGACATAAAAGAAAGCTTAAGTTCAACTTGGGTTATATACATACATATATATATTTGTTAACCCTCCGATTAGCGGTAACATAAAAAACGGTAAATCATATTTTGTGGTCTGACAGATATTTAATCATCTTTTTTGTCGGTGTGACCTATCAAATCATGGCATGGTATGTTCCAGGTGCGAAATTATGTGTGGAAACGGTGTGTAGTATGATTAAAGTACAGTACGTATTATGTTTGTATAGATCTTTACCTTTACCTTTACCCCAAAAATCTTAAAGATGGGTTTTGTTCCAAACAGGAAGAATTCACATTCTTATTTCATCATTTTGTAAATTCAATACAAACATCTATCATGCTGAAGAAACAAGCAAGTGGCCATCAATTAGTAGCGCATTTGCACGAGTAAAAAAAAAGACCAAACCAATAAATGAATAGCATTCAGCTTCCTTCAATGGTAAAAATTCTGTAATTTCGATTTATTTCACTCACAATAACATCCACAAATTCTGTAGTTTTAAATTGTTTGCAAATTGAGATTGTATACTATTGGATTTTATCTAGTGAATGAAGTACGATTGTGTATTCTAGAGCAAAGAATATGGTTTACACTTCTATTTTAATATTTCATGATAAAACGAGGTTACATTCTGTAAAACCCGTTATCTGCATAGTTGAGATTGTGTATTCTAAAATTTTAATTCCTCCACCCTCAGTAATAATTTTGTGTTCAAATTGATATTCAGGGTTTCCGTGAAAAAAAAATTATGAGACTTTATAAAATTTAGATGAAGGTACTGCTATTTTCATGTTCACAGCTGTACATATGCAATTAACGAAGGATTCTCCGATGAATATACTAGGCGTGTTTATACTCAGCAATAATGGTGTTAATCAAAATGACCTGCGTCTCTATTCTGTGTGTATGAAAAACAATGCCAGCTCCTGGAGGAAAATCCAGAAATATTTTCTATATACTTTTGCTGCTTAAACTTAAGTTCTGACTCAGTTCGAACTTCGAAGTAAATAATTTTAATCAATTATTAAAGAAACTTTTCTATAAAAGTGGGTCATTTTGACACACACACTGCAGAAGGGTTAATACATTTTTACTTTATGGTGCAAGTTTTTTTATATTTTTTATAAATATATTCCTCTTTTATTATTTTGATTTATTATATTAAATTTTTGAGTTGATGTCCGTCTTTTAAGCTCTTTCACTTTATTTCTACTATTTTTATTGTTGAAATTTGTTACTGCGCTTGCAAACAGGTTGCAGTCACATGGCCCAGCTATGCCAGTCGGTTAAACAACCAACAAATCAAACAACTTACCAGCCAGTCAGCCAACTTAAGTCAGGTTAAGAAGGCCATCAGGTGAGCGGTGGCAAGCAGAAATTCGCTTCATTTGCTTTGCTGATTCTTGGCCTTAAGTTTTCTGCGCATTTGAATTGAGAGTTGGTTGAATGTGCCGTTGATTTGTTAAAGAAGTGCTAACTACAACAACAACAATCAAAACATTTAAGCAAAACATTAAAATTGTTTAATTTCTTGTTTTGTTTCTTTGCTGTCTTTTCTTTTCAATTTTGTTTTTTCTATCGGCAATCGACTTACTTTCTATAATCGTCATATAAGTTCTTGAATTGTATACACATTAGGGTGGTTCTTATTTAATTTTAACATAATTTATTTATCGTTAATTTCATAATTTATTTGGCTGTTTTATTTTTGCCTAAAATACATTATTTAACAACTTGTAACAACTTTAAAAATTAAAAAATTCTTCATTTCTAAATCAGGCTTAGTTTTGGAATAAAATTGAAATTATATTTTTAATTATTTACTTTTTGAAAAAGTACCTAAAATTTCTTGTTTGTTTTGGAAATCAAATAAAAGCTATAATTTTTATGTTTTGGAAGTTTGACCACGAACTGCACCATAATTAGATAATATTTTTTTAAAATTTTCTCTAAGTCCGGGGAGGGGCTATAAAAGAAGTGCAGTATGATCATTTGATCTATCGCATACCAATAATTTTATCCTTTGAAGTACTTGTACGTACATATCAATTGCTTTGAGAAATAAAAAATGAGAGGTAAAAAGTGCTACCGTCCAATTTTCTTTTAAAAATTTTCTTCTGAAGAGATAGAGTCCCAACATTTGTACATAGGTTCACCCTAATTTTAAATGTAACTTTATTTCTCTCTTGCCTCTTCACTATTCCTGGCATCTATCTAAACGTATTTTTTGTTTTGACATTAGAGTTTATTTTCCTTTTATATTACGATTTTCTTTCAAATCAACAATATTTGTTATTTTTATAGTTGCGCAAAAGTAGGACAGTCGGTTGTATCTTTTTTTTTCGTTTCACCTGCTGCTGTTTTTTTTTTCTTTTTAACCTCGTGTTAATTGGCCATAATGAAAATTAGTGATAAAACATTTTTTGGCAATTATTTAGCTATTGTTACCATTGTTGCTCTTTTTTTGCAAGGTTTGTTTGTCTCTTGTCGGTTTTTTTTTTTGCTCTAAAAGTCTAACTTTGATCAGTGTTTTAACTACTATGTTAGCTAAAACCTTATTAATAGACACTGACTAGTGTTGTTGGACATATAACGAGACCTGAAGGTTGCCACATTTTTCCCATATATTCAAAGTAAATGTCAACTATTACATCGTAACTTATATTTATTAATCACTAATGATGAGGCTATGCATAACGTCTTAATCACTGTTCTAGCTAATCAGTCGCTCAATTTTTATCAATTTGGCTATTAATGTTTAAGTGTAGAACTTAGATAGTTACGCTCTCGTTTCAAAACTTTTATTTAAATTATTCTTCAGTGCTAAAACTGAAAAGAAAGAAAATGACTCGTAGTTTGATCTGCTAAAGGCAATAAATTTTCTAGCAGCAGAAAACAAAAATATTAAAACTTTGTCTCTGCTGACTCATGTAGGCGCGCTTTCCGTCTTAAGAGTTGAATTTAAAATGAACTGAATGTAGGCTTCGCATATTTAAATAGATAAACCGAACACCAACAATAACAACAAAACTGAAATTGATGCCACAAAAGTAAGTCAACGATATGACAGCATTCATCAACATTGTCATCGTCATCAACTAATTAAATAAATTTAAAACTTGCGATTGAGCGTTGAAATCCAACAAAAACAATAGCTGTCACAAAAAGCGAAATAAGTTCAAATAAAAATTTAAAAAATATATTTAAAAGTTGTAGCTACTAGTAAATTTGTTGTTGGCCTACTAAAAAGATCGAGTTGAATATTTTGCAACTAGGCAACGACTACGGTAATGATGACGTCGACTTGCTTGATTGCAGTTGTTGTTTTGCAGCATAATACACAGATACGATTACTTGTATCATAAACATTAAATAAAATGAAGCGCAAATAAACAAACGTATGAATGTAGAACGAGGTACAAGATATTTCATTCTGCATCTGATTCAATGATAGATGCAATGTGTATGTATGTATTTGACCATAAAATGATTGAAAATAGAAGAAAAACCTGTGAGACCGAATCTGCGGAAATGTAATTTTTAATAATTTCTAATTTACTAAAGTATTTAATTTTAGCATTAACATGACACCTCATTTGTTAATAGGGGCTGTTCGCATATAACATAACGCCACTTTGGGTGAGAGGGGCTCGCAAATTTTTTACGAGTGTAACATGGGGAAAAGGGTCAGCTTAAATGTTACGTCATATTGTAGCCATATTGTGGTCATTTGAAGCTTATCTGATTCAAACTTAGCAAAATTTTCTTTGGTCAAGGAAATCATTGCACATTATTTTCAGTAACAGACATACTCTTTCTCTCTTCTTTGCTCCATTATTCTACAATATTATTTTTTAAATTCTTACGAAATTTAAACCATAATTCAACATTTTATAGACATATATATATGTATGAATGTATATTTATAAATATTTAGAGTATATACACTTTAAATTTTAAATAATATGAAAGCTCTGACTTTAATCATACCAAACTATTCCTCACATAAACTAAAAAAGAAAAACTTTTACATGACGACTTCTCCATAATTTCGCAGCAATACAAAATTTCGTATTATCCACATAAAAAACATTCTATATCTCATTAACTGAATAGACTTAATGTCCAGGCCAATCTGACTAAATTCACAACATTTCTCCAAAATAATGTTATAGGTCTCGGTGCTAAGAAAAAAGTTATGCAAGCAAAGTCTGAAATATCATGACATTTTTCCAAGGAAATGTTATGAACAAAAACCTTGGGTGATAAGTACTATATATACGAATCTTCATATTATTGATAAGGTTGGGTTGGGTTAATTTATTTAATTAACATACATACGAGTACATATATTTATATATATATTTATGTTTGATCTGAATTTGTATTAACAGCAAATCCGAAAGTTAATTAATTTACTGAAAGCCAACTATCTGTATTAACTACTTACATATCGCTCACTTATTTTCAAGACTGGCATAACTCAAAAAACCTAAAGTGGGAGAAAAACGCATTTGAAGTTTTCAATAAGTTACTTTTTATATGAAAATAATGAAAAGTGTGTCTACATAAACTCTTCTCACAAAGCAAGTTTATAAGATATCTTTCTAATTTTTTCACATAAAATAAAAAATATTTCTGCATCCTTATATTAAAAAAACACTTTTTTTGAGTTATGCCAGTTTTGAAGTAAGTAAAATATGTGTGACGTTACTAGGGGGAGAGAATTTAAAAAGCTGAAAAATCGCTTTACGTGATATGTGATCGCTACTTCAAAAGTCCTCAAAATCAATACCCCATGTAAAAAAATGGTAAGCCCAAACTGGACGAAATCTGAATTTATGCTGCCTTAATCTGAGCCAATCTTGGCTTCTTATGCTGGCTCAAGCCTATTATGTATCTAGGATGATAACTATTACTGTTAAGCCAATACTGAAACAAGCCTGGGATCATTATCAATCTGGACATGTTCCAATGTAAAATCTCAAGTCCGAATTTTTTATTATAAGGAGCTTTGTGTCGTGAACTTTTTGATAATGTTGATATATGGAATGTTATATTTTTATTAAAAATTTTCTAGCAACTTAGTAAAATTTAAAAATAGCATTTTAACCGATGTAGCTTTTGTGTTCGAAGATCGCGGTTTTATTGGAAATATTAAAATGATGAAAAATAGATGAAGTTCTGTAACATAGAAATTTGCTGCCATTAAATTGATGCGTTTTGATCACCTCTACAAATTTAGACTTAATATATTTTTCTATTTATGGCTTATTTTTCAAGTTATTGAGAAAAAATCATTTTTCGGTTTTCTTAAGCGATCGGTCGGGAAAAGAAACACAATTTGTCTTTGGACAAATGTGAGACATCAAAGTGTCACTGGCTCCCAGACTAAAATGCTCAGCTATGGAATTTTATCATTTCAAGCTGCCTTACTGGGTCATTTAGTACACTTATCACACAAATTAAAACTTAGTAACAAAGTTTGAGTAAAAGTTTTCTTTATTTCTTGCATCGCAAAATTCTTTGCAACTGAATGTATTTTATAATTGATGCTGTAGCGATGGAAACTGTTATGAACATTGCAGGTGCAGGGCATATCAGTGAGTTGTGTCAGACGTTAAACAATGCAAGCAGTCTAAATGCTAAACCCATTCAGTTGAGAGCATCGAACGAACGAATGAACTAATGAACTCATTAAATTGCAATAAAAAATTTTATGCTAATTAAATTAATTTATTGAACTTTGAACATTGAAATTAAAATTAAAATTAAAAACTTGAATTTTGTTGTGCAGTTGAATTCATTTTCCATTTCAATGATGCTGTTGTAATAATTTGCAAAATATTTTGCTGCAATAAATTGCAATTTGGCAAAACATCTTTAAGTCGAAAACTTGGCAAACGTGTACTGATTCTCTTATTTTGATGCTATTATAATGTAAAATTAAAGTTATCAAAATAATGAAATAAGTTTGATGGTCACAATGACTTTAACTTACAATTAGTTATTTATGAGTTTATTTTTTTTATTTGTGTGAAATAAAAATTAATGCTTTTTCATAAGTGACACCACTACTGTCGATAACTACTTCGAAAAAAAAAAACAATTACATTCCATAGCAATACCAATCAGTCACTACTTAAATTGGAGAAAGGCGTCTGCGCATAAGCTGCACGTGACTAGCATTCGTAAACAAGCAGTGCGTTGCGGGTTGCCGACGCATTGTGTTATTCGGTGTTTACTTGCTCCAATTTTGTGCTTGTTTCATCAAAGCTAACCCAAATTATATGTAATTTGTTAATACAAATGCTTGCTAATTTCATATAACTAAATTTGTTGATTTTACAGGCAAAGAAACGAAATTTTCGAAACGCAAAAGTGTACATTTCTTCAAATTCAAAGACATATCGTAACCCTACCCAGCAGGCAAGTGAGCAAGGCATACCTCGGAAAAGGCCTGCTAGCACTGCTGCGATTGTAAGAGACCTTCTCAAAACTAGATTTTCATACAAATAAAAATATGTGTATGTACTCATGAAAAAAATAAACATTAAAAATATCAACGCAAGTGTGGTGAGGTGACGCGGATAAAAAAAAAACAATAAACTCAGAGTCTCACGACGTATTAAAAAATTTAATTTTTTTCAAGTATTTCTGTGTCCCCTGCTACGGCTATCGGTCTTAGAAGGCCTGCTTAGGGAAGGCCTGTTTTATCGGGACATTTTATATAAAAAAGAAAGATCGTTTGAAAGGATCTTAGTCAAAGTGTAGGTAATTAAGTGGTATAGGCAGGCCCGGATTTAAAAATTTGCCGCCCTTCTTCACTGGTGCTTTTGCTTGTCAACATTTTTTAGGTAGCTTAGGAGGCGACATTCCAACTCACCATCACCAATGCATTACCATTTAAAAAAATTTTAAAAGTTCCCAATATTTGCCGCCCCTAAATTCGTGCCGGCCTAGGCACTGAAATATATATGTAATTGTTTTAAACTTTTAAATTATAAAAGTTAATAAAAAATAATTTACTTTGCTTTAAACTTTACACAATTTAAGCACGAAGGCAATCGGCACGCTGACTTCCTATGCAAACAGCCGACCTTGGCCGTTGATGGCTTCCATGAAATCCTCAAACATTTTCGTACAATCTTGAAATTTACCGAAACTTCGGTTTGGCAGTGTTGATCTTGTTAAAAATCTTATTCATTTGTTTCTTGTTGACTATACGCTATTGCTCTATATTGTTGTATTCAGATTTATCGCTATTTCTGCTTCCGTCCAAACGGAGACGTGAATTCTATTTCATGGTTGTTCTGTCAATTGCATTTTCTAACTTTTTATTGATGTACATATTCTATTTCAGCACTGTTGTGTTAGTCCGAGAGGCTGCGTTGCAAACGACATAATCATTTTATCCCGTTTGATTCCTATTTAAATTATTCCTTTCGTCAGCTGCTTTTGTAGTGGGTGAGGCTGGTCGTGAGAGGCCGAAAAAAAGAATTTCGCGCTCAATAATTTGGAAAGTAAGCTAAAGGTAGAAAAATATAGTGAGACCAATATTGTAGAGGAGATAAGAGCACATCGATTTCATGCACGAAAAATCTTCATGTGACAATATTTGACCAATCTTTCACCGTTTTAAAATTTCAAATAAATGCTGTAATTTTGAACAAAAATAGTTATTTTGGGTGAAAAAATTCGGTTTTCAGATTTGAATGATTAATGTTACTCTAAATTTTGGAATAAAAAACGTATTTTTTTGAATATGTCGATGGTTATTAGTAATTTTAGAAAATAATAATTTAAGTCTCACGGGAGGGAGGGGGGGTCCCACCAAATCTCACCAAATCTCCCCGAGGGGAGGGGGGGTCCGAATTTTCAAAAAAACACCTCACATAATTAATGGACGTCCCCTAATCTAATAATGCGCACTTTGTGATCTCTGCCCTCTGAATCGAGTGCATCCTCTATTCTTGCAGTGCATCCTCAATACTTTGGAGTTATTCGCCATCTTGAATGAACTACATTTTAATCTATGGTTTTTGTCTTATGTAAGTTAACAAATGCAAAATATGTAGAGGTAATAAAAGTAAAAACACTTGATGTTGCATGCGTTTCAATTGACAACAAATGAAAAATCGACGCAATTAAGGCAAAGCATCCGCATTGTTGTTACTGGACACATTTTTTCTTTTGTTGCTGCTATTGCAATTTTATTGCTGTCAAGACAATGGCCGTGTTGCAATAAAGCAAATTCGCAAAAAAAAAAAAATTGTTGCAAATGTGCTGACTGAATTTCAATGTTTCACTTCACACGCGCGTATTCTCACAGTTTTTCAACTTTGGCAATAAAATTGGCAAGTTGGCAACGCCAACAACAATAATTTAGCAATTACTGTTACAATTCGTGCTTCAATACGTGCACAACGTAGAGGTTAAGGTGAGGTGGTGGAGCAGAAGGCATCCAAAGTGGCACCTGCCTGTGCAGCTCTGCCTTGCCCGTCCCCGGCGCAAGAGATTAAAACTTTTGTGACGCCCGCAGTCAGCACGCAATTTTGCAAATTTATTATGAGATTTACGATTTATTATGAAAATTTACGTTTTTCCGCAGCATAAAATTAAACCGAATATAAAGTATAAGGGGAAAAGAAATAAATTTGAAATTTACATTAATTAAAAAAAAATCATTGCATTCACGATCTGCATAGCTGCTGCTGTTGTACTTTTCTGGTTTATTTGTTTTGCTCAAGGGTTTCAGCAGATTCGGTTGCGGTTTCACTTTCATTGATTGTTGTGTGTTGGACTTTGTTGCTGTTTGTCCCCATTGTTTTAGCCACACAATATGTTGTTGCCATTGTTGTGATGATTGTTTGTTAATGATATTTTTTTTGTTTTTGTTGGTGTTGTGATCGCGCATAAATCATTGGTATATGAGTAGTTGAGTGAGAAAACCTGTCGCAATGCTGTTATTCAACAAATGATGTTTTTTTTTTTTTTTGTTAAAAAGTTATAGAAAAATAGTTGAAAAACAAGCGCTAAACAAGTGTTATTTACAGCAGTTTATCTAATATATAACACGTAACTGCAATAAAAATTAATTTTGAGCTATGAATTTTGACATGAATCGTATTTCTAGATGCACCGAAAAAGTTTTACTTTAGAGTCGTTCATATGGGGTAGCTTTTATGTAACATCACAATGAAGAGATTCAGTCCATGGAATTTTTTAGCAGTCATTTGATTTCTTTCTTATAGCGCACTCTAACTTTGACCGGTCGTATAAGAAGTCTTAGCGTCTGAGATCAAGTTGTATAAGAAAATCCAAGTTGTACGGCCAGGTCGAATTATAATGAAAATATGTAGTTTGAATTGTTCTCGAGTTGAGCGAAATGTCTGAGCGTGTGAAGGGAAGTCATATGACTTCATTCTTGGTTTACTTGTATATTCGCATTGTTTTTCTGTTGAGAAGCAAACATCAAGTATACTGAAAAAATGACTCAAGCTTACTTTAGCTCCCAATATTTACTAAATCAAACTTTCATATGTAATTTGTAATTCCAAGAATAAATATGTATGTAATCAAAAAATGTCGATCGGAACTAGTTTCGATGATATAGCCGGCGGAAGTTGCGGATATAGCTTTTATAAAAATCAATATAACTTTGAAACCCCTTAATTCATATCCAAAATATGGGTGTCGTATTAAAGATAATTTAAGAGCCACAATACTAACACTTTTAACTTAGAGATCTAATCTATAGATTTCGAAATTACCAGTTAGCTTATAAGTTTCAACTTTATTTAATCAACCCCAGCAGGATGCACTATTGTAAAGTGCATTAACTAGTCAAATAGCCTACACGAAAGCTTGAGCTATAAATCACTTACAGTTAAAGAGATAATTGATGGTCAATAAATATCGTATTTTCATATTTACAAAAAAAAATATTTTATGAATTTTTTATTTACATAAGATTGTTTAGTCTTGAGTCACCTTTTGATTGAAACTTAGTAACTTAGCAAAACACATAGCACTAATTTACATGAAAATGAATGTTATGTTGTAGAAAATATTTTATATAAAAATATAAACACTTAGTTATTAATACAATAATTAAGAAATAAGCCATAAGTTGCCTTTGTGCCAGAGTAATAGCACACAGTATTTACGCAATTTGTTTATCCAATAAATAAATCAAAATAAACCACTGCAATAACTTGCAATTTTTCTGATTTCCGTTTTTGTTTTTTTAATTCAATTAACTGTGACTTATTGCCAATACCAAAATGGCAATTGCTGTATTATGACCACGATGAATGCCAGCCAACAACATCAAAAACGATTTCCTGCACTTAGTAGTTGCAAAAAATTTTATTTGAAAATTTTAATGTTTGAGTATTTACTTTGCCAATTGGTGATTTTTTGAGTTTCATTTCGAAAGTAAATTTCGTGGCTACATATCAAAGCACTTTCATCCATGCAAACCGCATTTTAATGGCATTTTTAAGACACCACAAATGCCAACCAATTGTCAACTGTGGCTGCATTTGTTGCTCCATAAATGTGAGTGCAACCGTTGTTGCTGCTACAAAACTTAAAAATTGAAGTCCACTCAAACAAATATCACATATAGCTCAGCTAACAAAAATTTAACTTCCAATCAAGGGCATAATAATATCTACTAAAATTTGTTTATAGTTAATACATATGTTTTTTTAAATCTGGGTACAAAAAACATTTTTTTGATCAAATAAACTCATCTCTCAGTGCAGCTAATCTATTAAAACGGCGTTTAATTCTAGGCCGACTACCGCAAACCCAAACTATGGCCAACTTTGCCCAATTATATAATCGTATATCTTAAGCGTTCTCTTTTGGAACATAAAAATTTTATTTTTTGCATTATAGAGTTAAATTCTTAACTCAAACACAGCACTCAAATCTAATAATTATGATATATTTCTCTTATTTTTTTTGTGAAGATGCCATATCATCTTGTCTTTCGTGACACGAAGAAGTGAAAAATCATCTTCGCACTTGTTAACAACTTGACATCTTTCTTGAGGCTGTAGCAATCAAAACCGGTCTATTTTAATTTACTGAAATTTTTCTATTATATTATGCTTTACTGACTGCATGACATTTTAATTGAGATAAAGAAAGATTTAATGTGGCCAGTGAACTAAAATCCATAAGAAAAAAACTTTTTTTTTTTAATGACAGGATTTAAAAATCTTAGCTATTTTGCCCTATTACATAAAATATTTTCGTTTATTGTTGAATTTTCGCATTGAGCATTGAAATTTTCATCTTCAAAACATAATATATATGTATATATCTTTTATATTGGCTTTAAAATTGATTTTTGAACAAAAAGTATGCAAAGTGCATGCCATGTATGCAGAGCCGGCGGAAGGTATGGGCATTTGCCCAGGGCGTCGCCTCTCATTTGGCGCCAAATTTTGAAAAATTAAAGATATATATTCTCTTTTGTTTTATTTATAATCACATGTTATTGGGATTGAGATACAACTCTTTATTAACGTTTTGAAAATTTGCGCGAATACAATGTCTTTCACACGTTGAAAAAGTCGGCTATTAAGTTTTAAAGACTTCACAATATAGTTGTGCAATTTGATTGGCACTGTGGTTTAACACGTTATAAGTAACCAGGTGGCATTACGTCACTTTTTGTTGTTTTTTTTTTCTTATAAAAATGGAGTGCCGAATCAAACTTTGCCCAGGATGCCAAAAGCACTAGCGCGGGCCCTGCATTTATGTACACTAGGGTGATTCAAATTTTCTTCTTTTGCTCTAAACAGGTTTAATAGTATACGAAAGAAAAATTCTGGTGCATTTAGAGCTCATAATATTAATAGTACCTGGAGACCGACCACTGATCGGTCAAAAATTTAAATAAAACTTAGTCAAAATATTTTATTTACTGGGGAACTCTCTATGTACATATGGTAGTATGCATATAGATTGTTTGCTACAATGCGAAGAACCACTCCTACTATGTAATTAAATTTTGCCAAATGTTCGAATGAAAAGTACTTTAGTTGTCCTATTTTCGCGTACAGTGGTGTACTGCTACTATTGTAGTGGTCATTTTTAATATTTAACCACTTTGTGTGTCCTGAACGATTTGCGGAATTTGTTGCTGTATAGATATTTTCCTGGTTGTTTGGATTACGTGATCTATAGGTGTTACAGTGCAATTCTACAAAAATCGAACGCAAACCACAAAATCGCGATTTTCTCTCACCTCGGTGACTCCTAGTGACCCAAAGTGACTCGGAGTGAACCGCCTCGATGAGTAGTCACTTAAGGAGTGACTTACCTCCGGGATACTCCAAAGGACAAGGAAAATGTCCTCATAGCAACAAATTCCGCAAATCGCTCAGGACGCACTAAGCGGTCAAATATTAAAAATGACCACTAAAATATTAACACTACACCACTGTAATGAAAAGTCTATTGGAACAAAAAATTAAAAAAAAATTACTCCCATAGTACACTAAATAACATTTAACGTTTTTCGTACGTATGGGAGGTGCCACGCTCACTTACGCAATTCCGTTGAAATCCATATAATTTCAAAGCTTATAGTAATCGACACCTCTACACCAAATTTAAAGAAAAAACCTCCCATAGTACACTAAATATAGCATTCCACGTTTTTAGTATATGTGGGAGGTGCCATGCCCACTAACTAAATCTCGTCGATATCCATTTAACTTAAAAATTTATGGAAACCGACATCACTCTACCAAATTTTATTACGATTACTCCTATAGTGCACTTAATATAACTTTTAACGGTTTTTGTTTGTATGGGAGGCACCACGCCCACTGAAGCAATCCCGTCGAAATCCATTTAATTTCAAAGCTTATAGTAACCGACACCTCCTCACCAAATTTTAAGAAGATTACTCTCATAGCACACTAAATATAACATTTAACGTTTTTTGCTTGTATGTGAGGTGCCACGCCTACATGTACTATTTCGCCCATTTTTGGTTAGAATATACCTTATAGCAAGTATACCTACTTTGCTAAATTTCATATCGACTGCATTGTTAGTTCTCCTATTATAACGTTTATAAATATTTTGGGCTGTGCCACGCCCTTCAACAAGTTTTGCCAGTGTAGTGACATAGCAGGTTATGATGACTGCTTTTAGTGGTATTATCTGAAAATCGTCAGTGCCGTTTTTGAGTAATATTGAATCAAAACTTTCAATTATTGAAAAGTGCCACGCCCACTTTGAATCAAAACTTTCAATTATTGAAAAGTGCCACGGCCACTTTTCCGATTCCGCCCAACGCCTAAAAAAATTTTAAAATTATTTTTTTCGGCGCAGCAAATTTGCTACGATGGTAGCTGGCTTCACTCAGGCGACCAACTTCTCTCAAGCGGCAAACAACAATTTATCGCATCAGATGCATTATGTATTGCTTTTCAGCTTAAACTACTTTAAGCTTAAGATTACTTTATTAAAAAAAAAAAGATTTGAAGTCGATAAACGGAACTCAACGAAATTAAAAAAAATTTACTATTGTAAATCACCCTAATGTTGTGTTCTGGGCTATATCATGTACATAGTTATATATTTGATTTGCGAGGCCCCTGATATACAGTGGTGTAGCTATAGGGGAGGAGCAAAGGGGTGCAGAGGCTTGGGGGGCTCCAAAATAGACCTTGTTGTTCATTGAGGTCTGCAAATAACATTAAATATTTGCATTGGTCCGAAATTTTATTCAACTTTTTTTTAAAACATTTTTATATTTTCTCATTTTTTCGCTACGCCACTGCTGATATAGCTAAAATGCTTCATTTCTCGCGAAAAGAAACTGTAACTATTTTTAAATCAGGGTTAAACGTGACTTCTTGGAGCATCTTCAGATAGCGACCGCATATCGCTAGGAAAAGCTGCAATTAAATCCGCCAAGGTACGACGTCTTGCTCGCGAAAAAAGATTTTTATTTTACAGAAAAGATTGACATAATTAAAGAGCTTTTAGCAGAAATATAAACTAATATCAAATTAGTTTTTGAAAAAAAAAACTGAAACTTTTCAACTAAACTTTTTGTCTTCGCCTGGTTCATTGGATGTTGTCTCTCCGTATTAAATAAATAGAAAGTAAATATCTTACCTGATTGATTTTAGGTGTTGTAGGTTTTACTGTGGTTTGGTCGCCGTTGTTTCCACTGTTGGTGTTGTTGCCTCTGTTGCCAGTACTCCAAATGACTTAAATTAAAACAAAAACACAGCACACATTAAAAAAGTCAAAATATTTAAATGCTGATTTGTAACTTGCACTAAAAATTATGTTATAAGTTCGAAATATGATATGAAAAATGGTACAATTATCAAAGAAAAGTTCTTTAGTAACTCAGATGAGTAGCTTTTCATAACCCTGCTTCGAATTTTACTCAAAAATGTACTATGCGGTCAAAAATTTCACCCATTCATAAAAAGTGAGCACGGTATTGTACTGCGCAGTAAGAAAAATATCGTGTTTGATCTAAGCCTGCAGTACCACGATACCGACCAAAAATGCCAAGTTGAAAAGAAGGAATTTTTCTTTTGGAAAAAAGTTATGCTTTCTTTTTTTTTTGGTTAACAATTTTACAAATAATTCATAAACAGTTGTGTCTGGATATCGTGAACTAATTTTTACAAAGCCTGTTCACAGTATCTAGGTTGGAGGGTGTTTAAGTATTTCGTAACGCATTTGGGAGGGGTTCGAACAACGCGTTAAAACATAAAAAAAGTATTTTGGCGACTTTCCGGTACCTTGCGCAACATAATTGTGACAAAAATCATCGAATTCCCAGCTTTTTCAGAAATTTTTCATTTCCAACAGGGCCTCAGGCCTTGACCTGCAATTCCGGTCTTCGCCGCGTTAGAACCGGCTACTTGGCAACCCTTAGATCGACTATAGTCCGGTTTTTAATTTTGAGGTTGATAAGTCGAAAGATTATGTAAAATGTTGAAATAAGAATGAATGAGAAAATTAAAATATTTAAAGAATTGATAGAGGTTGATAAAATCGAAACAGTTGAAAACTGTTGGGAAATCTAAAAAATTAAAACAAACAAAAAAGTATGAAATATGCTGAATAGGGTTGAAAAGCCAAAAAAAATGTTGGAAAAGTCGAAAAAAATTAAAAAGTCGGAAGAGGTTGAAAAAACTTTGAAACAGTTGAGAAAAGTTGAATTAGGTTGAGTTACTCGAAAGAATATAAAAAATATTGAAAAATGTCGGAAATGTTTGAAGAAGTTGGAAAACCGAAAAATGTTGAAATAGACAAAAAAAATGAAAATGTCGAAAAGCAATTGCAGCAGGTTGAAAAATGTTGAAGCAGTTGAAAAAGCATAAAAAAAATCGATAACACATGGAAAATAACGAAAAGATTTGAATATGGTTGAATAGTCGAAAAAAATTGCAAGAAGGTTGAAATAATTCTGCTTTTATATTGAAATTTCCGCCCTAACTTTGGAAAATATGAATTTATTACGAAAGGACGCGTGTGTCTAATTGTATGAATTGTTCATGGTGGAGCTATTAGTATACCAGATACAGAAGCCCTATGCTACGGCAAGTGGGATGCAATGCAGAGTTAAGAGCAACCTAATTACACCGTCAATAAAAATTTCGAGTCCATCTTGTTGAAGATGTTTTAACTTACCACGTGTTCTTTTTTCATACGAAATAGAGGAAAATCCAAAATCGATTCTTATTAAAAAGAGTATCCATAAAAAGAAGTGTGTCTAACCCACTGCTAAATGTATTTTTGAATAAAGATTTCTGCTTAAAGACTTGATTTAAAAATCTAAAATTAATATTTGCGTTCTAAAACTAAAATTACTTACAGACATTGTTGTAGGATCCGCCAATGTTCACATCAATAGATCCCGGATCCCTTCCAGATGAGTCATGTGTGATTACCTCAATGAAAAATCATAGAGTATAATTAATATTAAAAATAAAAATATTTATTTAATTTTCTTACATTTACGAGGACGAAAATGAAAAAACTCAATGAAATCATATTGAATTGTACACAGTGTACTTAAAAATATTTATATGGAGACCAATATCGTTTGTTTCTTTATTTATATACCCCCAGAAGGTTGAGAACTGTTTTAATGTTACATTAAGTACTGTAACAAATGAATTAGTTCTAATATAATATATAAAGACTAACCGCATATTTCACATTATTCATCCATTCATAAATGTGGCTTATCATTGTATTATATGTAGTAACTCTGAATTGACATGACGAGCTATCGGCGTCATTAATTTACACTTAGAAGAAAAATCAACTAGGACCTGGTTCATTCAACTAGGAGACGGAACGTTTTGGCGTCGAGTTAAAATATTGTTATTTCAACCAGAAATCTGATTGAAAATAACTAAAATGATCTAGTTAATTCAAAGCTATATATGGTTAAACTCAATTGAGGCTTGATAATAATATTAACCAGGCATATATTTTAATTGACCAGGAATCTATTTAAATTGACTAGGAAATTTTAAAAAATAAAACAAAGCCACTTTTATTTTACAGACCGTTTGTATGACCATATACCTAGGACCCATCGATTGACATCCCTCTCTTGTCCAAATCGGACCAACTTTAGTTTCTAGCTATAAGAGCTTTTTCACTTTTTCTTGGACAGCTCGGAAATCCTAGCCCGAAGTTACTCTTTTTTTTTATTGACCCCGTTTCTATGACCATCACTAGGACCCATCATCGATTGATACCACTCGCACCAACTTTAATTTCCTATATTGCCACATTTTCCCTAAATTCTTTTATCAGCCTGTGCTAGTGTGTAATGAAAAAGTACATATAAAACTAAAAATTATAAGTAATGCTAGGTTTTACAGTAAATAAAATATTTTGACTAATTTTTATTTAAATTTTTGACCGATAGTGGTCGGTCTCCACGTACTATATATATATATATATAGATAGATAGATAGATATATATATATATATATATATATAAATATATATATATAGATACATATAATTATTGCTCGTTTAATATAATAGGAGATTTACTGTGGGCTCCTCGAGCATTTTAATTTTTCATACTATTTAAGTGGGAAAGTATGCTTTATTAGACAGTTTCGAGTATATCATCGGAAAAAAAATGTTTACAAAAAAAAAAAATAGAAAAAAATTAATATGAAATGAAATAGTAATATTTCACGAAAAAACAACTTGATACTTTCTTATAGAAAATTTTATGAACTTTCTAATGGGGTTGGTTTGTGTAAGATATTTTTTTCACGAGACATAGAGACAAATGTCTCGTAAAGCATGTTTTCCCATACAAATCGTATGGAAAACTAAACAGCTCTGTATACCTGCTACTACTAAAACTGTTTGGAGCAAAAAAAAAAAAAAAATGTGAATCACCCTAATGCACACAGAATAAAACTTTCGATGAAAAGTTGTTTTTTTTAAAGACTATAGGGCATTTTTTTTATTATATTACCGTAAAGATTTGTTATTTGACCAGAAATCTATGAATTTTTATCTCCTATATAAATTGAGACTTACAATTAGTAAATATATATGTATGTACTTATGTACTTATTATTAGTATTTTATTTGATTAACAATAAGTATAATATGTTTGTAGCTAATTTCTTAAATACGTTTTGGGACTTTTCCCATGGACTGGTTCAATTAAACCTTTATCCTTAATATTCGCTTGACCTCTTCATTATCTATTTTGGTCCTGTTCTTTAGATGCAATAATATTTATTTCATAAATGAGGCCAAAACAAGCCCACAGTTATCGTTTCGTAGTAGGCTCCCACTTTTGCAGAGGCATTGCGTTGATAATCCTTTTTTGCTCATCACTATTGAAAGTGAAGCCTTGTTTGAGAGTAGTGGGAAGCAGGTTAACACAAAAAAAATAGTTGTGTAAATGTTCCAAAACAACATTTCTTCGCTCCAGGCCCAACACTTTTACGGGGTTGGGGTCTGTCCTCAGGTGTTGCCTGTGCTAAAAAGGACTCGAAATCGAATACCGTTCTACGTTCTAGAATTTTATCATTTGCATACATTAGCAACTCAAATAGAAGCTATGTTCCTATGTTTCTATACTACAGAGTTATCTCAAACATAAAACCACAAGCAATTAAATAACAAAAAATATGATAAAAATTAACGCCGTTAATGGTGAATACAGAAAACGCCCCCATTTCGTGAAATTAAATGTATTTATGCATGAAAAGTGATAATTAAAATACAATAAAACCAATGTGACAGTGAAACCAAAGATTTTTAAATTACTGGTCATCAACAGTGTTTTTTCCTGCCTACACATTTGGCCTAAAAACACCAACAACAAAAACAACACACATAGTCTCATCACATTAAACCACATACATATTTTGAAATGTACCCGCCAACACATGCAAAGGTGCCACCCGTACGTCCACGTTCGAGTCTCTCCACAGACGACCATCATCACCATCGTATCAAAGACATAAACCTCAGCCGGCGAAAACGAACGTCAAATACATTGTTGACACTCGCTGGCTTCTGCGTTTTTCTTTTTGTGTTATGCGCTTTCCTGCTAGGGGCGCTCGTGTATGTAGGAAGGCAAATTGTGATTGAAAAGTCAAATAGACTGACAGCCGGCACTGTTTCAACAACAACAAGTGGTTTCAATTTGACGGATGCTGATGGTCGATTAGCCTACGCGATACCAAAAGGCGAGGAATTAAATCATTTATTACTCTCTACTCGGCCCATTCTGAGCTACAATCACCCCACGGCGCAGAGTAAAATATTGCGAGATCCAGCAATAACTTTGAGAACAAAACCAACCGTATCACCCTCCATTATGGCTGCATCAAGAATCCTTAATCAACTGAAGTTCCGTCTGCCGCATGAGTTGCGCCCCAAACATTACAAACTTCATTTGCATCCAGATCTGCAGGCGAAAACATTCTCTGGTAATGTGACAATTCGGCTGGAAGTGCTGAAGCCGATCTCCTATATACCGGTGCACTCGAAATTCTTGAATGTTTCCACGGTGGAGGTGTTGCGTGTAACGCAGGATGGTGAAAAGTTGGGTGATATTACTCCTTCAATGAGTTTTGAATATCCAGAGTATGAATATTGGGTAACGGAATTTGCACAGCCATTGGAAGCGGGCAACTATGCGTTGAGTTTGAAGTTCAATGGTTCCCTCACCAACAGAATTGTGGGATTCTATCAAAGTAGCTACTTCGATAAGACGAAAAATAAACAAAGGTACATATTTAGCATAATAAGTAGTTACTTAAACTTATTGTATTTTTTATCTAAAGTAATTTTCAAACAATGGTTCTTGTTCAGGCAATTTAGCTGGTTCAAAAAGCACTCCGTCACTGACGGTGAAATTTAAAATGTGTATTTCAATTACCAGTTGCGGTACTTTAACACGAACAGCAAAATTTTGAACATCTTAATATGAAAACTATGAAAAAATATTAGATTAAACTGTCAAGAATGTGGTTGCAAAGCTGAAATTGACTGCGCTAGTCTCACGCTTATAAGGGAATGTCAGACCATGTGAAGCTACTCCGGCTTCAAATCAGGAATCATGTTGTTACTGACAAAAAAATTAATTTTGAAAATGACAAACATAAACCAACCCAGTACATACCTACACCAACATTAACATTAAAAGTGTGCTAACTCTTAAAGTATTATTAAAAGGGTATTACTTGCAACACACTACGTGCTGACTAGTACGACACATTGAATTTGACAACATTTACTTAAATTATGAAATGCTTGAATGTGTAGTTTGTGTACCAAATTTTATTCAATTATCTTGCTTAGTTCTCCCGTAATCGGGATTTTCACAGATTCACATGGTTAACTCAACTCAAGTGGTGACGCTGATCTATAATTAAATTACTTTTCTATACCTGCAACGCCCACTTATATACATTACATAAGGAATGATAAAATGAATATGCCCTGAGTGTAGGGTATAAAAACGCTATAACTTTAAGAGTTGGTTCAGTAATGTCTGTCCTTAAAAATTACCAATCCTATCAAGATATACATGATACCACTGGTCATTGTTATACTGATTTTTCTCTAGAATGTAACAATCTGACTTAAAAAAATGTTGGAATATCTACAGCACTTCAAATAAAGAAAAATCTGAGACACATTTAAATTATTTTTGATCTAACACTTCAGTTTCGCTATAACTTTGAATTAAGACACTTGGATTCTTAAATTTAAGGTGGTTTGATGTCAGAACTGCATGCCTTTTGCTTATGAAATTTGAAGACATACAAATTTTTAATATCAAATTGGTCATTATTTTTCTTTCAGATGGATTGCTACCTCTAAATTTGAGCCCACATTTGCGCGTCAAGCCTTCCCTTGCTTTGATGAGCCTGCAATGAAAGCAATGTTCAGAATAACTGTAGTTCGACCTACTGACGATGGTTATCATGCCCTGTCCAACATGAACATTGAGGTAAGACTATAAGCTTAGCTAAACTCTTATCGCAAGTTTAAGTATAGAAAATTTATCTCTTTTCTTTATTCTTTTTCAGAGTGAAGTTGTTGATGGCAATGTTACTGAGGTTACTTTTGCGGACTCTGTGCCTATGAGCACATACTTAGCATGTTTTATTGTATCAGATTTTGATTTTCAATCGAAAACTGTTAAAGGCAGCATAGGGGAAGCAATTGATTTCGAAATGCGTGTCTTCTCAACCAAAGCGCAAGTTAATAAGGTAAAGTATGCACTAGACATTGGCGTTGGGATAACTGAGTATTACATCAAGTACTTCAACATAGCTTATCCTTTGCCTAAATTAGGTAAGTTTATAACGAAATAAATATCTATATGTTTTGTTAAAATTGAAATGCTTTACTTTTACTCAGATATGGCTGCCATCCCAGACTTTGTATCTGGTGCCATGGAACATTGGGGCTTAGTCACTTATCGTGAAACTGCACTCTTATTTGATGAAGCAATCAGCTCTAGTGCCAACAAACAACGTGTAGCTACTGTCGTTGCGCACGAATTGGCACACATGTGGTTTGGAAATTTGGGTAAAGTTTAGAATGTAATTTTTTAATTAAAAAACTAATTTGTGGTCTAATATTTAGAAAGAATGTAAAAGTATTTTTATTGTAAAACAGAAAAAAACGCATCGCTTGTATAATACGTATGCATATGGGTAAATCTACCATACCTTCACATTGTAAAAACAATGTGTTAAATTTGAAATCTGAACACACTCTATACCGTGACTAGAAATCGACGCGTATCCAAATTTTTATTGATCGTAAAATTGAGGTTATATAAGTAAAAATTTCTTGTGAAAAGTATTTGAGATTACATAAAATATCTATAGCTTAAACAAAGCCCCCAAACTGATTAAACAGTTTTCAATTTAAGTTGAATGAGAGCTATTGTATTTTTAAAAACATGGGGTAGGGATAAAACAAACTTCAATTTCATTATTACATAATAAGTAAATAAGAACTTTGCAAATTTGCGTTATTGTACAACTGAGCTTAATTTTTCCGATAAATTTCCCATATTATATTATAACGATCACACAAATTTCTACAGAAATTAAGTACGAATTGTAAAATTGTAAAAAAGTTGTAGTTATTATAGATCAACCTGCAATACTTTTCAAAATAGTGACACGATATTCAATATGTGGCTTTTTAATTACTAAAAGCACACAGTTGCTTAATGTATTTATCGTTCAAAACTTATTTATCAAATTAAATTTAGGGCTATTTCCTTCGATAATAACGCCTAATAAATTTTTTCACTGATGATATTTTTGCACCATTTTATGATCTTTCATTATTTTGAGATAACAACATTTAATTTTTTATTACCAATTTTTTATAGTTACCATGAAATGGTGGAATGATTTATGGTTGAATGAAGGTTTCGCTAGTTACATTGAATACAAAGGCGTTAATGAAGTGGAACCCTCTTGGCAAATAGTAAGTAAAATTAATAGAAAAGAAAAACATTTTAGAAGAAGAAGACTTAACACGTCTTATGTTACAGTTTGATCAGTTCTTGATTGGTGACTTACACGGAGTGATGAAACTCGATGCTACGCTGGCATCACATCCTATTGTTCAAACCGTTGAAAGCCCTAGCCAAATAACAGAACTTTTTGATAGTATCACATATTCAAAAGGTGCCTCTGTTATACGTATGCTAGAGGACTTAGTAGGTGAAGTGAAGTTCCGTAGTGGTACTACAAATTATTTAACTCATTACTTTTACGACAGTGCTACTACGTTTGATTACTTAACTGAAATGGAAGCTGAAGGATTTGAGTTTGATGTCAAGTAAGAATTTAGTTAAAATATTAGAAAACTGCAATACTTAATTTGATAAACTTTAAAAAATGTATATACTTTGCTTTATAGATTGGTCATGCAGACATGGACAGAACAAATGGGTTTGCCTGTTGTTGAGATAACCAGATCGGGCAACACTTATAAACTGACACAAAAACGTTTCTTTTTAAATCCGGCTGATTACGATGGCACCTACACAGACTCTCAATTCAAGTAATATTTTTATTTATTTTGAAGATAAAATATTAACTGTTTTTTTCTAGTTATCGCTGGTCAATTCCAATTACTTATTACACCAGTGAAGATCCAGAAGTGCAGCGATTAATTTTTAATCACAACGACCAAGAATGTAAGTTAAGCTTAAGTACGAAAAAAATTTCTGACACAGTTAGTTTCACTGCCGAATCCTCTTAAAAGAAACCGATTTTAACTGGACTTTAGTTAAGTTTCGTTTGTTGAAATATAAAACTGAACAATTAGGACTATAACTGTGGTTCCATAAATTCAGTACGAAAATCTTCCGAAATAAATAAGATAAATTTAGGACAATCGGCGTTCAATTGTAAATAATTCGAACATTGGAATTGGTATACATAGTTTAAAAAAAACAAACACAAATTTGTGTCAGTAACTAAAGCAACAAAGCTCTTGCGTTAAGTTTGACCAAGGTGCTGATTTTTCAAAAAATCTTTGGGTAGCAATTGAGGGAGAGTATCCAAATTGTGTAATTTTCTAATTTATTGTCGAAAGTGAAGGTTTTCATCAACACACCTGTCATGCTGTTTTTGTAACAATGATTTTCATATATTCGAATTTTCTATGAATTGACTTTAAATACACGGCATGTCAATGTCAATATGTCTTATAGACTTTAAATACAATAGATGCAATAACGAAATTGAATTGGTTTTCACTATTATTAAAAATTGATTTGAAAATTTTTTTGGCTGATGATAATTGATGTCATATGCAGATGAAAGTTACCTGTAATATTTATCTTGTTTTTGCGTATTAAACCAATCAATTTTATCTTAAAAACTGAAGGAATAAACTGATAAAACTATTGCTTTCCATAGTATATGAATGCAAATTGTAAGCGATAAAGGTCATTTCTATAAAATTTTAAATTTGACTCACATCAGTCATCAATTATGAATCCGATCGCCGTATAACTGTGAAATTAACTTAAATTACATACATCCTTTTTTATATCAAACAGTGACAATAAATCTGCAAAGTGCTGTTGGTTGGATTAAATTGAACAAAAACCAAGTTGGATACTATCGTGTTAACTACCCAACCGATATGTGGGAGGCTTTGACTGACCATCTTATTGAAAAAAGAGGAGACTTTAGCATTGCAGATCGTGCAAGTCTACTTGATGATGCATTCGCCTTGGCTGATGCTGGACAATTAGAATATGGCACTGCATTAGATCTTACTAAATATCTAGAGAATGAGTTAGATTATGTGCCATGGAATGTTGGCACATCTCGTTTGAAGTCTATTCGGAATTTACTGTACTACACCGATTATTATCGTAATTTTGCATTGTATACGAGACAATTGTTCAACAAAGTCGTCGAAGCGGTATCATGGACCGTTGGAAGTGATCATCAACAGAAGTATGTATCAATTTTAGTCGGCTTATAATTATGAGATTTCATATGCAATAATTTCTTAAAAATAGAAAAATTTATTTTAGGGGTCAAAGCAATACTTAAGATCGATCACAAACAAATCCTTTCTAAAGAATATTTTTTTGACATTTTTTTTTAGGTAAAGTTGCCCAAAAACGAAAATGTAAAACTTGAATAAGCGATAAAACTTTAGGTCGTTATCATATGAAGCAATGAAATTATTTTGTTTGTATTTTTTTAAGACTTAAAGTGATTATTTCTGGAGCTATTTTACCTTCTATCCACAATGTTAATAAAATGTTGTTGTAGAATTTAATTCTTGCTGGTAAATTATTTTCTTTAGCCGCTCAATTAAGTTTTTCTACTAGCCAATCAAGATATCTGCGGCTCAGTTATTAATTGCTTATATGATTTTGTATTGAATATCATTCAAATGAAGCTCTTTTCGGTTATTAAAGAAAATCTTATTGATTTATTACAGTTTAATGCGCGTTGATGTCTTAAATACTGCCTGCAGTTTTGGGCACGAAAGCTCTTTACAAGAAGCTGCTACTCGTTTCAACGCTTGGCTTAGTAATCCATCAGTGCGCCCGAATCCCGACATTCGCTCTACTGTTTATTACTATGGCATGCAAGTTGCTGGAACTGATGTGACATGGCATCAAGTACTCGATTTATTTGTGGCAGAGACCGATGCACAAGAGAAGGTTAAACTAATGGAAGCACTAGCTGCAGTGAGAGAACCATGGATATTGCAGCGGTATATTCTCTTATTTTTTAATATCTTTTAATAACTTTTAATGTTGATTCTTAATCTTCACTGCGTAGCTTCATTAATTTAGCTTGGGATGAGAAATACGTACGAGGTCAGGATTACTTTAGTTGTTTACAAAACATTGCTCAGAATCCAGTTGGTCAAAGTCTTGTCTGGGATTATGTACGCGAAAACTGGCCACGAATGGTTGAACGTTTTGGAATCAATGAACGCTATTTGGGACGTATGATTCCTTCAATAACTGCAAGATTTGCATCAGAAACAAAACTTGAAGAAATGGAAGTATTCTTTGCAAAATATCCTGAAGCAGGTGCGGGTACAGCAGCACGTAAAGAGGCAATTGTTAATGTTAAATACAATATTGGCTGGTTAGAACAAAATAAGGAAAAAGTTGGCAACTGGTTGGACGAGCAGCAAACAAATTTAGTAAAATCATAAGTTTTTCCTTAAGTATTCTATCCGCTCTTTTAAATTTTGTAAAATACTGAATATGTACTAGAATTTGTTTTTTTTTACTCTGTAATCATTATCAGTTCATAAGTTTTAAGTGAAAACCAAACTATGAAAAAATAATTCCTTAATTGAAGATTATTGGATGAATGAAAAATAAACGAACTTAAATATAAATGGTATTTTTTATGCTACATTAAATTGCATAGCACAGTTGGAGTTACATAAACGATTTCAAAATAAAGAAAATTAAAAAAAATGCATGCTTTACACTCAATGATTGATGACAAATGCAGCAGATGTAACTTCAACAAGGGTTGTCAATAAAAATGGTTAAAATTTTAGTGCGATTTTGTATTCTAGCTGTCATAGTCATCGTTTATTGTCAGCATCAGGCACTGCTGCTACATTGACCCCATTTTGCGCCTAGTAGTATTTTAAACAGAAAATGAGAATATGAGGAAAATAAAAACAGCCAACGCCAGGGTTGCCAAGTTGAAAACAAGGAATTAACGGCCTTCCCAAAATAAAGTAATTTTGCCTTAAAATGGTTAAAAAAATTAATTATCTTTTCGGGAAAAAAGACTTTTTTATTTTGTTAAAAAAATGCAAGCACCTACATATAAAAAAAACTTTCAAATATTCTTCGAATATTTACAACTAAATTCAATTATTTATCGCTCATGAAACAACGCTCAATTAAATAATTCAGCGCTCAAACCTCATACAGGAAATGGGTTTCGACCGGTTTTGGGTCAATTTTCATTAATAAAGATGGAATGTATTGATTGGGTGAATCGAGTTCGGCCGTAATAGGGTCATTGTTTCTCGACAACCGTCATCGATTCATGCGGTGTATACGCCTTTTCCAAAATAGCCATCATCATTATCCATATGTTATTTGTAGCAGATATATATCTTTCTAGTGGCCTTGATACCCACGTATTTCTACGAATAGTTCTGTTAATGGCGTGGAAACGATGTCTACTCATTCCTGCTTTATAAAAAAGAAAATTTGTGTCACTCTTCAGCTCCTTTACTGGCTCAGAGTTCGAGACATCATAACCTATGTATATGCAGCAACACTGTGAGATATGCATGACGCTTCTTCAGCGGCAAAGGAATTTATAAAACAGCGCTCAATACATGTCTAAACGCCTCTGAATATATTTTCCGTATCACTCTTTTACCCATAAAATATAGATAAATTAGATGAACATAGCTGTATGGCCAAACGGCCAAAAAACACGAACAAATTGCATGCAAGTGACAAGAAGGTGCCTGCGGAGCGTGTTAGTCATCGACGCCATAATTGGCCTCGAGCTGATGAATATGATGAAAAATTTCATGGAATCGTATCCTAATCGATAATAATCGCTAATACACATCTTGTTTATAGAAGTTGCGGAAGCTTGTGCTATTCAGATAAAACCGGATTGAAATCTCGCATCGTAGAAAATATCGTAGGTCCCTAGGGACACTGTCGGTCATCGGAGGGCTAAGCAAATGAATGATCGGACTTTACGAAAAATTATTTGGACTAGAGATCGAACTCAGACTGCCTGTACAAAAGAGAGACACGCATATCGCTAGCCATCTCAGCTACCACAATAAAACCTTTCACTCAAAAATATATGTAGTACATAACACATTATATTTAAGATCGATCGTGGGCGCCAATGGCATTTGTAATGAGTCAAGAAAATTATAATAACATTTTGTTGTGGTTTTCCATATAAACTTTAAAAACTTTAGCAATTTCTGAAGTCTTCTTCTTTAGTGTTGTACGATAATATAAGCAGTAGTTGTGTAGTATGTTGATGAAAAAAAAACACTCTTAAAGAAAATTGTCTGTGTGGGCGGTCATTGTCACATTACTGCAAGTAACGATATTATTTTTGATATCATCAACATATTATATGCCAAACAACGATGTCACTCACACACAACTTGAACTTTGCAACAAGTAGATGTTTCCACAAATGACCGCAAACCGGTGTAATGAGCTGGTACATAGCAATAATGACCACAAGAACGGAAGCGAAAAGGCAAAGAAATAAAAAATAAAAAACAAACAACAAAAACTAAGTGAGTTGTCATGTATTGTAGTTAGTAAATGATGATATTCTTCTACATATGCATGTATAGTACATATGTACTTTACTGCAGTACAGGACAGCTTCTATATTAATGTCTTATTTATATACTAGGATAGAGTAATAAGTCCACGAATCATTTTATTTAATGCAATCTATTTATCAATATTGACTTCTTTTAGTCCGATATACATTTTTCAAATCGATATCCCAATATATTTAAGTCTTTAAAATAAAAAAAAACTTCTCAGCAGTGGCGTCAATTCGATAGGGCTGGGGAGGGCATTGCCCCAAGGATCTGATACTAGGTATAATTCAATACAAAAATTCAATAAAACCTAATTCAAATAAACCTATATTATTAGAATTAGAATTCTAGCCCCCCCCCCCAAGGTTTTGGTGAAGTGACGCTCCTGCTTCTCAGCATCTTCTCAAACATCTAAAATAAATGGATGAAAGAAAAGAAATGAAAATTTTTCCGGTGGCAAAGTCTGTAGAATAAATTGATTCGTAACTGATGATCGAGTCGGTACGTAACATTTTTTTAAGTTATCATATACTGTATATTAATTGTCTTCCCTTTATGCAGATAGTCTTTTAAGTTTGCACATTGAACATAAGTCTCCGATAATCGTAACTGATGAAATCGATTTTCCCTTTTTTGAGCACATTTGTTTGAAGATGTCTACTATTTGACTGTTCTTTCAATTTTTGCTAGTAATGATATACGCTACGACTGGGTTAAACTCTGGTTGCAAATGTTCAAACACTACTTTGATGTCTTTACGTTAAACAGCTTTTGCTCCATTACGAAATTACGAAGTCGTACAAAAGTTATGAATTTTATCGTATCAGGGTAAAAATTGATATACTGAAGTCTTAAATTGGTTTTGAATTTACCATAAAAAATTAACCCTTTGATATATTTCATGGGTCCAGCAAAATGTTGTTCAACATTACGCAGCTTGCCATTTGTCTTTTGACTGGGAAAAAAGTAATTGTATTTATTTAAAAGTTTCTTAAAATATTAAGTAACAATTAAAAATTTTTGATAAACATTTCTATCCTCTGAATTGAAATGTAAATTGGTTGGACCGGATTGAAGAGACTTAGTCAAAACAAATAAATTTTCGATTATTTTATTCTTGTAACAAAAGAACGTAGAGCAAGAAAAATTATTAAGTTACCAACACAGTTTAAGGACATGATCTCAATTAAAGGAGAGCAGAACGAATGAAAGGATTAGTAAACTTTTGATAGTTCATCAAATTGGAGCTAACATTATTTGACATTCTTTATGTTTTACATGTCTCTATATAAAGTTTAAATAAAACCTTTTCACCTTTTTAGAATTAAAAATTTTTACGTCAGATTCATAATATCGCCGAATGACAATGTATACTTTTTTTTTCATTTAATCTATTTTATTTTTTCGATTCGCCATATTGAAGTTTTGACTTAAGATCCAAATTCAGCGATCTCCAAATTGAATATTTTTCGTAAGGCAATATTGAGAGATATAAGTTTTTACCAACATATAGATTCAGTCAACCTTATAGTGATATATATCATAAAGAAAGAGATTTTATTATTACATATTTAAAACTTCGAAATTCACGAATTTAAATCAAAAGTAAAACATTTATTACAAAGCCATTTTGTGTTGCTATAGCATAAGTTATTTCTGTTGTTGATTGTTTCCTGTTTTAATATGAGCAACACAAAAACGCACAGATGCATTTAATTGTCAATACCACCATCAGCAGCAACAACAATAGTAAATCGAGTGTGACAATTCTGTATCAGCAAAATCAGTTCAACATGTCGTATACGTAATCACGTACCATTTCGTTGTGTGTGACAAAACTTCAATGTACGAGTAAGGGTAAACAAATATTTATTTCAAGCAGTAGAAAGTTTTTTAATAATGTTCTCTCTTATTCTTATAATTGTTGTAAGCACAACAACTCGTATGTGTACCAGTAAAATGAGTACATTTGTAAATGTGTGCATGCAATAATATTTACTAAACTGCTGACGCTAATCAATTTGGATGTACTTTTTTTAAATTGCATTTACTTACTTCAATTGATATATGTATGTACGTCATTGAACAAACAAGCAAACTGTATACTATGGAGTCTAATCTCGGACACATTTTCAATCACGGAACTGTTGGATCATACATATGCACTGGTCACTTGATAATACTTTGAAGAACATTAGTATTTATGTCCTTTGTTTTTCAGTTAGTAACTTTTAAAGATCTTTATTTACATTTTTCGACCTACATAGTTCGATATATCTACATATGTATATGTAATGACTTATTCGAAATTTTTTAATTTGATTCGTAAATTTTCCGCTCTTATCAACGTTCGCATTAATCTGCGATACTTTTCGACTTACAATAAATTTCTCGATACCTTTCGAAACTATTTAGTAATTTTCGACTATGTCGATATTTTTAATTTCTAATCGATACTTTTTGACACTGTTTGATACTTTTCTATACTAATATAATGAAACATCATTACTCGAAGTTCTAATATCACTCCGCGAGCGTTTGCACACAACTACTTTTTTATATTTAATTTAATTATTTAATAAAAGCTTTAATGCAAATTCAGCAGCTTTGAAAAATTTGTAAATAAAATAGTTTTTGTTAAAGGACATGGAATACCCATGAAAAAGAAGTAGAAGAAGAAGAAGGAAAATGCACATCATGTGATTGTGGCTCTGCTTCATTCTTGTTGCTTTGCTTTTCGTGCGTTATGATAGCAATAGCATCAAGAGCAGCAGCAATTGTAGTAGCATTTAAAGCAGCATTTGATAAATTTTACTGTTGATGTTACAGTAGCTTAGTTAAAGTAATGATTTGGAAAATTGCATGACTCAATTTGCAAGGACATTCCTCAAAATGTAGTCATTAGGTTTTTTATCTCTTGTGAAAAAAGGGAAACAAGAAATTTTTAAAGCTGATATTATATTTAGCTAAAAAGTGTTTCAAATGTTAACCCACATAGATATCCCTTTAATTATCTTAAAACACACGTTACCGACACATGAAATGTAAATATACAATTTTCACTTTTTTGCTTATGCATCTGACTTATAGTACCTAATACATATGTACATAAATCAGTGATGGCATTTGGGTTTTGCGAAAATGTACTGAATCGAGACTCGAAATGTACTTTTTAAAGCCCGAATGTACTTTTTGTCTTGAACACCCAATCTTCATAAAATTTACGAGATTGTAATAAAATTTTTTCCCAAAAAAAAAAAGGTCCTCACTTTTACCATCTCAAAAACTCTAGCAAAATTAGACATGTTTCACATTAAATTAATAACAAAATCTTTACATTGCGTGATTATTTTCATTTACTAAAAAAAAAAAATGTAAATATTATAATCGCAAATGTACCGAAAAAAGTACAAATGTATCGAAAATTCCATCACTGACATAAATACGTATGTAAATGTATGTATGTAGTTACTTCCCAGTATGCAAGGGCAGAAGTTAGCAGTGTTTCTAGAAGACCTTCCTTTAACTCACTAAATAAAAATCTTTACTACCCTAATCGACTTGAAAAATAATATGCCTGAAGCTTTACGATTTCACATAATTTTTACAAACCTAATGCTATCTTCTAGAACTTGACCTCTCTGAGAGCTGTGTATAAGTGGGATTTTGAAAACCGGTTGGCGTTTGTCCATTCCTTATTTCTAGTCACGACAATCTAAGACCAGAATTGAAACAGTTCTCTACGCTTTGCTAAAATATATTGAAACTCCCTTTTGACATTTTTATTGCTTATTATTAGGGAAGAAAGTATTTTCTCAAATACTTGGGAAAAATATATCTAACAAATTCAATCACAAAGAAAGCATCATGCATATATAATAAATAAGAACGTTTGCTTTCAATACCTTGTAGAAATTTGATATATGCCGATGTTAAACTGTCATATAAAATCTTCGAAAAGTATGCAGTGTTATCAACACCTTGAGAAATATAGAAAGGAAAACATCCTTTATTTGGTGATTAAAAAAGAATTTAAATTATGTATGAGCTCTTGAAAATTTGAAAAAATGGATTAGCACAACACTATCATTTACTAAAAAGTAAATAGTATCCTTACTGCCGATGAGAACAATGTACTTTGTTTTATTCTTAAAGTAATTGTATCGGACTTCAAGAAGATTTATAAGCCATAGTAAGATTTTATTTCTACAGTACTGCAATTACAAATGATAAAAATTCTCTTTGAATTATCGTTAAAATGAGAACGGAACTTTTTAATTAATCGAAAAACTTTTACGATTATTTAAAGTATGCGCAACAAATTTAAGCTGCTAATTAAACGCAAAAAAAAAACAAAAGTATAAAAGACTGTCTATTAAGTTGATTTCATATTAAGGCATAAAAAGACACAGAAATAAAATTTGACGTAGTGACAAGTATCTACTTTTCTGCAAAGTAATCAAGTTGTCTACAACAAATGTTGTCTTTAATGCTGACAATGAAGATAATGATGACTGAATATATAAGTATATAAAGATTCTTTTAAATTAACTCCAAAAGAACAGATTATTGACAGTAATAACATCAGCGATGAGATACGTGGCATGCGGCCCATATTGCAACCATTTTTTTTTTGGTATGATGGCCTATAAATTTACGCTGCGTCAAATTTGTTTTTGTATTCGTATTTCGTCAATATATACATATACGTCAAGTTGAAAGCACTGACAAATTTACTTTTGTCAACGATACGAATTTCCATTTTCATTTCAGTGTCACAGACTTAAAAATCCGTTCACCGGGCATATAAATTGTCTGAGACAATGCCAGCAGCATTAATTTGCCTACAGTGAAACTTTTTATGCTTCATAAAAACTCATTGATTTTTTTTTTCTTATTGAAGTCGCTCACAATCGACAGCGCTTAAAGAGTTGGTATGAGTGATGATGTGGAAAACAAATAAGTACCCAAAATGTCTGTCATTGTCACTCACTAAGACAACATAAAAATCTGCTAACGTAGAAGTGTGATGATCTTAATTTGCAAAATAACAATGGATCTCATTTTAATGTGTGCCACTGTGATATTGAGTGCTTCAGATAGTATGATTTCAGTTTAATCATTTTCGAAGATTAAAAACTTGATTTGATATACAGTATTGGCCAAAACTTAAGCACTCCCTCAGTACATTTTTCCCAGGATATTTTCAAGGATTGAAACCGATCCGCTGTGGTTTTGCAATTTATTCTCTTGATTTTCATGTTAATGATCTCCCACAATTTCTCAAAAGGATTCAGGTGAGGGCAGGCCAACTAAGAAATTCAATTCTATTGTTGTGAAGCCACGCCTTAAAAACTTAAGGGGAAAATTTGGATACCGACTGTTTGAAGATTTTGTTATTCTTTGATTAACAAACTAACAGTGGATCTTCGAACATGTAAAATTATTGTCCAACAAATCAAATCAAAAACCTTTTTCACATAAAAATCAATTAACCCAGAAGTAAATGTGATGAGTGCAAGTACTCGCGGCATGATATTACATTTGGCTCATTCAGCCAGTCTAAGCGATTCGAGAAAGTTTATATTGAACGACCTTTTTGTAAATCGAAAACCATATGCGCTTAACAAAAGCTCTTAGGCTGGCTGAAAAGGTTAGTAGAGAAAATGTTGAAAAAATCGGATAAGAACGATAATCAACAAAGCAAAATTCACATCCTTTCTGCGGAGCGATTTTGTACGAACCAAGACATACAGGTTCAAATAAATATCGGTCATTCTTTTAATAACTGCACATTTTTTTCGTTTTGACTTTTTTGAACATTTTTTGAAACGAAATATCTCAAAAACTATGCGGAATAGAATAAAAAAGACTAAGATCGTTATTGCTTAAAAATGCTTTAGTTTTATGGAAAAAAATATAAAAATCATAAATAAATTTGTTTATACATTAATTTTTTAATTCATAAAAAGTTTCTCAAAATATCTTTGATATAACATCTGTTTTTTTTTTATATTTTTATATGTTATTCTTCAATTAATCCTAAGAATGCATCTGCTTTCATATCGAAATTCGCGCCAGCTCTGAGGTTAAACTTTAAATCAACCAAGTGTGCAAAAACCTCAGACTCTAGGCATGTATCCATATTAAAATTAAACATATTGATTCTTTAATAAGTGGGCTTAAACACTTACTATTTTTTTAGGTAAGTAAACTGTTATGTATAAAAAAAAGGAATTTAAAAATATTTTAAGCAATTTATTGTGGATTAACGCAGAAATTTTTCCATATTTTAGCCATATTAATTTCGTTTATCTTTATTTGTGTTCTAATGTTGTGGTTGTTGCTTTAATGCTGCTCCAGATACAATAATAATTATTTCATAAAGGATACTGTGAAATCCTGTTGCGTTTTAAATATTCCTGTTGATGTTGCTCTGTTGAGCTGTTGCTGCCTTGGGTTAGCTGTGCGCCATTCAACTGAAACCGTTTGTCAAGGATGTGGCATTCGTATTTCACTTTAGGGTTATCATTTTGAGTTTGCTTTATTTGGTGGCTCATTTGTTTTTATTATGAGTCCTCCTCTATCCTGTGTCTAACTGTCTTATGATATAACTTTTCTAAATTTAAATGATATTTGCAAAGTTCTAACTAACTTTTTCGTTGCTTGTTCTTTTTGAGAGGGGGCGTATATATTCTACTTTTAACTAAAATTGTTTCTCCCATTGTGGCTTAACAGCAGTTGACTTAAATTAGGGTTGGCCATTTTGGTAGTTTCGTTATGAAATTATCATTTTAATAGAAATAATGAACAAACTATGCGGAATTTTTAGAAATTTAGTTTAGCTTAACGATTAACAGTTGGGGTAATTGCAACGTATTATGAGGTCAAACAGAAATTGCTATGTGCAATTTAAGCCAGGTGCTGTGAAGCTGCACATTTGTAGATAACTTTTTTAAATTATTAATATAAACGAAATACATTTGAATATTTCACTTAGTTGGAATCGAAAAAAAGTTTAGAAATATTTTGTGTTATTCAGAAAGATTATTCTTTTGATTTTACAATTACTCGAAACATGTTGATTATTCTTCTACGAATTTTTTTGTTTTTGTGGAGAAAAAAATTGAAAAGTTTTGCACATTATTAAAAACTTCAAAGAAGTCGAAAAATATCGAGAAAGACCGTAATGTAATACTGAGAAGTATACAATAGAATGACATAGAAAAAGTCAATAGAGATTGGAATCAAATAGTCAAGAAAAATATCATTACATTAGCCTGCCAAATAAGATAAAAATTTATAGAGAAATTTGCCGTTCATATGAGAACGTTTATTCTTAACCAGTTGTTGTAAAGCAGTTCCTAAATCGAAACTGAAATCTTATTGCCTGTTTTTGTTTTTTTATTGAAATTTTTTTGAAGGGAATTACAGTAAACACACAAGAGGAGTTTCAAAGAGGATGGCGATGTCAGAAAATACCGCTCATGAAAGCGCTTCTAAGTTCGAAAATCGTATGATTTCGATTGAGATTTTAAAGACTTTTTTATGTGATCTTCTGCCGACTTGCAGAGGAAGGCAATTCAAGCGATATATTTATTTGCTTTACAAGATGTGAATGCAGTTCAAAAACTGAAAGCATTTCAACTACAATGAGCGACAACGAGTGGAAGACGTGACCAGCTTAACAGAGACATATGATCTCTTGGTCAACTAAAACTAAAAAAAACCTCACCCAGAATCGATGAAGATTGAAGACATAGATGCATGTATGTCCACGTACATATGTTTGCAAAGTCTTGTAAATATAGCACGCTAATGTGATATGCATTGTAAAGTTTTCGCATTATACCCTCTTTACTTAAGTAGTCACAAATAATTAGCTTTTCAAGACCAAGATTGGCGAAAAAAAACAAAAAAAAAAAATGCGTCAAAAGCAGAACAATACAACAAAATTTTCATAGGAAAAAGTTTAATACCAAAATGTAAATTTAAGTCCATTCCACGACTAGCAGACTGTTTGCTAAATGTAATAACAAAATTTTGATAAACAACGGAGAAAGTCAAAGGCGAAAATGTTGTGATTTGGAGAAAATCGATAAATTTAAATTTGAATTAAATTTTGAATTTGAATAAAATCTACATTTAATACTTCGCTTGAACAACTTGCGAAATGAGAATTCACAGTTAAAGCTTCCGCAGTAATCAATGAAAACGGAAATGATAAAAGGAATCATTTCTTACCCTAGTGAAAGAAAACAATATTGCCATCTAGTGCCGTTTCCTTTTTAGTTTTGCTTGCTTTAATCGAATTTTCTTTAGTATTCTTGCCAAATATTTGAAGTTGACACAAAATATTGAAAATGTCATTGATATTTTAAAATTTTAGTCTCATAAAAAAGAAAATGAGTAATCAAAGACTTTTGTGCGAAAATCGATCAACAAATTTTTTATTAATTATGAATTCTAGATAATTTGTGCTCGAATAGGAAACTTTTTCTTTAACAAGCTGGCTTTAGATAAATAAAGAAAACCTAAAACAAATTATGTGGGCCTGAACCTGAGACCACTATATTGAAAACGCAGTACACTACCACCATGCCACAAGGCCAATGGGTAAATAAACATTTTTGGAAATTGAAATTTATATAAAAATCTCATTTGAACAGATGTCAAAATAAAGGATCAATCCCCAACATTTTTGTGACATAAGACTCAAAAGTTTTTAAAGCTGGCAACGCTGTTAGATTTGCATTGCTGTTGATTTAATGCTAGCAGCTTTTGTAGGAATTATGTTAATACTTTTGTGAATATATTTGTAAGTAAAGATTTTAAATGTAACTCATCTTATGAATAAATCCGTTTAAAGAACATAACTTCCTGATTGAAAAGAAATTTGGAATTTGTTAACTTATACGAAGATCCTTAAACTTGTTATTTTATATGCAATTTAACACTGTAAGGTGAAGAGAAAAAAAACATTGAAATATCAGAAAGTTCAATTTATTTCATATTGAAAATTTTAACCTACACCAGCTGCTGCTAACTACAGCTGTAAATGCTATTTCTCACGAAAATTTCAATTTTGAGAATAAAAACATTAAAAATTAAAATCTGATAACAAAAAACTCCTGACAGCTTTTCATCTAATGTAACACCTGTGTATGCTGTTGTCGCCGCCGTCTGCTTCTAATCAAGAAATCTTACCACGTGCTGTCAATTTCCATCGAATAACTTTAAGAGCCATGTGCGTAGTACGTAGACACTTCAAAGTCATTCAAGTTGCTTTTGCACAGTGGTAATTTATTGAGCTATGCTGAGTTAAATTAGACAGAGTACCAATTCTTAAAATCTATTTAACCTTAACCGGACCGTATTTCTCAAAAACCACAGCAGTAGAGAAAAAAAAATTGTTTAATATCTACCACTGAATCCAAAGTTTGTTAAAGTTACAGTCATATACGTCAATATTCTGAAATTTTTAGAGGAAGGTCCGGCTCTGAGCAGCCATTCACAGAGAATGGTCAGGACAGACCCCCCCAATACAGTTTCTTATTTACAATGAACCTGAAAATTGAATCTTCAATTATGGCTGCTGTGAAACGGATCACCCAATAATTTAAGCTTTTTCCAAAATAAAACTCCGCGTCAATTTCGATGCCAGCCTGATGCAAGTGTTAGTCGAAAAAGAAGAATTAAAAAAAAAGTTCGATATTGGTTATATATAATTTTCGTGCTATTTTCGTCAAGCTAAAAAAATTAGAAAGAAAATATACCAAAATTTATACCTTGAATATTTTGATAATAAGTGAAGTTTACGCTATTGCAATCTTCAATGCGCACAACAACATTAAACGTTTTCATAAAAGGACATCGCCATTAAAAGTATCTTCAACGTTTTAGGTCGAATGTACGTATGTTGTATTTACTTTTCCTATTTTTAATATTATTTTTTTTAATTGTTTATTTAGTACCTACAGTATTGTTTAGATTTTTATCAATTGATGCTTCTGCTGCTGTTTTTGTGTACAGGCGTCTGCATCAGATAAGATTTAATTTAGCACTTTAGTGCATAAGAAAATGTTGGTGCTACATCTTTTGAAACAGAAGGTCCTTGTTGTCGAGAGTAAGCTTGTTATAATTATTGCAATAAAAATATCTCATTGTCAGATTATTGACTTTAACTACATTTTAATTGCACACGAATTTAGTATTTTTTTTCTTTCTTAATATATGTAGATACGATCAAATTTATGACACAAAAAGTTAATGCAATTAATTAATTAAATTAGAATTGGAAATCTTCAAACGTCCAATTAAATTTGCAGTGAAATTCAATCAGAAATTTAAATTTAGCCTTCAGTAGGACTTAACTTTCTGTGGTTGACCTTAAAAGTTGACTCTTCGTTTGCTTAAACTGACAATGGCAAACTTGACGCTTGAGAATTGCGTAGCTATTTGTTATCTGTATTCAACTTTCAACGACACTTTCTTTGAAGATTTGTAAGCGAGATGATTTAAATTTAGTCTTCACTTGAAGTAGCAAACACAAAAACTAAACTGATTTTTTGGACAGACGTTGAAACTGGCAACAACAGCAATAACAACAAGTTTTATAACACATGCATGGATTCTAAGTATTAGCCATGATTTATAGTTTTAATGTTTCATAGACTCCCAAAAATGCAAACAAATGTAGGCATTCTTTTTTTCTTAATATTTTTGGATAAACATTTACTGCGAAATTTCATCGTACAAAATGAATGCTCATTCGATGTCAAACTTTTTGGTGATGTTGGGTTGAGTGCACGATTTAAAAATTGAATAATATTTACTTTATGCTTTCGAAAAAAGTTCCGAATTTCAAACTTCAACTACCGAAACTGTCAATTTTGATATTAATGATAAATTAGTCCAATCATTTATAAGATGTTTAATAACTGCACTTGACAGCAAAGCAATATAATATCGGCTAGTAAAACAATGGCTCAAAAAAAAAATTGACTGAGATGAAATATATACATATGTACATTAGGGTGATTCAATTTTTTTTTCTTTTTGTTTTTTTAAGGTGCTATTGCTTAAAAAGTAAGGTTATGATATGAAGAAAAAGTTCATGAAAATTCAGCTCTGTGCCTCAATTTTATAAGATGGCGCCGAAGCCTGTTAGTTTTACATGTAAATTGTATGGAAAAATTATTTTTTACTATGAGGTACCTATCTGAATGAATAGGTGATTAATGTCGTTGGGCTAAAGAGGATCGTTTTTCGAAGTAATTTTTTTCGCTGAATCCGAATCTGGTCTCATAATTGACCCATCATATCAGAATTCTGAAATATTTGAGGTTAAGTACCTAAAACATGATGTTTTTTTTTGTCTATTTTCGAGGCCTTGTATAGGATTCAAAGAAAGTTGATCAGCTTATTTTTCACAAAAGCATCATTTAGTACCGTCCTTGCTCTTTAAAATAGGCGTTCAAGCGGTGATAATGGTAATGTTTCCTTTGGGGCCGTTTAAGTATTACGTAACGCATTTAGGGGGGGGGGGGGGTTGAACAACGCGTTACGCTGCGAGTTAAAAATCTCTTGTTTTACTTATTATTATCGCAAACGCGACTAAAACATAACAAAATTCGCTGAAATGACTTTCCGGTACATTGCGCAACATAATTGTGACTTTTAGGTAAACATGGTCACTTGGGTGATACCGTGACGTTTAAGGAAAGGGGTCAAAAATCTTCAACAATTGCGTTACGTAATACTTGAATGGCCCCTTAACACTTAACACTGTTTTATTAACACTTACAATGAGAAGAACCTTTGTGTGTATCAACGTATAAAGACGTTTATAACGTATTACAAAAAAACTGAAACAAAAACTTATCATTAGTCAAAATGACAAACAAGTAGCCAAAATATCAAAATCCAAAAGACTTCACCGACTGCGCACTACCACCACAAGCCAGCTTTTGACGACGACTGAGTTGTTTTCAGAGTACATGTAGTTAGGCGCGATAATTCGAGAGTGAGTGGTGAATATATGACTGGTGTTCGTCAATATGACGAAGCTTACTAATTTAGGATTAAAATGCACTCTAAGTTTAACACACCTTTCGGTGCGAATATCTCATAAAAAGGACACAATAGAGCATACCAGGGAAAGATTCGAATTGCTAAAGAAACGCATTTGATTGAGTTTTTAGAACTCTTTTTTCATTATAATCTTTTTACAATCAACAGATATCGAGTCATTATTTTAAATTTTAGATTTTTGGTTTCTGCTGGCACAGAAGTTGATAATTCATCATGCCAGTGCTTATGGATCCTATAAACCATTTTGGTCGAAAATCAGTTCTTCATGAGACTCCATATTTTCAAACGCTCTCTTTTAATCTGTGAAATCAGAATAATTAACGGGAAAGTTTACCATGTATCCCATTTCTATCGATGGGTTTTGCACTTAATGGTGTACTCATCTCGCACTATATCCCAGGATATATAGAAGATATTTGTTATCTTCATATATTTATGGGACATTGTATGCCTCATAGGACAATAGGACCATAAGGTCTCCGACTCTGTTGTTTACAGTTTGTGTGGGTAGTATTTGACATGAAAGTGTTCTACACTACAATTTTCCGAAAATTTATGACGCTACTTTTAAATCGCTTTTTTTAAAACTCAACCACTATGATTCTGCGCTAATGACTTAGTCCGAATTTTTCCATCGCAAAATTTAATTACACTACTGACCAGAATTCATTCAGGAGAGGCTGTATTTGCCACGCACTAGATAAAAGGACATAAATAATAAATTAAAAACTATGGCAATAAACATTTGTAGTGTTCAGATATTAATGATAGAAAGCGATCTTACAACAATAAACCTTAAGTTTTTATATGCTGTCTGAGCACAAAAATAAACTTAAGAGTCAGTTAACCTGCCACATTTTAGCAGTTTCCATTGATTTATTTTATAAATGAAAAAATAGCCCAGTAGTTTCCAGGCTCAATTACCGTTAGTAATAAATACTCCTACATACTCGTATTAATGAATATTTAAGCTGATACTTTAAAAGAATAATGTTCGCTTTATTTGGCAAGAGAAAAAGGGACGTCATAAAAATATGACAATTTGAGTTCGATGAACGAAATTCAATGCTTTGATTTGAAGATGATTTTGATTTTGTGTGGCAAGAAAAACTTTTCACAAGAATAAATACAGTACGCTGGAGGCAAGGAAAAATAAAACAAGTCTGAAGCAAATTTATTGTATTCATTATTGTTATAGAACAGTCATTGATTTTGCCTAGGTTATATTCAGTTCGAGGAGGAATGGAAAAGGCTTTTGCGACAGAAAACAATTAAGTATGGATGACTTAAAGTTTTATAAGTTTTGCATATTTTGGAACCCCCTTTAGTTACCCGAAAATTGTATATAATATTAGGTTTAGACATTGCAAGCTAAAGCTAAAGTAGAATAACACTCTCCAGTAAAATTTGGCTTTTGGCACATACGATAATTTCGCATAAAAGGGTCGATATAGTATATAAGCAGTGGACTCTTTCACAATTGGTTCCTGAGTCATAAAAATAAACAAAATCCCTATGAAGTGAGGATGGTATCTAAAAGGTGTATAGCTGAGTTGTCGGGACTGTAGGGCCCCAGTTTTTTGTCGCTACCGGCTATCCACTTGAAAATTTCGGGTGCCATTTTTGTTAAAAACAAATTTTAAATTACATTTTGTAGTTTTCTTTCCTACAAGATCATTATTTCTTGGCAATGTTTCAATTATGCTCCGAAACTGTATTTGTTTCTTTAGAACTTTTTTCTCCTGCAAGTTCATATATTCGAGAAAAATACGTAACTCCAGTATTGAAGCTCTTGAAAAGACCAACAAGGAGGCATTAAAGGTTTTTATCACTATCGACTGCTTTAACCGAATGATCCTTTTTGGCCTAAGGTGGAACTATCAACGGACTTGCTGTTAAAGCCAGTCTGCAGAGATTATAAGAAAATCATATATAAATTTCAACTCAACTTTTCGTATGGACAGGGGAAAATAGAAATCCGATGACGTTGTAAAAAACAAACGTGAAGTATTAATTTATTTATCGCAAATTTTTAAGTGGGAATAATAAATTATAAAAAAAGCGTTTAAAGCTAATTACAAATAATTAAGATGTTTATCTAGCGTTACTAAATTAATTCAATTTGTACTCAATAAGTCTAGACAAAACAAAATTTGAGCGCCATTAATTTTTTCCTGCTATTTTGAGTTTGAGTTGGAGTTGAGCTGTCAGAAAAAGTAATAAAGCACTTCAATTCTGCTTGTACAAGTGAAACAAATACATAGACATGTACATATGTATGTACGTGCGAGTTTAATCTGATATAGCAAATGACAAAGCGTGGTTACTTAGCCGTCACTTAATTGCGTTTTTGTTCATTTGCGTGTTTGCTTCAAGTTTTATTTTAATTTCTTTATGACCACACACAATTGAGATAAGAAAAATGTCAGGAATTCAAAAATTGCAATCAATTTGAGAGTTAGTTTATTTCGATTTTTATTGAAATATTTGATAAATTTTTTTTTGGAAAATTCAAACGTTCAGTATAAACCCAATAGTGGCTTCGAATTTTAATGAAACATATTTCCAAATGACTTAGACTTTATTTTGTGGATATCTTATGCCCTTTAGCGTTTCAATATAATTTTGTGCATATGAGCGCTATGGCGCCCAAAGCGCAGTCCACTTTCCCTTTTGCGACTCTGGCGCTTTACATCTAAACCCAAACGAGTTAAACAGTTAACTCGGATGAGTATGACCGTAGTGTTTTTTTAATGCTCGAGAATTTACGTTATATAAGAGTTCTTGAGACTATTATCAGCATTAAAAAAATAAAAATATATTACTCGGCGTTCGCAATTTTTGGTTTTGCCAATTTATTATTTCACTTAAGATTCGAATATTTCAGAAAGCGTATTAGCTACTGAGTTAATTTGATTTTCTAATTGGCCAAGTAAGCACTCCTTTTAGGGGCCCCACCTTAACAGATAAAAATGAAATTAAATTAGATCTTAAAAGAGAATTGCAATCATATATTTATTTAAGTTATTTTCAATAGATGGAAAGCAAATTTATGAACGGTAATGCTTAATATACTTTTCAATTCGACTAATAGTTAAATTTTTATAAATTACGAGATTTGGCCCCAGCCACTTATTCAAACGTGAGGCGATGAAGTTGATCAGCTCTGACGAAAATGCCATCACTTCGATTCTTTATGATAACTGTGATCTTATGATCGCATTTTTTACGGGAAAATCATTGGTGTAAGGGAATCGTTCCGGAATACGTGAGATTTGTTAGACACAGGGTTGTCAAGTGACCGGAATTGATCCGGCCAAGCTCGAAGTTCATGTCATAGCCAAAGGCCTGAATTCAAAAATTTCTGAATTTGCCAGAAATTGGAAAATTTTTGTGACATGGACTTCAAAGTTTTGTTGATCAAGCAAAACAAAAAAAAGTCATCAAATTTTTCCTACAACAGACACAAAATTTGGCTTTTTTGCCATATGAGAGAAAATTTTTTTTTTATAAAGGCTGGGAATTGCTTCTTTTAAATTTGCTAACCCCGTTTAGACATTTAATGACAATTCCATAATCCTCTTGTACCAACGAAAGAATTTTTCTTCGCCGGTTGAAAATTATTTAAGATCTACTATGCTAAGTATAAAGCTATTTTGAAACTACTTGAAATGTTTGTGGAGTAATGAGACTATTAAAATGTTGAAATGGTTAAAAAGTACGCACCAAGGTTGAATTTGTTGGCTCATATTTTAATCAGCTGTTTTGATTTATCGGCTTTTGGGCTATATGAACTTAATCTATTATCTTAGAAATAGAGTTCTCAAGATGGGAATGACTTCCACGACTTGTCGCTCCAATGTATCACCAAAATAACAACACGGAGTTGATTCTTGACTCACATCGTTGCCCAGACGCAGACTGTTATCAGAAATATATGAATTTTATGAAATCATACCCTATTTGAAAAAGTAATGTCAAAACTCATAGCGATACAAAAAATCAACATGGTGTTTTTGATAATTGCTAGACATACCAGTAAACCAACATAAAGAATTTTTTACAAACAATTTTACAACTTTCTTTGACCTATAATTTGTGGTCTTTTACTGCTATTTTCGACTACAGGTTTTTAGTACTTTTTCATCATTTCTCGCACAGTGTCGCCTTTACGCAATAAATATATTTTATATGAGTCAAGATTTTCAGTACTGATTATTTTATAAAAATAGCTAACAAAAACAATAAAAACGAATCATTAAATTGAAATTGAAGTGCGCCAAAGGATAACGCAGAATTTACAAGTGATTGACTTCTGCGACGTCTTCTGTTGTTGTTGCTAAATAAATATTTTGCACCGACTGAAAGTCAAATTGAGGTTTATATGTATGGCATGTAATGAAACAATTAAATGTTTTTGTTAATGATGTTGTTGTTTTTATTGATATCCTTTGTAAAACCTAACGTTGTTTTTTTTTTTACGAATGCCAATGAACACACGTTTCGACAATCGATAGAGTAAAATACGACCGTTACTAGGCCACACAAAATTGTCGCCAAACTCCTGTGAAGTTTTGATACAGGTTACCAACGCTCTTTTCTGGGCAATACCAAAACTGTGAAATTTAATTAACAAATAATTAAATGCGTTTTAATGTTATAGGGGCAGTATAATTGAAAATGTTCCTTTGTGTGAGTAAAATAGCATACAACATCAACACTGAAAGTTTGGATGCCAGAATTTTTAAATGTACAACATCTTGGTTTGGTTTTTCAATTATTTACTGAATGACAGAGAGTTTTGTAAACCGTAGATGACTTTTCCATTTTGTCATTTATCACAAATAGACAATCATAAATTTCCTTCGCTTCTAAAAATCTTGACCATAAGCGTATGGGTGGTATATATTGTACACCATGAACCCTATACGACCCCTAAACGGTCATGCTTTAGTGACCCGTTTATGGTTAGTTGATGCGTCTGTCTGTCTGTGTCTCGTTTCTATTTTTCCACGCTTAAGGATACAAATTTGCACAACTTAATCAAGATTAAGCCAAACAAGAAGACGAAGATGAAAAAAGTTAAGAGCAAATAGTAAGCAGCTTTTGTGATATTTAAACCCTTTTATTGTGGAAGTTACACTGTGCGAAAGTTATTAAAAAATAACGTTCCATTATAGCGCACTTTTTGTTGTGCTCCTTTAGCCGGAAGGAGTTGAAATAGATTGGTAGAGACCTGTATTGCTGTATTATTTACTACTACCATTACCTTTTTTCTACCTTGGTTTAGTTTTGGGGTTAATGTATTTAAAGTGGCTATTGCATCTTTTATTATACTGACAATGATCTTCAATTGGCTTGAGAGCAAATGGCGAATATTCATGGAATATTGCCATGACTTTTACTATTTATATGGGGCAATAGATCTAAGGTGCAGTATATATTACCTTCGCACAGCCTGACTAGACTATATAGCTTGCAATAAGTAACATAAAATTTAAATTCGCAATTTCTTCAGAATTCTCGCTGTCCAAAAATAGGAAACAATTACTATACCCTGATTGATTTCAAGGCATTAGATTTAAGTGAATTTTTTTAAGATTTTGTTTTAAACTCGTCTTCGTCATTGAAGAAAGTCTCACTAAAAACTGTAGAGAAATCCTGACAAATTTTACCAAATTTAAGGGAACGATTTTAATAACTTAAGACTCACCAATTTTGACCTGAGTCTTAAGTAATGCTTGAGCGTTGAAGTATTAATCGACATTCTTGGAACGTAGTTACTAAAAAAAAATAAACTTCAATATTTTTCAGTGTTAAAAATAACAAGGCAAAAAAGGATCAACAAAAGTCATAGTCACGAAATGACAATCGCAGATACATCCACACAAAAATAAACGCACACGCACATTTACCACACCCAAAAGAGACAGTGTATCCCTATTTGGCTTAAACGTTATTTCAAACACTTTTTGGTATCATGGTTTTAAACTTCTTAACCTTTTGTATCCTTTTATGCTGTTGTTGTTGTTGTGCTTTAAATGCCCTCTCCACATCATCATGGCAAATAATTGTTATTTAACTCAATCGCTGTTGTTGTTGCCTGTTGTAAATTACTTCTGTTCTTGTGCTCATCAGTTTATCTGAGTTTTAAGGCTGCAATAAATCGTCACACATTTACATACAAGTGTTTGTCTACACATGAATGTGTGCGTGTTAATTTCAGACTGTAAAACTTTTTTTTTTTTTGAATTTTTCTATAGAGTTTTTTGTTTTGGTTGCAAAATAAAAAATTTCCATATTTCGCCCAGTGGTTAAGTGACCGAAACTCATTTTGTGGTAGTGTATTTATGTAAATCTTTAATGCGATAATGAGTTTGAGCAGATTTCGTTGCTTAAGTGAGTAATAAATAAAAGACGAACGAAATCTTTGCCCGCAAGGCGTAATAGGGAATGCAGTTGGAATATATAGAAGTCAAAAATAATCATATTATGGCAAGCTGTGATATATGAAAAATATTTGGGAATTAGGAAAATTTCTTTCTATAAGAAAAACTTCATTTAAATAGCCTTTGATTAATGTTGGTCTTAATGAATGACGATTTATTATCTTTGAAAGTTTGAGACGTAAGTTTATATCAGCAATTTTTGATTGAGCTACATATAAGTACTTCGAGTAACTAATGAATTTTTGTTATTTGCTGCACCCACGTCTGGTTCTATCTGATGTGTTGAACTTTTAAAGGGTAAAATTACGTTACTACAAAAATATTTTTAGAATACTAAAAATAGACGCAATGTTTTTTTTTTCTGGTAGTGGGCAGAAAAAAATATTAACTTCATTTAAAAGAGCATTGTGCTATGGCTTCTACGAGAATGTGTATTGTTTGTAGGAGCAACAACTGCAAGACAGGCGATGACTGCTCCAGGACACTTTTCGAGTACTAGGTATTTAATAACTACAGCCAATACATTAACGTGCTATTTGTGGCAATGATGGATATTGAAAATAACTTTTGTTTTCGTTTCTTTGACAGCTGTCGTACTTCTTTAAAATAATAACAAAATTTTACCGTTAACAATAACAGTAAATTTAATTGTTTTTTTTAATGCTTTCATATTGTTGTTTAGTAATATTTTAGTAATTTAAGTACAGTAACTGAGCTTCAGTCTATTGGTAAATTTGAAATTGATTTAAGAAAAGTGTCAGTTAAAAACAAAATATCTAATTTTATTAAAAAACCCAAGCAAATTGTTGGGACTATGTTGTGCTGATCACTCAAGTAATATTCTCAGCTATAAATTTGCGCTGGCAGTGATTATAGAGCTATTTATTAGAGCTGTCAGTATTAGTTTGAGACCTCACTGCTATCTTAGAACTATAGGATGCTTGATTTGAAGTTTTCGAACTTTTAATTCAAGTAAAGCAACAACAAATTGAGATACCACTAAACAATTTCGGACATATAACCACCGCGGCTATCTGTGGCAAAGAGCATTCCGTTCGATGAATTTCGAGCACTTTTCAAGCAATCGATGTTCTGCTTCCACAATTGTGCGAGTTATATTGGCTTCCAAGGCGTCAGTCGTTGCTGGTTCATCAGCATAGAGCAAAGATATAACATAGCTCCAAAGATAGTAGTCCAAAATCGTCACATCACGTGAAATGAGTAAGTAAGGTGCTTTTATATAAAAGCGTCTACCAAGAAGGACTTAAAATGCCATTCATATATGAACATCCTAAAATTTCCTAAAGCTGAATAAATCCACAAAAAATTCAGTAGCTAATCGTCACGTCACGCACGAAAATCCTCCATTAATCATATGCACATCAACAGCAGTAGCATTCATTCATCAAAATCCCAGCAACAACAATAAGCAGCCACCAAAATTTCGCGAGCAACAATTTCCACACACATTCAACCCTCTTCGTTGACAATCTTTTCAACGCATCGTTGATTTTCGTCCAAAGTGCAATGAACGCGTAACCACGCCTACTCTTTACCGCCTATCCATCAAAAGAAAAAAACGAAACGACGTAATTGCGTCGTCATCATCGCATCATCAATTGAAGTAATTTGTTGACGCGCAACAAAAGTGCCAACAATAGCAGCAGCGGCAGCACCAGTGACAAAATTGTCAACAGCTCCCTGAATTTAGCGCTTCAATTGTTAACTTGCAACCAACGTGAAAAAAATGAATTCCAAGTCAGTGAAGTGAAAATAAAAAAATAAAAACAATCCTACTGCTAAAATAGAAGAAGAATCAGCGGTAGTGGCAGTGACAGTGTCAGTGGTAACATGCTGCGTAAAAAATTTCCGACCGCTTTATCATTCATCCGCAGACAGACCAACGGTGGCAGCACCGACAGCATTTAATTTTATTGCTATTGCATGAAAGCTTCGCACCAAATTTAGCCAAGTAAGAATATCTAATTTTTAGAATACTTTTTGCTACCAAGTAAAGCGGAGTGCTTAGAAGCAGCATCCTTCTCTCTAGGGATGTGCAGTCCCCTTTGGACATTTTAGCTCTTTACGAAGCTTTATTATTAATACTTTGGTTCAGTTGGGTAATGTCCTTGTTAAGTTTATTCTTGGAATGATTGAAACCATATCGAGCTCTTCTAACGATGTATTTGGCAGCGTCTTTAAATGTTCTGTAACCGAAGAAAAGTACCGATTTTACTTCCTCATTTTCGCAGCTCCTGCAGTAGCCTCATGGGTATAAGCCGAGCTTTCCATAAAATGGTCCATTTTCAAAGTACACTGCTTTAGTATCGGTGGATCATTCTGCAACCATTTATTGCGTAAAAAATATGTTGTCAGACATATGTTCGACAACCTAGCTCTTAATAGATTATCTGCAGTAAAATACCTCATTCATCATATCTACGAGCAGGTTCCTTCGTTCATTATGGCCAGATACTCAGCAGAGCCTAATGTAATATTAGCAAAATCGGTATAGAGATTTATTGTTGCTCATTACGCGCTGAGTTTGTTTCGATGGGACCATTTGACTGTCAGACTGAAAAACATATAATTGTATTGTAAGATAAGAGATTGCTCACAACGGTCATATATAAGCCCTATATACACTGAAAACACGCGCACGTCCGATCAGTGTCGCCATGATGAAGTATTTCTTAAAGTCATCCCGTAATTCATACCGAAAGCCTTCCATGAACTATCAGTAAATATTCACCAGGGTTGAATTTTATTGGAGTGACTAAAATCTGTCATTGCGGTGACAGGTTCCATATTTTTACAAACAAATTGGCTTCACTTTATACGCGTCCTACCATGTGTGGTTTCAGCATTTTGGCAGTCATAGCTCAGTAGAAAACACTGTACCACAAGCCCTACAAAAGAGAAGTTGACGGTTTTGACAATTTTTTTTTTATTAAGTTTCAGAATAAGAAAAAAAAATTTGCTTGAAGTGATCTCATTAAAGTTTCTCGGTTGGGTACTTAAAAAAAATAGCATAGTTTTTGTCTCAGCACTTTATCCTTTCATGGTATTCTTGTAGAAGACGAAAATATTCAACTTTACTTTTCAGTTTTTGGTTCCTCTCTAAGTTCGATTTCTTTATGTCTTGGACGTTTATCATCAAATCGATATTTTTTACTTCCACGTACCTAAATTCGTTTTTTTATCTTGGATAAATCCTATTAAAGCATGATCTTGACACTTTTGGTATTATTTATGAGTCTCTTAATGGAAGTCCTGGCTGGATTTATTTACAACTCATATCTGCAGGCGTGTATTAATTGCAAGTTGTTGTACTTTTCGCTTTTGAATTTGGTAACAATCATTATTTACTTAGAGTCCCAATAGACAAGACAAGTTGAATCACTTCGTAGACTACTTGCGATACTTAAACGAGATTACACAGATTGGGTCTTTTTTTTAAGTTGGCGCCTAAATATTTGATTTTGAAGGTAAAAATTTTTCAAAAACACCTTTTTATACATACATGTATGTATGTGATTTGGGTAGGTACATATATATCAAAAACGCCTAGGCCTTTGCTAAGCAAAATATTATAAATTTCAATCAAAAAATTTAAATATTATTTATTTTGTAGTCATATGTGAGAAGGACTTAAGCCCTTTTGGTATACCGACACATATGTATGTATATAATAAAGTAATTTTTCAGTCGCAAATGAATTAATTTTAATTTCTTCTATTTCAAAGTTTATTAGATACATATATGAGCATTTTATTAAGCTTTTTACGGAAAAACACAATGTAAACCATAATTTTGTAATAATAAATAATAAACAGTAAATCACTTAATTTGCAAATATGGTATATACAACTAGCAGAAAAAATTAAAAACAACGATTATTCAATTTGTATCTAATTACTATAAAAAAGCGAGATGTTGTTTTGCTAGCTAAACACCAAATAAATGACTCATTCCCGTAAAACTAAAATAGTTTTGCAAGTAAATAAACCATAATTTTAAATTTCAGTAGCAAAAGCAAAAAAATAAATACCGAACTAAAAATTATTTACATTAAATTTCCTTTTTTTTATTTACAGTCAAACCTGTGTAAGTGCACAGAAAAAAAAGATTCGCTGATATCAAACAATTCCGGGTTCGATTTCAACGAATGTTGTGTATGATTTTCAGTCAGAGAAACAGTTTCTCTGATATAACAAAAGCTGTTTTATTGAAACTTAAAATAAATTAGTTGATTTCAAAAAAACATTTGTTAATTTTCCTAAAGTTTTTGTTGAAACTTAGAATAAATTCGCAAAAAAAAATTTTTTTTTTATTTTTTTACTTTCCTCTATTTCTTTTTTTTTTTGCTCTATTTCCTCTATTTTCTTATTTGTTGGTACTTATTTGTCTGTCAGTCATTCTTATTTTAATTGTAATACGTTTATAAAACTTCAAAGGAGAAATTAAATTTTTTTTTACCTGTCACCCGATCAGAGAATTGAACCTGTGCTCTGCGCCATGCCACTGTTCAAAGATGCTCATCTTACCCAACTCAGTCACCGACATAATTTTTAAGATATACTAAAATCATCTTGTTAAACTGCGCATGTAACAACCATTGTCTAATCAGGGAAGCTCCTGGTTCAAACCCCGGCGACGACATAACTTTTTTTTTTAATTTTTTTATTTTTTAATTTAAAAAACAGAAAAACAAATAGAGAACTATAAATGTATTGAAAATATCTTGAAAACTGCCTTCTATATTAAAAAATAACGGACTCGTTTTTTATTATTAACATAAAAGGCAGTTTTCAAGATATTTTCAATTTATACAAATACAGTTCTCTACTTCTTTTTGTTTTTTAAATAGCTATGAATTAAAAAAATAAAAATAAAAAAAAAAATTATGTCGTCGCCGGGGTTTGAACCAAGAGCTTCCCTGATTGGACAATGGAAGTTTTCTATTTGCAATATCAGTGAAACATTTTGCTGATTACGCTTAAATATTTTGTTGTAAAATCAGATAATTTGAATTTGCAAATCCAAAGAACAGAGGGTTTTGATTTTGCAAATTTTTTCTTTGATTCAAAGAAATGAATTGTTGAATTCCACAAATTTTAATCATAGACTTGCAATTCTTTGATTTTACCAATCTTGTTTTTTTCTGTGTGGGACCCGGAGAACTGTGAAAACTCTATTACTGCGAATATTATTGAGGTCCCGTCGTTTTGTGCCCGAAAATTTTCTTGAATAGAAAATTTCACCTCCATAAATATGGCTCGATTTGGCACATTTACTGTCTATAACTAAGACAACGTTATCGATAATAACAATATAACCAATTGTTCTGTTTTAATTTATATTCTATGTTACGTGGGATGTCGTTGGTGTTGACACGCATCACACGTTATATCGAGCAGTATGCTCAATAAAATAACACTTTTAAATTGTTCTCTATGCTGACAAACTACAAAGAAAATAATAGACATAATTTGTTCATTTTCAGAATGTTAATGAACTGTTCTAATTGCTACTTTGCTATATTAAAGTGGACGAATCAGAGACCTGTTTTAGTCAATTTACTTGTTAAGCAAAAAGTAGATATAAATCAATGCTTATTCCTTTCTGCGTCGACTTCATAGTACCTCCACCTTTGTTGTCTGTTCCAACCCCGTTGCAAAATGCCGCTTATTCTCGAGTTGCTAGAAATCTTATTTGTTTCCCAAACATTTTGCTATAATTTTGGTTTAAGGATTATGAAGAAGTGACAGCAGACTTATTGGTACTCAGTTTTCCAGGCTACGTATTTTGGCATATGTTTCCAACTGTCCTCCTATCTAAGTACATGTTGAATAACTTATGAATTTTTCGTAAGGGCGCTCTTTCACTTTTCTTATATAGCTTCAATAAAAATTTGAACTTAGTCATGTGGCTTTGATGTACTGTCTATTGTTACATCAAGTAATTTTACGCAATTAATATTATAAGTCCTTTGTTTATTTGAATTGAACCATTGGGTTTTTTGAAATAATTTTTGTACAGATTTTTGTGAAATTGGACTAATCAATTCCTTTCGATCTGTTGCTTTCTACTTTATCTGTTTTAAGTTCTTCTATTCCGTTGGTGTCTTTTCTGTTGACCATAATTCCACATCAGTTAAACAAGAATTTTATGTATCCAAGCCAAATGAATTCTAAGCGATGGGTTTGGTGGGTGACGCTACCTTAAGTAACTGGATTCACTTTTATGTATAACGCCTTTCACTAGGGATACGAACGCCATTTATAGTATGAGCTGATTTCTTGTTTTAATACATGTATCCGAATTTGTCTACTCTACATCAGACGCTTCATCGATCAGTAATAACGCATCTTTTCCCAATGAGGTGCATATGCTGGAAATTAAATAATAAAATTTCTGAAAAAAAAAGGAATATATTTATAATTTATATAGAAAAAGATTCAGTTACAAAGCAACATGGCACTAACTATGTTCTCTGGAGCCCATTATCACATTTTTGGTCTTTCACACATAAGTAAATGAAATTTTTTTGGAATTACTGATAACGAAATAATATTATCTTAAGAACTAGTACAAATAAATTAAATGTAAGAGGAGTTATTTCTCAAGTTTCTTTGATCTAGTGATATTTGCTCCCAATTGCAAGATTTATACTTTGCAATGAATAAAATATGTATTGGTTTTTTTTCTAGTTCATTTAATGTATTTAATTCAAAAAATTAAATTATCGCTTTCATTGGAACGCTCTTTACGAGTATACTAGTAAAAAATATATATGAACAAGATTTTTGTTTCATTATGAACTCAAAGATTTATTTTACTTTTTTTTTCACTTTATTTTTTATGTTGGGAGTATTATTTCGTACAACTTGTGAATATGTGCTCGGATAATTAATTAAATTTTGAAATAAGCGCAAAAGAAAACTATCTACCTTAAATGTATTTAACAATAATGACACTTATTATAATACTTAGTTCTGGGATGAACATAGTTAAAAACTGCTACTGGCGAAATTGTTAATAAGTTACATAAGTAATCAAAGGCGAACCTGCAACAAAATACATTTCCAGAAAGATATGTTTTTTTTCCTGAAATGCGTAAATGTAGAAGTAAAGTACCTACGTAACTTTACGACTGACTAAAGTAGGACAACAATTTAATGTTGCGTGTTTGGCGTAGGTGGCAAAATTTGCAGCAGCGAGTAATAAAAGTGGAATTAATATAGCAACAGGAACTTTTATAATTTCTCTTCAAAAGTAGTATGTAGCGGTTTTGGTTAAGGTAGATTTTTAATTAGCGAATTTATTTGCTAATAAAACTTACAACATTTATTACGCAGTTTCACGGTTAAGGTCAAATTATAACGATTATTACGTAAATTAACAAATATTCAACCATTTGAGTTCTTTATAGAATTTGTTAAGTTATTTTATGATTGCACTTAAAGTTTAATTTATATTTAAAACAAAGGAATATCAAGTGGATTTTTGCCTTTAAAAGCACTGAAAACTTAAGGTTGTGGAAGCATTTTCTCAATTAATTGCAATATACAGTTCACGTAATTCCATAATTTGTCGTCATTTGTTATGCTATAGAATAAAATATGAGCTTTCCTTGCAGCCGTAAACAATTTTTAAATAATTGACGAAAAATGTTTACCCTCGAGGCCATGTAAGTCTTCAGGGAAATATTCGCTGATATTTTTCACTTAGAGTAAACAAACAAGTAACTATTTGGAATTTACAATGTGAATGTAATGAAGTTTTATGTTGGTTCTCTTAATTAATATGGCAACACCGCGGAATGGGATCAAAGTAGAGGATTTTGTAAAATATACTTCAAAGTATAAAATGTTTTTGTATTGTTACGATAAAAATGCTACCATATCGCTTTTAGTAATATATTTTTTTTTATTTCTTTCTAATTATATAAATTGGCTAATTTGTCGTTTTCAAAAATTAAAATTCCTATACAGCGTTAGCAGCAAAAGTGCGCGGAAAATTTTAAGGTTTTTATTGTAAGGATTTGTGGAAGCGATAATCTGGCATGCTATATTTACTAAATGTAGCTATTAAATTATTTACCTCATATTAAGTGGCGGCTTAGCAAACAAACTTTAGGCCTAATTGTTCCATTTTGCAAATCTTCTTGGATCAATTACTTTCAAATTTAATTAAAAAATTTGATGAACCTTTTGATTTGAACTTATTTTGATGAAAAAGACCTTTCCAATTTATTTTTAAATCCAAAACTTTTAATTTTGTTAGGGTTTTTATAATGACCTTTTATTTTTTTAATAAAAAATAAATTTTCCGCTGGAAAGAATTTTTATTTTTTTGAACAAAAAAAACTTGGGAGCGATAAAAGCTGCATTCAATTAGTCCTGTTGAGATAGCTAAGCAGCGTTCCGATTTCACTCAGTTCGCTGCGGCTATTAGAAAAACTTGTCCTATATTTGTATGTATCTGAGTCTGGTTCTGGCAAAAAAAGTGCGCAACAAATTCTATCTCGTTTACAACTATTGCACCGAGTTTTGTAACATATATATTAGTTGAAACTGTTTGGGATGTGCCACGACCATTTGTCAATACTTACACAGTATTAATCCAGTGGCTGCGTGGTTCATGTAAAGTTCCCATATTGAACACATTTGACAACAGATATTTAGATAAATAGTACTCTCAGTATTTTATTTTAATATTTTTGCATGTATAGGAAGTGCCACACCCTCTTTTTTAAACGAGCAGATTTTTCGTTGAGAGTTTGACAAAATAAATCTGCAAATTTTGGTTACATTGTTTAAAACAACTTTGTAGTACTTGTGTGAATTTTAGTTCTATTTTCTCAAACAGAACACCCTGTATAAATATCAAGATATGATAACGTCCATTGTTATTAAAATGCATATAAGTATTTCAACATCATAAATTTTTTAAGCTTTAGCTTAGCAGTTACTGAAATATCATAGAAAAAGACTTAGGTTTGTATGGGCAGTAGGCGTGTTCGTGAGTCAAAATTGCTCATCAATCAAGTGTCATTGAAGAAGTTATAGATGTACACAATTACATTAACTTATAGCGCATATTTTTTTACTATCTTGACTTTTACAGGCAAACAGACAGATAGACAGGGGGATAGACAGAAAATTGGCAGACAAACTGAAGGAGAGACATACAGGCATCTGACCGGCAAACGGATAGGCAAGCTGACATACACACAGGCAGACACACTGTCAGATACACAGACAGACGTTCAGAAAGACATTCAGACAGGCAGACAACAAGAAGATATATAGGCAACCGGAAAGACAAACGGACTGATCCGCAGACTAATAGGCGTATAGTCTGACAAACCTCTTGACAGACCAACATGGTGACAATGATCAATTACACGTGTGCATGCCAATGCTTATCACGCCCTCTCTTAAGCGTTACAAACGGAGGGACAAAGTGAACATATCCTATGTATGTATATGTAGGGTATAGCTAGTCAGAGAATGCTGCAGTACTTGATAGCTTAGTGATAGCTCAACTATGCCGTAAGAGGAGAAAATGTAAATTGTTGATATTAAAGTAAAGTTTGCAGAATTTTGCAGTAAACAGGATTTGCGAATATGAGCAGAACTTTCCTTTCCAAATGGATATTAGCAATTGTAAATAAATAATCAAGACTTTTCAGAGAAATGTTGACATAACATTTTTAATTCTTTCAGAAATGAAATACAAATTTTTTAAATTGTTGGTACAAGCTGAAAAATGTTTCATTAGAAGTTACTGGATTGACATAAATTATTTCTACATTCTCTGAGTATACTGGCATTTTTGCAAATCCAAAATGCAGAAATGAATGACTAATATTTCAAATTGCTTTGGATATATGCTGCAAATTTATTATAGAACTTTTACTTTAAATTAATATTTCTTAAAAGCCTTGGCACCAAAGCCGACTTATTTATTTAAGCTTTCGAAGAATATATTTGTCATCAAGAATATTTTTTATTTATTTGTTATTCGAAAAAAAACTATTTTATAATTGCTTTGGAAGAACTCAACCAAAATAAGCACTCGCAGTTCCACTTGAAATGCTCTGAAGCGCTAATATAAATTTTATTTTAAGAAATATAACAAAATTGTTCTTCAGATACTCATACGTTTACTATAGCGCAGCAATAACGTTGACTTCCGTTTCCGCTTAAGAAATGCTAAATGATAAAAGCTGCTGCTTAGTAATTTTTTATTCAATTCATGGTCCATTTTCCCTTTACAACTTCTGTGATTCAAATAATTTCCAAAAAATTGATGGAAAATATTTCACTTTAAACATTTTCTTTTCTCTGCGGATGAGTGATGCAACAACTGTGTTCCGCTTGTCATGCTGTTGTCATTTTTAGTCACTCTCTTTGTGTTCACTGCGTTGCTGTACTGAATGGAATTTTTCAAGTTAATCAATCAATTTTACTCATATATAGCAGCTTTATTATGGTACATTTCAAGTTTATGTGAAATAAAAATCAATTCAAAAAGCGCTATAGGCCAAAACCAATACTGCAACTACTAAACAACTTCAACGCACAAGTAAAAATCTTTTTTTTATAGTAAATGATTTACTAACTAACTATAGCTGTCATTTTTATGAAGGTAGAGTAACCGAAATAAGTCAAACTGCTATGAGGTCTTAAAAATTATCATATTGAGCTTAGGTTAGGTATGTTTAGGTAGGAGTGACAGTCAGCTTAAGAACCGACCCACTTTTACAAAAAGTGAAACAACAGGGTATTTAACTATACCCTCTAATTGAACCAACCAAATTTCGAAAAAAAACGTAGTATGTAACCTGCACCAACTTTCTTCGTTTGATTTGAATGAAAATCTTATATTGTCGGCAGCTGGTAAGTTACTCGATATTTAAGATGGTCCTGGACCACCAAGTTTTAAAAACTCGGCGATGATAATTATTCTAATTTGTTTTAAGAAAGCATAGTCACGTTGAAAATATAGGAACTTTTCTCGATTAGTTTCTTTAAATATAACCGGATGTGCATATTTTCTGAAGCAGTCTTCATATTAAAAAGAAAAAAAAAATCCACATGACCAACCTTATTAAGAGGAACCGGAAGTTAAAAGCCGGAATATCTCAAAAACTGGAAGCGAGTTAACTTTTTGATGTGTTTTCGTAATTGGCCTGCAACAATTTGCCTATAGGCCAGAATATCTGTGTGTACAATTTTATCAATGCTTTATATCAATTCATTCGATTCAGTCATTCATTCCTAATTCATTCATTTGGTAGACAATAAAAAATACAATACCTAAACTCGAGTACGGCGCGCCAAAACTCAATGCGGACTATCGGGCACACACGTGTTTTCAATAGGATGAATGAAAGCTCCATTCTTTGAAAAGTAAACATAAACAAACCAAAGCAGCGTCGCAACGCTGAATGTAAGCGAAGTCAACGCAGGCAGTGAAATAGCTTTCCGATCAAAGAGAGCAATTTTAAGTTGCTATTGAGACCAAATTTGTTTTCGCCGCTGTTAAAGAAAACTCTTTTCCATAAAAGACAACAAAAATACAGAATGAAAAACAAAAACAAAAATATGTATTGAATAAATAAATACGAAACAGCTGTTTAAGTTTACTATGGCGAATTCGTGAGAACGCTCTCTACGGCAAAATTCACTGCATTCAACTGGTTTACAGCACTAATGACACTTTGCATGAATTATTAATTTTACGCACTTTCGATTAATCAAATAAACTGAAGTATTTTGTACACCGAAAAAGAGCTATCAAAGCTATTCGAATAATATAGAGGGTTTATCAATAAGACTTCAATTAGGCAATGCGCAGTTCACTGTAAAATTGAAACGTGACAAAATTACAATGTGTCAAATCATACAACTGTGAGCTCATAAATTTATTGTTTATAAATTATGTTTTTGTCACTCTCTTTTCCCATACGATTCTCTCACCAAAATAGCAAAAATTTATTGTTTACAAACTTTGCTTTTTGTCACTCTCTTTTCCCATACTATTCTCTCAGCAAATTTGAAAACGAATACAACTTTCAAAAAACATGCTGAAAGGCATGTTCAAATTTATCGACTAGTTGTAATTAGCATTTATATGGGAAACAATAACAACACAAGTTACAACCTCTTAAAATATTGTCAAATTTCAACATTGTAAATTCACCAGCCCAATTTACAATGAACTGTGAATTACATAAATATGTTAATTGTGAATGCAACAAGTTTTCATTTTCCTTTAAACTCGTGTCATTTTTGCTGCCGAATGTGCCCCGGTAGCTACATAGTAAGCTAACAATATCGTGCGCTGTGACATATTTAGAGTTTTTTCCTTGGAGCTATCTCAAAAGTAAGGTTGGTAGCAATAAGCCAGTAACAATTCCAAAGCATTGGGACGAGGTATTAAAACATATTGGTGGGATAATGAACATAACGTCATCAACAATGTACTAAAGAAAGTCAATACTATAATTTATACATAATTGTCAAGAACCAAATATCAATATTCGATAAATGGCTCAAAGTCTTTTCTAACCAAAGCTTTATTTTATTAACTAAATATAAACTTCTCTAAAAGTCTTTTTGATATACCTCTGCTCATTGAATAAGGATACACCATTAAAAAGCACCACCACCACAGTCATTTTCAAGAAAAAGTTTAATAAAAAATGTTCTACTGTCATCCCTGGTTTACAGTGGCAATGTGGTAGGTCAACTTCAGTAACAACTTTAGTAAAATCATTCTAAGCAAAACGAGAGCAACATTATAGTGCGGCGAATTAATGTTGTTGCTTTTGTTGATGTTGTCGCTTTTGTTGTTGTAATGCGCAACGATTTTATTTAACACTGAACGCGTACGATGTTCTCCTTAGTAGCTGTTGTTAACATTTTTTTTTTTTTTTTTTTGTTGCTGTTGCTGTTTTTTGATTCTTCTGCTCAATGGAGGAAATCAATTTAGAAAATTCAGTTTAATTCTATTGCCGGTTGATATCGAATGTGGGTTTTATCAGCGGTAAAGATTTCGAGACTTACGTTACGTGTTTTATTAAATTTCTATTGCTAAAAATATAAAGTGCATAAAAAAATAAAATTTCATAAAAGTTTTAAATTTAAATTTACCCATACATATTTTCATCGAAAAAAAAAAAAAAAAATATTAAATCCTAAACAATTGTAGACAAATTTTGGGAAATGCAATAGAAAAATATGAAATTTAAGTGCATATGAATTAAATAATAAGAGATATTAAAAACGCAGTTGGTGTTGTACCATAAACATTGCGTCCTTTAAAATACAAATTTGCATCAAAACGAATTGTTTTATAAACAGTGCTTCAATGGAAAAATTGTCAGAACTCTGAAATGGTATTGTCAATTAGCTTATCAAATAATTAATGAAAAAGTTAATAAGAAATAACTACTCAAATGATGAATTTAACAGAATAAGGTACCTATGCTTGACTTTCGATTTCGCCTATAAATATGTTAATATATATACAATACATACATTAAGTGCAACTATGTACATACTTGGTTGCTGCCATACACCCTTACCCTTTCATTTGAATTGCAAATGATAAGTTCATTAACACAATTTCGTAAGAATCGTTTTTGAATATCTTAACAAATCCAGTTGAGCCTGATTCTTTACTCAAGTGTATTTAGTAAGAATTTTTAATTTACGTTTATGTTTTTGTTTTCATTGTTTTTGTTTAAATTGTAGCATAAATTAAATTTAATCAACTGAAATGTAATTGATTCAATGTAATGTCTGTCAAAGCAGCTTTCGTAGAGGAGTTTGGTTTCAGCATAAGAAATCTATAAGCTTACGAGGTCCACCCTAAATATTCACCCTAAATAAAAGTTCTGTAGCTTAAGGTTTAGGCCTCTTAATATATAAGCCACGTGGTGTAAATTCCAAGTGAATCGATTGACCATTCTTTGTGAAAATACTATTTTAAAAATGTGTTTGTATGAGGGCCACCCTAAATATGCACTTCAAATAAAAGTTTTATAGCCGAAGCTATGCCTCTTAACATAAAAGACACGTGGTGTAAATTCCATACGATTCGATTGACCGTTCTTTGTGAAATTGCTATTTTAAAAATATTTTTGTATGAGGGTCACCCTAAATATGCACTTAATCGAAATAAAAACTATACTATGTCCTAAGTCAGACCAAATTACAGACAAAAGCCAAATGTCATAAATATTGGTTGAATAGCTTCAGAGTTTATCCCGGACAATCACCGTGACAATGTAAATCAGGTTATATTTAGCTAGGGTAATAGATCCAGATAATTATAATGGGCCATAAATTGCAAGTTGAATTCTATAATACTCTCAGATAATTTAATAATTTGATATAGGAAGCTTATGGGAAGTGAGTGTACCTTGGACCAATTTTGAGCAAATCGATTGCTGACTCCAAACTACGGCTGCTTTTTTATCTCTGACGCCTCTATATTTTAAACTGATATTTTAGCTATAATGGCATGAATAAAAAAAGCCGCAGTCTTTTTTTCCAAAGCCACGTAAACAACGTTTTCTTTAGAATGCCAAAGTGGCCCAAAGTACAATCAGGCTTTGTACCTTGGACCACGAGACTAAATTTACCAAAATTTTTCTTTCCTCTGTACTAAATAGTTTTTTATGATCAATTTTGGACTGATATATCAATATACATAGTGCTTCAAGATAATCAAAGTTTAGCTAAATGGCGAACTAAATTTGCTTTTCTGATCTTGTCCTTTTTAGCAGCAGATCTACCCTTTAAACCATTTTAAATTGCCTACTTTACCTTTACCGTAATTTTTGCTCCAAGAAATGTTTCTGAATTACATTTGTTACATATTTCACGACACAGAAAAACTATGTAATTACGACAGGTTCAAGGTACATTCCATGCATTGGTCCAAGGTACACACCAAGCACAAAATTCGGAAAATATACAATAAAAATTTTACTTTAGGAGATAATAAGATTTTAAGATAATTAACTTGAAGAGAAACGTTGGGTACCGTTATTACGTAATTGATCCCCAACACAACAAAATTACACAGCTCGTCAGTCGACCTTGAAAATTTGCACAAAGTTTACAAATCACGTGAAAAACGTTTCCAAGCGACCCCTTTTGATAAAATTAAATTCTCAGACATTTTATTGCTAAGAAAAAAAAAGTTCTTGTTTTCATTTACTTTAACTTCTTGACTCAGTTTTTTTTATTGCGTAAAATCTAATTTCAAAACGAGTTTTGTTAAATCTCTTAACTTTTACAAAAAAAGTATTAACAAAATTTAATTATTTTGACCACATTTTTTCCAACTAAACAATTATTAAATCGTCTGAATTTTACGTTTGTAAATCATTCTCATTATGAAAAAATTACCATAAATACTAACCACGAAAATAAAGCTATTTACATAATTAAAAGATGTTAACAAAAATTTGTTAACAGTGTTGTACCGTGACAGATTCGTTATGTACATATGTATGTATGTATGTATGTATGTATGTATGTATGTATGTATGTATGTATGTATGTATGTATGTATGTATGTATGTATGTATGTATGTATGTATGTATGTATGTATGTATGTATGTATTTATGTATGTATGTATTTATGTATGTATTTATTTATGTATGTATGTTTGTATGTATGTATGTATGTATGTATGTATGTTTTATTATCATTTATATTATGGTCTCACTTGACTAAATTCACTTATGGAAAACTCTAAATTTATCAATAAAATAACTCTACGAATTCGTTTCTACTTTTAATTAATTTTGGAGTAATGATATTTTTGATCGTGATTTGTCATAACTTTGGTCTTTATGGGTATTGATTTTACAGGCGAATAAGATAAAAATCTAAAAGAAATTTAAAGAAAAGTACATCTAGTTGGATTTTTTATCAAGCTATATCTTTGTGTAGTAATTAATACTCCCACAGGGGCATCTCTTGTGAATAGAAAAGGCAGAGATGAAAACCCTATCCACTTCAATGAATCCAAGAAGCTTTTAACCCAAAGTGAGTGATTTTCTGATCAGCGTCTGACCAACAATGGGAAGCGGCGGTATAATAAAACCTACGAAAAATACAACCTTGTACTTGGATTGAAGGCTCTACTTAACTCTAAGTACCGAATGTATTTTTAAAGACAGTAGCTCTATCACTCGATAGAGTGAGTGGGACATCCCCTTACTAGCCCCTGAAATGGTTTGATATTTAAATGTTCATCATATAACTACACTTTCTTTTTGTTTATTAAAAGTCATCTTTACATTCCTGAGTATTATGGAATATTATCTAAAAATAACATCTGATGTATCCTTAGCCTTAAATTATAACAATGCAGATGAAGCAAATAGCTATTCAATATGACAATCAGCATTCACTCTGAGCATTTCACTGCATATTGTAGTTAGTGCCGTAAGTCTTTTACACAAACGCAAATATTGATTTTCTGGCTTGCCCAAATTGGAGATCTTAAGTAAAATTTCAATCACACACAAAAGGTCAACACAACGCTACTTGTGGCTATCTTGTGTCACTTAATATTAACTTTAGCAAACAAAAGCTTTTGGTGCAATATTTTGTTGATTGGGAACTATTTGATTGGGTTGAAAATCAAATAAATTTGATGATATTTGTCTTAATAATTTAAAATTCTTGACATTGATGCTATTCAATGTAGTATGCTCATGGTAGTAAAGATACGTTGTCATTGAGTTTTCTACATGAATTTCTGTTTAAAACACATATCATTTATTTGTTGTAGCGTAGTTAGAATTACATATATCAAGTCTTATGAAACGAAAATGTCTCAAATTCCTTCTTGGATTGTTAAAGTTAATCATACCTTGCAATAACTCAGAGTTCATTGAGCCGGAAAACAGTTTATTTAAAAAAGTAACATTTAGCATAATTCTTCGATTGCGCAAAGTCGGTAATCGGATTAGTTTAAGACGGCTTTCATATGAAGACAAATTTAAATTCGAATTCCAATGTAGCCCCCGTAGTGAAAACTAGAAATTTTTTCTGCACCGACTCGAGCATATCAATCTATATGTGGGTTCCATACCACTGACGCATATTCCAATATTGGACAAACAAGTGACGTGAAAAGCAGCTTAGTCATGTAGGAGTCATCAAATTCCATATTACGTATTCAGAATTTTGAAAACATCGATCGATCCAAAATTGATATATCACATTTCACCAATGTACTTCATATCAACATGTTATCGCGAAGTTTTTCCTTGATAATTTTTGTGCTGATTTTTTTCGAAAAATCGCCTAAGTAATAACCAAAACAATTTTTTGGAGATTAAGTAATAGCATATTTTTTATATGAGCTATGGTGCCAATAAAAAGCATTCAGTAAAATCGCACTAAGGAAAAACTTCTTAAAGTTACTATTTTTTTTTCCAAGACGTCAAAATTTTTTGTGTCTATGACTTGTTGTTTTTCGGTTAATTTTAATTTTAAAAAGGAAATGTTTATTTCCCACAAGATCTGTGCATTGTCATAGCGGCCTTTAATCTGATTTTTATTCAACTTTAATTTGTAAACAATAAAAACTTTAGAACATTAACAATAAATAAACTATGAATTTATTTTCGTAGGATGGAGCTATTTGCTGATATAAGTTTTCTTTCAATAAATGATCTTGTGTATTTTTTTACCAGCAACATGAAGAAAATGTAATGAGAAATGTATGTATATAAAAATAGAATTGAATGAAACAAATTTTCGCATAATTTGCTGAAGGAAAAACAAGAATAAAATGATAGAATTTTACATAAAAAAACATTATATTAATAACAATATTAATAATAGCAAACAATTCAGTGTCAGTGCAGGAATATTAAACGCCTTAAAGTATGCAAAACGTAGTGAATTAACGAGAAATGGCGCAAAAAATATACATAAAAATAATTTTTGGTAAAGTCCTTTGCAGCGAAAGATAACCTAACCCCATCACATTTAAAGAGCAATTACTTTAAAAGCAGCCTCCTTTTTATAGAACTCCCTTCACCAATTCCTTCCGTTGCTATAAAAAAAGTTTTCTCAGCAAAAATTATCATATTTTACTATTTTTCAACGTCGCCTTTAATTTGTGTGAAAATAAAATTAAAAAACCCTCATAGACAAGATGAAAAACAGCGTTTCAAATGTTACTCCAAGATTAAGACAAAAAGGGTCCTTTTTCATACACATAAAACTCACACAATTTTCGCGTCATAAAGTAAAATTTTTTTTCCTTTTGCATTATCTTAAGCACAAAATTGTATTAGTGCTGATGGTAGTGGTGTTGGCAGTGAGAATGTGTAGTTCAAGCTCGACATACATTCGAAAAAGTTCTATAGCCATGAACACAACAGTCATTTGCACTTAAAAGCGCTGTTGCTGATTTAAAAAGGATATAAAATCAAATAGCGGATACGCGCAGCTACACTACACTTACATAGATACTTACAAGAAGCAGCAGTGACAACAGCAGCACTTCATAGCCTGCGGCATCACATGAATTGAACTAAGCTTATGGATGTATGTGTGTAAGTGCGAGTATGTCGTCTTAAAGAGGCGTTAAAAATTTTGTCTTCTTTTAAAGCGTGCAATATTACTTCCGTTTTCATTTAATTTGTGTTAGTGGGTTTGCCCACATACCATAAATGCGAAAAACATAAACATTTTCTTCTTTCTTCTTCTTTCTTCCATTCTGGTTTTAAACGTTGCTTGTGGGCGAGTAAAATGTCAAAAACGTTAGCTTGTCAAGAAATATATATGAAATTTCTTTTGTAGATTTTTTTATTTGATCATATGCCCACATAAAAAGTGCACTATAAAAAAGTCTCCTTTCTAGCAGAGCTGTAAAATAGTGTAATCATATTTTAAATGAAAATTCTTTGTTAAATCAAATATAAAAAGGTTTTTATTCAATGTCATTTGAATCTTTGGCTAGCTATACGCCTCCCACCAAAAAGTAATTTTACCAAAAAAATAAATAACTTAATATAAAAATGTTTTCCAAAACCTGAGATTCTAACTTCAGTTGCTTTAAATGGTTTCAATTTTTACTCTTTAAATGTAGCATATGATTTATCGTGACATCTTTTAAATAACTTCGCATTCATTTTACAGACTCAGCCCTCAAAACTTGTACATTTTTTTTGTTAAACAATATTTAATATTTTCTTACCCATTCTTTGAATCAGAAAGCTTTCATCAGCAAGCTTTCTTTTTTGTTCTATTTATTGTTCGCAATTCAATGCATATTTAATGTCATAAATATGAGTGTGTGCGAGTGTTATGTAACATATGTATGTATGTGAGTTTCCTTTTATTTTTATCTTTTATTTTAGCAGCGCATCACATATATGTATGCGGATGTGTAAATGTATCACATTAAAATTCTATAAGACTTAAATTTATGCTCAGATGATGTAAATTCGGTGCTTCTTTTGACCAAAAGAAAATACTCGTTTTACACTATTTGGTCTAACCTCTAAGCTAGGCATGCTCAACTACGTTGCCCAGAAGTCGATTTTTTCGTGAAACTTAGCGCTTTGATAAATATCCAACAAATTTTCAGTGCTTATTGCAAAAACTTCAGCCAATATTTGACATGCAACAACGATTTATAAGAAAACACACAAAAAATGCTTTCACAAAAAAATAACTAACTAGCAATGCAAATATTAATAATAATATTTAACACCAATTTCAATTGCACAAAAAAAAAAACCGAAGTCACTAAGTCACCAATTCGCAGCTAAAACAATTTCATAGCTTCGCATCGATGCTTATAAGTTTTTAGCAAAATTAATACACTTCATAAAGTAATGTATTTCAAAACTACCCAATGAGAAAATAAGGAGTGTACGGATTAGAGTGTCATTATCTAGCGGTGTCACATCACGCAAGCCTTGGTCTCTTCATTGCTTTCGGTTTGATTTCAAGAAATCATGTCAAATTAATATGAAATTTTTTAGAAATTAAATCAAATGACGAATTATATTGAGCATAAATGACACCAGCAATGCCAGATTTAATGAGCTTTTCGAAATCTTTTTTTTTACCTTTTCAACAATATATATATTACGAATATAATAGAAATACTTACACAGGGAATATTTGTATGTATGTATATTTGCTTTCTCAAGTAGTGATCGTGTTAATAGAAAAAGGCAATGATATTTTGAGAAAGTTTCTCCTCCTCTGAGTAGTTTTTTTTTTCGACAACAAAAAGAACCATTTTTGGAATCAGCAAGACCCACATAAAACAAAAACTGGGACAATATATTCCAAGATAACATAAATTGGACGCAACTCACCTCTAATGATATTTTTTTGATGGTACACGACAAAATAAATATAAAAAATTTAAAAATTAGCGTTTTAATTTGTCCGAAGCATAATGCAGATTGACAAAATTTTTCAAAGCCTAAGCGCGAATTCGATCAATGGTACACACTTGTCAGAAATAATACGTATTTAAATATAATTTATGATAAAGATTTCGGGCACTTCAAATAAGAGTTTACATTGACAATAAGAATAGGAAATAACTTTAAGAGTATGTGGAAAGTATTATCTCAGTAGTTGCGAAAGGATTAAAAAAGATTATATAAAAACAAATTTTCTAGTAGTATAACAGCCGCACAAAAGCATCAGTCTATAGTATTGAACTCAATTTGCGACGCTTAAAAAATTTCCTTACAAGAGCCATGGTCCAATAATTGAACTAAAGTTATGTTTAAATAATAAGCGAGCGGAAAGTTACCACATTGTCTCTCCAATAAATTTATTTTTTCCTATTAGGAGCATTTTTTCTTTCGATTCTTCATTGACGCGCATATGCAAATGTACTATAAATAAATTATTTGAATTCCAAACTTTTTGACTTTTTAACAAAAAAATTTGTATCTTTTAATTAGCGTTAAATTTTATTTGAGCACAAAGTGTCAAATGCTTTGAATAAATTTTCTTCAAATTGCAAACTTTTATTGTATTCATAAAAAAGTTGTCTTGATAGATTTTAGTTCAATGGAAGCAACGTTTTTCAATACAGCGAAATTTTGACACTTTGCTGTAGTTGAACAGTAAATAAATCGAAGAATATAAAAACGAATTACAAAAGCGTGGTAAATCAACAATACTTTAAATATATGAACATAATTTGTTATAAAGTTTTACAAGAATTAATTTTTTAATTGCATTTTCATAGATAACTTTATTGAACGCTCAAATTCTTCGCTTCAAATAATGGTGCTCACGGTATTGAAATAGCTAACTTTAATGATGTAAAACATAATTTTTTCTTTGTTTGACTAAATTAATTAATTCCACGAAAAGATTAGTTCTCATTTAAAAGTTAAATTTTAAAATGTGTGTGATTTCACAAAGTGGAATTGGCAAATAAAGTTTTTATAATGGAAAGTCTCTGAAGAAACTCTTAGCTCTGATTCAAAAGTATTTTAATAGTTGTTATAGTTGTAATAATTGAATATAATAAATAATTAAATATCCTCAAAAACTATGTTAAATAGTTAAAATTTACTTATAAATGTTTAATGCTATCCCTTTTCTTTTTATTTATTTTTGTCAAATTATTTTATAGAAGGTTAAAGCTAATTATTATATATTAATGTATTTAAGCTTTATATATATTTGATAATAATTTTTCCATACAATTTACATGCAAATCTAACAGGCTTTGGCGCCACCTTATAAATTTGAAATACAGAGCTGAATTTTCGTGAACTTTTTCTTCATATCATAAACTTAATTTTTAAGCAACAGCACCTTAAAAAAACAACAAAGAAAAAAATTTTAATCACCCTAATATACATACTTACTTTTGAATATATAACTCAATTCAGACGTTATTGATATTAATGCTTTAGTGGCCCTCTATTATTCTAGAACTCGGTAGATATATATTATAACAGCTATCACATAATTCGGATCTTTAGTGTAGATCAATATTATATGTGGGCGCATTAGAAAACACTACAGTTGACAAAATGACAACAAATGTAGTCATTTTTATACTTTAAACAAGAAGCAACGCGGGCACTTTTTCGTTGTTAATATTTGTTATCATTTATGTCAACATTTTCGATATTAAATTAAATATAAATGTTTAAATTAAGTATTTATTCATCATTTACGTAGTCTTTTCAAATTTTCAATTTCATCAAAGAGTCATCATCATCAACAACAACATTAACATCACAGCTAAAGTCAAGCACCTTGTCGCAGCTGTTGCAATTGCCAACAAAAAAAAAAAAACAAAAAATACCTATCATCATTAAAATGCTCTATAAAAGTGATAAAATTTTTTTTTCATTTGTCATAAAAATTCATAAAAAAACGAAATTTTTAATAGCGAAAATGATGATAAATAAATCATTAGAAAATGAAAATTTATTGAATTTGGTAGTTAAATAGCAAAAGCCACTCTGAGTATTTGCCCTATACGCTTGCGACAAGTTCATAAATTTATCTATAACTTTTTAGGCGTTTATATTTAATGGTAACATTTGTTGTTGTTATGCTATTGTTTATGTATTTGTTTTCGCATAATTTTCTCATAGATTTATTGCCACTGATTTTCCATTTTGCCTGTCGCAAGGTAGACTAAATTATATGATTGTTTATGAATTATTTATTCGCTTAAAATTTTAAACAAAATCGATCGTTTTGGCTGACAGTAGCTACCATTTAAAGTGACTTATATGTTTTTTTTTCTTTCGCTCTTATATTTATGATGCTGTCATATCTCTTTGTATTAAGATTGGCGTGGGTTGTAATGTAATATATAAGGTTTTATCCATTATATAGTATATAAGTGACCCAAGGTGAACCGCCTCGATGAGTAGTCTCTTGTGGAGTGACTATCTCCGGGGTAATCCAAAGAACAAGGAAAATATCCTTCCATCAACAAATTCCGCAACTCGCTCTGGACGCACTAAATGGGTAAATATTAAAAATGATAACTACATACAATATTAACACTACACCACTGTTATTAAAAGGCTTACTTTTCCAGTTTTTGTGCGAAATTCTTCTTGGTGTCAGCTAACAACCAGACTCATCTGATGACTGACGCTTATTTCAATTATCAGCCATACTCAAACTAACAATTGCAAAAAAAAAAATAAGTGAGAGGTAATGACTATGAAAAATGCAACGCTTCCTCCTGGACAATAAGAAAACCACTGACAAGTGAAAACAAGACAGTAAAATGTGTTGAATAATATTTTCACCACATAACTGACAAACAAGGAACATAAACAACGGCAACAACAATGTGAACTTGAAAGTTCCAACAAAAATAATAATAATGATGATGACAATGTAATAGCAATAACATCGCGTAGAATAACAATGACAAAAAAATACATCTGTAACAACAAATAAAAAATTATGCTCTACGTGTTTACTTTAGACATTGACACTTGGAATCATTACAGTTTAAACGCTCTTGACCGCTAAAGTGTCAAAGCAAACTTCCATTATATTAAGAAGTTTTGTTGCGTTGACATTTATTCATTTTTTTAATTTTTATATTTATGCTTATCGAGAACGAGATTATGTTTTTTAAGAAAATTTCAAAAGCTATTCTGGACAATATACATACATTCGCAATCCAAAAAATAATTCCAACTCTTAAGATAATTGGTACTTTCCCAAATATTTCCATTGGTAATAAATCTTTACACAAAATCATTTAAATTTTTTTTTCATTCTCATCTAACATATAATTCATTCATACTTAAAGAACTACTTATGTAAAATTTAATGTAATGCACATTTTGATTTTAAAATATGTCCCCTTAACTCATCAAAATTCAGCATAACTTATGCCATAATTTAGTGCTAAATACATAAGTGCATACTAAATTTTATGGTAATCTCTTATGTGAATATGATGAGGAAAAAATTTTTAAAATTCAGTTCGATACCACGCCGTTCAAAAGCTTTTGATATATTGAGATCTAGCCCACTTTTACTTCAACAACACCTTCAGCAACACCTTCTGAATTTTTATTAAAACCACTACAGCCGTTTGAACCTAAGTATACAAAGTGTGTATTACGCGTATAGAATTATCCAATTTTAGTATATTTGAGAAACGAAAACATCACTATACAAAATATACGAAAATATCGCTAATATAAATGGCTCAAGAACTTAATGAAATCGACGTTCTCTATTGCTGAATGCAAAACCTTGCAACACGAATATTAAGTAAAATAATTAAAATATAATTGAACCAAAGTAGCATCATTATTATGGAAGAACAAGTGTACCAATGAAATGTTACGAGCACTTAATGCCAAAGTTAAGTTGCCAACCAACCAAAGCGCAATGATGCCCCAAGTACTCAAAATCAGAACAAAGAAATTAGTAAAAGCAAAGGAAGATTATGCAATTATTATAATGGAATAATTTATTAATTCATTTGCCTACTTTTTACCAGCGGCGCAGACTAAAATGAAATAATAAACTTTGTCCATATACACACAAAATTTCAATGTAATTGGCCAAAAAAAACAAAAGACCATTACAAGGTCAGAAACACCTGTAGATGGCTCAATGTCAGCGAGCGAGCGAGCGAATCTACATCTACAGGTGCACAACAATAAAAACCAACAGCTGATAAATCACTTAAGCAAAGCTGGCATTCAACATAAATGGTTGGTTAGTCTTAAATGTGAAGCAAATTCGGGGAAGGTGCAACAAAAAGATTTGTCATTTTTTTCAATTCAACCTTTCTTCTACTTTTTTTGTCGTTTTTTATGGGAGAAAATGAGTGCGGCGTGTGCGTTGCTTCCAGAGTGAGTGTGGCTTTATTTGCAATGAAAAGCCTATAATTTAAATTGTTTCATTATGATTTTAATCAAAACAGTCTTAAGAAAAAAATTTATTTAGAAGAAATAAATACATATACTTATATTAATTTTTTTCATAAATTTTCTTCCTTTAATGACTAAATTCAAGAAATAAATAAAATATATATTTTTGATTGAAAAAATGTATGTGCAATGTACGGAATTCACAAACATATGACACATTCTAAGCCCAAACGAAAGGGTAAGCATTTCAAATTGTTCGACTTATAAGATAGAATTTATATTAAATCATTAAATTGTCAAACACAACCCAGTTAAAAGAAATCCAAGAACATATGTAAAAACTTCTTTTGTTTTGGCAAATATTGTCCCATTTATCGAAAAATGTAGAAAGTGTTACTCACCGCTTACTGTCTAGGAGCCGGGGTCTGAAATCACAAGAATCACAGCGACGTGAACTGAACTGCACTGGAGATTAGATACAATTCTTTCTGCCGCAGTTGCTTGAACGCAAGCGAGAGTGAATCGCTCGAGCACTTTCTTTGCAGCTGTCCAACTTTGGCAAGAATCAGGCTAAGATGTTTAACTTTTCTTCAATGACCTCAGCGAATTTGCTGAAGCTGAAATCTGATCTTAACATCCGTCAATTCATCGGGTCATGTAATGTGGTATTAAAACGGCACAATTAAAGCTACTTATGGCTTTAAGCTTGTTTGCTAAGCCACCACTCTAACCTAACCTGTTACTCACCACCACGCGGAGTGTAGCATAAAACTTTTACGTATACAGATATTTTTATAAAGAGTGTTGAACTAATACCTTACACGTTTAATTGTGCGAAAAAATTTTTTTCTGTGAAAACTTCCTTTACTCGTTAGGCATACCACTTCACTCCACCTTCCCCCATATAGAAAAAAAAACTTCCACATGGCTAAACTATAGTTAATTTTTTTTCTCCAACTACTTGTACAAAGTAATTTAAAGGTGCTAATATGAAAAAAATGTCATATGAGTGATATGAAATTAATGTGCACAAATAAACAAAAAACGTGAGAAGTACTTTTATGCAATATGTGTAAGTAGTAACTACATAATTAAAGTTATAAAAGTGTAGAGCAATAACGTACACACACGTAATGAAATAAAATGAAAAACGCCCAGGAACCAATGAAATCAGAGCAATGCAAAAACATTTTACAAATATAAATAAAAATTAAATTTCACTTCCCACTTGAAATAAAATTAATGGCACAACATATTTTTGCTCATATTAAAAATGAGATGATATATGCATCATGTCGAAGAAATGTGTTAAATTTTAAATCTTTTTCACTCTGTTCAACGTCATAAGATGTTGCGTTAACGTGCCACAATAAATGTTCATATTTCCGCGGTTTATTTATTAATATCAAAGCCATTAAATTAAATCTCGAATTAATCAAAGGCAAAATTAGAAAACTAATTCATATTCAGGCCCGGATTTACCTTAGAGGCACACCAGGCACTGGGCCTAGGGCAGCAAGAATTTAGGGGTGGCAAATATTGGAAACTTTGAAATTCTTTTTAAGTGGTATTGCATTGGTGATGGTGAGAGTTACACAGGGGAAAAAAGTGGGAATATACCTAACAAAATGTTGACAAGCCAAAAAAAAACACTTTTGATAATAAAAGTTTTTTTTTTTCCATATTTACCAGTGAAGAAGGGCGGCAATTTTTGAACGTCCTAAGGGCGGCAAATTTCTAAATCCAGGCCTGTTCATATTTATTCATTTACCGCACTCATTTGCCGTTAGAAGTTTTAAAATTTAGCCTTCAGCCTTCTTTCGAATGGATCCACAATTTTACAGATTAAAAAATTAGCATAACCAATACACTGCATTTGATACAAGAACTGGAACATTTTATGTTTTTAAGTAGCAAGAGATTTCGTTTTAATTTAAACAAAAAAATATCTCTCAGTTTTTAATTACATTTTTGAATATAGTTTATTACATAGCATCAAGGGCGTGATGGCAAAATGAAAATCAATATCTTAGAGCTAAGCCAAAAATGTTCACATTTCATTATTTGTACATATTTTTTTAGCTGCACCCTGTAATATCCATGAATTAAAAAATTTCTTTCTTCAGTACCTAGTACGTTCTTTCTCTCTTGAAGTAATTTCAACTATTCAGTTATAGTACATTTTCATTGAATTGAATAAGCTACCCTTCATTTCAAAGACGCAAAATTTGCCTATAGTAATGATATCATCAAACCTTAGTGCATATTGAACGACAATTTTTCTTGAAGCAAAAAGTTATTTCCTAAAAGCATTTTTTTTCGGTGTTATATCATCCCTTAATACATCTTAATATATAATCTGGACATAATTTGTATGTAATGCAAGTAGCCATAACATAAACAAATTAATGTAACTTCAAATTAAAATACAACGCAAGCAAATTTATTTTCTTGTAGATGAGTTCATATGTATGGGAATATACCTAAGAGAGACTTTCAAGAACATAAATTTACGGAAAAACAAAACTTTTTCCATTATAGCAACCTGTTGACGTTGATCTGTGATTAACAGGAGCACTTTTTATGACCGCAATGTACAATTTTTGCCAATTTAATTTTGCTGCCATTCAGAGTAATACAGCACAGCAGATGTCAGATTTCATCAAGCAACACGAACAGAATGATTATGTTCTCGTAAATTATGTGGATTCTTATTAACATGAAAGGTTCTTCAACGCAAAATTTACTGCAATGGATTTGTATTTTTTTTAAATTTTTTATTCAAAATTATTTACAAACAACAACAAATTAATTATGCACGCATAACAATAGCACTATTTACAATAAAGAACTAACAACAGCATTCGTAACAATCATAACAATCGCAAACAATACCGGGCTTATAACATTTATGTACTGACTCTTTCGCTTATTTTGTTGTAGTTTATTGTCAATATTTTTATTGATGTCAATAATAAGCACACACAGCAGCAATAACAATAAATAGTGTGTCTTTCAAGCAGCAATGACATGGACAACAGCAAATATATTGTGTTTTTATTTTATGAATTCAATGTTTATAGTATACTCATATTTTTTTTTAATTTAAAGATATATTATTATATTATTTAACAGAAAATATATTTCCTTGCATATTTCATATTTTCAAAGTAATAGAACCTTAACCCTAGTGGGACGGGAAAAAATTTAATCATATATGAACGGCCGGTGGTACAGGTGTACCACCATGTATTGTTCGCTTGTAAAAATAAGAATTCGCAACCGATCGGGTCGTTTCTGAGCTCAAATTGTAGCTCCTAAAAATCTGGCGTCGAAGGTTGACAGAATCCAATATGATCGGTTGCGAATTATTAGTTTTACAAGCGAATAATAAATGGTGGTACACATGTACCACCGACTGGCATCAACGAGGTAGGTATGCAAAACTTGCTCCTAACCGGAGCAGTAAATCGGTAAAATAATGCAAATTGCTTAAAAATGTATAGAAATGATGGGCCGAAGTTGTCAGAAAGAACCAGATCTCCAACTTGAAAGAACTATGAGATATTTGATTTCAAATGTCAAAAGGTACACCTGTAACACCTCCGTCCCACTAGGGTTAAATTGCAATAAGCCATACATACTATAAGTTAAGCTTGATTTAAAACTTTTTCCCTAATTAAAAATATGTAAAATTTTGAATCTAATTTAAAAAACTATTTCCGCAACTGCACGAACTATAAATGTCGATTTCTAAGTCTACAGTGCACATATTCGGGAAAATCTTCTTTAAAAAAAAAAATTTTTGAATTCGATATTATTTTATTTAAATTTCAAAATTTTACTCTGAAAAATAACCCTTTGCCTCAGTAACACACTGCACATATAGACTCCACATAATTAAATTCTGAAAAATCGGTTTACAAATTAAGCTAAATTGTCTCGGAAAATGTATTTCTGATTGGTCTATTTATTGAATATTATCTCGCCACTTTTCAAGCAGCAACATTTGCCCAGTATTCCAGAAAAAAAAAACTGAGATGAATTTCGATCAATTCAGTATTTTTTTTTTGTTTTGAAATTTATGATTTTATTGAATGATATTATTGGAGAGGGTAGATAATGAAAAAGTTTTACTTCCATACCAATCCATTGTTTTTGAAATATCATATATAGCAGTGAAAATTCCGAGAGGATAATTTACATATGCACGTATTTCGCATTTGTATATAATGTCTATAATTATTATTTGTTAATCTGTACTGAATGCCTCTCATAAAGTCTTTTCGAAATGAATTGCTTAAAAAACAAGTACAATTTACAATAAAAAAATGTTGACAATGTTCATCAAAAGTTTTTAAAACCTTTATGCATTTATGATTCTTACTCTACGTTATAATTAATCTATTGCTACGACATATAAGGGCACTCAGTGGTAAATAATTCGAATCAAAATCAACATCACGTGACAACAGCACGCGTTAACAAATTTAAGCAAAATAACAAAAATTGTCTACATGAAGCCATCAAGAAACTAACAACAATCATCATCATTCATTTATTCTAAGGACTTTTAGTCCTTGCAGCTTAAATTGCTCTTGACAAACAGCAGGAAGTAAATAAAATGTCGAACAAGATGAATGAAGCCAACAATGAAACAACCATTCAAACATATAGACATAAATGCTAACATTTTAAGAATAAAATCATTGTAAAGAGAATATTTTATTGTGGAATGAAAATAGCATTCTTTAAGCGCCTTAGAAATATTGAAAAAATAAATAAAATATTTGTAAGGCCATGCGTATAGTATTCGTAATTTTTGAAGTTTTTTAACCCCCTCCTCCTCTCCTTAAACGTAACAGTATCACCCAAGTGACCATGTTTACCTAAAAGTCAATTCAGCGACTTTTGTTATGTTTTAGTCGCGTTTGCGATAATAATAAATAAAAAAAGAGATTTTTAACTCGCAGCGTAACACTTTGCTCGAACCCCGCCCACCCCCTCCCCCCTCCTAAGTGCGTTACGTAATACTTGAACGGCCCCAAATGCATTCAATGTCTTATAAGTAAAAGGGTGCAATTGGTTTCACCTAGCTTAAGTTTTAAGGCTTTAAGAAGCACTTGAAAGTGATGCATTCAGATTTGTTTTATTGTGGAAAGAAAAAATTGTTAATTTTGACAAGATTTACGCTGTCTAGCCATTTTTGAACAAAAAAAAAAAAAAAAATATTAAAAAAAATACATTTTTTCGGCATTTAACTTAAAATAATAAAGAAATTTAGCTTTTTTCGAAATTCGGACTCCTACGATTTATTGGCATTTTGGTTAGCTTTTATTTCAAAAAACAATTGTTCATTTCCGACAAGATTTGCGGTCTACAGCAATATTTGAACCAATACGGCGCGCAGTATTTTCAGAGGTGCGCAGAAAAATTAATTTATTTGGGATAGTCCGTATTTGGCTACCACTCTGATAAAAATAGTTTTTAAAGGAAATTGAACGAGGAATTTAGTGGTATTTTTTTTAGTTTCATATCGAATGGTATTCGCTCTAAAAGTCAACTTTAAACAATTGATTTATTATAAAAAATATTAATTTTTCATATAATGCCGAAGACAAAAATTTTACAAAAAAGCTGATCTATTTTGCTTTAAAACGATATAAAAAAATTATTTTTCCGTTAAAAATTAACGAAGATATAACTATTTGAATATGAACGTAAAACACCAAAAACGTAAAGCCTTTGAACTTCGCAACTCGATATCTCTCCATATATGTTCGATAACAAATCTATTCCTGATTTTCATGTCCACTAATATAATGCCTAGAATATGTAAAAAAAATTTAGAGCGATTTAGGGATGTGTCGGTCAGAAAGTGTTCGGTATGTAAAAGAACATCTCATATATGAGTTTTATTCTTTTGTTCATGTCATTTTTTTTTAACGGAACAAAGTGCGTTGACAGCTCTTTAAATTAAGCAACTTGTTTTTTTCTTGCACACAAATGTGAAACACCCTAATAAGTGTCCTGACATAGATACTATTCATCTACTTATGTGTCCCTCTATAACCATGTACATAAAGCGTGGTCATACATTTTTCAATTGCTTAATTATTGAAATTTGCTTTTATCATATAATTCGCACTTAATAACAGGTATTACCATCAGTCGTGTGGGAGTTTTTTGCGGTGTTATGTAAACTCAAACAAATGTATTATTTTCATATCGTTCATTATCCTTGCGGTTTCCGTAAATTGTTTTTAACTTTTAATTAATTGCTCCGTATTAATCAGAATTTACGCGTTATATAATCCTTGATCTTTGTAGCAAGATTATGTCTGCGCATCCTTTTTACATTATAAGTTTAAATTGGAAAAGTTGCATGCGCTTCATTACATATAGCTAATTTTATTTACGGTGCTATTTATATTCAACATTTTTTATTTTTATCTTAATCACAAAAATATCCATTTAAGGAAACATAAAATTGATATTTAATAAAAGTTTTAACGCAACAATTTTATTTATTTACATTTTTTTATATTTTCCTGTTTCACAGAACTGTTGTTTTTGTCCGTTTGGATGTTTTTTGCTTAGTCAGCGGCTTTCTGGCAATCGTTTGTGTCTGGCCAAACGTTATGACTTTTCTAAATTATTTCAGTCTTTTTTGGCAATTTATTGTCGCTTTAGTGGTTGTTTTGCTGTTATTTACAATATACCACATTCTTTGTATTTGTGCTGTTGTTTTACTGTTAACAAGTATTTATGGCATTTTTTCAGACATTTTTTAGATTAACGCCAGCAAAATATCGGAAGCATTTTATTAGCATGTAGCATAAATTTCCTTTGCATGTCGGATAATAAAATGTTAGCTTACTCTAAGGAAATGCTTGGAATTTTATATCTTGTTTCGTTAATTATTAATTGGTTTTTGGAATAATCAAACATAGGGAAAGGTTGGGCAATTAAAAATATTTTTTTTCGCACAATTAAACATGTAACGACTTATATTGAATCTATTAAGGTAATTAAGGCTCATTATTTTCTCAACAGTAGATGTTTTTTATTATGATGCAAAAAAAGAGTACGTTTCTACCGCTTTGCCCCTCGGGTGGGATATAGCGGTATTCGACTTGCAACACATAAAAAATGATATTTATACATTTGTTTTAAATCGTGTTTTTTTGTGTGTGATGAATAGCCGTCCAAAAGTAGTGTCACTAATATATACTAATATTATAATTATTTTATTTAGAAGAGAAGAGAAGTACAGATTTTTCATAGTATTAATAAATAAATATAATTGTGGTTAGCAAAGCAAATGTATAATAGTGTGGGTTGAACATGTTTTTAAAAAATAATCTCTTCTATTTAATAAATAATTAACTACATATTCTATTTTAATAATATTTTTTTTTCCTATTTTTTATATTACTTTCTTAACTTTATATGATACCAATCTTGCAAAGGTAAGCTTACTACACAGCTTAACAAAAGGCTGTTACTTTATGCCCGCCAAAATAAATCATAATAAATGTAGAATTTTTATGTATAATATTCCATTAAATATACTCATGTATGGTATAAAGAGTGTGTCATTAAAAATCCCATGAGCATTAAATTAAAATTTATTTTTATATTGGATAAGTGAAACATTATACATATGTACTTAGGTTCTTTATATATTCATAATATAGAGTAAAAAATGATATAAAAAATTAAAGAATAAACGATCAAACAAAAAACGATAGTGAAAAATTTCTCTCTCTCTTTCGACAACTCCTTATACACTTTTGAGGATAGAATTTTCATAAAACTCTTCTTAGTAAGCAAAAGATACCTGCTAAAGTGAAGCAGTATAAGCTGTGCGTTGAAAAATTTCAGGACATTTTTTATTGTACATATACATATCTATATATATATATATATATCTATTTTGAACCAAAATTTTAAGAAGTCTGAAAGTCTTTGATTTGATAAGTTTTAAAGCAGTTCCCGTCAATTTCATAATTTTGCACTTTGGTCTACATTTTAATCCCATTAAATAGTTTAAAGCTTTATGTCAATTAATCGCCCCAAAGTTTCCACACATTAATAAAATATACTGACATAGATAGGCATAATAATATGTAAAAACACGCTAAGTGCATGTAATAAATAGCATATTGTTTGCGATTTTCGTATCATTCGTTATTTTACATCTTATATGAATAACAGGATACAGGATATTTTTATAGCGGTGACTATAACGCGAATATAAAAGAAAATTTAAACATTGCCTTTATGGAACCTCAATAATGTGAAGGTTTATTGTTATTTGAGGTATACACACCAGTAGGTAACCAAAAAACGGACAACACTAAGTGCGATAAAAATATGTCAATACAACTTATACGAGTATGACGATGCAACCAACCAGCAAATAAAGGATAACCTTCATTGTGCCAAACAAAAATGATAGGACGATGACAGAAAAAATAATCACGTAAAAGTGATGTCAAAACGTTCATAAATTTTTGTTATACGAAAAACCTTTGACCAATGGCAGCAACGTTCCAACAAAGGAGTTATGGTCATGATGACGATGACACTGATTTTACTGTGATTTTTGCTGGATAGAATTTGTGACATGACGTACAAATTTTTAAAGTTTTTCTATTACGCATTACTGAAAGGACATAACGTTTCTAGGATATCAAATGTCAAATCAAAGGACACATTTCAAATTACTACAATGACATGGTGTATGTTTGTTTAGTAAATATTTATCAAATATTTGTATGTTTCAATGTATGTATGGCACAATCAAATTTTGTGGTCTTATTAATGTAGCAAACACTTTCTATAATGGAACACTTGCCTATGATATTCCTAATAATTCTGTTTGCCTATTTCACATAGCTCTTTAAGTAAACTTATCTACGATATGGAATAGATGATGTCGATTAACAGGAATGCTGTAATTTGGGTAACATATATTCTAATAACTTGTCACATCATTGCCACACATAGTTAAGCGCACACGGAGGGAATCAATTTCTAAAATGGAAGTAGAATGTTCGTTGAATCAAGAAATCGTAGCACGGTTCTCGTCCAAACAGATTATTATATAATTTTTCTTTACCGGATTCAAGAATCACTTAAACGAAACAAAATTACGAAATACTTCTTAAATCAAAGCATAATTATTAGAAATTCTGGCAATCAATCAGAAGATTTTTCTAGAATCCAGAAACAATTACTAGACCCTTAAAAATATAAGAATAATAATAAGAATTTTTTTCTGACGTCTAGAATTTTATTTTATTTATTTTCGACTCTTGAGTATTATCCACGTCAGCTCACCTGCGTTGTTTCCCTGTACAAGGGTGCGCTGATAAATTACTTTCATCTCCATGGTGCACAAGTTAATTTCAGCAGAGTATCGACGTTTGAAATTCTCATTAGTAAGATCAACCAAATTATGGTTTATGAGTAGGTCGTACACGAGTATTTTTAGCATTAGCCATTACATACGTAGGTGGTAGAATGTAATTTGCCCTCTGTTGTGGTAATTACGTTTAACATCATGGTAGAAAGAATTTTTTACTTAATAAGATGAAAAAAATATGAACACAAGAAGTCATGTTAGTAACAGATTTTTAATTAAAATATGACATCGATTGCTTTTAACGATATGTTGTGAAGACAAATTATTTCAGCTATTTTAAGCAGGTAGTTTCAAATTAAAATAACAGAGGAATAAGATTATTGAAGCAGAACTTGATTCATTTTTTTAAATTTACTAAAATTTTTATTAAATTTCAATGAAAGTTAAAGTCAATTTACTTTGTAATGTGATTACAATGCTTTCATTAAAACCAGCACTCCGATTAGACTTGAATAAAATTTACAAAACTATATTCAATTGAAGACAAACTGTAAAAATTACTCTATTATCCTTTCAAAATGCATTCAGGTATCTATTATCTAGAAATGTCTCATTCATAAGCAGTTCTGCTGCCAACTATGTTACTCGTATCGATTTCTTCATAAATTTATAATTGCTCGAAGCCAAAGAAGTACGTGGCATTGAATAAATCATACCAACAATGGGTTTGAGTTGACAATGCAACTGCACAATGGAACAGGAACATGTCAGTGCTAAAATTATATTAGAAAAGGATAGATGTATAAAAATAAAGAATTTAAAAATCTGATCAAAAACCAATAAAGAAAAAATATTATGTAGTATACCCATAATGACAGTAAATAGTTTTTTTTTCATGCTTAAATTTATTCGATTTTTGCTCCAATATATTGGTATATTGGCGCAACATTGAAATCCGTCATAAGACTACACCCAAAAAGTACTGAAACACTTTTAAATTGCATTTGAAAAATGTGATTACTTTCTAAATTTTTTAATAAGAAATAGATGATAGAACCTTGTGATTCTCATAAAATTTCACAAAATGAATAAAGTTCCTCTTAGAAGTCAATTTCCTGCTGACGATTTCAGTTCACTGAAGTTTTTATTTTTGACCTTCATCGGCAAATCGTAAAATTTCAGATCCTTTCATTTGCAACAAAAGCGCGCACATCATTAAATTTACTATCAAGACGAAGAAGTGGAAACTGCCAGAAAATGTGAGCTCTTTGCCACAAGCAAAATTGCACCATTTTGTTATTATTATCATTGTAAATTGCGACCTCAGCTACGATAACAATGATACCGATAAAACAAACTACTACCGCTGCAACGATGAAAATGACAATGATGAAAAAATTCGAAAGAAAGGGTTTTCGATGCTATATAAAATATGGAACCATTTCCGCCATGTGCAAGATTGTAATATATGATGCACAATAGCGAAAAGCTTACGATTTCAATTCTTAGAATAATGCATCTTGCGATTGTTAAAGTTTTATATATTTTCTTCAATATATCTGAGCTGAAAGCTTGAGAAGTTACGCTGGAAACGAGTTGCCTTGTCTTCATTTCTGATAAATGGGTTGTAGTTCCACTAAACGTTTAGTGTTATTAGAGTTTGATTTCGCTTACAGCCAAATATTTAGTGGAAAAGTGAAATTTTTATTTGGTCAATCTTAATCTTTTTTATCTGAGCCTAAGAGATCATATGGGAGCGATTTTCACCAACGAATTCTCAAGTTTTTAAAGTACTCAGAGCAAATACTTATAGGCGGAGAGCCTGCTGTAGAAAGTATCAAAGGTAAAAGTTTTTATTAAATTTTTCGAACATTAATACGCCTTCACACTGTCAAACCTTTTTATGGACATTGTTCTTTCACCAAAGGCAACAATTTTCTCTGTAGTGCAATACTAAATTCTAGGGTCGACATTTGGAAAACACCTTCTTATTTTAAATTCAATAAAATTGGTTACACAAAACTTTAATATCAGTTTTATTTTTTTTCTTTATAACTACTAAAGCAGCACCATTGACTTTGGCTGCCCTGCTTCTTTTCACACATGTCCTCTCACAACATATACTGCAGCATTCAGACTCACTATCACTTCATTCTCATACAATCCACACTATCAGCAAAAACCATTACCTCGGTCTTTCTACAGTTCATTTGGAAACAATGCGACATGTGTAGCAATTTTATCAGGATACGCTTGTGAGCAACGGCTCCACCGAGTACGAGTTGCTGTTCTCTAGTTTTTCTTACGACTTAGCATAATTTAAACCATTGGCGGCGAATTGTCCTGGGAAATTGTTTGTAATAGCAACATCAAGTAGAAAAATATCTGTGAAATAATCAACATTTTTTATATTGCTCATTCAATGTTGATGGAGAGTTTTGTTTTATTTCTTTTCAAGTGAACTTGTGCTATTACTCCCATATCAGCATTAAGCTACACATCGACTGATTACAAATGAAAGTAAGGTTGTGGATACCATTTAATGAATTTTGACAAATTTCAGTTATATTCATTTTGTGAATGAACCATACGAATTTTTTTTGCAGCCTACATATCTGTGGAGTCTCGATTCAAATATAAAATTTAAGTTTAAATTTGTTCAACTTCTGAAATAGAGAATTTTCATTATAGAACAAATGTCGTGCCTCTCCTTTTTGTCATATCCCGAAGCTTGGACTTAAACCAGTTTCTTAATGCCGATTTCTATCACAGTACCGCTTTCAGTCTCTGCGGTGCGGAGCTTTTTTGGCTACCATGTTTCATTTTGAATTGGAGTTTAGAAAAACAGTGAAAAATCTGTATCGAATAATTTTCATAAAAAATTCTAAATTTTAATTCTTATGGCTAAAATAAGGTTGTTTCCAGATATATAGTGGGCTGTAACATCTTTGAATCCGGAGTTATAGAGTTTTTGTGATGGCAAGAGAGAACGAAAAATTTGATCTCTTTATATTGGTTTCTCCGAAAACCGTGAAATACGTCTTCTTTTATTTTAGAAAAAGTGTATTCGCAAGAGCTTCGAATCCAGCTTTACCATTTTTGAATTTTTAATTGACAAAAAACAACTTCGTAGTGCAATTCATCTTCAATAATTTGCCTTCCTAAAATAGGCATTTTTAGCCTTACATTTCCGCATTGGCGTTTTAGTTGTTTTACTTAAAGAGGAATGTTAATTTTTGGGAAAAATATGTAAAATTAGTTTGTAACTAATATTAAGGGCTACTGGAACATACATTTAATAGCATAAAAAATAGAAAACCAACCTTTCGAAAGTTAAATGTTGAGATATGAAAACTAATGTCTAAGCAAGGATATGTGAAAAAATTTCGTGAAAAAAAAGTTTTAATAAGCTGTTTTACTTAGTTGAGCATTTCTTTTTTTGCATCATACAATTTTTCCTACTGGGATAAACACTTTTTAAAGCAATGTGCTTGCGCTCGACATTATTTCAAATAAAAATTCTTCTCATCCATTCGAAAATGCAAAGCAAGAATTTATATATAGTTCGTTAGATAGCAACGTTGCCATAACAGTTGCTGTTGTTTTTCTTGATCAAAGTTGTTGTTGTTGGAGCTGTTGTTTCTGCTGTTGTTGTTAATGCAGTTGTTGTTATTGTTGTTGTTTTTGTTGTTGCTGTTGTTGTTCATAAAGTTGGATTCACACAAGTTAGTCGTATCAGTATTGGTAATTTGTTATTTTTATTCAGCTTCAGTTGTCAGTTTAAATTCAAGTAATATGGTTACCAATGTTGCTTCTACTATTTGTCAATTAAAATTGAATTTAAATTTTATTTTTTAAATGAAATTTTTTCTATAATTTAATTAAGAGATTATCATGCACAACATGATGATAGTGCCTTAGTATCTTTTGCTGATGACTTTGATCTGTAAAATTTTTTAGATAGCGATTTCCAGTGAATATGTTTTGTTAAAAAATACAGTGACACAGAAAATTTTAGTTTTTCGATGAATTATTATTTTCTGTGACTTTAAACTCTTTATGATTTAAGCTTGTCAAATTTAAGATGCTTTGTATCTCGTAGCTTAAGGATCCCCCAATATACTCAAATAAATAAATAAATAAAAAATAAATAAATAATATATTGCATCATACTCGTAGTAATTATAGAACACTTTCAGTTTGTTTACATTGTTCTATTTCATTCAGCAATCTATTTTTGGCGCGTAGCTATTGCTATCAAACAATCTCATAAACAGTTCAGCTCAACGAATTTAAGCTTTTCCCAGACACAATTACAACTATGTATTATAGCCCTCCGTCTCCGCCCAACCACAGGCCGCATTCTTTGTTGCTGCTTGATAAGCGTTCAATTTAAAGATTTTATATTACTTTATTTTTCTTTAGGCCATAAATAACAACAACTTGACATAATGAAATAACAACAATGCTATAGCGATTGCTACAATTGTATGAGTTTAGTACTTGTAGTTATTTTCTGTAAGGCTATCAATAGCAAACCAGACCAAATTCAACCCCAACCTTTGCCAAGAATACAATAAGCGCATTGAGATAGTAAGGAATTTGTGTAGCATGCAAATATTATTAATACATACGAAGTTTTACTGAAAAGTATGCAATAAAAATTGCGGTTAATTTAGTATCTGAAATAAAGTAAAATAAATCAAGCGGTACGAATTATGCAAGTATATGGTATACTTATATTTAACATACATGCTCAACGACTAGATAACTTTCGAAAGGTCATACTTCGAATGTAAGTTTTTGATGTTGATCAAATTAAAACCTTAAATCTAGGACGTCCGAATCTCCGATGCCACAGAAAGCCACTGATTATGTATGTAAGTGGGTAGAATAGTCAAACTTGTTGTAAGCACTTCTAATGGCAAAAACAAACAATAAACGAAACAGTAGGTGGTAAATGAAAGTGATGCCCATGTTATAGCTAACATTTTTACACTCTAAGAACTGTGAATAATTTTACACTTAAAAGAATAGTAAATTTTTACTGAGCCTCACTTCCAATGCCTAAAATTTGACTAATTCTTGCTTAAGTCGTAAAAGTATGTATGTAAGTCTATGTAATTTTTAACTATATGAAAAATAAGAAATGTAAATTTATTCAGTTTTTACCTAAAGAAGTAATGGATTAATAAGCGTCATTAGTGCCATTGTTGCAAAAAGGCAGGAGTGTACTTTGTATGTAATTTGTAATAAGTTTTATAGCGAAATCATATTTAGAAAATTGCTCGGATATAGTTTCAAAGCAACAGCTATTTAAAAACTTAAATAAAATTTTCATAAAATACAGATTTCTATAATTGAAACTTATTTATATCTTTAAAAAAGCTCATAATATATATTTTTTGATATAAGTAGTTGTTCTTGGAAAGAATTTTTTTAAATTTCCAGCAGTTTAAAAATTGTTCACTATTTCATATAATTAATATTTTTATTTCACATGAAATTCAACTAATTGGGTAAGTTTTGAGAAATAAAAGTTTAACAGTCTTATTTGCTACAGATGTTTTTTTTTATCATTATTATTGCAACGTTGTTGAAATTAAGTATATTTATTTTTACAAAAAAAATAGAAATAAATACACATAAATTCTTAGAGAAAATAGAAAAACACTAACGCACTCAAGCTTTAGATTCTGTTAAGGGTACTTATCGCTATTCAGCATCTGCAATTATTGTTTGTGTTGCTGAAAGCTGGTTTATTAGAGCACCGAGCATCTTGTTCCAATACAAGCACAAGAAAAACAATATCTGCAAATTTCACAGTAAATACTAAGTGACTCGCTATAAGTTAATGTTTGTTTTCAAATACATACTTTTAAAATTTTCTATCTGGAAAAAGAAAAATTAAACGGAAAAAATTATTTGTTTTTGTTTTCAAGTCACTTGAAATTTTTCAAGTCACTTCTTGTGTAAAAGTCAGCAGTCGTTCTAACTGTTACCTACTTTTAATAAAGTTTAATAAATGATAATTTAAAATAATTTATGTATAATCGACAACCCCCAACCGCTAGGGGCTACACGTCATGTCAGGGTTGTTGCGTAAAAGAAATATTGCTTTTCTTTTTCTTAGAGCTTACTGAATAATCCTTATGTTGTTCTTGAACAGAGTAACAAAAAAGTACATTCGTCGCATGTTTTTATTTCGGTAAGCAAGTTCATAAAAATGCTGAGATAGCTGCAGCTCAATAAAACTCTTACTTCAACAGAGAGATTTTTTGAAAGATTTTATCCTCATGTTAGTATAGATACATACATATGTATAGCCGCATACTTATGCAACGAAAATATGTCTGCGACTAAAATTTTCATTTATTATATTTCACTTTTTATGCGAAGACTCGATTCGTTCATTGCTCACTTTTTTGAGGTAATACAAATTTCAGAAATATAAACAGACCATAGCAGTGATGGCATTTTCGGTACATTTGCGTCCTGAAAAATCGTTGGCAGTACATTCGACAAAATTTCAGTACATTCGGTACATTTGGGGCATTTTCAGTACATTTGCCAAATTTTTAGCATATTTTCAGTACATTTTCGGTACATTTGGACAATTTATAATATTTACCTTTTTTTTGTTTTTTTAGTAAATGAAAATAACCGCAATGAATAGATTTACAGTAATTACCTGTTATATTAATTACGTTTCACGCAATGTGCAGATTTTGTAATTAATTTAATGTGAAATATATCTAATTTTGCTAGGGTTTTTGAGATGGGAAAAGTGAGTACCTTTTTTTTTTTTTTTTTGTTAGTAAATTTTAAAATAATTTCGAACATTTAAGGAAAATTGGGTGTTCAAGACCAAAAAGTACATTTGGGCTCTAAAAAGTACATTTGAAGTCTCGATTCAGTACATTTTCACAAAACCCAAATGCCATCATTGGACCATAGTAATTGAAATATTAGTTTCCAGATCATTGCAGAAATTATTCGAGAATATTTAAATACCATATTACTACAAACTATTACTGCAAATGAATGAAATAAATTCAAGATTCAATTGAAAGAAAATAAGTAGCACAACTCCTATACAACGCGCTAACTAACTCAGTCAACGCCTTTATCTGCATTTGAATTTTTTGAGATATGTAGTGAAAACAGCTATTGTAGCTCCAATATAGTTAACTCAACTAAGCATTTTGCTATGAGTGAACACTATGTTAATATTGTATATTGAACTAGATGCGCAACAACGTCAGCGTTGTTTAAGTAAACTTCCTAAAAAAAATTAATATGAAAAAATTTTTATAGAAAGCCGACGCTAACGCTATTATTATCATTCAATAATTAAGCGCTTTTTTACATCTCTGACTTTGACGCAAAAAAATATGCAACACTTTTTCACTTTAACTTTAACACAATGCCACACGGTACACGTTTCTGGCATAAACATTAAAAATTTGCTATAAAGCATAAATTATAAAAAAAATCCCATAAGTGTGACACGTTATAAGTATGTGGCAATATGAGGTTTCAACATGCCCGGTGGTATTGTGTGTGTGAATTATTGTAATTTCCTCATTTTAAAATATAATAAAGAACAACATTTCCTCCCATAATTTGGTAGAAATAAACAAAATAATTCTTAAGTTTCTTTTCAGCAGCACATCAAAAATTGTACATGACTTTCTTTGTATTAAAACTTTTGTATTCTATTGCTGCTTTTTATTCTTCAGAAAGGTACGGAAAGGAAAGAAATTCCGCTAAAATATATAATAAATAAAAGCTTTGAAAGCATGAAAAATTATACATCATTAATTTTTGAGTGGTGAATAAAATTTCAATCACAAAAATTACAAAAACAAATGGCATTTACACATATACTGTGTAATATTTATTATATTTAACTAAGCATATGCTACTTGAAAGCATAGTAATGAATTACTACTGTTCTAATAATAAATACTTATAAGCAACTACAGCAGTCAGTGTCTTGGCAATTGTTAACAATCCATTGTTTTATATGATAGAAAATGCCAATTATTATTTGTGAATAAATATTGGACTGTGCAGTTCTAGGAAATATTTACTTTATTTAATAAAATAAATCAAGCAAACTTAATTCTAGCATTCTAGCAGAAATGCATTGGGGAAAAATATCTGTTTTCCGTAAGAATTACAGCCTTAAAGTGAAATCAGGAATATATTGGTTCGAAATTCTGTTATAGAAATTACTATGAAAGCAAGTGCGCCAGAGTGTAAATTTGTGTTAGTATTTTGGTTCAAATTATGGTAATGCCACGTAGAGAAAAAATTCCTTTAATTTTATATTTCATTTGAGATAAGAAATTATAAAAAAAAAACAGGAAAAAGATTTACCAGGATATTTTAACTTTATCAATCCGCTTGTAGTGCAAAAAGTACCTTTGGCAGGTATATAATTGTTAATATATACACCGAAAAAAAAACTTACTCCGTTTAAGGAAAAATGCCTAAATGTAAGGAAAAACTGTCCTTCAATACGAGCTAAAGCCATGGGTTCCACAAAATAAGTAAGTTGGATTCCTTAGTACAAGTAAATGTTGCTGTTTTGAAATAAGGAAAAGTTTACTCAATGTGAGGACAAGGTTATAAAACTGAAGAAAATTTTACTTTTTCTAAGGATGAAGGTATCCTTAAATGAAAGAAATTTACTTAAAATAAATTCGTTGATTTCAAAAAAATTTGTTAATTTTCTATTTCCTCTATTTTCTTATTTGTTGGTTACTTATTGTCAGTCATTCTTATTTTAATTGTAATACGTTTTTAAAACTTCAAAGAAGAACTTAAACTTTTTTTTTTACCTGTCGTCACCCGATCAGAGAATTGAACCTGTGTTCTCAGCGCCATGCCACTGTTCAAAGATGCTCATCTTACCCAACTCAGCCACCGACACCATTTTTAAAACATACTAAAATGATGTTGTTAAACTGCGCATGTAACAACCATTGTCTGATCAGGGAAGCTTCGGTTCAAATCCCGGCGACGACATAATTTTTTTTTTTTAATTTTTCTATTTTTTTATTTAAAAAACAAGTAGAGAACTAGAAATATATAGGCAAAAACAGAATACTTACGAGAAGAATAGACATTAATTTCAGCGAGTAAAGCAGCGAGTGTTGCCACTCATTTATTAAGGAAAATTTTCCTACGTTATAGTAAATTTTTTGAAGAAACTAACTAAAATTGAGTACGATTTTCCTTAAACAAAACATTCCATTAGATTGAGGAAGTTTTTACTCAAATGAGGAACAAGTTGTCCTCAAAAATTCTTCCCAAAGAAAAATTTACTATTTCAAAGGAAAGTTTTACTAAAACCACAAACTCTGTATTTGAGGAAGAGCGTTGACTTGCTTTAATGAAACATGAACTCATTTCAAACGACTCAATCACTAAATGAAACGATATTTTCATCAATATGAGGAAAAATAACTTAGATTAAGGAAAATTTTTATACTAAATCGGAGGAAGGCAGTTGTTCAAATTTAGTACGGTCTTTTTTTTCGGTGTATGTATATACGGCAAATTGTTTTGCCGCAGCAGATGCCTTATCAGTAACATGAAATCAATGCTGTTTATCATAAATATAATCCTTTAAATGACTACTGTCAAATTTATGCCGTTACAGTTGTCGTTTTTCTTAGTGTGATTTCTGTTACATTTTATTAAATCATCTTTGAGCTTCAATTCAACTTTCGCTTCTAAAAATATCAATCAAAGCTTAAGCAGTCCATCGACATAAGTCCGTTGGGTAATAATAATTACAAGCAAATGAATGACCTATAAAATACAATAAATAAATAAATTAATTGATTTTATTATTGATGTCAATAAATGTTAAATGATATATTATAATGAATTTATTTTATGAAAATATTTGCCTAAGGACTTGTGCCATTAATTATGGAATAAGGATTTGAATTAAACTTCATTGTGATGTTTTCCGAGTAGATGTTAACAGAGCTATTAAATGTTAGCTGCACCCAACAAAACAATAAATCAAAAAATACATTACAATGTCAGTTAGATTAAACGTTAATTTTGCTATCCTTTTACAACTACCTATATTGTACACCCCTTTCGGCACCGCAGGAAAACGCCACAGGCGGTACGCGTAACAGCTCAGGGACCGTAAACCACTAACAATGTGTTAATTAATTATTTAAAAAACAAACTCACACAATCACAGATGCGCTTTCAAATACTTACAGCTATTAGGAACTATTTACACCAACCTCAAATAAATACAGCAGCAGCAACAGCCAACGTGACTTGAATGGTGAAAACATCATGTAGTAAACGTAATATGTATTTATTTTACCATATTTTGTTTACCAGAAGAAAGTTTTAAATTCACTTTTATGATACACAGCATGACGTATAAAACTAAGATATTATAATGCGTACAGCAGCGAATGTAAAGAAACATGTTTTGAAAAAGTGCCTCTTATCATTTTTAGCACTCCATCCATCAAAAGCACTAATCATTTTAGAACTCATTACATTTTCCCCGAACACACTTCATATTTAAAATCAAATATTTGAACTATCTTAAATAAAGAAAATTTAAATTCCACCTAACTTATCTACATCAATCTTGAAGTAGACAATTTGTATACAAACCTACGAAGTTATTCAAAGATTAAACGTGACTATAGCATCTCAAGAAGGATATACGAGCATGGGAACGTCAACAGCACTCGTAAGTATTTGCGAAACATTACAAAAGTGCAAGCAGAAGTTTTTTTCGGAGTAAAATTTATAAAATGCAATAAAAGGAGAAAAAGGCACCAAATTGCAAAATAAAGATTCACAATAAAATTTTGCAAAGCAGAAAATTCAAGCAAGTGCACTTAAGTTTCCCTCTCACCACTAAGTTGCCGAATGAGTGTTATTTCTTGTTTGGTTTACTTAAATGCACTTTAATGCCAAGGAAATTGATTTTGAAACTTTTTCCATAAGAAGTGGTATTGTGTGAATTAAACTGATGTGGGTTTTACAATCGACATAAAGTAGATAACTAAAAGTGGATTTTAAAAGTAGAAAATATTTTATTGAAATGCAATGTTGAGAACGGTGCCCTTGAGGCAAAAGTTTTTTGTTTTATTCTGGATTACTTCTGATTTGTTTTTATTTAAATTATAAAATATTCAAATATATCAAAATATGGTATTTAAAAATTAAGAAATTAGAAAACCTTATCGCGATACAAGTCTGAAAATTCTCACATTCACGCAATTTTTTGAAAAAGTCTTGCGAAATGTGAGCTAGATATCATAACTCGGCGATTGAAATTAAGAATTTGATTTGTATGAGCAAAAGATAAAATTTTGAATAAGTAACTCAGCTGTTCAAAATTGGAAATTTTCCGATAGTAAGTTGACTTAACAAAATCAACATATCGATCGATATTCCAATTAACATGATAAAATAATAATGAGAATTACTCATACGACCTGTTATACATAATTATTACACAGGCTTCAAATCTGAAACTTTCAACTTTATAATAAAACTAAAATACGGCTGATTTAAACAAAAAACTTAAAATTTCCCATACGTTTCCCACAGTGAATTTTTCCCACCTTGCATTACTTTATCTTCTGATTCAAAAAGCCAACGTGAAACAAAAGTTTCATTAAAATCCATAAGAACTTGACATGCCAAAATAACAACTCAAAATTTATAAGTTTCAATTTTAAAAACATTCATGCTTCTAATGCTTCTTTTATAACAAAAGTAATTTATTTTATAAAGAATAAAATTTACTCATCATCATCATCAGTTTTTTGTGGTGTCATATATTTTGCAGAAAACGCCTAAGCCATCAGACATTATAAGTGATTTTTTTTCTCAATTGCCTTACACAGACAATTGGTAAATGGTAAAACGCCTAAAAATTACCTGCACGCAATCACAGCCCGAGAATGTTGAAAGGAAACCATTTATATACGTTCAGCATTTAAAGTTAAAGTCGTAAATTTCGAAGCAACCTGACACTAAAACTACTCGTTCTATAAAGGACTAGTTTTGTTGTCTCACCCAGTCAACTGAGCAACACAAAGAGCGAGACAAATGCCATACATTGATATAAAAACGGTAGGAGCAAATAAACAAATTGACAGCAACGACACAGAGCAAAATAAATAGAAGGCGCCTATAAGTATGTGCGAAGAATTTGTTGGTTTTGTTTTATGTGCGAAATTTTTACAAGAAAATTTTTATAGAAACAAACTTATTTCTTTGCAACACGGAAAAAGTTTGTTTCTATAAAGTTTGTCGTGCAAAAATTTTGCAAACAAAACAAAAACAATGTAAACACTCAAACAGGGATCGCAGGTTCACTGCTGCAGCACTACAGTGTTGATTGCCAGCAAATATGCCTTTCCCGGCTGACGGTTTGATTACACCACTTTAGCCTTGGAATGTTTCAGTATTTGTGATAACAGCAAAAAAAAAAAACATCAACAGCGAAAAGTTAATTTTTTCGCCGTTTGGCTTGTGTTACAAATAGAACGCCGCAGGTGTCAAGTCTGTGGCCAAAATGATGTGACAGCACTTTTATATATTAAGCTTAAGAATTCAATGGTCTATCTAGAATGGTCAGTTAGGAAAATCGCAAAGTGTCAGTAAGGCAACAAAAATGAAAACGTAAAACATAACAACCTTCATTTATTTAATATATGTACTTGTAATTAAGTGGGCAAAAGTAATTCAATGAAATGTTTTTACTGTATGGCGTGCTTCACAGGCTCTTACGTCTACTGTAAATTAATGAAAGTTTAATTAAAAATTTTAAAAACCAGGTGAGCAGGAGATTTCGTGGCGCTATTTTTGAACTTAATGATAATTTACAAAGGAAGTATAAAAATGTATCAAGTAGTGGAAGAACAATAGAAATATACTGACAAATCGAGATTTCGAAAATTATCACAAATTTCGTTATAATTTGTTATGTTAAAAAAAAAATTACAATATCGAAAAAGTTGAGAAATGTCAAATAATCTAGAATAAGTCGAATAATGTCGAGTCTTGTTGAAAAAGTTGAATATAGTTGACTTACATATGTCGAAATTGAATATTGTTGACCCATCCCGAAAGGAGAGGAGTTCCTTAAAAAAACTTGGACCGAATTAAAAATCGCGCTAATATGCTATCGCTGAATATATTCAAATACATAAAATATATTCCATGAATATTATTTAGCTTACTTGTCAATATTTTATCAATATTGGTAGTACAAACAATTCAACATTTGTTTTCAAAAATATTCAAGCTCTAACTAAAGGATTGCAAAATCCGTTTAACAGCTGATTTTTGAAATTATCCACTTCAACGGAATAAACAGGTTTTCCGGTGAAAGCAATTATATGTTTAAAAATACATATATACATATTTTAAAATCTATGCAGAGTATCATAAAACACCACTTGAATTAAAATTTAATTTTTTTTTTTAAATTCAGTTTTCGTAATTTCCAGAAAAAAGAATACCAAAAACTATTTCTTCACACAAAACTTAATAGAAGGTAAACAAAAACATAATCAGAAAATGCCCCAAGGACATGCACACATATATAATAGGATTTTGTCTAGCATTCAATTAAAAATAATTACAAAATTTTAAATTATACGAGTCTTTCTCATACCCCATCTTTTATTATTTCAGTTATTCTACACCTTTTCACGTACATGTCCTAATAAAGGATTCATTTGCACATCCTTAATAAATTTGAATCAGCAAAATACGACTTGGAGTAAAAGGACAGAAAAACAGTTAACATCAGCTTAAAGCTTATCAGTGAAACGTTGCGGAATTTCCAATTGAATTAAATGGAAAATGGAAATTACGATTAGACCAAAAAAAGAAATGTGGACAAAAAATAGCCAACAGCGACGAATTTTCCTTGACAAAAAAAAAAACCAGCAAAAAGTACAACGAAAACACATTCAACTAAATAGAGGGTAAAGAAACCCGCGCAAACAAAAAGTGCAACAAAAAGAAAAAAATCCAAAAATTTTTTTGACCAGCAAATGACGCAACATCTTAGATGCTCATGGCGTTTTCATCATTGTTGTTGCTGTTATTGTGCTAACAACGAAAACACTAATAAAATAAAACGAAAGAAGAATTCTACTGCAGTAGAGAAAAAATCTAGATAAATTACAGTAGCCATCATAAAAACGAAAATAATAAATTAATAAAAATCAAATGAACGGAAGCGATGATTATCAAAGTAACCATATTAATCAATCGTTTCTAGCAGCAACATCCACAGCAACAACATCGGCTTCATTATCAGCCTTTCGTTTACCTCATGCTGATGACAGTGGTTGTGATGGTGGTGCGGTTATGGATTCCATTGCACTTGTCGCCACCGCATCAGTGGATATCGTTAACTTGCCATTAGAACAGCTGTTTATGCCATTGGTTTCATTATCATATCAGCCAAATGCTCATCTTTCCATTGATAATCTGACAAAAGTTTGCTAATCAATGCCCAACAGCAACGAACTGCACAAGATGTCGATCCACCCTGATTGGTGCTGACCGTCTTCTATTCATTGATTTTTGCTACCGGGGTGCGGTAAGTGAAGATGAAATTTAATATCGTTATTATATTGAATAGCTTGTGGGAAAGTCAGTCAATCTTAAAAGTTGCTTTTAAGAAACTTAGGCAAATACTCTATACAATGCGAGCAGACTTTGCGTAAAGATTCTTGTAATCGGTTTATTTGATTGATAACTTTCACTACAGCAGTAGCATTTCTGATTTTTTTTGCATAATCGTTTGAAACCGAACCAGCTTTATAATTGACTTTAACACTAGCAAGCCTCGAGTTGGATTTTGTTCAGAAACAATTTTTGAAAGTGGTTAGCGCCTTAAGAATACCTTCTTTGTTTCCATATAATTTTTTGTTCCTGAAATAAGCACTCGACCTCGCCTCGATCAAAATTTGTGGCTGTAAAATGGTCCGCAAATACAGTGTAAGAAAAGGGCAACATTCAAAATAAAATATGGATCCACAAGTCAAAGTCTGCAGACAAAAAGTTTTCTATCATTGAGATGCAAATATACCTCCGCACAAAATTTCGAATTCAATTCAATTAAAGAATTTATCAAAAGTACAATGGAATCAATACATGTCGGCACAGTAGATCAAAACACTAGTGGTAGTGCAGAATGAACTATTACCCTTCGTTGCTAAGACGCATCATGACTTCTTCGACAAGGTATGACGTAATACAAACAATTTTTTAATTTACTCACCCTATTACTTCAATGAATTTACTATCGGAGTCGTATACTTTTCTATGCCAATCAATTGCTTCAAAATTCTTTCTTTTTAACACGTTGACGGACAGTAGAAACAAGTGAAATTCGAAAATTGACACTATATGTTTTTGTAATTTTTAGAATATTAGAAGTATAGTTTTACTCTTTCTGCTTAAATACACTTAATTTTGATTAATTCAGCACCTTTAATTAGGTTGCGGCTACAACCGTCATGGCGCCAGCGGACTCTAGACACTATGTAATGGGACGATGGCGGCTATAACAGCAAAAATTTAAAAACGTAAATGACAGGTTTAATGACTGAAATAAGCAATTTTTTGTGAGCAACAAAGTATTTTTGGGAGTTTTACACGAAATGTTAGTTCATGATCAAACAAAAATAAATAAATTTTTTTTCGAAAACATGACACTAGGCTTCTACTTGTACGCTGGTAAATGCACATTTGTGCTGCTACAGCCGCAGTGTCTAAAAACGACCGTTTCGTATTGGACGGCTATTGCCGTCATGTCACACAGTGAACTTGAACTTGACGGCTATAGACGCAACTGTCCGTCAACGTGTTAAGAACTAATCGTTCATTTTTAACTCTCTACTAGCGTCAATCAGCTTCCTTCTGTTCAATGTTTACAGAAAGTCTTTCATTCTATTTTTAACATTATTATTCTCATGTGCCTTAACAATTGAATGTCGTCAAAAGCAGGCATTGATGACATTGTCAACATTCATTTCAGCTGGGAATTAACGTGTTCATTAATACGTCACAAGCGACATGAAGCCAAAATTTCATAGCAAGAACTACTCCTCATTAATTTAGATGACGGAAAATTTTGGACTGCTATTTATATTTTTCTCTTCCTTGTTTTGGCACGATTGTTGGAAGATGATAAATTAATTTCACATTAATAGAATAAATTTGAAGGTAAGATATTTATTTTCTATGGATACTCACAAATAATTTTTTACATATTTATCTTCGTACTATGATTTATGAGGCATTAGACTTCTACATTCTTACCATTCTGCTTTACATATACAAAGTTGCAGCTGCGCCTGCAGAAACTTTCAACTTCCATTTATGTGCTCTATAACAAGGGCAAGGCTAATCCTGCTGAGAGACTTTGTATTCCATTAAAGTGCATCAAGTCCGATTACTCATTTCAGATTTAAAGGTTACACAATGTGATGCCGACCATAGCTAATTGCATTTTGCTTTAAGAGCACAAAAAATACAGAATGTGACGGAAGGTGGTCAAGGAGCGTCAAATGAAAGAGAAGTAAGAACTTATCTACTTTCATTTCAAGGAAAAAGGTTTCTGCAATGTGCTATGTGATAGGAAGCTATTAACCGCAACAGATGGCTAGTTTAACTGTGGGGCAGAACCAAGCCCGAATTTAGAAATTTGCCGCCCTTAGGCCATTCACAAATTGCCACCCTTCTTCACTGGTAAATATGGAAAAAATTTTTTCTAATATCAAAAGTGAGGACCTTTTTTTTTTGCTTGTCAACATTTTTTAGATAATTTAGGGGGCTACATTCCAAGTATACGCACTTTTTTCCTCTGTATAAAAAAATTAAAAAAAATTTTCTAAGTTTCCAATATTTGCCGCCCTAGTCACTGGCCTAGTGTGCCTCTAAGGTAAATCCGGGCCTGGGTAGAACATTTTTTGGAAACCATAAATCTTCCTTTACCAACTGTTAACATTCGTCTTACGACGTTCACTGAGGTAGACCACCCTATTTGATTTAACAAACATTTTAATAAAGATTTATGAAATTTAAGAATAAAATTTGAATTTGATATTTTGAATTTTTATAATTTTTTTAAAATTTTGAAATCTCAAATTTTTAAATTTTTTAAGTTTTCTATTTTTTGTAATTTTTAAAAAATTTTCCTAATTTCGAAATCTTCAATCACATTCAAATTTTTTATTTAATTCTGTAAAGTTTTTAATTTTTTTTTTTAATTTTATTTTTTTTTTGCATTTTTTTAAATTTTTGAAATGCTTGATGAATCTGTTGTTTTTAATAAAAAAAAGGGCAAACTTTTATCTTCATGGCATCGCAAACTGTAAAGACTCGCATATTTGGGGTTCGGGAATTCAAAATTATTTGCAAATAAGACAAATTTTCATCAATAAATGACTGTTTTTAAAATTTTTTGCGATATTGGTACGTGCCCGAAAAATCGTTTATAAGTCGATGTTTTTTCTACAGCAAATTTAATTGTCATATAAGCCGTTCTGGTGACTTTTCATCTCTTCGGAGCTGTTATTTGGCGCACTTGGTTTTATTTTTGGGGAACTCTGCTAACGATCCATAATATGCGGACAATCAAGAAACGATACAGAAACCTAATCACAAAGTTTACGGAGCTATTCGCAAAATAGGGCTTGAGCTGACATGTTGGTCTATTGCTAAGCAAGCCAAGGAAGCCATTGGAATGAAATTATGTTCCATAAGTAATCACAAGGTTTTATCTTTCAAGAAAATAACAAGCTTTGTAAAATATTAACGATGGCCCACCATTATAGTTGGTAGAAAATTGGGTCATTTATGAAAATGTATACTCAATTTTAAATTCAAACCTGTGTGATATTTAACTAACTGTTCTGCACAATACTTTAATTGAAAATTAAAAAGTGTGAATGCTATAATAATAATAATAATAGAGTTTAGCTACTACAGCTATTAGCCTTCTTAGCTAATTTTAGCTTAAAGATATTAATAAATTTAAAAAATAAAAATAAATGTTATCAGCTAATATATAAAATAATTTTTTCTGTAAACTAAGTCCATTGGAAATTAATTTCTAAATATGTTAAAATCTCAACACAACTACTTACATTCTTTCGGCCCGTTTACTTTGATTGTCTTACCAAATGTTTCAGCATCATCGTCATCATCGTTATGTCAATAAGTCAATAATATAATTTTTTTACAAATACCAATAATAGCAATTTTTATTTTATTGCAAAAAGCTTTGGAATCTATTAAAATCAGTTGTCGCTTGTAATGCTCGCTGCTGCCGCTTGACAATCATTGCGTTTGTATGAGTGACAGTCAAGTCTTGTGAAATTGCATGAGCGCCATGAAAGTTGATGGAGTTTTGATTGCAAATATATAAATATATGTGTGAGCGAACGCATATGCTAGTAAATTAGAATGAGCCAAAAAACAACTTTGCCATGGCTTGAAACGTTACAAAGCGTAAAACTTGCCTTATAATCAGAATTTTGTATGAAAAGTTTCAATTCAGTTTGACTACTTACATCTACTGCTTCAAACAAGAACCTACTGTTTTGCTTTCCTCGACCAAGAGCAAAAATATTTTGTCTATTTTTCAAGTTTGTTGTATCTGAAATGAATTAATGGTTGCGTTGGAATTTTTACAGTTCAATTGTTCTATGAGCGCGTTTCGTCCGAGCTCAATCCATTTACTCAACCAAAACGACATAATACGGGATATACTCATGTGTATGACTTTAGTTCAGATTGCTCACAGATTAAGCTTTTGAGTTTAATGGGTTATCTAGATGATTTTGGGCGAAACTCCCGTCACCACCTCATCAGTTCTTTTTACTGCCACCTTGTGTCATAGGAACTTGTTGAGAAATAATACGGGTACTTCTTGTTCGGATCAGCACATAATATTTTTCTCAGCTCTTGAGATGAACTAATTGCTATATTTGAACCACAATTATCCAACAAGTTGCACAACATTAATTCAGATGCCTGCAGACTCTTTTTGAGCATTTTTAATATTCTTAATTGCGTCTGTACGCACTTTTGGTCTAGGGTCAGTTATAACTTTGAGAACGATGTTTTCAGGTAAAAAAAGTGTTCAAAAGAAAACAAATGCTAAGAAGGCTAAAAGCTGTAATAGCTAAACTCTATAATTCAAATAAGAGTTGAGATTTTCTTCAATACTGTCCTGTACGAGTCCGAAAATTCTATACCGAAATTTTGCATGATATATAATATTGGTGTCCTTTAAAAAGGACTTGAAAAGAAGAAAAAAATATAACCAAAGGTTAGCTAAGTTTTTTTTTTCGGTTCACTCTAGTGTTTATAAATTTGAGTCAATTGTTATCACATATGTGTACGTGCGTATAAGATCTGCAATTATTTTTTATAGCATTCAATGAATGCGCAATTAGTATGAGTAATGTCAATGTATTTGTCCATCTATCTGTCTGCCTGCAAATGGGTGTCAAGGTTTTTGCAAGCGTTTATCAATTCACATTTTTTTGCAGATATTTCGAAATAAGTTTTATACATAATTATATAAAAAAATCAATTTTAACTTATTAAATATCTGTGCCATATTTTTAAATAATAATCATAGTTTTCATCGAATAACTAACTTAATGAAATGTTTTTTTTCTGCATTTTGGCCTTACATTACACCAAACGTGACAAATTTAAAATTATTGAAAGTAGTTTGAGTTCGTCATATCTATAACAAACTAACTTTTACTAATTTGCATAAACAGTACAAATCTACGAGTATTGGTAGCCCGGCTAGTCAGTTAATAGTTCAGCTATGATTTTATTTTTATAGTCTTATGAGATAATATCTTATATGCGATGCTTCACACCAACTTTTTGCTTAATGCTTATCTGTACCACCAAAAGCTCTCATATCAAGTCTGGTAGCATAGTGTTCCAAAATATTTGCTTGTATGGGTGATGCAACGTCCGCTTGCATATGGTGCTTTGGTGAAATTTGTATGAATAATTTCTGCACTTAGCTTTTCAAAGTTTTTGCTAGTGTGGAACGATCCATGACCATTTGTCAAACCCTGCCCTTATTTTGTCCAGTGCTTGGTGGGTATAGATATGCTAAACAATTACCCATCAAAATAACGGAAGGATAGGACCTAAAAAAATTCAATTCCTTTTACATCTGTTTTCCCAACTTAATAAGGCAGCTATGGTTACGTCATATCCTCACACTTTCACATTTGTTTTATTCAATTCTTCTTTGTCATTGTAACGTACGCACACAAAGTTATAAATTCAGATTTATAAAGCTTTGGGATGGCATATAATGAAGTCATGCGGCTCAGAGCAGGTGTTCTCTGTGCGCTGATTCTCTTGAGCTGTCTTATATATTCAATTAATTTAATGCACGATAATTAATTAAGCTATTTTTCTCCGAAAAATTAAGTTATTTTTGTTTATCACATAATTAGATGTTACTGAAATGAAATGGAAGTTTTTAGATTGGAAAGCTATTGATCTCGGTAACACAACGACAAGTAGCATATGACCGTTCGTCAAGAGTAGAATTCAGAAATTGATGCGTTTTTTGTGCTGAAAAGTCGATTCTTATTTTTACAAGTGGTTACATGAGTCAAGTAAGCATTTATTGTCCATGATAAGAGTTTTAATATGTTGCGCTATTACATCTTACCATCTGACCTCTTTCATTGGCATTCCACTATTAGTATTTATTATCATGTTCTGTTTCTATTGATGTCGCTCTTACATGATGTGGTTCAGATGGATCGTTTACTTACATTCTGATCAACACCTACTACTTTGAAATATCTATATATTTTATTTAACAACCGAAGAACCACCTTTACTAAGAAAATCTATAACTAACTGTATTTTTGATTTAACAGGGATGCTGCCTTAGCTGTACAACATATGGTATCCAGATGAATATCCATTAAATGATTTGCTTTGTAATATGGAATGAATTTTTTCGGAGACCGCAGCAAATGCAACAGTGCTGACAATAACAGCATTCACAGTCGCTATATGTCATCCGTTTAGGTAAGTAAACTATAGTAGTATTAAAAACATTATTTAAATAGAGAATTTTTTTTAAAAATTTAAATTCTAGACTTTAAGAAATATTTTTCACATTTTAGATAATGCAAAAAAAAAAAAATTAAAAATGAAATATCCTTTTTGGTATGAAACTAAAAATTTAAACTGAACTCATGGTTTGAGTATCATATCGCCACACAAAAAATATTTAGCCTGAACAACATATGTATGCTTGCTCTTTAAAGTTCAATAGATTATATGTTGATAATGAAGCAGAAATTTTTATTATTCTTCAATTTAAGCGCACACGCGGTGTGTCACATACTAGAATTTTGGGCATCATTATAATTGCAAATTTTTGTTTACAAAATGCAAACAACCCAAGCCAAGTGCTGAACATCTAGCACTCGTTTTATTAATGGTTGCTTTTTTCTAAGTGTGAGCTTTTAAGCGGTTATTTTCGATGTATCATAACACTAAACAGGAGCGTTGCAAATAACAAAAACATCTCGGTGAAAGCATTTCTAAAGAAAATGTTTACGAGACATTTTTTAATGCGTTACACGTGTTGCTTCCTCCGGCGCACAGTATGTATAAAAGTTAAGGCTAGTCAACGTGTTTTTGTATCTTTTATTATGTAAGTATATGACATGTTTTTATCCTTTTTAAGTGTTGGATAGACTTGTTTGTTGATTTATTCTTTTCGTCCTGAGAATCAATTTTAAGATTATTAAATGATTTTATGTCTCGCTATAAAAACTTTTGCTCTTTTTTATGTGTCTATCTTGCGATTTATGGATTTATCAGACATGTAAAAAAGACATTAAAATACGAAAAACATATTCTTAATATATAGGACATTTCTGTATCTTAATTGCCTTTCGAAAAACAAAAACTAATCTTCTCTAACTTTTTCATCTTATAAAGATAGAGGCGAGAAGAAAATGTCTTTCTAATTATGACAAAATCACATCTTCGAATAACTAATTTTTTTGAAGGAATAAAACTCTAATTATTTTGAAACTTTGCAGATACGCAAAGGATAATAACTTCATATAATGAACCTTAAAAAAAGTAAAAATTTGGGAATAAACAAAACTTACATATGCAAAGCGTATCCACCTTTTATTAAAGGATTAATAATTCCTTTGAAATGTCAAACACTGAAATGATTTTCCCAATGCTAAATTCTTAAAGCTTGTTAAAGCATTTTTTCTCGAAATAACTGAAAACTCTGTGTCTACAATAAATTTTAAAACGGTAACTATGGTATAAAAGTTGACTTGAAAAACGCTGTGGAGGCATCGCTTATTGTGCCTTAAACTATAGTTTTTTCCTCTTATGCTTTAAAGAAAAACTTTACGATAGACATAAACGGAAAAGAATCCCTTGCTCCATCCTTGTGTTTCTAGAAATGCAGTCTTCCGTTAAAAAAAAAGAAAAAAAAAATTTTTTTTCTTAACTACCAAACTATGATTAATTGATTTTCAAACAAGTTTTTAGAACGCGCGCCATAAAGTAGGCAATAAAAAATAAAAAAACAATGGTCACTTAAGATTAAGAAAAGTTCATAACAGCGCATTAGTTTCTTTTTGTAAAAATTGCGTTATGTGAATTGAAACCCGCCATCGACATCATCATCGTGGAGTTTGCTCCTCGCCCTGCCAAATTTAATTTACTTTTTACACGTAAGTTGTTGATTTGTTTTGCTTTCTGTGGGGCATTCGATTTATAAATCTTTTCGCATTTACGAGTCATTGCAGTGGTGCAATTACTGCTGTATTTATATGTCATTATAATTGACTTTTCTATATATCCAGTTTCCTTGGTTAATATTATTTTTTTATTGTGCTTAATACTTAATACTAAATTTAATCCAATTTGTTAACTATCTTCTTGTCTCTCTCTCTTTTTGTTACATATTGCAGATGAAGAATGACTTTTTCGTGAATGTCTTTGCTGTGTCGGGCTTCATCTTCTTTGGTGGGCCAATGTCTGCCATTTGTGTGCTTTATGTGCTCATAGAAGTGGAGCTTAAGCGGAGTCGCTTATTGCAGGTGGTGCCAAGACGTTGTTTTGACGTTAATCGCGGTATTAGCGCACAAAGTCGTGTCATCAGAATGTTGAGTAAGTGTCGAATAGATTATGTTGTATTTATTTTCTTAGAAATAAGCAATAAATTTAAGTGAGTGAAATTTGAAAATATTAACAAGAACTCTAAAACTTGTAGTATGGTTGATAAAAAAAGTATGTAGTTTTACCAAGCATTTCAATTTCCTAAAGCAATGTAACTGTGGATAGTCAGCTAGTACTTTCTGCTGTATAAGGTTCAAAAGTCGAGGCAACATTTTATGCAGAGGTGTAACAGTCGACTGTTGTCTACTAATATAGCAGTTGTACGATAGATAACTTGTTATGAAATTTTTTGCTTTTCATTTTTTAGCTTTGTTCCAAGCTAAGTAATACAAATATATGTACATACAAACGTTTGGTCACATATATTATACATACCGACAAATTCATATTGCCTCAAAAGAATAAGTGTGATGACAAAATTTACTCAGTGTATGACATTTGCATATCTCATTATATCAACTAAGTACTCGTTTTATTTTTGTTGCCTTAAGGGAGTCTGCTGTACAGAGCTATTTATTAATTTTTTTTTCCTAAATCATACCGAAATCCAATAAAAAAACAAAAATCTCTTTGTTAAAATGAAGTCATGCAAATTTTTCCTTTTTCCACAAAATAATGTCCCAACTATGAATTTTTTGCATTTCTTTGGTTTACTGGACGTATGAGTAACCCACAATTCAAATGCCACATACATACTCGCACACAAGCGCGTCTAATCTTTTAAAGAATTTTTAAGAACTCAATTCTTTTTTTGCATCAACATACAACCAACGTTAACAGAATGGCAACAATTGCACCAACAACAATGGCTGTCTGATTATATTGTTTTTTCCCATAAATACTTTTGTGAAATCAATTTTGCAACTTGACATACGAGCATTTAAAAAAAAAAAAAATATTTACACTCCAGCGACATATTTTTGTTTTTGTTTGTCTTCGCTTGATTGTTGTTTTTGTGGTTTTTGCTGAATTTCATAGGTGTGCGTATATTGATTTTTGCACAGTTTATGCCTGCGTAGTTATTTTGTTTGACTTTTCTGTACCCAGCACACATTTGGAAGATTTTAAAATTTCTCACATCAATGACCATGCAAGTATAATTCTTCTAGATAAGTCTAACGAGTTTAAGTTTTAGCACGATGCATAGGCGAACTTCTTATGACTCTACAGAATCATTAAATCATTTTTAGTTATTTTGCAATTATCTGGTGATTACAAGATTATTTAATTCCATCTGCAAGGCGTTGAGTTTATAACTCTTCTAGAAGTGCCAAAATGTCATTTTAGATTTTTGAAATGTAAATATAGGCTCATCCAACAAGACGTGTGACTTGGGTCATTCAACAGAAGATTCCATTTTAAATCAATAGAAAATTGCAAACTTTTTCTGAAAAGTGGCACAGTTTTTATTTTGATCTAAAGTAAAAACTTTGGGGTTAACAATGAATACAATATCTAACAAATGTACACCTCGACTCTGCCAACAAAAAGTCATTCTATTAAAGAAGAGTTTCAATAAGTTTTCTCATTACTTACGCAAAGTCGTAATATATTTCCAAGACATCCAATGACTTAAGATATATTTTTTATTTTGACTTGAATAACAATCGTTTGAAACTATTCTTTATAGCGAGTTCATCATAGCGAATCACTTGGGCCAGTCGCTAACCCTAGATATCGCTTGACATCAGATTAAAATATAACTTTTTCGCGATAATAAATGTCTGCTGAGTACTGTTCTAAGAAACTCATGGGTGAGGGTAAAATGCAAACAAACTCATCGCTAAATTCATTGGCTGTTTATTACCAAGTGTTGACATTAATTGATTTTGTTGACATGTTCGCCTACCCATACATACGCAATTATTTTGTTAAATTTGAATTTGTGTTTACTTAATATATTAAAATTTACCCAGCTAGGAAGATTGTTGAATCTTCTAACTTATAGGCTACATATAAATTATAAACTCCACTAGAAAAGTTTAATTGTCATTCAAATATTTATTTTGCATACTTTTAGGCATTTTCTAAATTTTTCCAATTTGTTCCTCGTGTCATCTTTATTTCGCTTTCAAAATAATTTTTTGATACTTTTCCTTATGATTCATATGCAAATTGCTCTACCAAATTGCTGACCTCGAAAAGTTTCTCCCGAGAAAATGTTCGCTTGACCTCATGACTATGAGCTTTAGCCTGATTGAGACCATCGCCTCGGCGATTGAAATATGATTTTTGTGATTAAAAATGTTTGCTGGACCGTGATATACCTATCTATATGTAAGCGCGTGGCTGCTTATTTATATTAAGAAAGCAGTTGCTTGAGTTTTTTTATAATTTTTTATATGAAAAATAAATAAATTTTGCAAGGTATAAACTAAGAAACTGAAACTTGTTTGGAAAATAAAGACTTTGTCTTAGAATTTCCAACAACCATAAAAATAAAGCTTTTAATTTAATTGAAATCCCTTTAAATATAAAAGTGAATTGAAAATAAATACATTGTACCCAAAGTGCACGTTTTTGGCTTACCTCGCAAAATTTTTAATACGATTTGTACAATTTAAACTGATTGCTTGTGATTAGCTTATCAAATTACTTTTACGAAAATGTGCTGTGGTTCCTGCGACAGTCAGTTTTTACAACTTAAGATAACATTCATTAGAAAACCCCATTAAAGGAACCGCGTTCATGAATGCGTTTTGCATAAATTAAATTTGAATTCAAAGCTTACTGTCGACATACGGACATTACAACGAAACAAAGAAAGGTAGTGGTACACAAAAAAAAAATCCTTTGAAAATCTACTTTAATGGAGTTAAAATTATAAATTATAAAACTGAGTTGAAAACTAATGACTTTTATCCACAAAATTTATTCAAATTATTATTTTATTAATATGCACGCACCGAATAATGTTATTTCTTTAAGACATTATGGGAAATTTTGAAGCGATATTACAAACAATGCCTTAGTGCGTAGATCAGTGTCCCTACTAAGCAAAGTAGACATGTTCAAGATAAGCTCATGTTCTAGAATTCTTCGGGTAGGTATGTTAAAACTTTGAATTTTTTTTTATTTTCGAGTATATCCTCAATCGAAAACAAAATCGTCTAGGGTTACTATAAGAGCTGGAAAATTTTAGTTTTCGAAATTTGAGTAAAGCAACAAGAATATTGCACTTTTTTTCCACTTAAGATCGTTATCATATAGCCACTGAAAGCGAAAGTGATAAAGTCACATTTCGGTAGTTTTGAGAAAGTTGGAGTTTTACGCTTTGGCATCGCAAAAAATAAGTGCTTTTGTTTTTATAACAAGTTTACTTTTTGAAAGACCCATATTCAAAGTTTCAAGTGTCATAAAAATAACTATAATTTTTGGAAAAGTAACTAGTACAAATTAGCTTCAAATTAGAATACCATTCATACAAAATTAAAGAAATTAGCGTTTAAATGGTATAAGTTCACACCACTTTTCTTTAAAAGTTTTGGCTATTAAAAATTAGCGAAATGTAAGGTAATTTGACTAATTAATTTTAAAAATAATTTTTAATTAAAAAAAACGTTAATGTTAATATTAATTTTAGCAGTGATAATGCCCATGACTTAAATTTAAATAATCAACTACGACTCAGAATATTGTACAGCTTTATTTTTTAAAAAGAAAAATTTTTATATATCATTCAAACAAAAAAAAATCTTTTTCATAAATTACAGCTTAATGCGCGTTGTTGTCCAAAATACTGCCAGCAGTTTTGGGAATGAAAGCTCTTTACAAGATGCTGCTATTCATTCCAACGCTTAGCTTAGCAGTCCAACAGTGCACCCGAACCACGACATTTATTCTACATTTTACTGCAGTGGCATGCAGGTTGCTGGAAATGATGTGACATGAGATCAAGTACTCGATTTATTTGTAGCAGAGACTGATGCGCAAGAGAAACTTAAGCTAATGGAAGCACTAGCAGCAGTGAGAGAACCATGGATCTTACAGCGGTATAATTTTTAATTTTTTTATGTTTATTTTTATTAATCCCCATTGTTTAGCTTCATAAATTTAGCTTGCGATGAATAATACGTACAAGGAGAGGATTACTTTAGTATTTTACAAAACATTGCTAAAAATCAAATTGATCAAATTCTTGTCTCAAGTTATGTACGTGAAAACTGAATTGTTGAACGTTTTGATATCAATGAACGCTATTTAGGACGCAGGATTCCTACAATACCTAGAAGATTTACTTCACAAACGAAATTCGAAGAAATGGAGATGTTCTTCGCAAAATATCATGAATCAAGTGTGGGTACAGCAGCACCTAAAGAGGCAATTGTTGATGTTAAATACAATATTGGCTGGTTAGAACAAAATAAGGAAAAAGTTGGCAACTGGTTGGACGAGCAGCAAACAAATTTAGTAAAATCATAAGTTTTTCCTTAAGTATTCTATCCGTTCTTTTAAATTTTGTAAAATACTGAATATGTACTAGAATTTGTTTTTTTTTACTCTGTAATCATTATCAGTTCATAAGTTTTAAGTGAAAACCAAACTATGAAAAAATAATTCCTTAATTGAAGATTATTGGATGAATGAAAAAATATACGAACTTAAATATAAATAATGGTATTTTTAATACAAAACACAATTGAAGTTACATAAACAATTTAAAATTGCATGCCTTGCATTCAATGATTGATGGACAAACGCCGCAGTTATAACCTCAACAAGGGCTGTCAATAAAAATGTTTAAAATTTTAGTGCGATTTTGTGTTTTTGCCGTCATAATTAATCATCTTTTATTGTCAGCATTCAGGATTTGCTACAGCTGCTACATTGACGCCATATTGCGCCTAGTCGTATTTTTAAATAGAAAACGAAAATAATGAGAAAAAAATCAGCCAACGCCAATTGAAGATAAATATTCGAAGTCCACTGATGAAACAATTTCTAGCGTAAAGTTTCGCATAAACTTTTAATTAACTGCACATAAAAAATAAAATTTAAAAACTTTTAATGATGTACGATTTACAAAAAATCATAGTTTGTCAATTTTAGACTGCGCGCAGTTGAGTCAGAAAAGTTCAAATGATTTTTATTAACTTTATTTTTTGTCATTGTCATTGGAAATTCGAATTTTGCTGAGCCCAAATTTGTAAAAAATCTTCATCTCTTGCTTTGCTTTGAACTATGCACAACAAATTTAAGCTGCTAATTAAAAGCAAAAACAAAAATGTGAAAATACATATAGTCCATTTACTTGAATTTATAATAAGACATAAAGAGCCACATAAATAAAATTTGAAGTAGTGACAAGTAGCTAGTTTTCTGCTAAGTAATCAAGTTGTCTACAATAAATTTTGTCTTAAATACATAAAGATACTTTTAAATTAATTGCAAAATAGCAGATTATTGACAGCAATACCATCAGCGACGAGACGCGTGGCATGCGGTCCACTTTGCAACCATTGTGGTATGTTGGCATATAAATTCACGCTGCGTCAAATTTGTTTCTAAATACGAGTAGGTACTCTTCTATTCGTATTTCGTCAAAAGATACGTTAAGTTGCAATGACTGATAAATTCTTTTTTTTTTTTTGTTGACGATGGGAATTTCCATTTTGATTTCAGTGTCACAGGCTTAAAAATGCGTTCACCGGGCATATAAATTGTCTCAGACGTAGCAGCAACATTGACAGCAGCATTAATTTGCCTACAGTGAAACTTTTTATGCTGCATAAAAGTGACATAAACACTCATTGATTTTTGTTCTCTCTCTGAAGTCGCTCACAATCGACGGCACTTGAGAGTTGGTATGAGTTTTTGTAAAAAGATTGTGATGTTACGGGGGAAAGCAAGTATTCAAAATGTCAGTCATTGTCAACATAAAAATCTGCTTACGAAGAAGTTTGATGGTCAGGAGATGTAAAATAACAATGTATTTAATTTTTAAGTGTGCCACTGTGATATTGAGTGCCTTAGAAAGAATGATTTTAGTTCAATATTTCGTGAAGATACCGACTCTTTGAAGTTTTTCTTATATTTTCATTTAAAACAAACAGCAGGTCATCAAACATGTTAAGTTTGTATCCAACAAATCAAATAAAATACGTTTTTCGCATACCAATTGACCTAAAATTATAGACTCCAATGGATTCTAGAGCATAAGAAGAAACAAAAAAGTGATGAGAGTGAGTACGCGCAATGTTGATTAAGTTCAGTTTATACTTTAAATCAGAGATGGCCAAGTCAAACAAAAGTAATTATTCCAGCTCCTTTACAAAAATGCTCTCAAATAATTTTGATGGAAATGTCATTTCAGATTCCGCGAACAACAAAAAAATTAAATGAAAGTACTTTAAATTCATACTTGTGTATCGAAAGCGTAATTGTTGTCGCATTTTGTTGTTGGAATTTTTTTTTTCAATTCTTGCAATTTGGGTTTAACAAATGATTAGCGATTTCCAGCCACCTTACTCCGGTCTTCTCGCCATGCCTATATATCAAACTAACTTTCCTAAAATCTGAGGCTTCTTGAAGCACCCATTTTTTATAGTTGGAACGGTTTTTGATCCTATATGACATTTGCTGATTTATTCGACATTTTTTGTACTAACAGACATTTTTAAATTTTTCGACAGACTGTTTCGATACTTTGCAACAGTTTTCGTTACGTTTTTGCTTTTTCCAATCTTTATCGACATATTTCGTGTGTGAATTAGATATGAAGATAACTGGTTTGCACTCTAATAAAAGGAGTTTCATAGAAAACTGAAAACAATAAAACTTATTCACTCTTGTAGTCTAAGAAGAAGAGTATCTACCAGGATATTCAAAGCTCAACTTATATGATTTATAATTAGTTTTTGGACCAAATTTTTATTTATTCTGTTAGCCTGACATGAGTGTAATATAGAGGTATCCTACTCATATAACAGTTTTCTATTTTTTGTCTTTAAATTCTACAATTCACATAGATTTTTAAAAATTAACTGTAAACTTATCACTAAGATACAGAAGTACATAGATAAAAATTTTTTGGGAATGGAGCCTACCATTTTAAAATTATTTTTTACGGCGCAGCAAATTTGTTACGTTGGTAGCTGGCTTCACTCAGGCGACCGACTTCTTTCAAGCGGCAAACAACAATTTATCGCACCAGTTGCGTTTTGTATAATTTTTCAGCTTCAACAATTTGATTACTTTATTGGAAAAAAGATTTGAATTCAATAAACGGAACTCAGCGAAATTAAATAAAAATCACTATTGTGAATCACCCTAATGCTGTGTTCTGGGCACATATCATATATGTATATATTTGATTTGCGAGGCCCCTGATATACAGTGGTGTAGCTATGGGGGAGGAGCAAATGCTGCTTTTGCGTAGGGGCGCAGAGACTTGGGGGGCTCCAAAATAGTCGTTGTTGTTCATTGAGTTCTGCAAATGACATCAAATATTTGCATTGGTCAGAAATTTTATTCAACTTTATTTTTTAAAACATTTTTATATTTTCTCATAAGAAAGGAGTGCCAGATTGATTCTTTACCCCGGGCGCCAAATGTTCATGCTACGCCGCTGCTGATACAGCTAAAATGCTCCATTTCTCGCGAAAAGAAATTGTAACTATTTTTAAATCAGGGTTAAACGTGACATCTTGGAGCATCTTCAGATAGCGACCGCATATCGCTATGAAAAGGTGCAATTAAATCTGTCAAGTGAATGCCAAGGTACGACGTCTTGCTCGCGAAAAAAGTTCTTTAGTTTACAGAAAAGATTGACATAGCCAAGGAGCTTTCAACAGAAATATAAATTAATATCAAATTTTTTTTTGAAAAAAAAAAACTGAAACTTTTCAATTAAACTTTTTGTCTCCGCCTGGTTCATTGAATGTTATCTCTTTTTTTTTAATAGAAAGTAAATATCTCACCTGATTGTTTTCAGGTGTTGTAGGTTTTACTGTGGTTTGTTCGCCGTTGTTTCCATTCTTGGTGTTGTTGCCTCTGTTGCTAGTACCCCAAACGTCTTAAATTAAAACAAAAACATAGCACACATTAAAAAAGTCAAAATATTAAATGCTGATTTGTAACTTGCACTAAAAATTATGTTATAAGTTCGAAATATGATATCAAAAATGGTACAATTACGCTTTGCTTATTGCTTATTAATTCAGATTACTTACAGACATTGTTGTGGAATCCATGAATGTTTATATTAATAGTTACCGGACCTCTTTCAGATGAGTCATGCGTGATTACCTCAATGAAAAATCATAGAGTATAATTAATATTAAAAACAAAAATATTTATTTAATTTTCTTACATTTACGAGGACGAAAATGAAAAAATGCAATGAAATCATATTGTACTTAAAAATATTAATATGGAGACCAATATCGTTTGTTTCTTTATTTATATACCCTCAGAAGGTTGAGAACTATTTTAATGTTACATTGAGTACTGAAACAAATGAATTAGTTCTAAAATAAAATATAAAGACTAACCGCATATTTCACATTATTTATCCATTCATAAATGTGGCTTATCTTTGGATTGTAGTAACTCTGAATTGACATGACGAGCTATCGGCGTCATTAATTTACTACACTGAGAAGAAAAATCAACTAGGACCTGGTTAATTCAACTAGAAGACGTAATGTTTTGGCGTCGAGTTAAAATATTGCTATTTCAACCAGAAATCTGATTGAAAATAACTAAAATGATCTAGTCAATTCAAAGCTATATATGGTTAAACTCAATTGAGGCTTGTTAATAAAGTTAACCAGACATATATTTAAATTGACTAGAAAATTTCAAAAAATAAACAAAAAAAAAACACTTTTATATTACAGGCCGTTTCTATGACCATACCCAGAACCCATCGATTGACACCTCTCTTGTCCAAATCGGACCAACTTTAGTTTCTAGATATAAGCGCTTTTTCACTTTTTCTTGGACAGCTCGGAATCCAAGCCCAAAGTTTCTCATTTTATTTATTGGCCCCGTTTCTATGCCCATTACTAGGACCCATCATCGATTGATGCCACTTGAACCAACTTTAATTTCCTATATTACTATATATTCCCTAAATTCCTTTATCAGCCTGTGCTTGTGCACCAAACACAGGCGCCAAAAAGCCAGTTTGGCAACATTCACAGATGTTTACTTCTATATTTCTGAAAGCAAAAAAGTAATAACGAATCAGAAAACATCATTTAGATTTCATTCAATGCATACGCCGAAAAATATGCAACATTTTCATTACAATAAAATCTAAATAAAGTTTTATGATTCGTTATTACTTTTTTGCTTTCAGAATTGTATATATACGACATCAAATTTAGATATATTTCTATAAAAAAAACTGAATGTTTACCAGCGTTTTAGGCATTTCCTGTTAAATTCATAAATTACGTTGTTAAAAATATTGCAACACAAAAAAAAATCAACTTAATTAAATTAACCAGCCGTCTGTTTAAAAAAATCAAATTTCTTTTCCTTCAGTGTACACTGTGTGTAATATTTTGCTCAAAAATGTGTTAAAAATTTATTCATGTTACTAGCAGAACTTCACACAATACGGTGTACCAATTGTTTAAAGCAGCGATGGGCACGTAGTGGCACCTTCCGCCCACATGGCTCGAACCATTGTTCGACGCACAAGCAACTAAAAACAATTCGCAGAATTTCAACGCTCTCAACGCATAGCGTTGACTTGAGTTCAAATGGAAACAAAAACAACACACAAGGGCATTGATGATGGTAGCGCATTGTGTCTCGACGAATGTAGCAATTGTTTGTAATGAATTGTGTAAAATTTAATAAAGTTTGTGTCAAATTCACTCAGTTTACTTTAGAATGTCATGACAAAAACCAAGTAGCGAATTTTTTTTAATAAAATAATTAATCTTTAAGGATCAGGATCAGGCCGCATATACATATAGCATAACTTTTTGATTAAGCAAGGAAGAGGAAGTTTTATAAATATGAAACGATACCCAATTAAGGTGCTTCTACACGCCTGCGATATTGAAGCAGTTTCCGACAAATCGTTGTAGCTTTTTTCATTCAAATCAAAACTTAAAATGTTAGAACAGATATTTTTATTGCGCGTGCCCCTAGGATGCAGCTTATTTAGCCTATGCCTAAAGACGCCGCTGGTTCAGGACGATATTTTGTTTATGCTCATGTGACTTTTTGCGTTTTGTTGTCTATTGACTATGGCACTTTATTGCACGCAAACGCGAATATGGTACATTTGTTGTTATACGATGCGACATGTCAAACACAATTTTCCTCAGAAAATACTTTAAACGTTGATATGGGTCATTTTCAACACATAAATATCTTAAGCAAATATATCTGAAACGATTTGTAAAAAGGACCTACAAGGCTGCATACTCAGATCTTACTGTCAATCAATTCATCACCCCCTGAGCGCCGTTCTTTGTTCGCTCATGTTTACAACTTGATGCGTGGGTATTAGACGCTAGCAGCATTGTTAGCAACAAGTAGCAAAAATTTTCAGTATTTCTACATTTTGCTATAAGGGATTCTCTTATCTAGGCCACTGTTTTATTTCTGCGTAAAATTTTTCCATATTTTAGTCACATTATTTGTTATTTTTCGTTTATCATTTCTTTTTGTGTTCTAATGTTGTTTGTTGTTGTGGTTCGTGGTTTTAATGCTGCTCCAGATACAATAATAATTATTTCATAAATCATTCTGTGAAACCCTGCTGCGTTTTTAATATTCCTGTTGATGTTGCCTTGTTGAGCTGTTACTGCCTTGGGTTAGCTGTCACCGTACAACCGAAACCGCTTGTCAATGATGTGGCATTCGCATTTCGCTATAGGGTTCTCATTTTGAGTTTGCTTTATTTTGTGGCTCGTTTGTTTTTATTACGGGCCCTCTTTCCATACTGGGTCTAACTGACTGATGACATGACTTTTCTGAATTTAAATGATATTTGCAAAGTTCTAACTAACTTTTTCATTGCTTGCTTTTTTTTGGGAGGGGGCGAATTTCATGACATTTCTACTTAAGAGCAAAATTATTTCTCCCATTGTGGCTTAAAAGCAGTTGTCTTAAATTGGGGTTGGCCGTGTTAGGAGTATCGTTATGAAATTATTATTTTAATACAAATAATGAACAAAATATACGAAACTTTCAGGAATTTAGTTGTGCTTAAGGATTAATAGTTTGGGTAATTGCAACGTATTTAAGGTTAAATTGAAATTGCTCTGTGCAATTTAAGCCAGATGCTGTGAAGCTGCACAATTGCAGATAACTTTTTTAAATTATTAATTTAAACTAATTACATTTGAATGTTTCAGGTGCGTCAAAAGCAGAACAATACAACAAAATTTGCATAGGAAAATGTTTAACAACAAAATGGAAATTTAAGTGCTTTCCACGACTGTTAATGCTAAATGGAGTAACAAAATTTAGAGAAATAAAGGAAAGTCAAATGCGAAAATATTGTGAGTTGGGGAAAATCGATAAATTTAAATTTGAATTAAGTATTGAATTTGAATAAAGTCTGCATTTAATATTTCGCTTGAATAACTCTCGAAATGAGAATTCACTGACAAAGCTTCTGCAGTAAGCAATGAAAATGGAAATGATAAAAGGAATCAATTCTTAACATAGCAGAAGAAAAAATATTGCCAGCTTTTTCCGTTTCCTTTTTAGTTTTGTTTGCTTTAAACGAATTTTCTTAAGTACTCTTGCCAAACACTAAAGGTCGACAGCATCGACACCAAGTACTTATGTATTGAAAATGAAAATTTTAGTCTCATGGCTTAACGCAAAATATTTTTTTTTATTTTTTTGGGTAAATAAATTTATAGTTAAAGACTTTAGTGTGAAACTGTAAGTCGAATTTTTTTTTAAAACTAAATTTTTGGTACCACCTTATAAAATTCTGATTTCTAGGCAATTTGGTAATAATTACACCGTGCACGAGTAAAAACTTTTTTTGAAAAATTGCAAAAAATTGATTTTTGTTGACCGCAGCGACCAAACTGGAGGTGCTGTTGTGTCATATATTACTTCAAAATTTTTGTCGCGATCTCTTCTTTTAGGAAACAAAAAAATTTGGAATGAGTATCATGTAAAATAACGTTTTTAATCGATCCTATATGGCGTTACCTCCGAGGAACAGTGCATGTTTTTGGATTTTGCCCTTTATCTCGAAAACCAGACCTGATTCAGCAAAACCACTATGATTTTCAGATTCAGCAGAAAGTTTTACTATAGGAATGGTGGTTTTAATTTGCCGCAATTTTTCTTGTCGAGTAGTGTAATCAGTACTATCAATCAGTACTATCAATGTAGTTCATCTTATGGATTCATCCGCTTAAAAAAACAACACTATCTGCATTAAAAGAAATTTGGAATTTGTTAACTTTTACGAATATCCTTAACCTTGTTATTTTATTTGCAATTTAACACTGTAAAGGGAACAAAAAAAAAGTATTTAAGTAACAGAAATTTCAATTTATTTCATATTGAAAATTTGACCTACACCAGCTGCTGCTAACTACAGCTGTAAATGCTATTTATCAAGAAAATATCAATATTGAGAAACAAAAAATGAAAAATGAAAAAAGAAAATCTTATAACAAAAAACTCCTGACAGCTTTTCATCTGACACAACATCTGCATGTCCTGTCGTCGCCGCCGTCATTACAATCGACGTCTGCTTCTAATCAAGAAATCTTACCACGTGCTGTCAATTTCCGTCGAATAACTTCAACAGCCATGTGCGTAGAGCGCTGACATTTCGAAGTCATTCAGTTTGCTTTTGCACAGTGGTAATTTATTGAGCTATGCTGAGTTAAATTAGCCAGAGAATCAATTTCTTAAATATGTTTATACTTATGCGGACCATAAATTTACATACCGTATTTCTCGGAACCCAAATCAGTAATCAAAAATACTAATTTGGGAAGGACCGCCTCTGAGCAGCCACAACTGAATATTAATTCAATTTCCTGGATAAATGTGAGGTTGGTCTATCTTGAACACCTTTTGAGATACAGGGCAGTTCATGTCGCAAAAATTCCGTATAATTTGCAGAGTTTTTCTGGAAGTATAACCAATTTAAAATTCCACCTACTAATAGGAAAGGAAAAAATATTAAAAATGCATTATGACAAAAAGAATTCATTGAGTAAAATAGGTAGCCAAAAATGCACTTTGTGTATTAATTAAGATAAATTTTAGTCGTAGAAAAGTGTTCGACCCAGATCAAAACTTAATATAGTATACTTGAGGTAGGTATATAAATAAAATAATAGCTATATACATCGACATCCACGCATCACGTTAAAACTACTGGATAGATTCTGATCAAATTTGTTTACTTCAAGACATTTTGAGAGCGTGAGAATAAAATGGTTTCAAAACGTAACTCAATAAAACAATATGAATTGCCAATGAGAGAGCAGAAGGAAACATGCAGGCATACAAAGCTGAGAGCACAATAAGTATAAAATATAGATATGAAAGCCTAATTTTATTACGGTATTTTTAGAAAGAACTGCAAGTTAAAACTAAAGAATTTAAAAAAATATATTATTTTTACTTTGAACTGAAGAATTTTAAATTCCATTTTAAACATCCATTAAGTCAGAGGGTGTTCAAGACAGACGCCCCCACTCACATTTTTTCACACAGAAAATTGAACTTTAGAGTATAGCTGCTGTAAACCGGATCACTTGCCTTTAAAAGTTGACTCTTCGTTAGCTTAATCTAACCATACAAACTTGACGCTTGAGTATTGCAGAGGTATTTATTTTCTGTATTTAACTTTCAACAACACTTGCTTTGAAGATTTTTGGTAAGCGAGATGATTTAAATTTAGTCTTCACTTGAAGTAGCAAACACAAAAGCAAAACAGATATTTTGGATAGACGTTGAAACTGCAATAACAACAAGTTTCATAACACATGCATGGATTCTATTAGCCATGATTTATAGCTTTAATGTCACATAGACTGCCAAAAATGCAAACTAGTGTAGGAGTTTTTTTTTTTTTCTTTAAATTTTTGAACAAACACTTACTACGAAATTTCATCGTACAAAATGAATGCTCATTCGATGTCAAACTTCTTGGTGACGATGGGTTGAGTGCACGCGTCTTTAAAAGTTGATTAGTGGTTACTTTTTGCTTTCGAATGAAGTGCCCAATTTTTATTTCAACTACTGAAACTGTCAATTTTAATATTAATGGCAAATTGATCAAATCGTTTATAAGATTTTTTAATAACTGCACTTTAAAGCAAAGCAGTAATTACATTGTTGGCTCAATGGGTGTTCGCACCGTTCAACCGAACTGAGTGACATTTTGTGAGGGGCGCTATGGTGGCGCTTTGTTTACTTTCTCTGATTTAAATTTTTGACTAGTAATTGACCTAAACTACAATTTTTCTAAAATTTATGAAAAATCAAAAACTAAATATTAAAATATGTTCTTTTTTCAAATCTGCCGAAAAAGTTCTGAAAACAAAAAATATTACAATGTTTGATAAACAAAAAATAAAAAGTTTATGTTATGATAATTATTGTTGGTATTTTTTTTTTTTGGTCTTGGTACGGGAAAATTTGGTAACACAAAGCACTGAGCAAAAACTGTGCATGACATTTCCCATATAAACAGAAATCTGATGGCGTTTTAAAAACAAATTTCTTTGAACTATTAGCAACCGAGTGAAGAGCAATTTATTTATCGTACACCACAAAGCCTAACAAAAAAGAAACCCTAAAAACAAAACGATTAATACCAAAGTACAATGGGAATAATAAATTATAGAAAAGGCGTTTAAAGCTAATTACAAATAATTAAGATATTTATCTAGCGTTACTAAATTAATTCAATTTGTACTCAATAAGTCTAGACAAAACCAAATTTGAGCGCCATTAATTTTTCCCCGCTCTTCTGAGTTTGAGTTGAAGTTGGACTGTCTGAAAAAGTAATAAAACACTTCAAATATGTTTTTAAAAGCGAATAGATAGACACATACATATGTATGTGCAAGTTTAATCGGATATAGCGAATCACAAAACGTGAGATACTAAGAAGTCACTTTATTGCGTTTTTACTTCAATTTTTATTTTAATTTTGTTATGACCTCAAACACTTAAGATTAGGAAAAATGTCAAGAAACTAAAAATTTCCATCAATTTGAGAGTAACTTTATTTCGATTTTTAGTGCAATACTTGCTTATTTTATATTGGATGAAGTAAAGAATTGTAGTGAAACACAAAAAAAGCTGTCCAAATGATCTGAATTTAGACTTAACTTGGTGGATAACTTTATGCTTTTTAGCATTTAAACATATACTGAATACGAATCCAAGGTCAGAAATTTAAAATTCACGATGGCGGACTCAATATGGCGGAACTCAGCACCTTAATACTCCATATTGGTTTGGCCATCTTGAATTTTAAATTTCTGACCTTGGATTCGTATTCAGTGACCCCAGAAACCGCCGTGTACCAAATTTGGTGCTAATCGGTTGATTTTTAAACAATGCGTCCGCCATATTGAATCCGCTATTTTGAATTTGAAAATTTTTAAAATATATCCTCAGATTCGTAATCGGCGACCCCAAAAGCTCCTGTATAACAGATTTGGTATAAATCGGTTGATTTTTAAAAAATACTTCCGCCATATTAGATCCGCCATCTTGATTTTGTAAAATTTGACCACAGATTCGTGATTAATGACCCCCAAGACCCTCGAGTACCAAATTTGGTGCAAATCGGTAGACTTTCCAAAATTTTTTCACCATATTGAATATTTGACCACCATATTGGATCCGCCATTTTGGATTCTGTCATCATTCTACGAAAGCTTTTAAGGAGCTACAATTTGAGCAAAGAAACAACCCGATCGGTTTTTTTATTTTTACAAGCTTTTATTGCTGGACACTCGATTTATATCCGGCTTCCAGCCGCCATATTGGATCCGCCACTTTGAATTTTGCAAAGGCGCGCATGAAATCTGAAAGTAGATGTCTTAAGCTTCAAAATGAGCACTCGGACGATTTTTTTTGTCACTCCAAATTTCGGACACAGCACTGATCCGGTTGACATGGTTCGTCCCATATATATTTGAGTAAGTGAACGAAAAGCAACACAAACATAGCGCAGTTCAGGAGCATAAATTTCAACCACTTTTTAGGGCATCTGGAATGAAAATAGAGTGAAAATTGTCTCCTACGCCATTAACCTTTTCTTCAAAATAACATTATGCACTGCCTTTGTAGTGGGAGGGCCGGTATGAGACCTGGTGTGTGCCTTTAGTAGTCACCACCTGAAAAAGACGGGTGGTGAATTCTCCATGTGAAAATCATTCCATCTTTTACCCGAAAACCATCGCCAAAGTCTCTTTTCACTTTGTCATTGCAAAAATTCAAATGAACCACTATTCCCTTTTGCAACTCATGTTCTCATGACCAGTCTGGCGATTCACATCCGAATCTACACGTGTTGAGAGGCTGACCCGGTCGAGTAAGACTGAAGTGTCTATAATGCTCGAGAATTTACTTTGAGCAAAAGCTCTGGAGAATGGTATCAGCATTGAAATATTACTTGGCGTTCAAAATTTTTGTTTTTACCAATTGTTTATTTCACTAAAGGATGGAATATTTCAATTATCTAATAGGCCAAGTAACTGCTCGTATGTGACTTTAAACTATAACCTTAGAGCTCAAAATAATATGATACTCGTAGTATAATTATATAGAGATCTAGTTGAAGGTTTTGTTGGTGAAAATGTGTGATTTGGAAAGCAACTTACTACAAAATAACAACACGAAGTTGATTGTTGACTCACATCGGTGCCCAGGCGCAGACTGTACACAGAAATATCTGAATTTTATGACAGGATTGGATAAATAACAGTCTATATTGTAAATGAAAATGTAATGTCAAAACTCATCGTAACACAAAAAACCAAATGATATTTTTGATAATTCCTAGACATGCGAGTAAACCAACATAAAAAATTTTTTATAAACAATTTTATAACTTTCCTTTGACCTATAATTTTGTTGACTTTTGCTGCTATTTTCGACTACTGGTATTTACTACTTTTTCATTATTTCTCGCACAGTGCCGCCTGTAATAAATATATTTTATATGAGTCAAGATTTTCAGTTGTGATTATTTTATAAAAATAGCTAACAAAAACAATAAAACCGAATCATTAAATTGAAATTGAAATTGCGCCGAAGACTAACGGTCAAAAGGATTTTCAAGTGATTGACTCCTGCGACTTCTTCTGTTGTTGTTGCTTAATAAACATTTTGCACCGACTGAAAGTCAAATTGAGGTTTATATGTATGTCATGTAATGAAACAATTAAATGTTTTTGTTAATGATGTTGTTGTTTATATTGGTATAGCTTGTAATACCTAACTTTTTATGACTGCCAATGAACTCACTTTTCGACAATCGATTGAGGAAAATACAACCATTTCTAGGACACGCAAATTTGTAGCTAAACTTCCGTGACGTTTTAAAAGAAACGTGGTTTTTTAGCCAATACCAAAACTGTGAATTTCAATTAACAAATAGTTAAATGAGTTTTAATGCGTTAGGGGCAGTATAATTGAAAATGTGCCTTTGTATTAATAAAATGGCTTACAATGTCAATTATGAAAGTTTGGTCAGCAATTTCGCTTTGGTTTTTTAATTATTTACTAAAAGAGAAAGAGAGTTTTGTAAATCGTAAACGACTTTTCCAATTTATTCACTTTTCACAAATAGACAATCATAAATTTCCTTTGCTTCTTAAAATCTTGACCATAAACGCATGGGTGGTATGTATTGTACATCATGAACCGCATACGACCTTTAAGCATTTATGCTTTAGTGACCCTTTTATGGTTAGTTGATGCGTTTATCTGTCTGTGTCTATTTTCTCTTTTGCAACGCTTAAGGATACAAAAACAATTTGCACAACTTAATCAAGATTAAGCCAAATAAGAAGAAGAAGATGAAAACAGCTAAGAGCCAATCGTAACAAGTTTTTGTGATATTTAAACCTTTTTATTGTGGAAACTACACTGAGCGAGAGTTATTAAAAAAATATCGTTTCGTTATAATATACTTTGGCTTTTATCATCTCACGTAGATTATTGTCTCCACAAAATTCTTTCTTTGGCTAGCGTGTGCCTTCAATTCCTTGCAACATATTCCAAAATTTACGCAATTCTTGTTCTAGCAAACGTTCACACGATGATCACGTTTTCTTATACCCTGATAATTCCACCCATGTCATGAATATTATAGAAACTTTACAGGCCACCGTTGAGTACGTCTTTTACAGGGCAGCATTTAGTCGAAGACATCCACTTCACATTTTCTCGATCCAGAAAAAGATCATTTGAAGATAATGCAAAGATTTGTTCTTCGTCATCATCACTTTCGTCTCACTATAAGTTTCAACCTCAACATCTGAAGCATGCTCTTTCTAAATAACGTTTACAGCTACATCCTAGATAGCACTGTCTAAATCATCACTACTATTGAGTTCTATGAACTGCACACAATTTCTATTTTTCAGTGTAAAAAATTTTAACAACAACGCAAAAAAGCATCAACAAAAGTCATAGTCACCAAATGACAATGGCAGATATACCCGCACAAAAATAAACGCACACGCACAACTACCACACCCACAGTCAGGGCCGGATTACCGCCAACGCCAACAACTCCGTGCCGTAAGGGCGGCAAAATGGTTGAGAATCTTAATTTGCTAGAGGACCTTTTTTTTTAGTGAATGAAATGTAAATTAGGGAAATATATTTTTTAGTTTTTGAAGTTGAAAAGTGAGAACAGCAATTTTCGTAATCCGGCCATGCCCACAATGTATCCTATTTGGCTTAAACGTTATTTCAAACAATTTTCGTATCAAAGTTTTTAGCTTCTTAACCTTCTGTATCCCTTTATGCTGTTGTTGTTGATGTGCCTTAAATGCCCTCTCGACAGCATCATGGCAAATAATTGTTATTTAACACAATCGTTGTTGTTGCTGCTGCCTGTTGTAAATTATTCCTGTTCTTGTGCTCATCAGCTTATCTGCATTTTAAAGCTGCAATAAATCGTCACACATTTACATACAAGCGTTTGTCTGCACATGAATGTGTGCGTGTTAATTTCAGACTGTAAAACTTTTTTTTTTAATTTTCCAATAGAGTTTTTTTTTTGGTTGCAAAATAAAAAAATTTCCATATTACGCCCGGTGGTTAAGTGACCGAAACTCATTTTGTGGTGATATTTATGTAAATCTTTTATGCGATAATGAGTTTGAGCAGATTTCGTTGTCTAAGTGCGTAATAAATATAATACGATCGAAATATGTAGGAGTTAAAAATAACCATATTTTGGCAAGCTGGGATAGTTCTAAAAGTATTTGAAAATTACGTAGTTAAAAAGATATATTAATTTTTCGGCGTAAAAGTTTACGCTGATATTCGCCAAGAACTAGGTGAAAATTTCTTTCTACAAGAAAAAACTTCATTTAAATACCCATTGATTAATGTTGGTCTTAATGAATGACGATTTATCATTACCTTTTGAAATATGGGAAGCAAATTTTTGCCAGCAATATGCGGTAGTAGTGTGCATTTTTGTAATTTCCTGCACCCACGTCTGGTTCTATATGATGTGTTGAACTTTTTAAGGGAAAGATAGCTTTACTAGAAAAATATTTTTGGAATAATAGAAGAAACTGTAATGTTCTTTATTTCTGGTAGTAGGTAGAAAAAATTATTCACTTCATTTAAAAGAGCAATGTGCTATGGTTTGTACGAGTATGTGTATTGTGTGTAGGAGCAACAATTGCAAGACAGGCGATGGCTGCTCCAGGACACTTTTTGAGTACTAAGTATTTACTTTTAAGGTATAATAACTACAGCTAATACACTAACATGCTATTTGTGGCAATGACGGATATTGAGTATTTATATTGATTTTGCTTTGTGAAAGCTCTAGTACTTTTTAAGATCAAAATAAAATTTACTTCTTTTTTATTTCTTTCAAAATAATGTTAAGTGATGTTATAGTAATTAATGTTACGTAAAGACTTGTTAAAAAATAAATGAATCTTAAGTGGCAGTTATCAAGTAAATGCTCAGTTATAAGTGTGCGCTGGCAGTGATTATAGAGCTATTTAATAGAGCTGTCAACATTAGTTTGAGATCTCTCAGCGATCTTAGAACGGGAGAAAGATTCTTTTGAAGTGTTCGAACTTAAATAAAATATTAATCAATTGAGATTTCTCGAAACTCTTAGGTTCATATGAAAGCATGTTTAATGAAATTAATATTTGATAACGATTTTGGACATAATTCTACCGTGGTCATCTCTGACAAACTGCATTCTGTCCGTTCAATTTTCAAGCAATCGGTGTCCTATGTCCGCAATTTCTATTTTCGCTCGAAAATTTTTTTTTAATTATAATTTCATTAAAACAAAATACTTTTTTCATTCGAACCAAGCCAAGACGTTGCAGCTTATTACATCCTTCCAGTCGTGGAAATTCACGCTAACCTTTTTTTATTTGCCTCTTACAGCGCTATACCATCGATTTCTAAATTTCTCTTTTCAAGAAAATAACCCCCAAGATCTGATATAATCTTTTACTTAGAAACATATCCCCGAAATCCACGATAGGAAAAATTGTACGAAATTTAAGGAATTATCGATAATTCAAAGTTTTTTGGGAAATTACATACGGTATTTCTTTGCGATTATGCCTGCACTTGCTGATTTTAAGCAAAATCCAATATTTTTTTAACTGTAATGATGATGTCAGTTAGAGCTAATCTGAAAAATATTATATCGAGACCTAAAATGATGAATTGGCTTAAATAATTTTGATTGTTAAATTTTTTTTGAAACCCTTTGTGTGATTTTGGCTAAGCTCGTACTTCAGAATTAATAATTATGACCAAATAAGAATATGAGTAAATAAGGAGCTTTTATATAAAAGCGTCTACCAAATATATAACAAATTCATAAGTTCATTGCTCGAAAGCCGCCATTAAAATTTCCTAAAGCTGAATAAAGAGGACAAGATCCACTAAAAAATTCAGTAGCTAATCGCCTCGGTTTTTCCTCTACATTAAATGTATGCACTAAAATCCTTCATCAATCATATGCACATCAACAGCAGTAGCAGTCATCCATCAAAATTCCAGTTACAACAATAAGCAGCCACCAAAATTCGAGAGCAACAATTTTCACACACTCAACCCAATTCATTGGCAATCTTATCTACGCATCATTGATTTTTGTCCAAAGTGCAATGAACGAGTAACCACGCCTACTCCGCATCGCCTATTCATCAAAAAATACGAAACGACGTAATTGCGTCGTCATCATCGCATCATCAATTGAAGCAATTTGTTGACGCGCAACAAAAGTGCCAACAATAGCAGCAGCAGCAGCACCAGCAACAAAATTGTCAACATCATCCTGAATTTAGCGCCTGAATTGTTGACTTGCAACGTAAAAAAATTTAATTCCAAATGAGTGGAGTTACATTCACAATAGTGAAAATATTTGAAAATTTGGCAGTAGGAGTAAAAGCTGCGGCAATGTCAATGGTAACAAGCTGCATAAAAAATTGCCGACCGCTTTATCATTCATCAGCAGACAGACGACCGATGCGATGGAGGCAGCATCAACCGTATTTAATTTTATTGCTATTACATGGAAGCTTTACACCAAATTCAGCCAAGTAAGAATATCTAATTTTTATATTACTTTTTGCTACCAAGTTAAAACGGAGTGCTTTGAAGCAACACCATTCTCTCTAGCAGTCGCCGCAGCTCGAGCATAGCTCGCGTGCACACAATTATTATATATCGTTTGAAAGGTAATAAAATTGGCAGCCCAATGTACACTGTACCACAAGCCGTAATGAAGTGAAATTGACGGTTTTGACGAACTTTTTTTTTGTAATCAGGCTCCCGAATAATAAAAAAACTTTGCTTGAATCCAGTAAGTTTCATAAATAGCTTGTGGCTCCAAAGCAATGTCCCTAAAGTTCCTAGAATAAGCAGTCTCTTTGGTTGGGTACCTAAAAAAAACATTAGTAGTGACGTAGAAGGATAAGAATATTCAACTTTACTTTACAGTTTTAAGTTCCTCCCTAAGTTCAATTTGTTTATGCCTAGGACGTTTATCATCACGCTTTGGGCGTGAATTATTTCTTACCACGCACTACAATTTAGTTTTTTTTTATCTTGGATAAATCCTATGAAGGCATAATCTTTACAATTTTGGCATTATTTATTAGCTATGTACTTAATGGGAGTCCTGGCTGGATTTATCAGCTGTTGTTTTATTTATGACTCGCATCTGCAGGCGTGTATTAATTACAAGTTGTTGTACTTTTGTGCTGTTGATTTTGGTGGAAACAATCGTTATTTGCTTAGAGTTCCAATTGACAAGATAAGCTGAATCACTTTATTGGTGAATTTTAGTTCAAGTTGGCGCCAGGTCTGAGAAATTAATTATGCTTTTTAAGGAAAAAAAAAAAATTAAAACCATAGTTTTGCAATTTTACAATAAATAGTAATCTAGCAGACAGTAAACACTTAAATTGCATATATGGTATTTAGATACAATTAGCAATTGTGAAGTTATCAAAGCATAAATGAAATTCATGACGAGTCAATCTGTACTTAATTGCTACAATTAAGTAAGAGACTTTTAAGAATGTTGTTTTGCTAGCTGAACACCAAATAAATGATTCATTCCCATAAAACTAAAACAGTTTTCCAAGTAAATAAACCATCAATTTAAATTTCAATGAAAAAACAAAAAATCAAATACCGAACTAAAAATTAATTATATTAAATTTCCTTTTTTATTTTTTAATTACAGTCAAACCTTTATAAGTGGGAACAAGAGAGCAATAGTAAAATTTCTGCTTTCCCGTCGTATTAGCGTCCAAAAGTTTGTTATGATGAAAACTTTCAGCTGTATAACTAATACAACATTTATCTCCATAGCTGAGACAACGTTGTGCATTACCTCGGTAAGTGAAATTATTTAACCAAATTCCTTGAAAATATTAGAGTGTCATATTTTTTTGAATCGAAAACATAGTGACACTTGCCTAAATTTCAGTTTGGTTTGCGCGCTTAATTTGTTTACTACAAAAATTGTTTAAAATATCAAAGCGAAAATTAAACAAGTTATCAACTAGTGAGATAATCAAATTACTGGATGCACATGAATAGACAATATTCCAGACAAACTATGTAACGAGTGGCTTAATCAACATTTTACCGAATTATTCAAGATAAGAAGACAATACATTCGAAGTACATCTGATTACGTCAATCAGAATTTTATGAAATCGAAAAGCGTCTCGTGGTATGGACCAAATAATGCCAAAATAACAATCTGTCGATCTGATAACGCGATTTAAATTAATTTTTAAAAGCTAAAGATAATTACAGTAGCTAAATTTGAGAAATATTTGTCCCACAACGTTACCTTTGTAAATGTGTGTTTAGAAGTGACAGAATGGGTATTTCGATAAGTGAGAGAACTTTTGTTCATAACTGGGAATAAGTTAACTAACCCTTGCAATTCAAATAATCCACACTTGACTGTATTTACTATTATTATTATTAAACAATTTCTTAGATATAAATAATTCACAGGCTATTGACTATTTATTTAAATAAAGAACTAATTCGTTAAAACTATTTTATTGTCTAATATGTGGGTCAATCCATCTATAATGAGCCTATCATTACCCTGAGATTTTTTAAATGGGCTGAAACTTTTTGAATGATTGGGCCATCACATAGAATAAAGTGCGTGAACATTTTTTCGACCTATATTATTGTTTAAAAAAAACAATGAATACAAACAAACAAACACAATTCAAATTTGCTTTCATATTATTTTTATGTAGTTGTGTACTAGTAGATGACAATAAAACTGCAAATCTGAACTCCGCCATCTTGAATTTTAAAAATCTGACGTCAGATTCATATTCAGCGGCCCCCCGGCTATACAGAAAAAAAGTTATTCGACTTGTGTCGTTTCGGTTTGCGTCGCATTTCCTCGGTTTCAATTAACGATGCAAATCGAATCACTTTTTTTTCTGTATAAATGCAGATTTTTATTGATTGGGTCAAAAATTTAAATACTTAGTTGAAAAAAATTATATATTCGATGAACAAGAAGACATCTATTTATGAAAAATGCTCAAGTGATTTTCAGTGAAAAACTTCAATCGTATGTAGCGACGCAAATCGGGGCTACGGTGTAATAGAAAATATTTTGTTTTTCTACAATGCGAAAATGTGGAAATAATGCGCCTACGCAACTTTATGACTGACTAAAATAGGACAAAAATTTAATGTTGCGTATTTTGCGTAGATTGCAAAATTTGCAGCAGCGAGTAATAAAAGTGGAATTAAAGTAGCAACAGGAAGTTTTTATAATTTTTTCTTAAAAGTAAAATCTTTATATTTCAAGTGATATGCCGTGGGTTTGGTTAAGGCAGATTTTTAATTAGCTACTTTATTTGCTAATTTAACTTACAATAATAATTACGCAGTTTTACGGTTAAGGTCAAATTGTAACGAACATTACGTAAATTAACAAATATTCAACCATTTGAGTTCGTTATAGAATTTGTTACTGAAATAGTTATTTTATGATTGCACTTAAGGTCTAATTTTTACTCAATACAAAGGAAAATATAATTTAATATTAAGTGGATTTTTGCCTTTAAAAGCAATGAAAACTTAAGGTTATTGAAGCATTTTCTCAATTAATTGCAATATACAGTTCACGTATTTCCATAATTTGTCGTCATTTGGTATGCCACGAAATAAAATATTAGCTTTCCTTGCAGCCGTAAATAATTTTTAAATAATTGACGAAAAATGTTTACGCTCATGGCCATGTAAATCTTCAGGGAAATATTCGCAGATATTTTTCATTTAAAGTAAACAAATAAGTAGCTATTTAGAATTAACGATGTGAATGCAATGAAGTTTTATGTTGGTTCTCTTAATTAATATGGCAACACCGCGGAATGGGATCAAAGTAGAGGATATTGTAAAATATACTTCAAAGTATAAAATGTTTTTGTATTGTTACGATAAAAATGCTACCATATTTCTTTTATTGTCAGTTAAACATTTTTTTTTTTTTTTTTTGTTTCTTTCTAATGATAGAAACTGGTTCCTTTGTCGTTGCTAAAAATCAAAATTCAGTTCAGTGCGCTGAAAATTTTAAGATTTTTATTGTAAGGATTTGTAGAAGCGGTATGGTAGAGGTACTCTGTTGTCCTATATGTAAAATCATCAACTCATTGTTTATTTTACTAAATGTAATAACTCGGTAGCGATAAAAGCTGCATATTCAAGTAGCTTTTCTATTTTAGTCAGTTCGCTGCGTTTATTTTATTTTAAGATACTCATCAATGATGGCATTTTCGGTACATTTGTACTTTTTCGGTACATTTGCGTTCTGAAAACTCGTTGTACTTTCGACAAGTTTTCAGTTCATTCGGTGCATTTGCCGCATTTTAAGCACATTTTCTGTACATTTTTGGTACATTTGGACAATTTATAATAATAACCTCTTTTTAGGTAGGTAAATGAAAATAATCGCAATGTGCAGATTTATAATAATAATCTTTTTTTGTTTTAAGTAAATGAAAAATTAAACTAATTTGCAATTAAATGTGAAATATAACTCATTTTGCTAGGGGGTGGGAAAAGTGTGGACCTTTTTTTTTTGTTAGTAATTTGTGTGGAAAAATTTCGTACATTTTAATAAAATTGGGTGTTAAAGACAAAAAAAAGTACTCTTGGCCTCTGAAAAGTACATTGCAAGTCTCGATTCAGTACATTTTCACAAAACCCAATTGCCATCAGTGATACTCATACGTTTACTATAGAGCAGCAATAAGGTTCATTTCCGTTTCCGCTTAAGAAATGCTAAATGATAACAGCTGCTGCTTAGTAATTTTTTATACAACTCATGGTCCATTTTCCCTTAACAACATCTGTGGAAATAACCAAATTCTTGAAAAATTTTTCGTATACAGCAGGAAATTGATTCAAATAATTTCCAAGAAATTCATGGAAAATATTTCAATTTATACATTTACTTTTCTCTTTCATTTTTTTATCTCTGCAGAAGAGTGATGCAACAACTGTGTTATACTTGTCATGATGTTGGCATTTTTAGTCACTTCCTTTGGGTTTACTGCGTAGTTGTACTGAATAGAATTTTCAAGTTGGTCAATCTACTATACTCATATATGTAGGTATAGCAGTTTTATTGTAAATAAAAATAAAATTTATCGAAATATTGATAAAACGGTTCATTTTTCAAAACGTGTCCAACATTTTGTCGCACCTGAATTACATGGACATAATACTACTAATTTTAGTCATAAGCACTTTTTCCACTGTTCGAATTCACTCTGTGGATCTTTATATTGTGTACATAATTTTCTCATGGGACAAAGCTACGATTGATAGCGAGTCACTTAATTTTCTTCAACAGTTTTACGTAACTTTTGCTCTAGCGATCGTTTCCACAATGTCTTAGTACGAACGTTTTATTTTTTGCCTTAAGGGTTCCACTCCAATGCTTTCTGGCAGAATTCAGTTGGTGATATCTGGAACGTGTGTCCAATCCATAGCAACTATTGCCAATTGATTTTTTTTTTTCTTGGACGTGCATATATTCAAAAGCAGTCTGCTTCAAAAAGACCAACGTCATTAAGAAGAACCGGATGTTAAATACCGGAAAGAATTTAATATGCCAATATCTCAAAAACTGGTAGCGAGTAAACTTTTTGATTTGTTTTCAGAATTGGCCTGCAACCATTTGTCTCAAGGCCAGGGATATCATTGTGTACAATTTTATCAATGCTTTATACCAATTCATTCGATTCAGTCATTCATTCCTAAATTCATTCATTTGGTAGACAATAAAAATACCTACAAATCGAGTAAAGCGCGCCAAAACTCAATGCGGACAACCGCGCATCCACGTGTTTTCAATAGAATGAATGAAAAGCTCCATTCATTGAAAAATAAACATAAACAAACCAAAGCAGCGTCGCCACGCTGAATGTAAGCGAAGTCAACGCATGCAGCGAAAAAGCTTTACGCCACTTCCGTTCAAAGAGCGCAATTTTATATTGCAATTTTCGTCGCGGTAAAAGAAAATTCAACAAAAAGACTGAAGGAAAAAAAAACATAAAATATTAAATAAATAAATACGAAACAGCTGTTTAAGTTTACTATGGCGAATTCGTGAGAACGCTCTGTACGGCAAAATTCGTTGCATTCAACTAGTTTGCAGCACTGATGACACTAAGCATGAATTATTAATTTCAATATGTACATAACAGAATTTTTTTGTACACCGAGGGAGACCTCTCAAAGCTATTCGAATAATATAGAGGGTTTATCAATATGACTTCAATATGTGAATTGTGAATGTTCTACTGTCATCCCTGGTTCACAGTGGCAATGTGGTAGGTTAACTTCAGTAACAACTTTGTTAAAATCATTCTAAGCAAAACGAGAGCGACATTATATTACGGCGAATTTATATTGTTGCTCTTGTTAATGTTGTTGCTTTTATTGTTGTAATGCGCAAAGATTTTATTTAACACGGAACGCGTACGATATTCTCCTTAGTAGCTGTTATTAACATTTTTTTTTTTTGTTTTCTGTTGCTGTTTTTTGATTCTTCTGCTCAATGGAGGAAAACAATTTTGAAAATTCAGTTTAATTCTATTGCCGGTTGATATCGGACGTGTTTTTTCAGCGGGAAAGATTTCGAGACTTAAATATAAAAGTCGTTACGTTTTATTTTAATTAAATTTCTATTGCAAAAAATATAAAGTGCATAAAAAAAAAAAATTTCATAAAAATTCTAAAATTGAAATAGAAATTTAAAAACCCATGCATATTTTAATCGAAAAAAAAAAATATATTAAATCATAAACAATCGTTGACAAATTTTGGGAACGGCAATAGAAAAATGTGAAATTTAAGTGCATGTGAATTAAATAATAAAAAAAATTAAAAACGCACTTTGGTGTTATGCCATAAACATTGTGTTCTATAAAATACAAATTTCCATTGATGCGAATTGTTTTATCAACAGTGCCCTCTATGGATAAATTAACTGAACTCTGAAATGGTATTGTCAATTAGCTTATCAAATAATTAATGAAAAAGTTAATAAGAAATAATAACTGCTCAAATGATGAATTTAACAGAATAAGGTACAAACATATGCTTGACTTTCGATTTCGTCTATAAATATGGTTATATATATACAATACTATATTGTACATAGGTATAGCCGTTAGAGTTGATTTGAAAATTTGATTTTAAGCGCAACTATGTACTTGGTTGCTGCCAAATACCCTTTCATTTGAATTGCAAATGTTAAGTTCATTAACACAATTTCGTAAGAATCGTTTTTGAATATCTTAACAAATCCAGTTGAGCCTGATTCTTTACTCAAGTGTATTTAGTAAGCATTTTTAATTTACGTTTATGTTTTTGTTTTCATTGTTTTTGTTTAAATTGTAGCATAAATTAAATTTAATCAACTGAAATGTAGTTGATATAATGTAAAGTCTGTCAAAGTAGCTTTCGTAGCGGAGTTTGGATTCAGCATAAGAAATCTACAAGATTATGAGTGTAAATAATGTTATGAATAGGGTAATAGATCTAGATCACTAACATTGGCTTTAAATTGCACTAAGCGTAGTTGAGGGTAGAAATATCTTAAAATCCTAATTTGATAACTTGCATCAGAAATTCAAGTTTTTCCATAAAAAAAAAAGATTTGCAAGCGGTATAAATATTTGACATGTCGCATATTTAGAAATAGTTATTGGATCAATCATATATTATATTATATGGACATAACAATTATTTAGAAGAAGATACACCAATGTTGCTCCCTAGTCAGGTTCAAATTTGCATAAAATCTAGTGAATCATTAATATCGTCAGTGTGAACGTAAACTAACTACTAAACTAATATGAGAAATGTCGAAAAAGTTCAAAAATGCTGAACAAGTTAAAAATTATGAAAATCTGAAAAATTTTAATAAAGTCTATAACGTTCAAAAAGCCGAAAAATAATGAAAACAATTTTGAAATAAAAAAATCAAAAGTGTTGAAATTGTCGGAAAATGATGAAATCGAAAGTGTCGACAAGTGAACAAGTTTAAAAAATGTTGAAAAGTTAAAAAAAATTTAAATTTTCAAAAAATGTTTTAGAAGTAGACAACTTTTGAAAAGGCCGAAAAATATTTAAAAGGAAAAATCTCGAAAAATGTTGAATAAATTCGAGTAGATTTAAAATTAAGAGAAAAGTTTATGTCGTCGAAAAGTGTCGAAATATATGCCAAACACTACAGATCTAAAGAAAATGTTGAAAAATGTAGAAAAAATCGGAAAATATTGAATAAGTGGAACAAGTTTCCTTTAAGAAATATGTTGAAAAGTCGTAAAAGCTCTTAAATGAAATATTAGCGTTGCGTGAATACTTTATAAGTTAATGAGAAACATAATTGCACTCATCTTATTTCTGTCACCGATAAATATTAATTAAAGATGAAAAACGGTCAGGTTTTTGCATACATAATATAGGCTCGTTCTGAAATGTAATTTTTAGCCAGGTTTTGCACCAACGCCTACACCAAAAATAAAGAAAAACCTGACTTGTAGAATAAAGCAAAAGACTCTCAACAAATAATTTTAAAAAAATGTTGGTCAATGAATTTTAAATATTCAAAATGTTTAATTTGCAAACGACCCCTTTTGATAAAATTAAATTCTCAGACATTTTATGGTTCAAAAACAAAAAATCTCGTTTTCAATCACTTTAACTTGTTGACTCAGTTTCTTTTTAAATTCTTTTGTAAGAAAAAATTATTGCGTAAAATCTAATTTTAAAACGAGTTTTTTCTGAACTCTAAATTTTTATATAAAAAAAAACAAAATATAATTATTTTTATCACATTTTTTTTTAACTCAAAATTACCAAATTGTCTCAATTTTACTTTTTTTTATTGCGTTTGTAAATTAGTTAAGTCATTCTCATTATAAAAAAAGTTACCATAAATACTAACCACGAGAATTAAGGTATTTACATAATTAAAAGATGTTAATTTTAGTAACATGTAAACAAAAATTTGTTATTTGTTGTTGTACCGTGACAGATTCGTATGTATGTATGTATGTTTTATTGTCACTTTTATTGTCATTTAAGTGAGGTCTCACTTGACTAAATTCTCTTATGGAAAACTTTAAACTTTTTCAACAAAATAACTCTACGAATTCGTTTCTACTTTTAATTAATTTACGATTAATGATATTTTAATCGTGATTTTTCATAACTTTGCTCTTTATAGCATTGATGTTATAGTACAGCACGGTGGACTTTAACCAAGTTTAAATGACAAGTTGAGTTACTACAAAATCTCGAATGGTGAATTATTTGGGATGTTATTTATAGTCGATATACATTAAAAGGAAAAAAATCCTTAGAGCTTTTTTTTAATTGCATATTTACTGTTTTTTAATGATATTACACACGTATGAAATTTAAAAACATCCAATTTCGCTCAAATTTTGACACGTTAAAGAAGTTTGGAAGATAGCTCCACAACACAAATTTTAGTTCCCTAGATAGTCGGAGTCATGAGTACAGTTGGTTCAAAGTTCGGAATAAACGTTTTTTTTGCGAAACTGTCGAATTCAATGTCGAATATCTCTGTATCTGGACAACCATTTTCACTGTTTAATATCTCATTTTGAAGTGAACAAGAATGTTAACAACATAAAGTAGAATTTAAGTATTTTGAGTAAGCTAGACCTAGATTTGGGGCACATTTTTCAAAGTTCTTAAGACCTTAAGGGCTAGAAGCTTAAAAATATTTTTTGAGTATAGTAGATAACATAAAAAAAAAACAAAGTGATATCCATAACTTTAAACTTAGATTTGTTCGATTTTAAAACTAAAATTTTTAAAACTATTTTCAGGCCAAAATATGGCTCTTTCTCAGTATGGGTTTTGTCGATAAAAGAATAAGACACAAAATGTTATTTTTTTACATATATTCTAGTTGTTCATGTTCATGTTAAAACTATTTAAACAATTAAATTGTTATTATTTTTTATTTGTTGACAATATATTTTTTTATTTTTTTAAATTTATTGCAGAAGCTTACGTTATAGACTATTAAATAAAGAAAATCCAACATTGATCGGATCAGTAAAACTGGAGATAATAGACTTCAAGTATTATTATCAAAAATTCATGTGTGGATATTTTCGACAAAAAAAATTTTTTTAGCAAAATCAAAAAACATGGGTCAACTGAATTTTTTAGAAGATGCAGGAAAAAAAATGTTCACCGTATTCGGAGAAGTCGAGGTTTTTTTTCCTGAATTTTGTACGGTTTGTAAAAGAACGACCGATATCGACTTCAAATAACATCCCAATTAAGTTGGTTAAAGCCCACCGTGACAGACGAATAAGAAAAAAAAAACTTTAAATGAGGCTATATCTTTACGTACTGATTAATACTAATATAATATGGACATCTATCTATCTAAGGTTGACAGAAGGAATGACCTCACGTACTCTAGTGAATCCAAAAGCATTTGACCCAAACTGAGTCGTTTTCTGGTCAGTGTATGACGCACAATGTGAGGTGGTAGTATAATAAAATCCTAAGTACCGAATTTCAAATAATGTACTTTTAAAGGTAGCAGCTCTATCACTGGATCTGGAAAAATCATTCAATTTTCCCGATTAGTAAGTTATATAGGCATCAAAAAAAAAAAAAAACAAGTTGTGTCCAGAGAAGAGATTTTTACGTCTTCGAGGTAGCTTATAACGAATATGCCCAAAAAAAATTCCAATGATTCCAATTGTCTATTTTCCCGCTACTACACCCCTGGGGGCCGAAATTTAAATTTTTATGCAAAATTGAGATGGATGTTCACAGCCATGTTTTTTGTATAGCTGAAACCGAAAATGACAATAAAAAGTAAATTTGACCCTTTCATTTTGCTGTGGCGTTCCCTTACTACCTACCCCTGAAAAGGTTTCAAATTTAAATATTCATATTCATTTTGTTTGTTATAAGTAACCTTACATTCCTGAGTATTGTGGTATGCTATCTAAAAATAACATCTGTTGTATCCTTAGGCTTAAATTATAACAATGCAGATATTCAATATGACAATCAGCATATAGCTGAGCATTTCATTGCATATTGTAGTTAGTGCCGTAAGTGTTTTACATAAGCGCACAAATTGATTTCCTTCAAATTAACATTATTAAGCTTGCCCAAATTCTATATCTTAACTAAAATTTCAATCACATACAAAAGGTCAACGCAACGCTATTTGTGGCTATCTTGGGTCATTTAATATTAACTTTAGCAAACAAAAGTCTTTGGTGCAATATTTTGTTGATTGGGAACTATTTGTTTGGGTTAAAGTCAATAGAACGTGAGTTTGAAAATCAAATTAATTTGATGACATTTGTCTTAAGAATTTAAAATTCTTGACATTGTAACTATTTAATGAAGTATGCTTGTGGTAGTAAAGATACAATGTCACTGAGTTTTACATTCTATCTATTGTATTGCAATTCCCTTGAGCGTAAATTGGCTGAAAAATTTTGTGTAAAATTGTCAAAAGTTTTTTTTGCCTCAAACTTACATTTTTAAAAAACGAATATTTTTTGTTTAAATTTGTGCTCCAAAGACTTGCTGTTTTTCGGTTAGTTTTAATTTAAAAAAAAAAACTCTTCACTCTTCTTGCATAATTTGCTGAAGGCAAAACAAGCATCAAATAATAGAATTCTACATAAAAACATATAATATTAATAACAATTAATTAAAGCAACAGTGGTGTCAGTGCAGGAATATTAAACGCCTTAAAGTATGCAAAACGTAGTGAATTAACAAGAAATGGCGCAAAAAATATGCATAAAAAGAATTTTTGGTAAAGTCCTTTACAACGAAAGATAACCCAACCCCATCACATTTAAAAAGTAATTACTTTAAGAGCAGCCTCCTTTTTATAAAAAGATACCGCGATTGCAAAAAAAAAAAAAAAAAAATTTTTTTTCAGCAAAATTATCATATTCTACAATTTTTCAACGTCGCCTTTAATTTGTGTGAAAATAAAATTAAAAAACCTTCATAGACAAAATAAAAAATAGCATTTCAAATGTTACTTCAAGATTAAAACAAAAAGGGTCCTGTCTCGTACAAATAAAACTGACACAATTTTCGCGTCATCAAGTACCATTCCTTTGCTTTTGCATTATCTTGAGCACAAAATTGTATAAGTGCTGATAATAGTGATGGTAGTGGAAATGTGTAGTTCAAGCTCGACATACATTCGAAAAAGTTCTATAGCGATGAACACAACAGTCATTTGCACTTAAAAGCGCTGTTGCTGATTTAAAAGGGATATAAAATCAAATAGCTGATACGCGCAGCCACACTTCACTTACATAGATATAAGAAGCAGTAGTGACAGCAGTAGCACTTCATAGCATCCGGCATCACATGAACTGAACTTATCCTAATGTGCGAGTATGTCGCCTTAAAGAGGCGTTAAAAATTTTGTCTTCTTTTAAAGCCTGCAATATCACTTCCGTTTCCATTTCATTTTTGTAAGTGTGACTTACATAAATGCGAAAAGCGTAAACATTTTTGCTTTCTTCCATTTCCTCCCATTCTGGTCTTAAAACTTGCTTGTGGGCGGCGAATAAAATGTCAAAAACGTGAGTTTGTCAAGAAATATATATGAAATTTCTTTTGAAGATTTCTTTATTTGATCACATGCCTACATAAAAAGTGCACTATAAAAAGGCTCCATTCTGGCAGTGCTGTAAAATAGTGCAAAAGAAAATTCTTTGATTCACATCATATGTATATGAAAAGGTTTTTATTTTCATATCATGAGAAAATATGTTGTCTTTAAAAATTATAGGGTTTCTAAAAAAAGCAGTTTCTGCGGGTCAAGTTTCCCAAGACTTTTATTAAGTCGTCGTGATCTTTTGCGATTTTAACTTGATCTATTCGAGCCATTTTTCATTTAGTTAAATGTGCGAATTGTTTCGGTTCAATAACACTATCAATAACAGCACCTATTGCTAGTCGTATCTACTTTTCTGAACTTATTTTGGCGCATTACCTGATCGCGTAATTTTCGTTTAAGCCGCACTTAGCTGTTACACAACAGATTTTGTTATTATGATATTAAGGGCCTCTTTATGTATCACGATTCGTCTCGTTTCTAAGCCTAAAAGTATGCTCGTACAATTCTTATATTTGTGAATAACTATCCATTAAGCACAGGCCAGATTTTTTGTTTTCATTTATGTAAAATACAATCGCATATTTTCAGGCTTGAAAATTAGAGACGAATCGTGATACATAAAGAGGCGCTAAATAAGTTTGACGAACTTTTGACACTGCGGTATTTCAATTTAATGTTGGACTGACTACCAATAAAACAAAAGTCAATTTAATAACTCTCTCAATCTGGATAGTTCGTCAGATTATCTGATGGCGTTCATTTCAGCTTGATGTGGGACACTAAACGATTTGCGTTGCATTAGCTGTTCCGATGAGAAAACTGTTCCCGCACCAACGCCTTTTTCCAGTTTTGATCAATTTCCTGAAATTCTGATCTCTGATCTGCTGACAGTAAATTGTTTCAATGTTTTACTCTTTAAATGTACAACATGATTTATTGTGACATTTTATAAATATTTTTGCATTAATTTCATGGACTGGCTCCTTAAAATTCGGACAGTTTTTTGTTTAACAAAATATTTTTTACCCATTCTATGAATGAGAAAGCTTTCATCACACTATGCTTTCTTTTCTGTTCGTAATTCAATGCATATAAATATGAGTGTGTGCGTATGCGAGTGCTATGTATGTGTGTTTCCTTTTATTTTTATCTTGTAGTTTAGCAGCGCCACACATGTGCGGATGTGTAAATGTGTCATTGAAGTGAAGTGCTTTAAGAGTAAAAATTTATGTTCAGATGATGAAAATTCGGTTATTCTTTTCCCCAAAATAAAATACTCGTGTGAAATGCAGCCCTTTTTTATTCTTTACGGTCTACTCTCTAAGCTGGAAGTCAAATAGAGTTAAATTGCTTAAATTGATATTATCTTATTTACGCTGCAAGTTACTTAAAAGCATTTATATAATACATTAAAGCTTCCTTAAAAAACTTTTTGCTGGAGGTAAAAATTTTCAAAAATTATAGAAATTTAAATATGAATACTCGTATGTTGGAATATTTATGTTTGTGCACGTTTTGTTTTCATTAAGTTTACTTGTGTATAGTAAATTAATATGTACATTGATTAGTCCGTCCAAGGTACTCTCCATGGCTTTTTTTTCAAGTAAAAATTATGTTTTTTCGCAAAAAATAAAAAATGCTAAAAAAAAAAATTACCAGTGTTATTTGTTGTATTATGTTTATGTTTTTATTTACATGAAAGCTAACGGGTGGTTCATTTAAAATAACTTTTTTCAGTAAAAATTTAATGGTTTATCACGCGTGAGTCAGGACAAGCTTTCATGGCATTTTTGCTCAGTATTGTTTGGCATTTCATCATTGAAAGACTTTGTTCGGTACAACGTCTACAAATTATTTAGCAGTAACTATTACGATAATCATGGTTCACATACATACTAAGACGACATATCGCTCGGATAATTTGCTATATCATCAAAAAATTTGAGACTTAATTTTCGTTATTGGATAATACGTGACACAAACCCACATTCGGCGCGTAGTGAATAAAATATAGCGACCGTAGCTGAGAGTGTGTACGCGATAACCGCGATGAATCAATTCAGCGCCGTTCTCAACAGTTTGGCTTGCCGTATGCAACAACTTGCCGTAGCTATTTAACGTAAGAATCCTGATTTGAAAGCATACAAAATTCATTTCGTGCAAGAACCGAAGGTGGCCGGTCCTTCGAAACGTCACCGACTTTGGTCTCTTGAAAAGCTTGATGTTTTCAACCAAAAATTTAACAATGAGACTCATTTCTGTTCTAATGACTAGCGATTTCAAAGCGTTTCGGTTGTGCTTCAAGGGAAGCACTTCTCACTGCTTATCTTTTTAAAAAAAAAAATGCAATTTGGAAACACACAATTTTGGAAGCATATGAAATGCTTTCCCTTGAATGCTAAGTAGAAGCACATCCTTTTTAGCATATAAAAACCTCTTCTTTTGATGTTGAGTAGAAGCACATTTTTGGAATCATATAAAAAATTCGCTAAATATATTCAAGGAAGCTTGATACTGAAAAAAAAAAAGAACTTTAAAATATTTTTTTTATATGTCATCGACTCAGCTCATTCGACCAAACGTGTTCTATTGACATGTTGATATACTCTGGAAAATTTTTGCGGATTGAAGTTTTTTGTTGCCCTGCTTTTCCTTACGAAAATATGGTCACCTTAGCCATGACAGGCTAACAGAAATTATTTTTTTTAGTATAAGATCGACAAACGAAAAATTTATCTTTAAAAATATTGACAAAGTTCACCGATATTTCTGATATTGCCTTATTTTTAATGTTGTTCGTATGTCGACTATGATAAGTACATACATACATATGTTAATTCTCTACTACATAAATAATAGTTTTATATACATATTCTATATTAAAATAAATTAAATCAATACAAAATAAAACTTTCAACAACGCTAAATTATTGCGTTGTTTTTAACAGCTCTCTAACAAATACTGATGATTTCTGCAATATACTAATTTTTTTTAAATAATCAATAGCTCAGCAAGAACTCTGGAAAACAAATTTTAAAAAAATACTATAAACCTTGAATTCAAAAGCAACATATTCAAACAATAAAAAAATAATAAAAATGTAATAAAATTAATTCCAATATGAAAATTAATGAGAAAAGAATGGTAATAAAAGTACGTTGGTTATTTATAAACATAATCAAATAAGAAAAAAAAAACATTTTTTAAAGTATACCCCAAAACAAAAATTGAAATACTATGTATGTAAACAAAGAAATGTATCTATATTAGGTTGTTTGTTTTCAATTAAAATGTTTATGCTTACAAGAGCACTGTCAATTAATAAAAAAAGTTGAAAGGAATTCACAAAGTTCAATTTTGACAAAATTAATGGGAAACGGAATATTTTATTTGCTTACTCAGGGAATTGAAGCAACAGAAGAAAAACATCAATTCACGAGTATTATATAGCGAATGAATTAATATTTACTAAAAAAATTGCTATTTTTTCCAACATTTTAATAATTTATTTTGTAAACCGATTATAAAGTTCAAGGCAAGGCATTCAAAGGTCCAGATGGCAAATAAATTATATGTACCTTAAAATCTTCAAAAGTTGCAGACTTTCATAATTATCTTTCTTTATTTTACTGGCAATATGATGTGCCACAATTTTATTACTATGCATCGCTATGTTTACTAAATATATACACGAGATATCACTCAACGTAGATAGGTTTGACATCATCACGCAAAGTGAGATATTTCGTTAGGTACGCCAGATGGTGAACTTTGTTGTTTGACCTTGCTTTCGCTTTAAAGATCGAACTTTGAGGTTTTTTGAGGTTCAAAATTTTGGTCTTTCAAAAAATTCACCAAGTTTTTAAAATAATAAACGGGAAAAACACGGAACGGCGAAAAGTAACAGAAGCATTTTTTAGACGAAAAGCGCACATCTATTGTCAAGTGAGCGATGTACAAAGACAAGTCTTAGAAGAAAATTTAATTCAACTGTCTGAAAACAAGTTTCCGAGTAAACAGCTGTTACAGTAAACAAGTCTACTGATTTTTATATATTATTTCAAGTGTGTTCTTTTTTAAAATGCATTTGTATAATAAATAATACTAAAGCAAGAAACATGCGGTTTATTTCATTTAAAAGAGCCTACTTTTTTCTATCAGAATCGCTACAAACATTGCAATTGGTTAATGTTGTTGTACGACAAAGTCATAACGAAATAAGTCTTTAATCAAAATAATGAAAAAAAGTTTGAGACGTGACTAACTATTTGGGAGCTAAAAGAAGTACGAAATAAATACAAAAGAAGAACATAAAAATCACTCTCAAAAAATCCTTAGGATCATCTAAAAGTCAATCAAAAACTTCAATAAATCGGTTTCAGCGACATTTTCTTATAAAAATGCAGAAGTTACAAAAACTGCATATGGATCAGGGGCGCCGAAAGACCTGTTGTGAGACTTCCCCATGTGGAATTCAACACGGGAAATTTTAATTCAACACGAAAATTCCCAAGTGTATTGTTTCAAATTCAAAAGTAGAACATGTCAAATGTATTTCAGACTTCAGAAGATTTGCTTAGAAAAATTTATTATGATGTGTACGACCATGTTCTTTCGTCGCTGAGAATCTGATTTGTGACAGATTCATAAAAGTTTCCAGATAACTTGAAGCTTTTGTACTTGGCAAAGATTGTGATGTTGATAAAATATTAAATTTTTATAAAGATGATTTCAAAAAAGAAAATTTAAATACCGATCGAAACATGTCTCTTGATTTGGCGAGCAGAAATGAAACTAAATTGAAAACTTAAGGAGATGTAATAGATTTTTACAGAAACATTCATAGTCTAAGGACCTCATTCCAGAATTCGTTCGATTCGTGAAATCGTTAATGACTATTCCTGCATCCTTTTGCACTAATGAGAGAATTTTATCGACTCTCAAGAGACAATATGTGCGTTCAACGATGGGTCAAAAACGTTTAAATGATGATGAAATAAATTTTTTGTACGGGAGGTTGCGTTGCATTTTTCGAAGCAATTTTTTTTTGCCAAGGAAAGTTGAAGTATAGCTAATACTCAAAATAAACAAAGTAGAAAATTATGTTCGGATCAATATTGCAGAGTAGAAAAAAACACAACGATTTCATGTCCGAAAAATCCCCAAACGACAATATTTGAGTCACTTTTTATAGTCTTGTCAGCCTCTCACAACCAAGCCCACCACGATTCTGATGACTGACATTTATTTCGAGTATCAGTTATACTAAAGCTTTTATTTCCAAAAAAAATAAATTAAGTGAGAGGAAATTGCTTTGAAAAATGTAACGCTACTTCCCGGACTTTTTTTTAAAAATTAACACAATATACAAGATATCCTTTATTACTGCTTCATAATCATGATTCTGTAAGATTATCAATCGTCAATTTAAAATTTCATCATTTTTGAACGCTCCCGCGACTCAACGAATTCCACATCCGCTTTTTGAACGTTATGACGCCCCTGATATTGATGACCAGAAAATTTAAGAAAAAAATAGCGTTATTAATAAAAAACAAAATTTTTTTTGTAATGCAAGTCATAAAGATCGTTGAACTCAGGACCTCCAGTAAGATTTTCTTTTAGAGTAGTAAAAAGAAGTAAATTTGCCTGTTCTTTGAAGTATTCAGTTCAACGGCAAAATATTAAACACAAATATAGAACGATATTTTTTGGATCATTCAAAACAAGTGCTTTGGCATGAGCAAACATTTTTTTCCCCTAACATTATCTTCATCAGATCGGTTGTAAAATGAGCAGTTGAACCGTAACTGATACTTAATTTTCTTGCGAAATGTTCATCTGAGCTATAAGTTGAGGTCGAAAATAATCTCATGTGATATTTCGCTGCACATTTTCAAACAGAATTTTACCAAAAAACTTAGCGCTTTCACAAATGTGCAACAAATTTTCAGAGCTTACTGCGAGAACTTCAGCAGATATGCAACAACGTTACAATATAAAAGAAAACACGTTTCGTAATCATTAGATACTGAAATTCGTCTTCAATCTTAAATATTTGGCTGCCATACACTATAACGGTAGCATATTAATTAAGCAAATGCTGATGATGTGACAACGACATAAAGTCGGGCCAATCTATTAGAAGACGAACGACATCAAAAGATATAAATTGTTATCACTCTGGTTTTTTTTTATTGCTGCACGTTCGATATGTTATGCGCACGGATGAATTTCTGTCTGTATACGAAATTATCTTCTACAATATTTCGATTGGCTCAAATGCGGTTTTTCTTGTTTCACAAATAAATTTTATTTCTTTTGTGGTTATTGACTACTCTCTCGCTCTCTCTCACACTGTTGTGTTGGGTTTTTAAAAACCTCAAACAATTTATTGAACAATTCTTATGCAAAATAAACCAGTTGACAGAAAACAACAGACGACCAATACTAATTTTGTTAGTGGCAAAAAACCAGAAGCTTGGCCTTTGACATGCAGGTTAAGCAAAGTAATTAAGATATTAAATACTTAGTCAGGTTTGCTAAATGCATTTAATCAGTTAAATTGTTATAATCACTGAAATTTCATATTTTCAATTCAAAAATTACCCCATAATAAAGCAAGTCAGGTAAAGGTTTCCAATTTAAAAGTTTGACATAATCTATATATTTTATAAAATAAGAAATATTACATCAATATGAGTAATCATAATACTGTCATTTGAACTTTAGGTCAAAGCTGTAACACAAAAAGTTCTTTCACAAAAAAAAATAACTAACTAGCAATGCAAATATTAATAATATTATTTATCACCAATTTCAATTGCATACAACAAAACAACTGAAGTCAGAAAGTCACCAATTCGAAGCTAAAATAATTTCATAGCTTCGCTTCGATGCTTAAAAGTTTTTAGCAAAATTAATACACTTCACGTAATTATTGCGTTTCATAGCTACCCACTGGGAATATAAGGAATTAATCGCGCTCTGAAATAAAATATAAAAGAATTGTTCATATGAACTGAATTTGAACTAAATTCGATTATTACATTTAGCATTTAACCCTAGTTCGGCCGAAGATTTTTGTGACTATATTTGAAAATATAATAAATTTTGGATGTAAAGGAAATTTTTTTAGGAAAATTGGGAAAACTTCAAAAGTTCTGAATTAAAGAAACATTTTTTGAAAAAAATTGGATTCTAGCTTTAACAGAACCGGAGCTATGAATTTTTGAAAGTCAGTCTCCAAGCCAAAAATCACGAAATTCTCAAAATTTAAACTCGGGTGACCGTTCTGCGGAATGAGGGTTAAATATGATTTTGAGCACATAAGTGTCACGACTGGTTTGAGTATAGCACAGTCTGTATGCTAAGTTTTTAATCACTTCTTCGAGCATTTGGGGCCTAATCTTGTTAATAATACGGCTAACGTCGGCTTACAAATGGTCTAACGTCACTGGCATAACATAATTTAGAAATATCACATCAGCGAGCCTTTGTCTTATCATTTCCTTTGGTTTCGTCGTTTCAAGAAGTCATGAGAATTTAATGTATTTTACTGAGTATAAATTAACTCAATTTTTGTCGATTAATAATAACTGAAATTAGATAATTTTTCCTGTTAGGAACATTTCTTTTGGTTCTTCACTAATGCGCTCATGCAAATGCAAATGCAAATACATAATTTGAAGTCCAAACTTTTTGCTTCTTAATAAAACATTTGTATCTTTTAATTAGCGTTAAATTTTATTTGAGCGCATAGTGTCAAGTGCATTGAATAAATTTTCTTCAAACTGCAAACTTTTATTGTATTCATCAAAAAAGTTGTCTTGATAGATTTTGGTTCAATGCAAGCAAAGTTTTTCGATGATGCGAAATTTTAACACTTGCTGTAGATAATTCGATGGTTATAAAAACAAATTACAAAAGCGTGCTAAGTCAGCAATACTTTAAATATATTATGTTATAAAGTTTAGATTTTTTAATTGCATTTTCGTAGATAACTGTTCTTCGCTGCAAATAATGGTGCTCACGGTATTGAAATAGCCAACTTCAATGATATAAAGCATAATTTTTTCTTTTGGAAAAATGTTGGAATTCATGTTCACTTCGAGAAGCATAAAAATTCAAAATACTACCATTGTCACACCTTTAAAAAACTTACACTTTTATTAAAATTTTATTTTTTTTCCATCATAAATTTTTTGCAATTCTTTTCATATTAAGCAAATTCGTATTTTTACGCAAAAGTTTTTGACTTAGATCTTTCATTTGACCATTGGAACTAAGTATGTAGTTGTTTTTGCACACATATTAAGAATATCATAAACTTTTCGTTGAGAAATGAAATAATTGTGCGTGAATTAATTAGCAATAATTTGGGGTATGCGTGCGAATTTAAAGTCATAAGATCAATCTACTATACGAGTAGTTTTATCGGTGTTAGCCTACTAAGTATTATTAAACGAGCTAAAGTTGTTTGTAGGTACATTAGGGTGATTCTTATTTAGATTTTTTTGCGAAAATGCAATGTGACGCACCTCAATCAGTTCGAAACAGGATAAACAAATTTAAAAATTTATTAAAATTTTTATCTTTAACCCATACTGACCCTATTTCAATGTGAAATTTGACATAAGACATCAGTTTATTCATTATTTTTGTATATAATACGTTTAGAAAAGAAAAAAATAGTAGCAAATAACATATCTAGTTAAAGGCAATAAATTGGGCTTTCTGAATACCGTAAAAAAATTACAATTTATTACTACAATTTTTAGAGAAAATAACTGTTATTTGAAAAAAAAAAATGGTAAAAATTTTTTAAACACAGCCACATCATATAATGTGCGGAATTAATTTCAATTTTTTATGCACCAATTTTATAGACTGTACGATTACCTGCCATATGACATCAAAATATTTAAAATCTATGAAGGAATTCCCAACTTATACTGATTTTTAGAAAAGCTATATCCGCAAATTTCCATGACTATATCTCGGAAAATAGATGCGAACGACGTTTATTTTTGATATATTCTTTTTTAAAATTAAAAACCACGTAAAAAAAATTGGTTAAAAAAATGGCGGCTTAGGTCAAACTTCACTTAAGGGATAAAGATAAAAGTTAGAAAAAACTTCTCCTTATATATTTTTCCTAAGAACCAGTAATTAAATTTGGTGTCTTAAGCCAAGGTTAAAGATAAAAATTTAGAAAAGTTCCTAAAACTATTTTATCCTATTTTGAACCAATTGAGGGGGCTATATATATATTTGTAGATGCAAATATTAAACTCTGTTACTATAAACTCTGAAGTTAAATTGAGCTCGATGTGATTGCATGTGGCACTTCTCTCATTAACAGAAACTTCTATGCGTTGTTTTAAGTGAACTATACTGCCCTTGGAAGCGATTCTTATGGCATTTACTGAACTGCGTCAAATGCCGGTATCTTATTGTTAGTTCAAACCAATACAAATTCTCTTAGGAGTTTTTCAACAAATTGGCATAATAAAAACATCAATTATCTCGAAACGCGTTTTTTGAGATACGCCCATTTCGCTTCAGTGGGCAGTATAGCAGCCATTATTATGAAGTTATAGTACATATGTGGCTTACTTACCATAAACATCAAAAGCGTGGTGTGGAACAGCATAGCACCTCGCAATCAAGTTTAATACCTTAAATGACATATCCAGCAAACTATGTGAGCAATCATAATTTTATACACTTGCAGATTTTTCCAACGGTTTCAACATATTTCAACATCTCAAATTTTTTTTTCGAGTTTTCAACCTCCTTGAACTTTTTTTCAGTTTCAAAATTTTTCCACCTCGTTCAACTTTTTTCAATATTTCAAATTTTTTCGAACTAAAATTTTCTTTAATTTTAGAGAAGTTCAAAAACATTCGATAAATGAATTATAGCAATTATTGATTAGTTATATTGTACTACAGCAAGAGATGTCAACTTCATCTTTTAATAATTTTCTTTTATTGCGTACAAAATAAATATATTCTGCATTTTTGCACAGTTTAAAGGACTTAATTATAACGCAAAATAAGTTGGGCTTAATAAATTGATTCCACGGAAAGATCAGCTTTCACTTAAAGCTTTCATTATAAAACGTATGTGATTTCACAAAGTGAAGCTGGCAAATTAAGTTTTAAGTCTCTGACAAAATCCTAAGCAAATGACTTGATGCAAAAGTTTTTAAAAACCAATATCAATATGTGATATGTGACTTATTTCTAATTTTTTTATTATTTAATTAGAAGGTATATAATTTTAATTTACACTTTCAGTATGAGAATTATTAGCATTTTCTTATCTCTGTTTTAAAAAAAAATTGTTCATATCAAAACAAGTTTGAATGAAATTCTGCTGAAACACAAGATATTGTACAAATTAGCAGTCTTAAGTGATAAATTTGATGAAACAGAATTTATAGCAACATACATTCAAACAACTGGTATTAAACGTAAATGTTGCCAGCAAAGTTATTGACTGCAAGATAAAAAATAAAGATAAATTGAACTTGAAAAGTAGAGAAAAAAATTACAAGTTCAATAAAATTTGATTGAACTCATAACAAACACTGAAAATTTCCACAAAAATATATGTTTAAGAATACATATACTATAGATATGTAAAAAAAACATAAATTAAAGTATATACACATACACACAAGCAATAGTTAAACAGACAGCGTTCAAACTTGTTTACATGTATGCGTAACTATTTGCTGCATGGATTTATTGAGCTGGAAAAAATTTATGATGACATTAATTGCAGGGAGCCGCGACTACAGTAACCTTGACAGCGTGAAAACCCATGATAGAGAAAAATGCAGAGGTATTTTATTTTTTGTCGATGCAGCTGCAGCCCAGCAAACATTTTTAATTGCTGTAGAGCCTCATGAGAAACTACTATACACTTAGATCATTTCAATAATGTCATATATGAACTGTTCCCGAAAATAAATTCATTATTTTTTCCTTAAGATTATGTGTTATCGTATTAGCCAAAATAACGTTGTCATTTTTCTATATAAAGTTACGTTTTCAATCATATATAACACTTAGTGATAGCGATTTGAATGTAAGAAATGTCTAGCAATGAACAAAAAGGTAGAAAACTGATTTTCTCCAACTACCCAGGAAAACCAGAATTATAATATTCAGCTATAGCGAATGCAATCGGTGCAGCTAAATAGATTGTCTAAACAGTTATTTCCAATAACAAAAAGGTAAAAACTGTTCTATGAAAGCACGGTACAGGCAGTAAACCTAAATTTTCAGACCCAAATTTAATAACGCAAGTGATGCAACTCTTCTGGCAGTATCCCAACACTTCAGTACGTGATATGTCGATAAGAGTAGATACCTCAAAATCTTCTACACACAGAATAAAGAAGAAAAATATTTTAAAGATCTACCGCGTTCACAAAGTTTCAGATCGCTCTGATGAAACGCAGTTGGTGACTCAAAAACGAGCCCGAATGTTAAATGAAGGCTACCTGACTAAGTTTAACTGTTGCGTTATGGACAACGATAAATTTATAAAGGCATATTTTGAACAGTTACTTCTATTAAAATTTGGCAGGTGCAGAGAAAATTTTGAGAGAAGAGAATTACAAAATTTCTGATGCAGTATATAGTTTGGCAGACCATAAGCACCTGTGGGTTGAGAAGCATCTTTTTTGTTACACAGTGTACAATTAATTCCAAAGGTTATATTGATGTGTGCGTCGAAAAAAACTACTTCTGTCATTTGCATGATTTAGCAACATCTCATTACTCAAAAGCAACTTTGAACTGGTACAAAAGGTAAAGGTTCAACTTTGTACCAAAAGCAGGAAATCCATCTAACTGCCCAGAGCCGCAACCAATTGAGAGGTACGTATTGTGCTCGAAGGGAAAAAAGGATGCAAAAATGTTTCAGAAATAAATGGAAATGATTGTATGGAAATTTTGTATTAAGTTAATATATTTTAGGTTATTCATGTTTTGTATACGATTATTATATATTAATAAAAAATAAAAAAATAAATTGATTAGATGTTTTTTATTAATGAAAAACAGAGAGGAAATTTTTTCAGGGACATTCCTTTAGGTTTTTTTTTATAATTAAATTATAAAATCTACACATATGCACTAATAAATAATAAATTAACTTAAAAATTAAATCTAACGTGCTACGTTGGGTATCTACAAACATATTTAAACTTTTTGCGAAATGTATTTGATGTAGAAAAAATATGTGCTCTTAATTACAAATGAACGGAAACTTTTAAAGTAAATTTAAAGTTTTTTTTATCTGAAATATAATTTTTATTTTGAATTGATACACAAATGAATTTATATAATCTTAAGCCTTCAATAATATAGAGAATATAACAGCAATTTTCTCTTTATATTTAGGTGTAATCAACTTTAAATTTTGTATTTTCTTTAATGGCACGGCCACAGATTTGAGAAGAAGGTTAACATCTTGCGTGAACACTAGATTCTTCGTGGATATGACAGATTGTAGCTTACGAATTTATATCAAATCTAACCATACCAGTGTATATCCCCTTATTAATGACAGCCTTTAATATCAGCACATTTTTCGTACGACAGATGTTAAAGAAGTTAGCACGAAAATGAAACGTCTTTGTGAATTCGGTAAGTTCAATCGTTTTCAGAAAAATTTTAAAAACATTTACAAAATTTAACTTGCAATTTCTCTATGTGCGTTCTGGCTGTGTCTGCAACAGTGATGGCATTTTCGGTACATTTGTACTTTTTTCGGTACATTTGCGTCCTGAAAAACCGTCGTCAGTACATTTGACAAGTTTTCAGTACATTCGGTACATTTGCCGCATTTTTAGTACATTTGGCGAACTTTCAGCACATTTTCAGTACATTTTCGGTACATTTCAACAATTTATAATAATTACCTGTTTTCGGATTTAAGTAAATAAAAATAATTGCTATGAGATATATAATAATTACCTTTTTTTATAAATAATTGCAAGGAGTAGATTTTGTAGTATAATTTCATTTATATCTCATTTTGCTAAGATTTTTGAGATTCCAAAAGTGAGGACTTTTTTTTTTTAGTCATTGAGAAAATTTTACAAAAATTTCGTACATTTTAGTAAAAATGGGTCTTCACGCCAAAAAAAGTACATTCGGCCTCTAAAAAGTACATTTCAAGTCTCGATTCAGCACATTTTCACAAAACCCAAATGCCATCACTGGTCTGCAACAACATCGAAAGCAGGATTTAATTTTATTATGTGCGAAGAGAAAGGTAGCAAAAACATATTTTCAGCAGTTTGAGTACTAAAAACAACCTGTATAATAAAAACGAAATTAAAATTGGCCGCTTAAAATTAAAATTTGCGTAAAGTGAAAATAATCTATTGAGGGTGTTATATTTGGTTACGTTGAAATTTATATACCCTACGCTTGAAACTCTCGTGAAAATCGTAAATATTTATTTAAAGTGTATTCTTTTTTTTAGTTTTGTATGAGGGCCCCAGAATAGGTGGAGAACCCTTTACTAAATTGTTGCACTAAAATCTATGTACATCTTTTTTTGGAGTGTTTAGTTGAACCGTTTCAAGTGGGTTTATTTGTATTACGTTAAATAAATCCCTCAAAAAAGTGTTTTAAACAATGTTGGTTAATATAGAGGTGCCAGACTTTCTTATCAAATTGTGAATACATTTTTTTGCAACGCTTGAAATACACATTCAAGTTTTTTTGTGAAGTTTGGCTCCCTTCTCAATTTCAAAGCTTTTACCTGCAAGGTAGGTGTCTCGCCCTATTCTTAAGATTTGCCCGCTTTACCTTTAGTTATTGGCGATAATATTTTTAGTACTTGTGTTTGGTTACATTAACCGGTAATGAATATCCAAGATATTTCAATACCATCAGTGTTGAAAAAATCATTTTCATTTTCTAATGATTTTAAGGATTTTAAAAATGGTTTAGTTACTCCTGAGGTATCATCTAAGCTGGTTAAGATTTGTATGGGCGGTAAATGTTTTCATGAACCAATTTCGAACATTTTAAATTTCAGAAAATATAATTGAAGATGTAGCTAATATTATGTACTAAATTTTATCAAATAAACCGCTTTGATTGTCCGTAATTGCGATTTAAACAGACAGATGGAAGAATATGCAGACGATTAGACAAGTAAGCAGTTTTCTGTCAGAGAAAAAGGAACAGACGGACGTACGGACACAAAGTTGGATGGAAAATGCTATATCGAGACGGCTTTATCGAGACGGAAAAACAAAGTGACTATGCACTGTGTGTAGGGTATATGTAGAAAAAAATAATGTTAAAAAAATGTATGCAAAGAATGTGTTTCTAGAATAAATATCGTACATAGTCGTACATGTTTATAGGTCAACATCTGAAAACATAAACAAATGCCAGGCCGTATTTTGATTAATTTTTCATTGCCAAATGATACCGCATAAGCAATTAATTAATTAAATTATAAAGAGTTGAATGGCAATTCAAAACTGAACGAAAACACTTAAGCATACGAAGCGAATGTTTCTGAATAATTCTATTAAGGCCGGAACTGAGTAAATTTGCCTGTTTTATATTTAAATGTAATTTCATTACGGAAACAGTGTATGAATATTGTTAATCTATAAGTTATATTTTATAAGTTATATAAGTTATATTTTAAATAAATCAATCTTAATATTTTCTTATAAATATTCATTCCGACTTTTAATAATTTTCAATGCAAAATTTTTCTTTCTCTTAATAGTTAAATTTAAAAAAAAAGACGATGTGAGGAAAAAAAATTAAATTTTTAAAAGATATCAAACAAATATACATATGTATTTGTTAAATCTTATAATATACAGAACTATATATTATAACTATATAACTATTTGTTTATGATATATTTTTCGGTTAAACAATCCAATCATATATTTTGGAAAAGGAACGATGATCAGCGAAACATTTTTAAAAATTTGCTCTTCGTACTCTTTTGACGTATTGTCAAATAATCTTTTCCTTTCGGCTTTGAAGAAAGATTTTTCATTATATGATCAAGCTTTTTTAGAAACAACAAATTTGATTATCTCTATTTACTACATTCAACTTAAAAATATCAATTTATAAGATCATTGATTTTTGTAATTTATTTTTTTGAAAGCATAATTTGCAATATCTCAAAAGATAATCAGTGCACTATTTTACATGATAGCGATAATTTATTAGTTCCAAACATTATGCTACAAGCAAATATAATTATAACTACTTTAGTGGCTCTATACATTTTCAGAATTTTCTTTATTTTCTGACAGCTATCACATTATTCAGACGCATAGTGTAGACTAACATTACATGTGGGCGCATTAGAAAACACGCTGTTCACTACAGTTGACAAAACGACAACAAATGCTGTAATTTCTATGCTTCCAAATATGTCACAAGATGCAAGGCGGACATTTTCTCGTTGTTAAAATTTATTATCATTTCTGTCGACATTTTTGTTATTAAATTAAATATAAATGTGAAATTTAAGTATTTAATCATCATTTACGTAGTCTTTTGAAATTTTCAATTTCATCAAAGAGTCATCATCATCAACAACAAAATTAACAACACAGCTAAAGTCAAGCACCTTGCCACAGCTGCTGCAATTGCCAAAAAAATAAAAATAAAAAAGATACCTACGATCATAAAAATGCACAATAAAAGTGATAACAATTTTTTTTCATTTGTCATAAAAATTCATAAGAAAACACTAAATTTTTAATAGCGAAAATGATGATAAATAAATCATCAGAAAATGAAAATTTATTGACTTTGGTAGTTAAATAGCAAAAGCCACACTGAGTATTTGCCCTATACGCTTGTGACAAGTTCATAAATTTATCTATAACTTTTTAGGCGTTTATATTTTATGGTAACATTTGTTGTTGTCATTATATTATTTCTGCATTTGTTGTCGTCATAATTTTCCTATAGATTTATTGCCACTGATTTTCCATTTTGCCTGTCGCAAGGTAGACTAAATTATGTGATTGTTTATGAATTATTTATTCGTTTGCAATTTTAAACACAATCGATCGTTTTGGCTGACAGTAGCTACCAGTTTAAGTGACTTATATGGTTTTTTTTTTATGTCTTTTGTTTTTATATTTATGATGCTGCGATATATTTTTGCTTTTAGATTGGCGTGGGCTGTAATGTAATATATTAGGTATTATCCATCCTACACATTATGCATAGTTTTGTGAACTGGGCCAATTTTTTTTCCACTTTATTGAAAACGTTATGCTGGTCCTCTGATAAACAACTTCATTTTTGTTTTTAAGTAGCTAGTGGGTTCTAAGAACATGCACTTAAGCAAAAGATCACCCGTAGGTAAAAAAGTGGCGCAATATATCACAAAACTGTTCAGAAAACGACGATGGTCAATTTTGTAATTTCTTCACTCTTTGTGAAACTTATAGAAATCTATTCAAATTTATTGGAAGTATAGACGGTGAAAGATAAATGTAACCCATATAAAACCCCAATATATATACGATATATTTTATGTTTTTGATTCTCCATAGCTCTTAAACTGTCTTTAATTAAGACTTGTGCCCAGGGTTGCCAAGTGGCTGTAATTGACGCGACCAGGCTGTCATTTGAATGCCAAAGCCGTAGGCCGCCTAGGAGTCCGTTAATTATAGATAAAAGGCGTTAATGGTCGTTAATTGTAGATAAAAATATTTTTACCTCGAAAATATAGTACTAAACCAAACAAATTATTGTTAATATTGCTGACCAAAAAAAAATTGTAATTTTTTTTCCAAAAAAAAATGTTGGCATTTTAACAAATTTTTTGTTCATTTTCAACTTCGCAACCCTGCTTGTGTTCATAAAGAGTTTTGCTTGGAGTGATATAAACCGCTGGAATTAACATTTGCTTAAAGAGTACGCTAAACTTGATGAGGAAAAAAAATATTTCCATAATGAAAGACCCTGAATTAATCTTTCCCTGGCGAAAAAAAAAAACCACTGCAGTCAAATAAAAATAAATTACAGCTTAGGAAGAAACAAGCCTAAGTAAGTTGTTAACTCCTTAAATAATTTATTCTATATATTCTATATGGAAAAATTTACAATATGGTCGAACAGTTTTCGAGTTCAAATGAATTAGTAAATACTCTTATGTTCTTATGTCCAAACAATAATTGAATGAAAAACAAAGATTTTATCTTCAAATTTTAACTATAAAATACTATTTGATTCACTTTGCCGTTATTAGATATCAACAACAAATTATAATTTGAATAAAAATCAATTTGGTTTTTTTTATTTTATTTTGAATTGTAGGTAATTGTTACTACATATGCAAATTTGAATGTTTATTTGAATCCATCCAGTTTAATTATACATAATTCCAACGTATTGCCATATGTGTGTATTTTAAAGAATAATAGAAACCATGCCATGCACTCCAATTTACACCCTGAGCAAATTGATCCTTGCCCGATTTATCCTTAGAATAACTGCCACGCAAATAAAGTCCATTGAGATTGCTATAAAATGTTAAAACATTAAAATTTAAATTTAATTTGTTTCGTTTTTATATAAGAATGTATATGTAGGTACTTGTATATATGTATATGTAGGTACTTAAGCACCAAATACAAAAAAAAATAATTGAACCTCTAAGTTATTTTAATAAGCTTATTGTTCAATACAGTAGTTGGCAAGGACAGTTTACATAGTAGTCATAATGACCAATCGCTCAAGATAAGAAATTATTTTTAATTGTTCAGTTGCCAACTCTTCATTATTAAGGTTGTGCAATAAGCCATACTCGTTCGAAGTAACTCGAAACTCATGATATTTTCACAAAATTTTAGCATCAAACCAAGTTTTGTACCTCGTCTCCTTGGTTTTCCCCTCTTGCCAACAAACAAGAAGAATTTTCGGAAAGAATTTGTATGTGTATACGCCGAGTATGATACGAACATCGAACGAACTGAACATGACTTGAGTCGAACGAATCGAGTTTGACTCGTTGCGTATGGCAAAAGCTTGAACATAACGATCTGCTTGCACAGCCTTACTCATTATAATCGATTATCCTAAATAATCGAGTATTGTGTGAAACCTAAAAAATTACAATTATCTCAGTTTTCACTACTGAACTTCTTCAATAAACTAACTTAATACATTAAAGAGTTTCCAAGCATGTTTAGAACCATCTCTTGTCGCCTTTATCTTCTCCCGGAGCATAGGGCTTCCACATAACTCATTCAACATGTTCGAATTGCAGCGAGTGCTTTCAATTCTCTACAACAATTTCCTTCAATAATTCTTGTGTTCTTGTCTCGCTTAAATAGCTTGCAACGAGGCGCCTACAAGAAAAGTGTTAGTATGAGTTGAGTTTTGCAAGCGCTTTGTTTGATATCTGCTATGATCCAGGTAAAAGCCAAGATAAGGCATGCTTGGAGGTTCTTTACTGTATAAAGAATGGTCACTGATGACGTGAAAACTGAAACCATTCTGTCTGATATAATGTCAATAATTTTAGTTCAAATTTGCTCATCAAAATAATAAATAATTTAATATTACCTATGATGACATATATTATACCACCAAGCACCCTGATACAGCTGCGCACAATTGCCTACTGCGTGGTTATCATTTTTAACATCTTTTGTGGTCCATTTTGCTCCAGCGTGCACAACCAGTGAATCGCCAGCATTACCAGAATATTTTCCCAGCAAATTCAAAGCGTAACTCTGTTTTTCGCTACCAATGGCAAATCTATCGTAGAATGCATTTCTTGTCTCATTTTCAAAATCTTCCATTTTAATCCAGAGTTCATTTGACGCTGCATTTGTTAGTGCATATAATATATCAAGTCCGATAAAATACTCTCCTGCTATATTTCCAAAACCATTTTTATAATCTGCCCAATCGAGATAAAAATCGATGGAACCATCTATTCGACGTTGTATAATAGCCCAGGCAGGTCCACCATTAGGATCCACTTGACAATAAATGAAGAATGGTGGGATTTCTGATTTTTGAATTTGAATTTGGTAGATACCACTTTTGCCTGAAAGGCCAACTGCTTCATTGCAAGTTTGTGGATATCGAGCTGCAACATACTGTGTACATTTTGCATATAAAAATCAAAATTCCATCAAAAAGTAATTTAATTTTTAGTGAATTTTGAATACTGTTTGTTATTATTCGATATTAATTAAGAACTTACCTCAAATTGTACTGCAATTATATTAAGCGAAAATAATAAGATGACGGAGAAAAACAACATTCTGAGTTGTGAAAGTCTTTTTATTAAATATTGAGTGTACTCATCCTATTTATACTGTACGTATCTGCAAAAATTTCACTATCGTTTCTCTAATAACTCTTTTCTTAACAAACAGATACATTCCAGAATTCGGTGAATGACACAGAAATTAGGTACTATCTTATCTTCTCTTGTTTTATAGATACTGAAAAATTCAATTCAAATACTAAGGTTTTTGTTAACAATATTATTGATAAATTTAATGAACTGTTTTAATGCAGTTTATGGATTGCTTAAGTTTTTGGCAAAAACATTCGTGAACTTTTCAATTGCTGATTATACATATTTTTAATTTTACTCAGACTTAATTAAATTTGAGATTTTTCCTTAAACGAAATTGGTTTCCTTTAGATTAGGTGTAGTATAACCTTTTAGTAGTATTTTTTTAATCAAGAAGTGCTGGCTCAAAATCAGTACCTCTGGATTGACTGGGTTCCGCGAGATGTTTATTCCTGACAACTCTCTCTGAGAAGTCTCTCGAAACTCTCTGAGGCTCTTCATTTGAAACCGCTGATTGTCCGCAAATGCCAAACCAGCTACTGCGCATATATACAGAGCGTGTCACTATCTGCAGCTACCTGTAATGGGTGTATTAGGAAACTATGCCACTATATTCTCTGCACAGATGTAGTTCAAAAATCTGCAGAAAACATCAGGGAAAATGAATATCCTGCTGGAAAGTTCGACAGCCAGCAGATTCTGTTAGTCTCAAGCACTCGAATTCTAGAATAATTTTTTTATGCGTTTGAAGCACCTTCAATATTACCAGAAAGGTTCCTTCACGCAATGGGTTTTGCTTTCTTTAGCTCATTTTTTATAAATATGTTAAGAGACAACGTGTGACAAGTAATTTTTTTTTTTATGACAAAGTTACCACGATATAATCCTTAAAGTAGACGTTGGTTGTTCTGATTAATTTTTCTGAACAAAATTATAGCCTATCACGTCAGGTTTTATATATATTTTTTCCGAAATATCATAAATTTAAACTTTCCAGTTATCCTGGCGTACTGGAACTTATGATAATTTGTATGTAAACCATTTCTTAAAATATCTTCTTCTTTTCGAAACATCTGTCTGGTAAAATAAAGAGCTAACAAACTGCAATACTACGAAAACCACTGACATGTGAAAACAAGACAGTAAAATGAATTGAATAATATTTTCACCACAAAACTGACAATCAAGGAGCATAAACAAAGACAATAACAATGTGAAATTGAACTTGAATCCAACAAAAATAATAATAATGATGATGACAATATAATAACAATGACATCGCGTACAATGACAATGACAATGACAAAAATGTACATCAGTAACAACAAATAAAAACTTATGCTCTACGTGTTTACTTTAGGCATTGACACTTGCAATCATTACAGTTTAAGCTCCATTGACCGCTAAAGTGTTAAAGCAAACTTCCATTTTATTAAGCAGTTTTGTTGCATTGACATTTATTCGTTTTTTGTATTTATGCTTATCAAAAACAAGAAAATAATCCTTATAAAAATATTATTAAGGTCTACATTTAGTAAATGCTCATTATATATGTATGTCTTACTTATAAGCTAAAACATTATTAACCTAAGCCCCAACCAACTTTCAAAAGTCATGAAAAGATAGAAGAAAACTAAGCTGGTGTGAAGCAGTGATAGTATTTTCAGTACATTTGCCACAGTGAATGAATTTTCAGTAAATTTTCAATACTTTTGGATTATTTCTAACAATTACCTTTTGTTTTTTTTTTTTTGCAAAATTTGATTTAACATACGTAAAGAAATGACATTCTTTTTTTGTTTCTTATATTTTTAGAAACTTTCATAACGTATTCTGGGTATATGGCCAATATATGTACATTGGCAATCCAAAAAATACATTTCGACTCTAACTGCAGTAGGTGCTTTTCCAAAAATTTCAAATACCATCACTGTTATGAAATATTGTATATTTGAAATACGAAAACATCACTATACAAAATATACGAAAATATTACTGATATAAATGGATCAAGATCTTAATGAAACTGGCGTTTTCTCTCTACTGCTGAATGCAAAACTAACCACAGCAAAACCATGCAACACAAATATTAAGTAAAATATTTAAAATATAATTGAACCAAAGTTGCATCTGTATTATGAAAGAGCAAGTGTACCAATGAAATGTTATGAGCACTTAATACCAAAATTAAGCTAACAACCAACCAAAGCGCAATGATGCCACAAGTACTCAAAATCAGAACAAAGAAATTAGTAAAAGCAAAGGAAGATCAAGGAATTATTATAATGGAATAATTTATTAATTTATTTGCCTACTTTTCACCAGCGGCGCAGACTAAAATGAAATAATAAACTTTATCCATATACACACAAAATTTCAATGTAATTGGCCAAAAAAACACAAAAAGACCATAACAAGGTCAGAAACACCTGTAGATGGCTCAATGTCAGCGAGAGAGCGAGCGAATATCATCTGCAGGTGCACAACAATAAAAACCAACAGCTCACTTAAGCAAAGCTGGCATTCAACATTAATGGTTGGTTAGTCTTAAATGTAAGGCAATTTCGAGAAAGATACAACAAAATGATTTGCCATTTTATTCAATTCAACCTTTTCTTCTTTTTTTTTTGTTTTTCTTTTTTATGGGAGAAAATGAGTGCGGCGCGTGCGTTGCTTCCAGAGTGATTGCGGCATTATTTGCAATGAAAAGCCTGAAATTTAAATTGTTTCAATTATAATTTTAATCAAAACAGTTTTATGAAAGAAATTTACGAAGAAAAAATTAAAAAAAATTATACATATTGTTGTACAGTAGAACCTCTGCAAGTCGAACTTGAAACGAGACGCCAAAAAATTCGAGTTATAGAGTTTTCGACTTATGGAGGACTTCGACTTAAGCGAATTTTGTCAGGATGTTTGACTTGTAGAGGCTAAGATTTATTTCAACTAATGATGTACATTGTCGGCATATTCTTATTTTTCTTCGAGCAATAGAGTTAATTCGTTTCAAATAATCGAGTTGTAAAGGTTGTATAATCAAACATTGCTATGCAAAGCTCAAATTTATTTTTTCGAGTTATGAGAGGAAAATATGTACTGAATTGACTTGTAGGGACTCATTAATTATTCGACTTATAGAGGGATCAGATTTCGAGCAATGAAGGCTTTAGGGCCTGTTGAAGGGGAGGGAACACAACATTTTTTCGAGTTTGGGAGGTTTTCGACTTATCGAGGTTCGACTTAAAGAGGTCCCACTGTATTTGAATAATTATACTAATTGTTTTATAAATACTCTTCCCTTAATGATTAATTTATGAAATTCAGGAAAAAAATAAAATGTATTTTTGATTGAAAAAATGTATGTATGTATGTGCACGTACGGAATTTATAAGCATATGAAACATTTTGTGCCCAAACGAAAGGATATTTTTATAAAGGGTGTATCATTAAGACTTCATTGTGAATGAAAAAATTTTAGTCATTAACACATGTATGCAGTGGTTCTTGAACCCTATTTGAAAAATTTTCAAAAAAAGGTATTTCCCACATTTCGTGAGGTTTTTTTTTAAAAAGGTGTCTAGCACATAAGATATTATTCACTCATCGAGAATTTTCAGTATAAATATTTCAGTATGTATGTACATATGTATGTGTATTGCTATAGCGACAAAAAAAAGCAAACTTCCACATAACTAAACAATAGTTAATTTTATATTTTCCAACTACTTGTACAAAGTAATTTAAAGGTTTTAATATGAAATGAAAATGTCATATGAGTGTCATGAAATTAATGTGCAGAAATAATCAAAGACGTGAGAAACACTTTTATGCAATACGCGTAAGTGGTAACTACATAATAAAAGCTATAAAAGTGTAGAGCAATAACGTACACACACGTAATGGAATAAAATGAAAATAAAATCGGAGCAATGCAAAAACATTTTACATATAAAAATAGAAATTAAATTTTACTGCCACTTGAAATAAAATTAATGGCACAACATATTTTTGCTCATATTAAAAATGAGATGATTTATGCTTCATGTCAAAGAAATGTGTTAAATTTTAAATCTTTTTCACTCTGTTCAACGTCATGAGATGTTGCGTTAACGTGACACAATAAATTTTCATATTTCAGCGGTTATTTTATTAATATCAAGCAATTAATTTAAATCTCGAATTAATTAAAAAAAAAATGTACGTTTTCTATTCAACATACGTAAAAGTTATTAGCACATACTTATTTACTTCACTATATCCAATTCTATCAACGATGTTTCCAGTAGTAATATGTCGACTTGATGTTACCACCAATGCATTTCGCTACTTTATATGTTGCGCAACGTTTCTTTTTTGTAAAAAAATTTTTTCTAAAATTAAATCACATTATTTTTTCGTTGTAACATAGGACTAAAAATCCATATTGCATACTAACATCGCTAAATACATTTTAATATTTACACAGCACCTAAATTTAATGCAATACAAGTGGCCATAACATGAACACATTAATTTTACTGCAAATAAAAAATACAACGCAAGCAAATTTATTTACTTGCAGATCAGTTCATAAATATGGGAACATACCCCTAAGGGAAACTTTCAAAAATATAAATTTACGGAAAATCAAAACTTTTTCCATTATCGCAACCTCTGTTGACGTTGATCTGTGATTAACAGGAGCAGTTTTTATGACCGCAATGTACAATTTTTGCCAATTTAATTTTGCTGCCATTCAGAGTAATACAGCACAGCAGATGTCAGATTTCATCAAGCAACACGAACAGGAATAATTATTTCCTGATTATGTTCTCGTAAATTATGTAGATTCTTATTAACAAGAAAGGTTTTTCAGCGGAAAATTTACTGCAATGGATTTGTGTTTTTTTTTTTTAAATTTTTAATTCACAATTATTTACAAACAACAACAAATTAATTATGCAAGCAAAACAATAGCACTATTTACAATAAAGAGCTGACAACAGCATTTGTAATATTAATAACAATCGCAAACAATACCGGGCTAATAACTTTTTCTGGCTCTTTCACTTTTGCTATTTGTTGTAATTTATCGACAATATTTTTATTGATGTTGGTAGTAAGCATACACTGAATGAAGCAGCAATAACAATAAATAGTGACTCCACTCATTATTTCAAGCAGCAGTGACATCGGCAACAGCAAATACGCTGCTTTCATATTATGATTTTCATGTTTGAATTTAAAAAAAATATTGAACAGAAAATATTTGTATATATTTCCTTGCATATTTCATATTTTCAAAGTGATCGAACTTTAAATTGCAATAAAAGACATTTAAATTATGTTTGAATTTAACCATTGCTACTACATTTACGGGCAATCAGTGTTAAATAATTCCAATTAAAATCAACATCACGTGACAACTGCACGCGTTAACAAAGTTCAGCAAAATAACGAAAATTGTTTCTAACAAAGCCATCAAGAAACTAACAACAAAAATCATTCATTTATTCTAAGGACTTTTAGTCCTTGTGGCTTAAATTGCTTTTGACAAACCGCAGGAAGTAAATAAAATGTCAAACAAGATGAATGAAGCCAACAATGAAATAAACATTCAGACATATAGACATAAATGCTAACATTTTAAGAATGAAATCATTGTAAAGAGAATACTTTATTGTTGAATGAAAATAGCATTCTTTAAGCGCCTTAGAAAAATTGAAAAAAATAAATAAAATGTATTAGAGTCCATGCAACGAGCTTAAATCTCCTTTCAAGAATTTTGAAAAAAATAAAAACTTAATGGATTTTATTCTACAAACTTTTCACTAACAAAGAATTTAAAATTTTGTTTGATAGTTCAAAGAGATTTAGTTATTTTTGTTAAATTTTAAGTAAGTTCTTACTAACGAAGTCTACAACTTTACCAGAAGTTTGACATTAAAACATAATTTAGTAAATTTTTTTTTTGTAAATATTTCCATCAAATTTGTCATTAATTTTAGCTGGAATTTATCAGTATTTGCATGAAAATAACTGACGCATATTTAACGTTATTTTAAAATTCATTCAATGGAATTTTTCCACTGTCTGTCCAATTTAAAACCTTTTACTAATTATAAACAAAACAAATTTGTCGTTGTATGCCTGCCGGCGCCACTTAAGATTTTAGCAGCTGACTGAATACCTTTAAACATTAATTAGAAATTAATTTGCATTGCTTAGCATAATTTTGGATAAAAACAAATTTTAAGACTTGACTTGGCTAAAATAGAAAAGCGTGCGCCTAAGTTTTTGTCGCAAAGGATGTGTGAAATATGCTGTCTGAAGTGAATATGTTCGGTAGAGCTCAGAGGCAAAAGTTATATCATCGACATCTTTTCTAAGAAATGTCTTCAATGTCTTAAGAGTAAAAGGGTGCAATTGGTTTCACCTAGCTTAAGTTTTAGGGCTTTAAGAAGCACTTGAAAGAGATAACAGCACTGCAGTTGACACCAATTTCTGAAGAGTAGGAGATGAAATGTAAGTTCTCTGAGTCTCTTGTGCTTTCTCAGTAAACAGATGGCGTCAACATCAGACGAGTTGTTTATGCTCAATTGTAAGAAACTAAATGAAACATGTTATCAGCTGTACTGAGATAATCTGGGCAAAATATTGGCCTCTCCACCCTAGGATAACTTGATAAAAGATCCATACGAAATTGACGCACCGTGGTTTTGGACAGTGCGTCATTCCCAGAAGCTGTATATCATATAATTAATCCTTAATGGAAAGTTCCGAGCTGAGAAAAGACTGTAGAAACTCGTTTACTTAAGAAACTTAAACCATGGAATCTACGACCTTGGATACCCATAAGAGTAAGTTTAGTGTATACGAAAAAGCCATAAGGAAAGTCAGTAGGATATCTTGTAAGCACTTCTGTTGTAGGATTGCTAAAGTATCAGAAACTCTTATATTATGAAAAGTTTAGATAATAAATGTCATTACGACAAGTTTCTGCTAAATTTTCATGGGCAGTCTACAGCAAGTAGTGAGGAAACAATAGATATCCTTTTATATAATCACTTATTGATCAGTTAAAAACTACTCCTGAATACGGCAAACAATCACGGGCCATTTTTCCATGTGCCACATATACGACAAAATAACTATATTGATGGCACCGGAAGCTGGTAACTTGAAGATCCTTATCATCCACACACTCAGATATAAAGTAATATGATATTCACTTAATGATATAGGGATGCGAATCGATCCACTTTGCATTATCGAAACCCGGCGTAGTAGTTTGCTTGGCGTTCGCACAATGTGATCTGTAGAAACTGATTGTGATTACTTATTTTTCATCGCGACCAAAGTCAGACTACTAGTGATGACAATACGCAAAGACCATAGCCATCTAAATAAATTATTTGCAAAGCAAGGTATCAAATCGACTATATTTACAGTAACACCCTTGAACTCATGCCAACAGATAACATCAACCATATATATACATTCATAGAATATCCTGCATCTAATCGATAAGAAATTAATGTTAAAATTCATCGCGACACCGCCACAAACAGGCAGAACAAAAGTATTACTTGAACAGCGCTTAAAAGAACTCATGTCCTGACAGTTGCGCAGACGATAAAAGAGCGTGGGTAAATAGTCTTGCGGCAGAATTAAACGAGCTCTACTGTTTTACTAAAAAGGTTTCGGAAAAATTAACCAACCTTAAACACCCAAATACGTACAATCCCGGCAAAAATAATGGTAGAACAACAGCAACTTTAGAAACCCAATTTAAATGGCGCAACAACTTGTTCCTCTTTTCGAAGCAATTTGGAAATAATACATTCTTCCTGATTGTTGACTTGAAACATTACTTATTGAGGTTACTAAAAAATTACTCTTTTTTGTAAAAACTATAGAGGAATGACAACTCTGAGCTTATCTTCTCAAATACTAACTTAAATTATCATTAATCAAAGTAAATTCGAGATCCGAATAACCTGCACAAATCGCTCCTGTACAGATCATATAGTCGCTCTCCGTATTATCCTAGCATATATAGAGTGCCGATTTGAAATGAACTGTATAAAAGGAATGTTCCTACAAAACTTAATAACCATATTCAAGCGCTCAGGCATTGGCGTCAAGCAGGGCTATTTGACGTCCTCACTGTTATTTCTGATCAAACTGAACGATTTGTTCAGCCATACTCAAGAGATAAAATTGGACATCTGAAGTGATTGGCCAGTATCGAGGATATAGCCTTTCTATTCTCAAAGTCGTCCAACATATTTACACACTATAAAGAGGCATCGCTTATGATCGTTTGAGCTCTTTATACCATAGGCTGAAAATATTATTGTAGACTTTGGTTTTTTTTACTTTGCCCTCCTCTTTACTTTTTTTTTATGAAAAGTCTTGAAAAATATATATACGCGAAAGGATGAAATAGATTCTAGAATTGTTTTGACAATTTATCTTTTTTAATAAGCTCTAACTTTAATTTTCAGATCAGGGAGTGACGAAATCACTCTAATTATGATAATTTCATTACATTTTGTTTGCGGTAGATGTCCGTGCCTAACCTGACTCACCACAAGGGTTGTTTTTGTGAGGCATTTGAGAGATTTTTTTCTTATCTTAAGAAAAAATTGCTGTTTGACAAAATCTCAATTTTATTTAAATTTTTAGATTTAAGGCAAATCAGTAAGGACTTTTCTTTAAATTTCATGTTCCAAATTCATAAAAATTAAATCTGTTAAAATGGTTTTAAGATTCAATTGAATGAACATATCAAGTGAATAGCAAAACAAAACATTCCTATAATGTGGCTATTTACTTATTTTGTTTATTTGGTCAAACTGCGCACAAAATGTCAAAATTTATTATTAAACGATAAAAGGAAATAAAAGCTTTCTAACTAAAATAAAAAAAAAAATATGAAAATCACTTAACCTACTTTCAAAGGACACACACAACGAGTTTATATAGTATAATTAAAAAACTTTGGTGATTTGTGCAAATAAATAACTTTAATATCCGCAGCTTTTGTGGTGAACTTCCATTAATTTTCTAAAGACTTCCTTTCTGTATGCGACATCAGCTGTGACATAAATACACATGACGATTAGAAAAATAAAGTTTGAAACTAATTTTCACTGGTATGAGACTATAATATAATACCTACTTATAAAAATACCTACTTACAAAGTATACAACTTTACATATTTAAATTCAATATTTAAACTTGAAATTTACTTCGAAGGTGTTCATAATACTTGTAAGATTGGCAAAGTAATTCAATTGTTTGCTTACAACAAAAATAAGATGTCAAAGTTAAAAGAGATTTATCAGACCAACAGACTCAATTTAACAATGTGGCAATGTGGAATTGAAATGTAATACACTTTCAATGGAGATAAAGTACCTTTGGCATCTTAAGGTATATTAGCCTGCAGCCGGCTATAAATTACCATAGCTTTCACTATGCCTGTTGCATACATAGCACAAAACAATAAACTTTCAGTAATATCCAGGAGGAATAGTGAAAGCAAAAAGCTTAAATAGCTTGAGAAGACCGTTCACAAAAGTCAACTGCAAAATTAAAAATAAAATGTGTGAAAGTAATACGTTACGAAACCTTCATTAAAACAGAAAAATATCAATTTACGAAATAAAGAATTATCTTTCGCGAAAGTGCAAAGTGGTCTTAATACGAGTACCTTGGAACAATTCACGTCTTTACTGGTGGGGTTAAAAGGAAACTCTATAATGAAGTGAAAGCCTAAAGCCTTTTCAACAATTCTCGATTTCAAATAACTTAAGAGTGCGACTGTTACTATGCAATCAATTTTGGAATCAAATGATTTTTGCTTAAATTAAAAAGTCTGCACAATTGTAAAAGTAAATGAAGTTAAAAATTTTCATTTCCGTCTCAATAATTCAAATAAATTGAGGTGCAAAAAGCTCTTTGATTACATTTACGTATACAACTTTCTTGTTGTTGCTTTTATTTTCATTGTAATTTAATGCTGTTTTGCCTTTTTCATTGCAAATTTTTAAAATATAAATCTTTTTAACTTCATATTATTTTACATTTTAGGAGCCTTTAATTTATGTGCTCATAATAAAATGGGTAGTCTGCTATAGTTTTGCAAATGAAACACATAAAAAACATTTTGTGATGTGGAAATAATTTACAAGTCAGTGTTGTGTTCTTTCACATTGCTTGCGTTAAATCAAAATATTTACTTTTTAACCAAATGTTTGTGAATATTTTAATTCAGATTAGACCAAATCTCTGAACTTGAGGAAAATTTTTAATTCTTAACAGTTTATAAACAGTTTGTCTTTTAAAACTTGGTGAGAAAATATAATGCAAGTCCTTTCAAATGATGTACATTAAAATATGTAAGGCGAATAATTCACCAAGTGGCATAGGCCTTGGATAGGGCTGAATATTGAACTTATTATCGTCCTATTGGATGTTACTTCCCACACCAATAATTAATTCATTTGGACACATAAGCACTAAGATGGATGGGGTACGATTTTTGAACTTTTTTGGATAAAAATTTTAATTTAATTTTAAAAAAAATTACTACTCAAAAGTTTTCAATAGAGTTTTCTACTAAGTTATAACTTAAAAAAAAAATTTAAGAGTTTCAAAAATTGACCGGCGATTAACCAAATGCGCCGAATTTTATCTTTGAACACTTTTTCTCCTAAACTATCGATTTCCTGTAAAAATTGAACTGATTGTGAGTAAAAAGTTCAGAAAAATATTTTTTTTTTTATTATTTTTTATTTACATCTTTATGACATAAATTTTGATTAAGTTTTAGCCATGCGAAACTTTTCACAAAACACAAAATTTTTTCAGCCAATTTGACTTAAAATAATGTAATTTTGAATGTGTTTCAACATTAAAGCAATTTTTTTTTTTCCTATTATGCAACATTTGTACCATCACTTCAGAAACTACAAAAATTTACCATACATTCATTGCATGCCATAAATTTGGGCAATAAATTTATACGCAAAAGTTGCCAGTCCACAAAAAAATGTACGCAACTAACATTTTGGGTTATTGCCTATGTTGAGTTATAAACTAAATTTTTATGCAAAATGACTCACTGTTCGAATAACAAAAAAAATAATTTATTATTTTAATATTAAAAGCGTGTATATATCAAACTTACAATTCTAACATAATCTATTAAATTTGCTTGAGTTTTAAATTATGAATATTGATTGATTAAGTAAAAAAAATACTACGATGATAAAAACGAAAAACTTTTAAATATTGTTTAATTAAATATCGTGCCAAAGGACCTATCTTTAAATTTTATAGGAAAATCCAATTAAAACGAAAAATAAATGAAAAATAAAATTTTTAGCAAGACAAGAGCCAATTTGTTCTTCTTTGACCAACGAATTCAATGAGATGTAAAAATATATGAGAAAAATTTTTATATCTTTTCCTTATTTCATAGTATAGGGTCAGAATTTACGAACTGCGCCACTTTAAAAAAAAAAAAAAATATTTTTTAATGAAATTTTGTTATTTAGATAGTGGTATGTGCTAGAAATTAAAATATGAAGTGATTTTTTTTTTAATTTTCTTTTTGTTGTTTTTTATATAGGCAATTGAAATTCGGGGACAATATTTTTTCAAAAGCTTATAACTGTTGAACGGTTTCGACGATTTTTATAAATTTAACGGTATTCGATTTCTATTGAAATAGAGTATAAGTGAGATTTTTTTCAATTTTAAATAATGTATTTTTCAATGTTTAAAACATGTTTATTTATTAAATGTTAATGAAAAACAGCCTTCCCTGCCCGATCGAAAAACGAAAAAAATTATATAAATGCTAAAAATATTAAAGTACAATATTCCGTTGAGAAAAAATGGATCGCTCTTGACGTAATTTTTATTTATATATTTGTAAATCGGCACAATGGGCTTATAGTGGATTCTGTGAGTTGGAAAAAAACTTGAAAAATACAAATATTTAAAGCAGCAACTGGACCACCTCCACCCCCGTTTTCGAGGATGCTGAACACGATGGTGGTGTTTAAAATTCTTTAGAAGTTCACCCCACCCCTAAAATGGCCAAAAACCGCCCCAAAATGGGGGAATCGCATATTCCGCGTCTTCCATTGGTAAAATATTTGTCACTCCCCATTTTTGAGGATGCTGAACACGATGGTGGTGCTTAGAATTTTTTTGGAACTCGTCCTACCCTCCAAAGTGGCCAAAACCGCCCCAACGGACCCAAATTACCATTTTTTTTGCCATTTAGGACCCCTGCCTACACAAATCCCATATAGTTCTGCGCAGACCTAGTTGAACCAGTTAGCGCCAAAAAGTCCCTGAACCTCGTTGGGTTAAATACAAAATGTATCGAATATTAAGAGAATTATATTGGCAAAAATATAACTAAGAGAAGTTTATTCGAGAAAAAGCTTAAGTTTAAGGGCGCTTGTAAAATCGGATTTGATAAATTTTTCAAGAACGAAAATGAAGTTAAGTGAAACAGATATCTCTTTAACGAAAAAAATGTTTGACCTATAGCACTTAAAAGAAGATTGCAAAATCAACAAGGATAAATTTTTCAGCAACCCAAAAGCTTCTGAAAATGGGGTTATAAATTGTGAACGGTTTTACCTTAGAAGAAATCTGGCATGTTTCGATATGTTTTTTTTTTTTTTTGAGGATTTTTTTAGATTCTTTCGCAGATTTTCCATTTGGCTTTTCGAACACATGACAAATTTAATATTTATCTCTAAACAGAAATCCGGCATATACTTTTTAATTCTTAAAAGGAGACAATAAATTGAGTCAATTACTTCATTAAAATAAGGAAATATATATGTAGAAACCATTTTGGAAAATATCCAAAAGTAGTCTATTTTTGTTATTGATTTAAAAATAGATGTATTTTTTGTATTGTGTATACTTTATACACTTAACCACCATCACACACATTAAAGTTTAATTCCGAAGGAGCAGTGACTTCAAATTAATCAGAAACCGAAATCATTTAGCGTCTATGGAGTCTGCAAAGTTTTCTCTTAATGAGTTCTTGCTATTCATCGAAGCTAAGTCGAGATAGCTACAACAAAAGCTAAAATAATCAAAACAACAAAAAATTGGAAACAAAAAATTAAACAAAAAGGGACTAAAATCACAGCCTTAAAGAGACTATAAACAGCAACAACAGTAGTTAATTGAGTAACTAAGTAATGAGCAAATAAATGAGTCCCACAAAAAATCGCATCTCATAGTTTTTCTGCCAAATTTTCATTTACTACCCCGCTTTACTTTACTACTAAGGTATTAAATTGCTAATTGTAATTAGTACAAAGTTTAATTGTGCATGTAATTTTATATGTGTGCGTAAGTGAATAATATTTACCTATACACACACGCGTGTACTAACTTGTGGCCCATGCTATGTATAATTACTGCTACAAATCTTATTTTAAGGTATCGTGTTTCATTTAATTTTTTCACATCAAGAAGTTTCATTGCTTTCATGAAATTGAAGAAAAATCTTTAGCACGTTCTTGCTGCCAGTGGATGGGCCGCTTAAGAGAAGCGAATGTTTTTTTTTTAAATAAGTGTATTTGTTTGATAAATTTTTAAAATTTTTATTAACTTTCAACAAATTTTGGTAGATATTACTATGCCTTTAATTGAAAGTTTAAGTGTTGTTCATCGGACCAAACAAGATATGTACTTGAGTTGATTGAATAGATTACCGGGATCAAATTTATGATTGTAATCCTATTTAGTAAAACACTATTTAATTACTTATTGTTTAATACATAAAGGAGGAATGTATGGTGGTGTACCAGGCCCGTACCTACCCGACTTTTCTTTGGGGGGGAGGGGGGCAAAAAAATTTTACTATATAGTACTGGCCAAAACTTAAACACCCCCTTAGTACATTTCGATTCATAAATTTTATGTGAAAACTATGTTTTTGAACCATGTTGTGAATTTATTATATATATTTATACTTTTATTATTGACAAACAAAAATTTTTAAAATTCAGTTTCTCATAAATAAAAAGTTATTATCAAAGGAACACTTTAAGCCAGAAAAATTAACGGACAAAACTAGACCACCTCCTTTTTTATGGTAAATAAAAATTTTTAAAATTAGTACTTAGTTGCACATCTCTTTGGTATAGAGGAAACTACATTATTGATGATATCCTGCGATATCCCTTCCCAGGATATTTTCAAGGATTGAAACATATCCACCGTGGTTTTGAAATTTTTTGATGACGTAGCAATAGCAGTTGATTTGTCTCGCGTGATGGCGTCGCTGGAATTTGTCTTCGCATTAGTGTTTATGAAAGATTTATTGCAAACGATTGAACCAGTAACGAGAGCGATTCAAGGCCAAGCGATTTGATACAAATATTCTATACCACTCATTACCGTTGTTTATACGATGCTTGAAAAACTAAGATCACAAAATAGTTTCGACAAATACTATTTTCAAACGACAGATCTGTTGGAAAAATTAAATCCCACAGCATCAGCTGACGCCTCAAATTGTCCAATTCGGAATAGGCAGCAGTCAAAAAAGCTGAAAGAGTCTGTTGTTGAAGAAACACTGGGTGAGCGAAGCGAATCGGACAGCCCCCTTTGCCCCTATGGTAGGTACGGGCCTGTGGTGTACATACCAAAAGTATCCAATATTTGAAAATATCGATTTTTTGCTCATCGCTTTTTACCTAACACGATATTAATATATGTTTACGTTAGCGACAAAGCAATATTTCTTCCGCCAAATACATGATTTGGTGATAATTAACATGTGAATAAAGAATTATTTATTTTAATCAAGTTATAATTTGGTAATTACATATTAGCAAATATAAGATTGTCTTAGCCTAATTACTATCAGATATATGATTAATCCAATATACATATAATTCGATTTAGTCGATTGTGTGGCATGTTAACTTATATAAAATATATTATTTTTTAATTATTACCAAGTCTCGATCTAAACAAATAAATTGGTTTCTCTCGGTACAATGCATATTCCTGTTAAACCTTTTTTTTTTAAGTCTTTATCTTCTTCGAATAATTTGCATTAGTAATCTTTTTTATATGAATTTTTCACATTTAAGGACATCGAGCGATTTAAATTGTAAGGATTAATATTCTGAAATTTTGTAGATGTCATTTTCTTTATCGGAGTAAAATACGTTATCAGCACATTTATATTAAGTGTCATTTCTTTCTTTTACACAAATGTGAACCGCCCTAATAAGTGTCTATACGTTCTAATCATCTACTTATGTGTCCCTCTATAAACGTGCAAATCAAGCCTGGGAATATCGCTTAGAATATTGCTTAGCTACTAAAATTTGCTTTAATCATATAATATAATAGATATTACCATCAGTCGTGTAGGAGTTTTTTGCGGTGTTATGTAAAAATTCATTAAAATCCATTAAAACTAAAGTGTAAGTACAGGACGTGCACTCAAACAATTTTATTATTTTCATATCGTTCATTATCCTTGCGGTTTCCGTAAATTGTTTTTAACTTTTAATTAATTGCTCCGTATTAATCAGAATTTACGCGTTATATAATCCTTGATCTTTGATTATGATTATGTCTGTGCATCCTTTTTTACATTTTCAGTTTAAATAAATTCTCAAATTGAAAAAGTTGCACGCGCTTCATTAAATGTGGCTAATTTTATTAATCAGAAAAATATCAATTTTTGGAAACATAAAATAAATGTTTCATAAAAGTTTTAACGCAACAATTTTATTTATTTATATTTTAAATTTCTGTTTCTGTTTTCCATTTAATTGTTTCACAAAACTGTAGGTTTTGTCCGCTTGGATGTTTTTTGCTTAGTCAGCGGTTTTCTGGCAATCGTTTGCGTCTGGCCATTATAATGACTATTCTCAAAGTTTTCAGTCTTTTTTGGCAATTTATTGTCGCTTTAGTTGTTGTTTTGCTGTTATTTTCAATAGACCACATTCTTTGTGTTTGTCTGGTTGTTTTACTGTTAACAATTATTTATGGCATTTTGTCAGAAATTCTTTAGATTAACGCCAACAAAAAATACTGGAAGCATTTTATTAGCATGGTGCATGTCAGACAATAAAATATTAGTTTAATCTATGGAAATATTTGGAATTTTATTTCTAGTGTCGTTAATTATTAATTGGTTTTTGGAATAACCAAAAATAGAACAAACCCTAAAAGTAATTAGGAAAACAAAACTAAATGAATTTATAATTATTTTATTTAAAAAGGGCTCATTTAAAAATGTAAAATGCTTACAACAACATAATTTTCGAATATGTTATATGTTTCAAAGCCAAGATTGTATAAATATAACTTTGCTTATTGTTAGTAAAAGGACTGTATGATATTGCGGGTTAAACATGTTTTTAAAATAATCCTTTCAGTTTAATAAAGAATTAATTATTCCATTTTAATAATTTTTTTTCTTATTTTTCAGAAAATTTTCTTAACTTATGATACCATAAATGCAAAGGTAAGCTAACTGCTATACATAATTTTTGAAATGATTTTACAATATACCTCATATTATATCATAATAAATTTAGAAATTTTTATATAATATTCCTATAAATATACATATGTACTTACAAATCGCATGAGCATTAACTTTAAATGTATTTTTATATTAAGCTAAGTGAAACATTAAAGGTTCTTTTAATATTCATAATATAAAGTAAAAATTAAAATTAAAGACTAGAAAAAGACAGTGAAAAATTCCACTTTTGCGCATTTTTAAAATTTAAAGGCATCGAATATGGTTGCCAACTATGATTTTTGTATATAAATAAACCTTCTGGTTTCAGATTTGGTATCAATTTCTCCATGCTACATTATATTACATGCCCTAGACATGGTGTACATTGATATTATATTTACTTTTTAGCGCAAAAATGGGTTATAGAAAAGTATATATTCTTGATCAGCGTTACCTTTTGAGTCTGTTTAGCCATGTTCGCGCGTCTGATTTCTGTGAAAATTACGATTACGTGAAAACCAAGCAAAATAAGTTGATGAAATTTCATTCAAACACTGGTATATTTTCAATTATAGCTCATGGTATTGAGAATGGACTAAATTAGTTACGATCACACCCACCGCCCATGCAAATAATACATTTGCAACACTAAGCTGAGAGAATATTTTAAGTTGATGAAACAACTCTCCTGGTCATCAAGTTTGCATTATTAGGAATAATGTTTTTAGACTGGGTAAACTATTCCAACGACTGGTGTGGAAAATGTCATGAATCAGATTAACATGGGTTCGTTACCTTACCTAATCTAAGAATAGTTTGAAGAAGCTCTGAACAAAAATTAGGCGAATTTCGGTGTGTCAGTTCCAACACTATCAAAAATTACTAAACGATATATTGAGACAGTCATTTGAGATACTGGAACAAAAATATTGGTTATAGTTCGGACTTGTGCAAAAGTGAGCAAATTTTGGTAAAAGGGCGTGGTACATCCCACATGAAGAAAAATTTTAAACGTTATAGTATGAAAGTTATTTAAAGATATGCAACTAAATTCCAGCAAAAACTAGGACCAGCTTCTCGTATTGACACAAATAGGACGAACTCTTACAAGATGACGTGGCACCTGACATACCATCAAAATTTTAAAAATTTCATAGGATGAGATATTTTTTGGAAAACCGCTGGACAAAAGTTAGGTGAACTTCAACCAGAAATATAGCAACTCCGATCAAAAATTTCAAAACTCTACACTGACAAAATTACTAAGGCCAATGCAACCGAATTTCATATATGATATGATAGATATAACAAAAAAGAGAAAAGTCGACCTCTCGTGCCATTATAATTAATTATAGTTAATTGAATTTTTAAAAATAGTGATATAAGTTTCAATTTTTTTTAAAAGATTTAGGAAAAATGCATATCGATTAATTTTTAAAAATTATTTCAAATAGCAATTTTATATGAAATCGTTAAACGATGTAACGTGATTTATCTTCCTTTCAACCCTTAGCATTCGCCTCGATTCCTATGATAAAGAAAATTATACTGGGTGTCCCATTTTAACTTACACAGCTGAATGAGTCAAAAAATTGCAAGTCATTCAAAAAATTTTTCAAATAAAAGTTAGTGGGTATCAGAGGGCTGATTCAGACATGATCTTGACCTACATTTTCAAGGTTATTTGAAGGTCAACTTTAGTTTTTCAAATGGAAACCCCTATTTTTGACCTCAGATTCCAGAAGAGCGCAAAGTTCTACGTTCAGATAGGTATTCATGTTAGAAGTGACCCCTGAAGGTCGAATTCCCGCTTGGTGCAGAAAAGCTGCAGCCAGTTAAGGCAAGATTGTGCAGCGGTCCAGCCAATGACTACTAGCTTTTCTGCACCAAGCGGGAATTCGACCTTGAAATGACCTTCAGGGGTCACTTTGACCTCTAACTTGACTTTTGACTTATTCAGCTGTTTAAGTTAAAATGGGACATCCTTTATTTGCAGAAAGTTTCGACAACTCCTTATACTCTTTTATATATGGAATTTTTATAAATCTCGCCTTAGTAAGCAAAATTTACTTCTTTCAGGAATATATATACATATATATTATGACTCAAAATCTTAAGAAGTCTGAAAGTCTTTATTTCATATTTCAAATTTCATAATTCTGCACTATGGTTCACATTTTAATCCCATTAAAATATTTAAAGCCTTAGACCAATCAATTGCCACATTGTAAAGTTTTGAAGCATTAATAAAATATACTGACATAGATAGGCATAAATAATAAGCAAAAACACGCTAAGTGCATGTAATAAATACTATATTGGTTGCGATTTTCATATCACTCGTTTTTTTATACTGCATATAAATAAAAGGCTACAGGATACTTTTATAGCGTTGACTATAACGCGAATATAAAAGAAAATTTAAACATTGCCTTTATGGAACATCAATAATGTGATGGTTTATTGTTGTTTGAGGTGTACACACCAGTAACCAAAAAAAGGCCAACACTAAGTGCGATAAAAATATGTCAATACAACTTATACGAGTATGACCATGCAACCAACCAGTAAATAAAGGATAACCTTCATTGTGCCAAACAAAAATGAAGTGATGATGAAGAAAAAAGTAATCACGTAAAAGTGATGTCGAAACGTTCATAAATTTTTGTTACACGAAAAACTTTTGACCAACGGCAGCAACGTTCCAACAAAGGAGTTATGGTCATGATGATGATGACACTGATTTAACTGTGATTTTTGCTGGATGGAATTTGTGATATGACGTACAAATTTTTAAAGTTTTTCTATTACGCATTACTGAAAGGACATAACGCTACTAGGATATCAAATATCAAATCAAAGGACTCACTTCAAATTGCTATAATGCAATGCTGTTTGTTTATACCATCAACATTTGTGGTAAATATTTATATGTTTCAATGTATGACACACAATCAAATTTTGTGGTCTTATTGATGTAGCAAATGATATATTGATGATGGAACACTTGCCTGTGATATTCCTGATAATTCTGTTTGCATATTTCACATAGCTCTATAAGTAAACTTCTCAACGGCCTGAAGTAAATGATATCGATTAACAAGAATTATGTTGTAATTTGGTTAACATATGTTCTAATAACTTGTCACATCATTGTCATACATAGTTGAGCACATTCTCTATGTATTCCTTTATTGTGACAGTGTTTTGCCCCTTAAATTTTTACTATAATTTAGTTATTAATGAAGAATACGAGTACTAAAAAAAAGTACTAATTTTTAAAAGAATAGAAATTTCATGTATAAAACTAATCCATTATCTAAATAAACGAATGTTGTAGGAGTTAACCCTATATACATGAATTTTTAAAGAAATATTGAAAAAAATTTTGGACACCAAGAACATACACCGAAAAAAAAGACCGTACTAAATTTGAAGAACTGCCTTCCTCCGATTTAGTGTAAAAATTTTCCTTAATCTAAGTTATTTTTCCTCATATTGATGAAAATATCGTCTCATTTAGTAATTGAGTCCTTTGAAATGAGTTCATGTTTCATTAAAGCAAGTCAACGCTCTTCCTCAAATATAGAGTTTGTGGTTTTAGTAAAACTTTCCTTTGAAATAGTAAATTTTTCTTTGGGAAAAATTTTTGAGGACAACTTGTTCCTCATTTGAGTAAAAACTTCCTCAATCTAATGGAATGTTTTGTTTAAGGAAAATCGTACTCAGTTTCTTCAAAAAATTTACTATAACGTAGGAAAGTTTTCCTTAATAAATGAGTGGCAACACTCGCTGCTTTACTCGCTGAAATTAATATCTATTCTTCTCGTAAGTATTCTGTTTTTGTCTATATATTTATAGTTTTCTACTTGTTTTTTAAATAAAAAAATAAAAAAAATAAAAAAAAAAATTATTTCGTCGCCGGGATTTGAACCGAAGCTATCCTGATCAGACAATGGTTGTTACACGCGCAGTTTAACAACATCATTTTAGTATATCTTAAAAATGCTGTCGGTGGCTGAGTTGGGTAAGATGAGCATCTTTGAACAGTGGCATGGCGCAGAACACAGGTTCAATTCTCTGATCGGGTGACAGGTAAAAAAAAATTTAAGTTCTTCTTTGAAGTTTTAAAAACGTATTACAATTAAAATAAGAATGACTGACAATAAGTAACCAACAAATAAGAAAATAGAAAATTAACAAATTTTTGAAATCAACGAATTTAATTTAAGTAAATTTCTTTCATTTAAGGATACCTTCATCCTTAGAAAAAGTAAAATTTTCCTCAGTTTAATAACCTTGTCCTCACATTGAGTAAACTTTTCCTTATTTCAAAGCAGCAACATTTACTTGTACTAAGGAATCTAACTTACTTATTTTGAGGAACCCATGGCTTTAGCTCGTATTGAAGGACATTTTTTCCTTACATTTAGGCATTTTTCCTTAAACGGAGTAAGTTTTTTTTTCGGTGTAGGATTTTCCACTGGGAACTGCGACCATTTGATTTTTGTTCAACAGTTTGAAGGTTCGTAGGGTTTTTTTTTTAATAAAAGCGTGAATATTTTAGATCATCTCAAATATCTGCAGTGTGGAAAAACCGGTTTAAAGAGAAATTTAAATTTTATATGAAAACAGCCCACAAAGAGTCGTAAGATTCGGGCTTCACGAGATCTCAATTGGCTGCTGGTAATATCCCACTAATACAAAGGTATTTCAGATGTTTTAATAAAATATTTATATCTTTTGCTTATGACTTTAAATTAGGTAAAATATCCTTGCACAGGCCATGCTCTCTAGATGTAAGGTACCCGTTCACTCAAAATTGATTTTTTTTTAATTTTGGTACCTTATAAAAGGCAATGTAGCTAAGAATAAAGAAGGCAATATGTAAATAGAAAATCTCAAATATTAAATTTGAAATACATTTGCAATTGTAACTCCCTCTTTGTGTCTCTGTATTGTGTTTTTGAAAATGACCTATGTAGTTACATCTAAAGACAGTTACTATTTCGTCAAATTTTGAGCAGAAATTTAATTTGATTAATGTGAATTGTTTCATTTATTTTTCATCTCGATAGCAAAATTTTACTGTGCAAGGATATGCTGATTTATTATTGCACACGTTAATTTGAGCAGAGTATCAACGTTACAAATTCTCATTAGTAACATAAACCAAATTATGGTTTAAGTTATGACAAGGTTGCACACGAGTATTTATAGCATTATCCATTAGTTACACAGGTGGTATGCTACTATGTAATATGCCTTCTGTTGAGGTAATTACTTTTAACATCATGATGCCGTCATTGAAGTTAGAATTTCTTACTTAATAAAATGAAAAGAAAATGTTCACATGAAGTCATAATATTTATATTTTAATTAAAATATGCCATGGATTGCTTTTAACGACATGCTGTTAAGACAAATTATTGCAACCATTTCAACCAGGTAATTTTAGTTTCAAATTACAGAGAGATAGGAGCATTGATGCTTGACTTATGTCCATTAAATCCTTATAAATTTTACAAAACTATGTTCAATTCAAGACAAACTGTAAAAGTGACTCTATTATCCTTACAAAAAGCATTCAGGTATTTATTTTCTAGAAATGTCTCATTCATAAGCATTTCTGCTGCCAACTATGTTATCGATTTCTTCATAAATTTCTAATTGCTCGAAGCCAAAGAAGTACGTGGCATTGAATAAATCATAACAACAATGGGTTTGAGTTGACAATGCAATGCAACTGCACAATGGAACAGGAACATGTGAGCGATGGGGTTATATTAGAAAAAGATAGATACATATATAAAAATAAAGAAACTTAAAAACATTATCAAAAGTTTGGTTTTAGTTTAGTTTTAGTAATTTTTCGATGATAAAAAAAAATTCAATATTTCGTTAAAATCAACATTATTTTTGTTTTCATGCAGACTTATACATAAATGAACCAATTTAAAAAAAAAATAACTGTAGTATACCCAGAATGACAGAGAACTTTTTTTTTCATATTGATGTATTGATATATTGGCGAAATTTTGAAATCCATCGTAAGACTTCAGTCAAAAATATTGCAATGATTTAAAATTGAATTTGGAAACTGTGATTCTTTTCTACATTTTTAATAAAAATTGGAGCATAAAACTTTGTGATTCTCGTTAAATTTCACAAAATGCATAAAGTATCTCTTGGAAGTAAATTTTTCTCTTAGCATTTCAGTTCACAGTATTTTTTATGACCTTCATGTGCAAACTGCAATATCTCAGTTTCTTTCACTTGCAACAAAAGTGCACACATCATTAAATTCTCTATCAAAACGATGAAGTGAAGACTATCAGAAAAACATGTTCTCTTGCCACAAGCAAAATTGCAACGATTTTGTTATTATTGTCATTGTAAATTGCGACCGCTGCAATGATAATAATGATGCCGATAAAAAACTACTACCGCTGCAATGATAAAAACTACACTGATGAAAGGAAACAAACTGAATAAAAAACCATATAGCATTTCCGATGCTACAAAAAATATTTAACTTGGCTTGTGATTCTAAGAATATTGCAGCTCGCGAATGTTTAAGTTTAATATCTCTGATCAAAGCTTGAGATGTTACACTGGAAATCAGTTGACTTGACTTCATTTGTGGTAAAAACGATGAAGTTTCACAAAACGTTTAGTGTTATGAGAATTTTATTTTGCCAACAACCAAACCTTTAATGTTGGTGTGAAATTCATTATACTTAGCTAAACGTTTTGCTGTAAAATGGTTTCATTTCCACTAAAAACTTAACTGCAGTTGGAACATTGTCCCGCAAATTGTTGTCGCGCTTGCACTAACAACAATTGTAAAATTTAAGGCAATCGAAGCACTACGTGAATACAACTTATTTTTCGCGAATAAAACATTTAAATGGAATTCGACGGTATTGCATCAGTGCGCGTGACACCTTCCATATTGACAAAAACTTGTAAGCGTTACATTTTTTTAAAATTTTTTTTACTATTTCAACTTTTTTCCAATGTTTTCCTTTCGATATCTTCGAGCTCTTTCTACTTCATTGAATTTACCAAGATTTTTCAACATTTCATCAGGACTTTTTTAACTTATTTCAATTTTTTTCGAGATCTTCGACCTCCATCAACTTTTTTCAACATTTTCCATAATTTATAGACGTTATCAGGCTTTTTCAACTGTTTTGAACTCTCCCAACGTTTTTCAACCTCATTCAACTTTTTTCAAAATTTGCAATTTTTTTCGAGATTTTAAATTTTTTGCAAACTTTTTCGACTTTTTTCAACATTTTCCATGCCTTTTCAACTCTTTCAGCCTTTTTCATCTGTTTCAAAATTTTTTAACCTCTATACACTTTATTCAACTTTTTCCATTTGTCTTGATTTCCCAACAGTTTTCGGCTTTTTCAAATCATATCAAAATTTTTTATACTGTTTTGACTTTATTAGAATCTTTTGACATTCAACATATATAATTTTTTTTTTTTTTAATTTTTCAATTATTTTAAATATTTCCCAAATTTATTTCACTCATCATTCAACTAACATATTATTTCGACTTTTTCAACCTCAAAGTGCGAATACGGACTATTTATACGCCCACATGTCATATAGCTTCATCTGTTAAAGTGCTAGTACTTTCACAAAGATATCAATCGCTTGACAAAATTTTGCGCGAATGTGTATGCTAAACAAGCTGTAGTGATGAAATAAGTATGTTTTTCAATCGATATATCTAGTACATAACATCTTTTCTCAGTAATTATTTTTTTTTTCAAATGTTTTTATTGAATTTTCAAACTTTTATAAGCCATCCGAATGTCAAACGGACAAACATTTTCATGGATATTGTTCTTTCATTGCGGCTGATCCTTTAACTCTTAGGTCGACATTTAAAGAATACCTTCTTATTTCAAATTCAATAAATTTTGCTACACAACAACTTTAATGCCAGTTTTCTTTTTTCTTCATAACTCTACTACAGCAGCACCATTGACTTCAGCTGTCCTATTTATTTTCGCACATGTCCTCTGACAATATATACTGCAGCATTCAGACTTCATTCTCATACAATTCACACTATCAGCAAAAACCATTACCTCTGTTTTTCTTCAGTTCATTTGGAAACAATGCGACATGTGTAGCAATCTTATCAAGCAACGGCTCTACCGAGTACGAGTTGCTGTTCTCTGCCTTTCGCTATGACTTAGCATAGTGGTAATTTAGACCATTGGCGGCGAATTGTCCTGGGAAATTGTTTGTAATAGCAACATCAAGTAGAAAAATATCTGTGAAATAATCAACATTTTTTATATTGCTCATTCAATGTTGATGGAGAGTTTTGTTTTATTTCTTTTCAAGTGAACTTGTACCATTACTCCCATATCAGTATTAAGCTACATATCGACTGATTACAAATGAAAAAAGAAAGGTTGTGAATAGCATATTATGAGTTTTGGGAAAGTTTCACTATTTTATAGCAAATGTGTAATGTTTTTATTTAAATATTAAATTTAAATGATTTTCTTAATACTTTTTGTTTAAAAGTATTGCAAGACTTACATTTTTTCAGATACGACAATTAGCAAAATTGTAACCCATACCGCAAGATAAAACCTATTAGTGTCCTTGTACCAAGCCTAATAAAATTATTTTTACAACTTTCTTAAAACTATAATTTGAATCTTTGGTTTAATTTAGGATGTGTCAAGCCCACTTTTTGTTAATATTTTCATTCATTTGGATCTTTTTCCTATAAAAATTTTGTTTGCAATTTCTCTTAACAATAATATTTTCCTCGTTGTTGCCACATTCAAATTTGGATTCTAAAATAAGCATATAATATTCTAAATCTATTAATTTTTTAAAAAAAAATTCTCAATTTTATTATTTAAGACTACAAAAGCATTGGTTTCAGATTAATATAGGGCTGTAGCATCTTTGGATCCATCTTTGGAAGAAATGAGAGCTCGAAAAATTTTGTGCTCTTTATATTTTGATTTCCGAAAATGATAAAATATGTCCATATTTATTTTAGAAGAAATATATTCGGAGATACTTCAACTCCATTTTTTTTTTTTTATTTTAAAATCGACAAAAAATGAATACGCATCGAAGCAAAGCATCTTCCAAAATGTGCCTTCCTAACTTAAGCGATTTTAGTATTGTGTTTCCGCATTGTTGTCTGACTTGTTTTGTTTAAAATAGAATAAGTTTTATATAAATCGCTACAATATTTTTTATATTATAAAAGTAAAGACATTGCTGCTAAATATTTCATCATTTAGAATATAATTTTGCCTCAAATAATTACCACTCTACCTGCTGAACGCTTCATAATTAAGAAATCGGGTTTTGTTAAAACAAATCGATCGTCTCTCAAATGCGGCATTTCAGAATTTTTGAAAAAGTGGTTAAGATACGATCAAACCTTACGACATTTATTTAGTTGTGGTAAAAAATATGAAAAATTACATTGGTAGGTACTAAAAATTAGAACAACAAGAAAATGCGTTTACATTAAAAAAAACCAAGCTTTCGAAAATTTAAGTCGAGATATTCCCAAAAGCTTTTGTCAAAGCGAGAGTTATATGAAAGAAGTTCTTGACCAAAAAAAGTAGCAAAAAGCTCTAGTACATAGTGTCGAGTATTTTTTTTTTTTTCTTTTTTGTTGCATCACACAATTTTTCCTACTGGGATAAACTCTTTTTAAAAGAATGTTCTTGCTCTCGACGTTATTTCAAATAAAAATTCTTCTCATCCATACGAAAATGCAGAGCAAGAATTTATATACTTCGTTTGATAGCAACGTTGCCATAACAGTTGCAGTTGATTTTCTTAGTAAAGGTTGTTATTGTTGGTCTTGTTGTTGTAGTAGTCAAGGTTAGTTTCATCCAAGTTACTCGTATCAGTATTGGTACTTTGGTATTTCAATTCAGTTGGTTGTCAGTTTAAATTCAAGTAATGTGGTTACCAATGTTGCTTCTACCATTTGTCAATTAAAATTGAATTTAATTTTTTATTTTTTTAATGAAATTACTTCTATAATTTATCATGCACCATATGAGGAAAGTGCCCAAGCCTTCGTAGCTTTTGCAATTGACTTTGATCTGCAAAATATTTTATATAGAGAAGTCCTGCGAATTTGATTTAATACTTTATTGCAGTCCGCCTCAATATGGAATGAGGGAAATTGGGGCATTGCGAGACATGGTGGATTGTGAGAGATAAAGTTTATCATCACAGTCTAAAAGCTTGACAGTTAAAAAATGGAGGTCGTCGTGTTGTCTTTGACCAAGCTCATTTTTTTATTGGCATTCTATGGATGTACAGGTGCTTATTAGTTCTGTGCGACATACTTCTTTAAAAATTATCGCATGGCATTGATATTTTGTCACTCTAGGCGCACAAAGATTTTACTTAAGTGGAGGCATGGGGTCAACATAGACCTACAAACATTTTTTTTAAATTATTACATGCGGTTAAATAGTTATGAAATCAAAGATTAAAATAATTATTTATTATTAATTTATCTCTTATTGATTCAAACAAAACACATAATATTCTTTGTGAAAGTAACAACAATATTCATTCTTCTTATGTCTTATAAGAAAAAGCACTTGAAATCAACTTTTTCTAAAATTTTCTGACCTTATGCGACTACTTAAGGGTTAATGAGTGAATCATACACTGCCATTTTCTCATTCAAAGCATATGGAGGATAGGGTCGGTCGATTTTGGACTTTTTTCGATTTTGGCGCATTCAGGGAGAAGTGTGGCCGCAAGTCGATTTTCACCTTGCGTTGCGGCGCGCCGCCTTCTCGCTCGTATCTCGGGAACGGATCGTCCTACGGCCATGATCATTTGTACCATTTCGGTAGCTAATGATGCGAAAAACAACTTCTGTCTCAAACATTTTGCAATGAGAGGCGTATTTCAGGCACTAGGTAGGAAATTTCACGATTTTAGGCAAATTTCCGAAATTTCAAGACCGAAGTTGGGTTTGAAGATGCAGTCCGTTCTTAAAACGGAAAATTGCATTGGAATCAGGAAGTACTAAGGCAACTATTCCGCACTATTAGAAATATCGAATCGAAAAAAGTCCAAAATCGACCCACCCTAATGGAGGCTTGTGAGCCACAACATTTTTGGCAATATCGAGCACAATCAACAACAAAAATTTAAGAATCAATTTAAAGCTGAAACAAGAACAGCTTTAACATTTTCTGCTTCCAACAGATTTTATAAAATGTACCTCAAAAATTAATTCTGAAACTAAAAAGATTCGAGCATATTTCTTGAATTCTTAATAAAAATAGAAATTGATTAATATCTCCCTAACTGTTAACTTTGTTAAAAAAGCATAGAAAATTTTACTGTAACTTTGTTATTGTATATATACTGCATTATACTACCTTAGCTTAATAAATTAAAGCAGAATCACTGCAATTATAGAACATTTTCAGTTTGTTTACATTATTCTTTTTTGATTTAGCATTCTATCGATGTCAAACAATCTCATAAAAAGTTCAGCTCAACGAATTTAAGCTTTACCCAGACACAATTACGACTATTATAACCCTCCGTCTCCGCCCAACCACAAACCGCATTCTTTGTTGCTGCTTGATAAGCGCTCAATTTAAAAATTTTATATTACCATAAGGAGCAACAACTTGACATAATGAAAGAACAACAATGCTATATCAAATGCTACCATTGTATGAGTTTAATACTTGTAGATACTGGCAGTAAGGCAAACAATAGCAAATAACTAAATCCAACCACAACATTTGCCAAGAATTCAATATGCGCTCTGTGCCATTGTAAAGAATTCGTCTAGCAAGTTAATTTTGTTAATACGTATGAACTCTTACTGAAAAGTATGCAATAAATTTTTCAGTTAAATCAGTATCTACTCCTACTCTCGACACTCATGTAACATATTTGGAAATACTTGTGAGAAATTAAGATAATATAGCCTTGCAGCACAATTGTTCTATTTTTAAAATTCACAATTACAGTTTGAAAACTAAATACCCCTATTGGAGTACAAACAATGTGGATTTACTGAAATGTTGCGCCAGCATTTTTACTGAAACTGTCGTAGTTTTTTTACATTCAATACATGCAAATATGTACTGGTATTTATATATGAATGTATGTGTATGAAAATTTTGAAAAAATACCTGCACAATTTGATTAAAATGGAAGAACCTTAATTAATTAACATACTTTTTTATTAAATACTGCGGGCATAACTTTTGTTTTTACAAATGGTTTATTTTAATAAATACCGTTGAACAATATAAATTACATTTATAATTTCAGAAAATATTTATGCATGGTCGACCATACTTATGAAAGTTTTTATTGCTTAAACATGCAGCTAGGGCAGCCAAAAAAAAATCCGGTTAACCTTGTCGTATGATTAACGTAGGATAGATGGGTTAAGTGAGACAATGAATTGAGGCGTCCAGTTGCAAAACCGGCCAAGTTCAAAAAAATCAAGTTTTGAGATATTCTCATATATCAAAATGTAGACCATTAGATTAAAAAAAAAAAAAAATTTTTCACAATAAATATTACATATGGGTATTTCCGTCCAACACATTTAAAGTAAAAAAGAAGTCAAAATAAAACGAATTTTTATTGTGACAATAGGCTTAACTTATAGCTCTTAATAGACTCTATGATTGGCGCTAAGGTTGATTTTGGACAATTTTTCGTTTTCAAGATAATTGCAAAAAACCAAGGCGTTCGCACGGGACAAAACCAGAAGTAGTTTTTGCGGTCAACAATTCAAATGCCGATTTCAACAAAAACTGAGGCAATATATAAATTAGATTGTTGTGCATTGATGTCCCTTTAAAAATTGTTTTGATTTTACTCAAAAATTATTTATACTTTTTCTTAATTTAATTTTAATCACGTGTTGTACGGTACATTGTTTTACATCATGATATTTATATTATTTTTGTTGCTTTTTAATCAAATTATATATAAATTAGATTCGTAAAAATATTTTTTTAACAACATGTTTTTATTTTCACAAAATAACAAAACTATGTGGTATGAATAAATATTAAATATTTTATTTTCATCGCCGCCGTTTTTGCTCATCTAGATTTAAATAGTTTAAAAGTACACGGTGGGCTTTAACCAAGTATAAATGAGAGGTTGAGTTACTACAGAAACTTGAATGGGGAATTATTTGGGATGTTGTTTATAACTTATTATAAATTAATAAATAATTGATTTTCGGTATAGTTAATCTAAAAATAGCAATAAAAAAGCAATATTAAATGAGGCATAAGCGGTAAACTACTCAACAGAAATACTTTGGATGGGTTTGTATGGAATGATTGCCATAAATTGGAAATAAATAGATTTTTATTAACAGAAATGCTGACTTCAAAAATTTTATAAATTTTGCAATACAGTTTTAAGTTTTCAAGTTATTCGAAAAAATCTTTTTCAAGACTGATCTCTTGTTTTTTAAAAAACCATTTCATTTCATATCTTCTATCCCAAAAATGATAAAAATGGGATAATACCAGGGACCCAAAATAACTATTATTTGGTTTTTTGTGATTGAAAAAATTGCCCAATTTTAAGGAATATTTCAAAAAATTGCTTTTTAATTCTTATTTATAAGAGATATTATATTAATTGTCGATAACTATTATTTCTCAATTGATTCCTTTTTACGTTGAGTCATAACTATTATGCATAAGAAATTGTTTTTCCATTGTCAATTATTTTTCAATGGTGGTCCAAAGTACCAAAAATGTCTGAACTTGGTCCAATTTTAGAAATTTTTGAACAAACCAATCGATAGGGAGAGGTCGAAATTGGATTTTGGCCACCACCAGAGGTGGTCCTGAGTCCCAAAAATGCCAGATTTCGATCCATTTTCGAAAAAAAAATGTTATGCACCAATCAATGGAAAGAGGTCGAAAATGGATTTTGACCATCATCAGAGGTGGTTCCGAGTTCCAAAAATGCCCGATTTCAGTCCATTTTTGAAAAAGAAATGTTATGCTCCAATTGATGGAAAGAGGTCGAAAATGGATTTTAAACATCATTTGGAGTATCTCCGGACCCTAGAAAAGACCGTTTTTGACCCATTTTCGGAAAAATTTTTTTTTGCTCCAATCGATTGGGAAAGCTCGAAAACTAATTTTGGACATCACGACCATTACTTATCGGTTGGAGCAAAAAAAAAATTGTGGGGTGCTTCAAAAAAAACTTTTTTTTGAACCAATCGATAGGGAAAGGTCGAAAATAGCCATTTCCGAGATCAATCTATCAACTGGTGCAAAAAAAAATTTTTTTTTGAAGGAACCTAAAATTTTTTTTTGCTCCAACCGATAAGAAATGGTCGGCAATGGCTTTTGGACATTCCTGGTAGCAACCTTAAAATTTTTTTTTTTAATGATGTTATACTCGAATACGAATAAGTTTTCGAATTTAAAGGATACTAGTACTTCCATTTCAGTACAAATATTGTAAAAAATGAAGAAATATAACATCTCTTACAAAACAAAAATAAATATTTCAAGCAGGATTTTTCATTTTCTTAAAAATATTTTTATTTGTTTGATTGAAACACAAAAATTCTTGAACAAAATATAAAAATACTTACACACTCAAGCTGTTGATGCTGTTAAGGACACTTGTCGCTGTTAAGCATCTCCAGTTATTTTTGTTGTTGCTAGCTGGTTTATTAGGGCACAGAGCATCATGTTCCAAGGCAAGCGAACGAGCACAAGGAAAACAATATCTACGACGAATTCCACAGAAAATACTAAGTGACTCGCTTTAAGTTAATGTTTGTTTTCAAATTCTTTTAAAAGTTTCTATCAGGAAAAAGGAAAAAGAAATGACAAGAATTATATGTTTTTTTCTTCCCATATCACTTGAAATTTTCAAGTCACATCTTGTGTAAACGTCAGCAGTTTTTGTAACTGTAACTAACTGTTTAATAAATGCAAATAATTTATTATCGATAACTTTCATCCGCTAGGGGCAACATGTCATGTCAGGGTTTACGCGTAAAAGAAATATAGCCTCTTTTTTCAAGAGCTTACTAAGCAAAACTAGTGTGGTTTTTGAACAAAGTGGCAAAATAATGCATTCATCTTTGATTTAATAAAAAAAAATTTTAAGTAAATTGTTTGAACAATAATTTTTTGATTTATAAAAATCTTTCTCAAAATATTTTCAACACAACATCTGCTTCCTAACTTTATCACATGTTATCCTTTAATCAATCCTTTGTCAAGTGGGCCACTTTATCCAAATATCACAGAATTTTAGATAAAAATGCCAAACTGGGCTTAAAGTTTTCATTGAAACTATGACTTTACCATGCCGTGTGGCTTTTTGCAAATTTCAAAATGGCGGCTGGATATGGCGTCCACCATGGAAAAGTTTGCGTAGTCTTTGTAAAATAATGAATAAAAAAATTTAGAAAATATCAAACAAATATTTATTATGGTTTGAAAAGTGACTTTTCATCACTTTTTATCTATTTTTCTCCATAAAATTTGTGTTTAAGGCACACTGAGTAAAAAGTTATTGAATATTATCTATATTTTATTTTATTTTATTTAAGATTTTTTCTTCTATACCTTATACATTTTCTTCGCCTAAAATAGAATTAAAATAGAATAAATGAAATATTTTGAAATTAATGGAAACAGCTAAGTGCAAATGTTTCAATAAAATAATTTTGTGCAAATTGTGGCTCAAATACAAATTATTGTCAACTCAACTAAGTATGTTGTTATGAGCGAACACTATATTAATATCGTGTATTGAACTATGTAGATTCGCGACAACGGCTTAAGTTGCTTAAGTTGCGCTTCTTAAGAAAAAAAGAGTATGAAAATATTTTGACAGAAAACCGACACTAACGCTCTTTCTTAAGTTCAAAAATTAAGCGATTTTTAATAAAAAAAAACCTATTTTGTACAACTCTGACTTTGGCGCAAAAAAATATGCAGCACTTTTTCGCTTTAACAACACAATGCCGCACGGTACACGTTTCTGGCATAAACATTAAAAATTTGCTATAAAGCATAAATTATTAAAAATTCCCATAAGTGTGGCACGTTACAAAATATGTGGCAATATGAGGTTTCAACATGCCCGGTGGTATTTGTGTGTGTGAATTATTGTAATTTCCTCATTTTTAAACATAAAGAATAAATTTCCTCTCATAATTTGGTAAAAAGAAACAAAATAACTTCGAAGTTATTTTCCAGCAACACATCAAAAATGTATGATGACTTTCTTTGTACTGAAACTTTTGCTGTTTTTTATTCTACAAAAATATATAATAAATAAGTGCTTTAACTAAGAAGCTGTGTGCTATGTTAAATTCTTGAGTAGTGAATAAAATTTCAATCACAAAAATAACAAAAACAAATGACATTTACAAATGTATGTGACAGTTACTGCGTAGTATTTACTATATTTAATTATGCATGTGCTACTTGAAAGCATAGTAATGAATTTCTGTACTAATAATAAATACTTATAAGCAACTACAGCAATCAGTATCTTTACAATTGTTAACAATCCATTGTTTTATATGTTGGAAAATGCCAATTATTATTTGTAAACAAATCGCTTATTGGCCTGTACAGTTCTAGGAAATATATGCCATATTTAATAAAATAAATCAAGCAAACTTAAGTATAGTATTCTATTAGAAATGCACTGTGAGAAAAATGTTTCCTTTCGTAAGAATAACAGTCTTAAAGTGAAATCAGGAATATATTGGTTCGAAATTCTGTCATAGAAATTATTATGAAAGCAGGTGCGCTAGAGTGCAAATTTGTTTTACTATTTTGGTTAAAATCGACTTATGTTGCGTTAAATAGAAGCAAAAACTAAGTTTAATAATGCCACATAGAGAAAAAGCGTACTTCATTTTTTATTGCATTTCAGATAAGAAATTGAAAAGAAAAAAAAACTCGAAAAAGATTTAAGTCGAAATGCGCTTGACAAAAATGCACTTGGGATTATCAAACCCAAAAACCCAGGGTGTTTTAACTTTGTCATTCCGCTTGTAACGATTGGAAGCCCAAGTGGCAGGTATGGAATATTATATATATATAGCGTCACCACCTGAGTCGATTTAGCTTTGTCCGTTTGTCTGTCTGTGGAAATCACGACTACAAAAAAAAAACCAAGCAATCAAATATTATGAAATTAAGTTTCTTGGGTTTTAAAATAGACGAAATCGGTGCACAGGCGCGCCTACCGCCCGTACAAATAAAACATTTAAAACGTTATATTCTCGAAAATACTAGATATTACTTAGACAGACGCTGAAAAAAAGGTGTGAAATTTCAAAGATTACGAAATGACATACTGAGAGAATTAAAAAAATGAAAAGAATTATATAAGGTAATGAATTCAATGAATTTCACAAAAACACTAAGAATATTTAGGAAAAGCTCTGGGCAAGAACCTAACGACATTTATGCAAGTAGATTTGGCACCCTTTACAGAAACAAAAACTTTCAAATGCTATACTGGGAGAATTATTTAAGGTAATGAAACTAAATTTCACATAAATACAAGAAATATAATTTGGTTACTATTCCAGACAATATGTAGCTCCATTATGTCACATTTTTAACGAAAATACACTTAAAATTTGGGACTTAGCACTATGAATGAAATGACTACATGCTGCGCGGGTATGGAAAAAGTTGAGTGCCTGTTCACTAAGAAAAACTTTCAAAGCCTCAGTGGCATCCGAACACTCCAAAATATCATATTTTCAACATGATTTTCTCGAGCTAAAAATATTAATTTGAAAAAAAAAGAAATGTTCAACTTAAAAAAAATATGTTCATTAGTTATTTATTAAGACAATAACTTTGTACCTTATGTGTGGGTTTGCCGTAAGAGATTCCTTATCAGTAATATGAAATCAAATGCGTTTTATCGTAGATGTCATCCTTCAAATGACTACTGTCAAATTTATACTTTACATTATATATTTTACAGTTGTAGTTTTTCTAAGTGTGATTTCTGTTACATTTTATTAAATCATCTTAGAGCTTCAATTTCATTTCCGCTTCTAAAAATATCAATCAAAACTTCAGTGGGTAATAATAATATCAAGCAAATGAATGACTTATAAAATACAATACTAAATAAATTAATTAATTTTATTGTTGATTTGAGTAAATGTTAAGTGACATATTAAATAAATTAATTTTATGAAAATATTTGCCTTAAGGCTTGTGCCATTATTTATGAAATGAAGATTTGAATTAAACTTCAGTGTGAAGTTCTACAAGTTGATGTTAACGCAGCAGTTAAGTGTTAGCTACACCCAACAAAACAATAAATCACAAAATAAGTTACGATGTCAGTTGGATTAATCGACAATTTTGCTATCCTATTACTACTATCCATCTCTTTTGGCACTGCAGGAAAGCGCTACAGGCGGCGGCGCGTAACAGCTTAGGGACCGCAAACCACTAACAATGTGATAATTAATTATTTACAAAAAATAATAAAACACAGTCACAGGCTGTCAAATACTTACATACATAGATTATTTACACCAACAGCAAATAAATACAACAGCAGCAACTAAAGCGGCAGCCCAGCCGACGAAAGTTTACTCCATAGGAGTCAACAAATATTTGACTTCAATGGTGAAAACATCATGTAAAATATTTATTTTATCATATTTTGTTTACCAGAAAAAATTTTTGAATTCAATTTTATGATACACAGTATGACGTATGAAATTAAGGTATTATAATGCGTACAGCAACATATGTAAACTATAAACTACTTGAACCCCGAATGCACTTCAAAAGAAAAATCAAATATTTTTTCGATCTTAATAAAAAAAAATTAAATTCCACCTACATAACTTATCTACTTCAATCTTGAAGTAAACAATTTGTATACAAACCCACGAAGTTATTCAAAGATTAAACGTGCCTTTAGCATCTCAAAAAGGATATACGAGCATGGGAACTTCAGCAAAACACTCGTACTTGCGAAACTTTACAAAAGTGCAAGCAGGAATTTTCTTCAGTTAAAAATTTATAAAATGCAATAAAGAGAGAAAAAAGCACAAAATTCCAACATAAAGATTCACAATAAAATTGTGTGAAGCAGAAAATTCAAGCAATTGCACTTAAGTTTCCCTCTCAGCACTAAGTTACTGAATGAGTGCTATTTCTTGTTTGGTTTACTTAAATGCACTTTAATGCCAAGGAAATTGATTTTGAAACTTTTTCCATAAGAAATTTGCACGAAAAATGAAACAGAAGTAAGTATTGTGTAAATTAAATTTATGTAGGTTTTACAATCGACATCTACATCTACATACTTTAAGATAACTAAAAGTAGAATATAAAAAAAGAAAATATTTTATTGAAATGCAATGTCTAGCACGGTGTGTTTCAAGCAAAAGTTGTTTTTTTTTGTTGTTGCTTTGGTGTTGCTTTTCTGATTTGTTTTTATTCATTTTATAAAACAATCAAATATATCTAAATATAATATATTAAAATAAATAAATAAGAAAAATATTTTATATCTGAGTCACATAAAAATAGATTCGAAAAAAGTTAATCCAACACAGGAAGGAAGGAATGACACTTCAAACTAAATGTACTATATACATATGTCCTTCAACTGGTTTATTTTTATTGGATATATACTTTTTAAGTTGTCAGATCTAACAGTTTTATGTTTAACATTCTATAGTTTCTTTAAATATCATTCATTCTGGCCTTAAGGCTGCGCAACGAGCTGATCGAACATGTTCGAACTCGATTCGTTCGATCCAACTCATCTTACGTTCGTTCGTTGAACGATCCAATACTTCTTCTTCTTCTTCTTAAAATAAGCCAGTAATTCTGAAAGGCATATAAATACGGGGAAAGGACCACTGAAACACTAGGTTTTTATTGGGTCCTTATCGTAGATTGTGATTGTTAATCACTAATAAACTCGATCGCCTTTTAAAAAGACTAAAAAACTTTTCGTTTTAAAAAGTCGTACTTAACCTAAACGTTCCACAGCTTTGAAAAAAACATGTGGAACGGGTCCGACGCTAAGACACACGCAAGCGACTACACCCGAAAACACGTCTGTACTCTATCGCGGAGAAAACGAAAGACCCAACTAGAAAGATTACGTAGGGCCTTTTTTCGTTCCTTTTTATGACTTTTACCAGGTTTTTTTCTTTGTCCTTTCTTTAGTCTTCTTTTTGCCAATTAATCGATTTTCTTAAGAGCTCAGATTTTCATTATTTTAATTTCCAAATATTTAACACTTTTTTCTTTGATTAAAAAGTGAACATTTTGCAAAATTCATTAACTTTTTTTTATTTAAAAAACTTTAGAAAATTTTTTCACTAAACACTTTTTTTATCATTACAAAAGAATTACCAACCAAACAGATTGAACGACAAAACAGAACCAACGATCCATTACGAGGTCCCTTTTCCAACTGGGTTGTTTTGACAGCTATCATGTGTCAAACGTTTATGTTCAGTATTCAATACGACTCAATCATGAATAGACTTACTTCTGAAGAACGTTTATTAATTGTGGAAACTCACTACCCAAATCAGACATCAGTTAGAGAATGTCATAATTGGGTGATCCAATAAGAGCTTCCTACTTTGTTTTTTAAATAAAATACATAAAAATCAATGTATTGATGTAAATCTTTATTTGAAATGATAGTTCGGTTCCTACAACTGAATGTTTAAAAATTAATTCGTTTAAATGTTGCCCACGACTAGTTCTTAAATGTTCCATTCTGTGGGTCAAATATTCGAAAACTTTTTCGAGCACATCGGCCGGTATTCCTTGAATAACACGAGTTGCGTTTGTTTCCAAAGCGTCAATAGTTTCGGGTTTGTCGACATAAACAAGTGATTTAACATGTCCCCAAAGAAAATAATCCAATGGCGTCAAATCACACGGTCTTGGTGGTAGGAAGCTCTTATTGGATCACCCTTTATAGTACGATTGCAATTCATGCGTTTCGAACTGCTCATATGTTCAAGTTTACTTTTATTTCTCATATAAAAAACTAAATAAGACACATTCAGTTTTTTTAAACCTTGAAATAAAACTTAAAAGGTGCGAAAAATTAATGGCACAAGTTCATTTTTTAAAAGATATTGTACGCGAAGTCAAATTTTCACTTGCAGTTACCTTAAGTATAAAAAATGTACCCCACTTAATGCATATTTTTATGTAGAGTTTTTTGTTCAAACTCTGACGTCTCGCACGTAGATGGTAACTTTTATAACTGCCCCCCCCCCCCTAGAATGGATTTGATTTCAATTATATATAAAATTATAATTTGAAAACGAAATGCATAAAAACATAATGCATTACCCAATGGGATAGCATGAATATTTGCCACCCGAAGCGAATAACTAAGGGGCCGTATTATGTAACGCAATTTTTTAAGATTTTTGACCCCCCCTCCCCCTCTCCTTAAACGTTACGGTATCACCCAAGTGATCATGTTTACCTGAAAAGTCACATTTATGTTGCGCAATGTACCGGAAAGTCATTTTAGCGACTTTCGTTATTTTTTAGTCGCGTTTGCTATAATAATAAATAATACAAGAAATTTTTAACTCGCAGCGTAACGCGTTGTTCGAACCCCCCCCCCCCAAATGCGTTACGTAATACTTGAACGGCCCCTAAAACGCTACCTTAATTTAAATTGCTTCCACTAAAAAATTTATTTCTTCTTAAAAAACCTATAACAATTAAATATCATCCGTTTTTATATCACAAATGAAATATGTTTCAATTGATTTAGAAGTTACTGATCGCATTTTCTCATATGATAAAACCATATTGAAGATTACTCATACGACCTGTTGAACTTATTTATTACGCAGGCACAAAAAATCATTGTGCGCGATATATCAAATAGCAACTTACATTTTGGATGTGCTGGACTCAAAACTGAAACTTTATTCTTGAAAAAATAAAAAACTAAATGCAGCTGAAAGTCTGATTTAAGCAAAAATTTTAAATTTCTCACACATGTCCCACAGTAAATATTTGACGCTTCACATAACTTTACAGTCGCATTCAAAAAGCATACATGCTACAAAAGTTTTCTAAAAATCCTTAAGAAATTGAAATGCCAAAATGTCAACCCAAAATTTATAAGTTTCAATTTTAAGAATAAACTTTTAATGCTTCGTCTATAACAAAAGTAATTTATTTTGCAAAAAAAAACTTTCGATTTTTCGCCTAAAAGTATGTGCGAAAAAAAAACTTTCGATTTTTTGTTTGTTTTTTGATGTCACATGTGACAATCACTGTGGCAGCAGGATTTCTTGTCATACCAACTAAGTAGGGGAAATCATATATTTTTCGAAAGGTTGACAGCTAACATTGTTAACAAATTTCTGAAAACACCTACGCTTTCCGGCATTATAACATAAGTGAATTTTTTTACCATTATCCTTACATTGAAAATTGGTAAATGGCAAAATGCCTTAAATTTACTGCACGCCTCAAACTGTTTAAAAGAAGCCATTTACGTCCAGCATTTAAAGTTTAAGTCGTAAATTTTAAAGCAACCTGACACTGAAACTACAATCAAGGAATGGTTTTTGTTTTATCTCATTCAGCCAACTGAGCAACACAAAGAGTGCAACAAATACCATGCATTGACATAAAAAAGGTAGAAGCCACTAAACAAATTGACAGCAACGACACAGAGCAAATTAAATAGAGGGCGCCTAAAGGTATGTGCAAAAAAATGTTTACACGACAAATTTTAGGGAAAAAAACTTTTTTGTGTTGCAAATAGAAAAATAGAACAAAAAAAAACACACACAAGCAGGTCGCAGGTTAAGTGCTGCATCACTACAGTGTTGATTGCCAGCAAATATGCCTTTCCTGGCTGACGGCTTGATAATACCACTTCAACCTTTAAATGTTTCAGTTCGTGGCAAAACAAAGTCTTTGTGATAACTGCAAAAAAAAACAACAACAGCGAAAAGTTATTTTTTTCGCCGTTTGGCTTGTGTTACAAATAGAACACCGCAGGTGTCAAGTCTGTGGCCAAAATGATGTGGCAACACTTTTATATATTAAGCTTAAGAATTCAATGGTCTATCTAGAATGGTCAGTTGGGAAAATCGCAAAGTGTCAGTAATGCAACAAAAATGAAAACGTAACACATAGCAACCTTTGCTTATTTAATGTACTTGTAATTAAGTGGGCTACTACTTTTCGAAGCACAATTAATTCAATGAAATTTTTTTACTGTATCACGGTGTGCCTGCAGGGAATCTAAAGAAAAATCGTGCTACCTCCAATTTGTTTCTTTTCATGTGTTGGCAGCATCGCACAGAAATGTTTTCTGTAAATTTGAAAATAATGCAAGTGGCGCTTTTTTTTTGCACGTTTAATCAATATTTTAATTTTTTTTATATTTATCCCGAATCACCCTGAGTAAATTTTTTTTCGAATTTCAAAAAGATTTTTTAGAAGTATACTATTTAAGACTTAAATTAAAAACTGAATCATTAGTTTTTAAATCCTGCTCATAGTATCCTTGAAATGTCCTGTTGCCATATGGCAACGCTAAGCAGGTTTACGGTGTAGCTGTTTTGATACGTTTTTATTAATTTATTTGCTTTTACTGTATTATAAAAGATATTTTCGTAGTTTTTCATTTTCCTAATTTATTTTCAAATATGCAAAGACCACTATCCTTGAAAGAGGCGCAGGATTTTTTTGAAGAAATGTGTGTCGATGACGAAAATGACGCTCCAACCAATGTCTTCTTGATAAAATTCTATTGCCTAGCGATTGTTTAGTTTCTCGTACTGTTTATGGTGATGATTGACATATAAATTTGAGCATTTGCATATGTGATCAAGAATATTATCGCCAAAAAAATTTTCAAATAATTCATGAGGCTTCATTTCACGACAATCTTCGTAATTGCTTTCTAGAGAAGTGAGAGCAATGGCAAGGAATCAAATTTGCGCCACGTAAATTTGCTGAACTTATTAGCTGGTGGAATTGGCAGATTAGGTTTGGATGGTTGAACACGGCATATTCCTTTTGATGAGCTTGGCAAACAAAGAATTTCATCAATGAATCCAGTATCAGATCTAGGTTGCTCTCGTTCTAAGCTGTTTTCAATAATAATTTCCAAACCAGACTTGAGTTGCTCTGGACAAACATTGTCTGGTAGTCCCCCATCATTATCACCATCATCTTCGCCACTTAAGTCTCCTTCGATATGGGGTGGTTCAATATAAAGACATTGGTTGGAGCGTCATTTTCGTCATCGACACACATTTCTTCAAAAAAATCCTGCGCCTCTTTCAAGGATAGTGGTCTTTGCATATTTGAAAATAAATTAGGAAAATGAAAAACTACGAAAATATCTATTATAATACAGTAAAAGCAAATAAATTAATAAAAACGTATCAAAACAGCTACACCGTAAACCTGCCTAGCGCTGCCATATGGCAACAGGACATTTCAAGGATACTATGAGCAGGATCTAAAAACTAATGATGCAGTTTTTTAATTTAAGTCTTAAATAGTATACTTCTAAAAAATCTTTTTGAAATTCGAAAAAAAATTTACTCAGGGTGATTCGGGATAAATATAAAAAAAAATAAAATATTGATTAAACGTGCAAAAAAAAAGCGCCACATGCATTATTTTCTAATTTACAGAAAACATTTATGTGCCATGCTGCCAACACATGAAAAGAACAAAATTGGAGGTAGCACGATTTTTCATTAGATTCCCTGCAGGCGCACCGTGATATGGCGTGCTCCACAGGCTCTTAGGTCAACTGGAAATTAATGAAAGTTTAATTAAAAATTCTAAAAACCAGGTGAGTATGAGATTTCGTGGCGCGATTTATGAGCTTAATGATAATTCATATAGAGAGTATAGCAATATATCAAGCAGTGTTAAGAGTTCAAGAAGAATAGAACTATACTGACAAGTCGAAGTTTCAAAAATAATCAAAAAAGTAGTTATATTTCGATGAAATTCGAAATTTGTTATGTCAAAACAAAAAAAATTTCGAACTAGTTGATAAACTTCAAATAATCTAGAATAAGTCGAACAATGTCGAGTTTTGTTGAAAAACTAGAATATTGTTGACCCATGCCGAAAGGAGAAGAATTTTTTTTAAAGAAACACGCAACGAATTAAAAATTGCACCAATATGCTACCTCTGTACACATTCAAATACATAAAATATATTCAATGAATATCATTAAGATTACTGGAAAATATTTAATCAATATTGGTAGTACAAACAATTCAACATTTTGTCTGTTTTCGAAGATATTCCAGCTCTAACTAAAGGAGTGCAAAATCTGTTTGTCATTTGATTTTTGGAATATGTAGGTTTTTCGGCGATAGCAATTATATTTGTAAATATATATACATATCATATATTTTCAGAAATTTTTCATAATTAAAATCAAGACTAAGACTGTCCTAAACACCACTTGAATTGAAATTTAAGGATTTTTGTTTTAAAATCTTCAATTCAGTTTTTGAAATTTCAAGAGAGAAGAACACCACAAAATATTTCTTAACACAAAACTTAATAGAAGGTAAAAAAAAAATTTTATTCCGAAAATGCCCCAAGGACATGCATACATATATAATAGGATTTTGTCTAGCACTCAATTAAAAATATCTACAAAATTTTAAATTATATGAGTCTTTCTCATATCCCATCTTTTATTTTTTTTTTCAGTTATTCTACACCTTTGCACGTACATACCCTAATAAAGGATTCATTTGCACATTCTTAATAAATTTTAATCAGCAATATACGACGTGGAGTAAAAGGACAAAAACAGTTAATGTCAGCTTGAAGCTTATCAGTGAAACGTTGCAGAATTTTCAATTGAATTGAATGGAAAATGGAAATTACGATTAGACCGAAAAAAGAAATGTGGACAAAAAATAACCTACAAAAAGTACAACGAAAACACACCCAACCCAACTAAATAGAGGGTAAAGAAAACCGCGCAAACAAAAAGCGCAACAAAAAGAAAAAATCCAAACATTTTTTTTGACCAGCAAATGACGCAACATCTTAGATGCTTCTGTTGTTGTTTTCATCATTGTTGTTGCTGTAATTGTGCCAACAACGAAAACACTAATAAAATAAAACGAAAGAAGAATTCTACAGCAGTAGAGAAAAAAATTTACTAAAATTACACTAGTCAACATAAAAAAGGAAATAATAAATAAATAAAAATCAAATCAATGCAAGCGATGATTATCAACAGCAACCACATTAATCAATCGTTTCTAGCAACAACATCCACAGCTACAACATCGGCTTCATTATCAGCCTTTCGTTTATCACATGCTGATAATAGCGGTGGTGATGGTGGTACAGTTATGGATTCCATTGCACTTGCCGCCGCCACATCACTGGATATTGATAACCTGCCATTAGAACAGCTGCTGAATAGCGATTGGTTTCATCATAATATCAGCCAAATGCTCAACATTTCCATTGATAATCTGACAAGTTTACTAATCAATGCCCAACAGCAACAAACTGCACAAGATGTCGACCCACCCTGGTTGGTGCTGACGCTGACCATCTTCTATTCATTGATTTTTGTTGCCGGCGTGCTGGGTAACCTTATAACCGGCATTGTGATATCCAGAAATAAATTCATGCATACAGCAACGAATTTTTATCTCTTCAATTTGGCGGTGTCCGACTTAATTTTGCTACTGTCCGGTAAGTGATGATGAAATTTAATATTTGATAGCTTGTGAGAAGGCCAGTCAATCTTAAAGTTTGCTTTGAGGGAAATTAGGTACAATGAAAATTTTTTTTTTTGGTCCAATCGATAGGGAAAGTTCGAAAATGGCTTTTGGACAACACTTTGGGAGGCTCGGGACCTTGGAAAGAACCGTATTTGACCCGAAAATGTGTCCCCGAACCATAGTACCAGTTTTTGACCCATTTTCGAATAAAAAAAATTTGTTTTTTCAAACGAAAGATAGCTCAAAAATATTTTTGGACAACACTAAGGAAGGCTCGGGATCCTGGAAAGAACCGTTTTTGACCCGAAAATGGGCAAAAACGAGTACCATGGCCCAGCGTCACATTTTCGGGAGGGAGGTACTCCAAGTGATGTAAAAAATCCATTTTTGACCTTTCCCTTTAGATTGGAGCAAAAAAAATTTTTACCGAAAATGGGTCCAATTTCCCTATCGATTGAAGCAAAAAATAAATTTCCAAAAATTGGTCGAGGAGGGTCGTTCCAGAGTCCGGAGCCACCCCAAGTGATGTCCAAAGTCCATTTCGACGTTTCCCCATATTTTAAAAGAACACACAAATTTTCTCTGATACCTAACAATTGCTTTCTCTTTGAAATCTAGTCTTTCATTTTCAACTCTCTATTAGCGTCAATCAGCTTCCTTCTGTTAAATGTTTCCAAAATCTCTTTCATTCTATTTTTAACGTTATTATGCTCATGTGCCCTAACAATTGAATGTTATCAAAAGCAGGCATTGATGACATTGTCCACATTCATTTCAGTTGGGTATTAACGTGTTCATTAATATGTCACAAGCGACCAAAAACAAAAATTTCATAGCAAGAACTACCCGTATAACCAAGGCAATTAGGCTTGATTTACTCCTGATAAATTTTGATGACGGAAAATTTCGAACTGCCATTTATATTTTTTCTCTTCCTTTTTCTTTTTTGGTCAATTTTTGAGTAGATGATAAATTAATTTCACATTAAACAGATAGCCATAAAATTATATACACAGCATGTGTGCGTGGTAACGCATACACAGACATGCTCAAATATGTGGCAGTGTTAATTAATGACTTCAGATATGCTGAAAGCTGATATACTGCTGCAAGGTGGCGTTAATTGTGGCCATAAAAATGTTATTTGTAACAATTAAATGAATTGCATTGAAAAATTTAAAATTTTTATTGATATTGAGCTTATGAAAATATAAATGCGCATATTTAATTAAATGTTTCGTTAACTAATATTAATGACTTTAATCGGCTTTTAAACTTAACGTAATTAATTCGAACGTAAGAAATATTACGAAATCTCTTAAATGTTTTTTAACATATTTTTGTTGCGTTCTATGATTTATGTGGCATTCTCCTTTGAATATAAAACAGTTGCAGCTGCACCTGTAGAAACTTTTAACTTCCATTTATGTGCTCTATACCAAGTGCATCCTGCTGATGGACTTTGTATTCCATTAAAGTACATTAAGTCCGATTACTCATTTCAGATTAAAAGGTTACCCAATCTGATCCAGACCATAGCTAATTGCATTTTGCTTTAAGAGCACAAAGAATACAGTATGTATGATGGAAGGTGGTAGAAGAGCGTGAAATGAAAGAAGATTAAAAATTTACCTATTCTCATTTCAAGGAAAAAGTTTCCTGCAATGTGCTAGGTATAAATTAGCACCGGACCGGATACCATCCAACCAAATGGTAAAATAGTAAGCTATTAACTTCAACAGTTGGCCAGCTAAACCGTTGGTAGGAAAATTTTTTTGGAGATTATTAAGCTTCCATCTCCATCTGTTAACATTCGTTTTACGGCGTTCACTGAGGTAGACCACAGCGACGGACTTCATGATCGCATTTATGAATGAAGATAGCATTTTATTTTAGGAAATAGAATGCCTACTGGAAGACAAGCTAAAAACCCTGATGAACATTCAAAAAAAAAAGTTAGAAACGCATAATAATGACAATCCCACCCAAAGTCCTGGCAAAAATCTTTGCAACTACATATAGTCAACTAGAGACTGACCGACCAGATACAACTTATTGTTGAGCAGATAAAAGAGTGGCATGCCTTTTTTAAACTCAACCTTCATTGAGGTTTTAATAATATCGAGTTCAGTTTCACCTGAAACGTATAAAAATGTCGAAGTGCAGCACCCAAGATTAGTGATACCAGCAAGGCATAAGGTAGCGTAGACAAATGAAGAGTAAATATTACAAAGATAAAAGGATATTTTATGATATTTTTGAACCCATTTCGAGTGTGCATCAAGACTGTCCGTATGTATATCAAAGTGCTGGACAATATCCCCAACAGAACAATAGACTCTGCTTAATATGGCATCCAATGGAGTTTCAGCAGGCATAAATACCTCGGAATATACGCGTTTAAGGTCATATTAACTCACAAATCGATATAAAATTTCCACCCTCTTCCATTTAACTTCTCTGTTTGGGCTTTATAGCAGCTTGATCGAGCCGACGTTTTTAATAAAAAAGGGCGAATTTTTATTTTGATGGCATTGCAAACTGTGAAGACTCGCATATTTGGGATTCGCAAAATCCACACTTATTTTCACATACATATGTAGATGAGGCAAATTTTTCTCAATGTTTGACTGTTTTATATGGTTTTTGGAATAGTGGCATTAAAGTCCCATTTTTCTTCAAAGACGAACAGAGAGGAGTTGCTGAACTGAATTTGATCATGTTCTATTTTCAACAAGCATATATTTTCTTTCGTACCATTTCACTTTGATTGTCTTACCAAATGTTTCAGCATCATCGTTGTGTCCATAAGTCAATAATATTATTTTTTGCAAATACCAATAATAGTAATTTTTATTTTATTGCTACAAAAAAGCTTTGGAATCTATAAAAATCAGTTGTCGCTTTTAATGCTCGCTGCTGCCGCTTGACAATCATTGCGTTTGTATGAGTGACAGTCATGTTTTATGAAATTGCGTGGGCGCCATGAAAGTTAATAGAGTTTTGATTGCAAATATATACATATGTGTGTATGTGTGTTTGAATGCATATGCCAGTGTATTAGAAATAGCCGAAAAACAACTTTTCCATGTATTGAAAAGTTACAGTGCGTAAAACTTGCCTTCTAATCAGAATGTTGTGTGAAAATTTTCAATTCAATTTGACTACTTACATCTACTGCTTCAAATCAGAACCTAGAATTTTGCTTTCCTAGGCCAAGAGTAAAAAAATATATGTTTTATTTTTCAAGTTTGTTGTATCTGAAATAGATTATTGGTTACGTTAGAATTTGTACAGTTCACTTCTTTTATGAGCGCGTTTCGTCCGAGCTCTATTCATTTACCCAACCAAACCGACATAATGCGGTAAGTACTCATGTGTATGGCTTTAGTTCAGAGTGCTCACATATTAAGCTTTTGAGTTTAATGGGTTACCTTGATGTTTTTTGGAGAAACATCCGTCATCACCTCACCAGTTCTTTTTACTGCCACCTTGTGTCACAGGAGCTTGTTGAGAAATCATTCGGGTGCTTCTGCTTTAGATCAGCATTTAATATTTTTCTCAGCACTTGGGATGAAGTAATTGCAATATTTGAACCACAATTATCCAATATGTCGCTCAACATCAAGTGAACAGACCCTGTTTTAGCATTTTTTTATTTTCTTAAGTGCGTCCTTACGCACGTCTAGTCTAGAGTCAGCCATAACTTTGAGAATGATGTTGACAGGTAAAAAAAAGTGCTAAAAAGAAAAAAATTGCTAAGAAGGCTAATGCTGTAATAGTTAAACTCTATAATTAAAATAAGAGTTGAGATTTTGAGACTTTCTTCAATACTGTCATGTACGAGTCCGAAAATTCGATACCAAAATTTTGTATGACATATAATATTGGTATCCTTTAAAAGTATGTACTTGAAAGGAAGAAAAACAATATGACCAAAGGGTAGCTAAGTTTTTTTTCGGTTCACTCTAGTCTGTATAAATTTGAGTCAATTGTTATCACATATGCGTACGTGCGTATAAGGTCTGCAATTATTTTTTATAGCATTCAATAAATGCGCAATTAGTATGAGTAATGTCAATGTATTTGTCTATCTATCTGTCTGCCTGCAAATGGGTGTCAATGCTTTTGTAAGCGTTTATCAATCCACATTTTTTGCAGATATTTTCATATAAATACTCATATACAAGAAAACAATTTTAACTTACAACAATATCTGTTTTCATTGAATAATTAACTTAATGAAATGTTTTTTTTTTTTTTGCTACTACATTTTGGCCTAACAATACACCAATCGTGATAAATTTTAAATTTTTGAAAGCAGTTTCAATTAGTTGCATCTACAACTAACTAAAATTTCCTAATTTGCATAAACAGTTTAATTAACATTTAAGCTAATTGTGATTGGATTATACAAGGCATCTGCCCAAAAGTAAAACAAATTTAAAAACTTATTTATATTCTCATCCAAGAAGTTTGAACTTACTTCTATTACCAAACTACGAGTAATTGACTGACTACTTAAGCTTTGTTTTTATTATTATAGTCTTATGAGATAATATTTTATGTGGGGTGCTTCACACCAACTTTTTGCTTAATATTTGTCTGTACCATCAAAAGCTCTAATATCAAGTCTGGTAGCATAGAGTTCCAAAATATTTGCTTCTATATCAGGTGCAACGTCCCTTTGATGCCTTGGTGAAACTTGCATGAATAGTTTCTGCACTTAGCTTTTCAAAGTTTTTACTTGTATGGAACGATCCAAGACCATTTGTCAAAGCCTGTCCTTATTTTGTTCAGTGCTTGATGGGTTTTGATATGCAAAACAATTACCCGTCAAAATATCGGAAGGATAGGACGTTTCCTTTTACATCTGGTTTTCGAACTTAATAAGGCAGCTATAGCTACGTCATATCCTCACCTTCTCACATTTGTTTTATTCAATTCTTCTTTGTCATTGTAACGTACGCACACAAAGTTATAAATTCAGATTTATAGTGATTTGGGGTGGAATTTAACGATGTCATTCTGCTCAGAGCAGGTGTTTTCTGTGCACAGATTCACTTGAGCTACCTTATAGATTCAATCATTTAATGCACAATAATTAATTAAGTTTTTTTTCTCTGAAAAATTAAGTTGTTTTTGTTGATCACATAATTACCAGCACATAATAGGAATGAAATGGAAGCTTTAAAAGTGGAAAGCTATTGAACATGGTAACGCGACCGCAGGTAGCATTTAACCATTCTTTAGAGTAGAATTCACACGTTGTAGCGTTTTTTACAGCGACCGTAACGATTATGAATTTTATGATAGAAATCACTGCATAATCGTTATTCTGGATTTAAATTTTTTTCGATCAAAAATAATCGATATTTTAGATTCCTATTTGTTTCGATCAAAAATAATCGTTATTTTGGATTTTTATTTTTTCGATCAAAAATAATCGTTATTTTTAATTTCTATTTTTTTCGATCAAAAATAATCGTTATTTTGGATTTTTATTTTTTCGATCAAAAATAATCGTTATTTTTAATTTCTATTTTTTTCGATTAAAAATAATAACTCAAACTCACATTTCGACTTTTCCTTCATTTTTTGACTTTAATTATAGAAAATAACGATTATTTACGGTCCCTGGTATTTTACGCAGAAAAGTATGAAAGTCGATTGTAGTTTTTTTTACTTTTGTAAGGGTTATAATATGTTGCACTATTACATTGAGCCTATCACCACGTGACCGCTTTCATTGACATTGCACTACTAATATTTAAGCATCAAGAGTGTAAAATTTATTATTAAATTACACCAAAAACCACGGTAAAAATTTGCATAAAATTGAAATTTGGCTTTCTACTATGGCTACAACCATAACTGTGCAATTTTTTGCGACTTTTGAAAAATAATTTTATGCCTAAAATTTTGGTGAAAAAGTTTAATGATTTTGTAGAAGCCAATATCGGTTGATATAAAACTAAATCTGCTTAAACTAGAAGTTAGTTAAAGTTTTTATATATGCGGATAAACGGCAGGGCAGAAAAAAATGCGCACAAAAACGACCTATGGGAGATGATGTCTGAGCCGATTCGTTTGCAATTTTATCGATCTTGATCTTTCTTGAAGCAAATTCACCAATTTCCTAATATTTTCAAATTTATGCTCATATATGGAATTTCTTCAAGAGAGGATCTGAGAATCTGATTTTCCGGAGCATGGATTTTGATACTTCAAGGACTCAAAAATCATCTCCCATTAGCCGTTTTTGTGGGCATTTTTTTTAACTTTCTGCTCCTTCCAGCTTGAGTTGTATGCAAGTTTAAAGGGTTTTAAGTAAAGCTGTATTGATTGGAACTATTTCTGAAATGTGCATTTTGATTGACTCACAATGGAGAGGTTGAACTCTTTAAAAGTGAATGCGTTAATTTCAGATCAGCTCTTGAAATCCTATATAAATCCAATATTATAAATTATCACATTTTTTTCCATTGATATCGCCGGAATTGTTCGTACTTGGTATGGTTCGGATAGGTCCTAAAATTTTCTACTTACCTTCTGATAGACAAATACCATTTTGTAATATCTATATAGCTTGTTTAACATCCGAAGAATCACATTTACTGTAAAAATCTATCATAAACTTTATTTTTGATTTTACAGGGATGCCTCCTGAGCTGTATAACATATGGTATCCAGATGAATATCCATTTAATGATTTGCTTTGTAAAATGGAAGGAATTTTTTCGGAGACCGCAGCAAATGCAACAGTGCTGACAATAACAGCATTCACAGTCGAACGGTACATCGCCATATGTCATCCATTTAGGTAAGTAAACTAAAGTAATATTGAAAACATTATTTGAGCGCTCGCATGAAATATGTTATATAATGAAAGTTACAGAAACAAATGCACACAAGGAAACAAACTTAGAATTATGGCACACTGTGCTTATAAGTATATTGCTATGACTCTTAACTGGTCTATGCGAATTCTTAAACATCGGCTAACAAAACTTACTGGTGATACCTTATAGCAGTGGTTGATACTATTACAAGCAGCTAATTGTTCTCTTTTTTTTCACTTAATGCATTTTGCGCTGTAATTGTTTTGTATTTTTAACACATACTACTCAACAGCAGGCTCAAAAAAAAATTTTTTTAGGTATTCTATCCTGTATGAAATATTGTACAAAAAAATATTTAAAAAAAATATTTAAAAAAAGTATCCTTTTTGGTATGAAACTGATTGTTTGAGTATCATATCGCCACACAAAAAATATTTGTCCTGAACAACATATGTACCTATACTTGCTCTTTAAGGTTCAATAAGGTTCATAATAAAGCAGAAATTTCTATTATTCTTCAATTTAAGCGAACGCGCGGTGGGCCACATACTGATATTTTAGGCATCATTATAATTGCAAATTTTCGTTTACAAAATGCAAATGAGTCAAGCCAAGTGCTGAACATCTAGCACTCGTTTTGTTAATGGTTTTTGTTTTCTAAGTATGTGCTTTTAAGCGGTTATTTTCGATGTATCATAACATTAAACAGGAGCGTTGCAAATAACAAAAACATCACGGTGAAAGCATTTCTAAAGAAAATGTTTACGAGACATTTTTTAATGTGTTACACGTGTTGCTTCCTCCGGCGCACAGTACATATAGGAGTTATAGCTAGTGAATGTGTGTTTGTATCTTTTAATATGTAAGTGTGTGACAGGTTTTTATCCTTTTTAAGTGGTGGATTAACTTGTTTGTTGATCTATTTTTTTCGCCCTGAGAATCAATTTTAAGATTATTAAATGATTTTATGTCTCGCTATAAAAACTTTTGCTCTTTTTTATGTGTCTATCTTGCGATTTATGGATTTATCAGACATGTAAAAAAGACATTAAAATACGAAAAACATATTCATAACATATAGGACATTTCTGTATCTTAATTGCCTTTCGAAAAACAAAAACTAATCTTCTCTAACTTTTTCATCTTATAAAGATAGAGGCGAAAAGAAAATGTCTTTCTAATTATGACAAAATCACATCTTCGAATAACTAATTTTTTTGAAGGAATAAAACTCTAATTTATTTTGAGGATAATAACTTCATATAATGAGCCTTAAAAAAGTATAAAGTTGGAAATAAATCCAATTTACATATGCAAAGCGTATTCACCTTAAGAGAATCAGTGCAACAGTTACCCTTCCTTGACTTTTTCTTGAAAAAACTGAAAACGCTGTGTCCATACTGAATGAATTTATGGCATAAAAGTTGACTCGAAAAACGCTGGGACATTTTCCAAGTGGATCTTAAGTTATGGTTATAGATTTAATGATAACAACACCAATATTAATGCTTCAATTATCAGCTATGCAAACTTGGAACTTTTCATTAGTGTATAAAATGAGGCTTGTAATCAATTGAGTGTTCCAGTTTATTGCCACTTTTTACTGCTATTTTTTGATAAGGACTGCAGAAGAAAAAAATACGCTTTGTATTTTCTAAATCTGGCACTTTGCGTTTTAGTTAGCTGGCCTAAAGAAGATTTCTGCGGAGTCTTACGACAAGAAAGAAGGAATACATAATAACGGAAAACAGGGTCATCTTTTTTAAAAAAATAGAGATATGAGAAAAACCAAATTTTATCGAGTAATCGTTATCATCATACAAAAGAACCATTCTCTACAAATATTTTTTAGAGGTAACTTTTTCCAAACGTTGGCCGCAACTGCGGCGAACATGATTCATTCTGAAGTTCCAAAGTGAGGAAAGTTGGCTTCCTCAATCAAAGTCGGCTCCTCTATGTAGGCAGCAAGTTCAGTTACGTTCCAGCCGGCCACTTTTTTTGTGAAGAAATAGAGACCAAAGAGGCCATCAGCTTATAAATAATGCCAGACTGTTCTTTTGTCTCGATATAATGGCAGCTCTTGAACCTCTCCGGGTTTCTCTTTAGTCCAAATACGGAAATTCTGTTTATTGACATAGCCACTACGCTAGAAATGGTCATTATCGCTCACAACAGTTGTGGTCAGAAACAGTGGATCTTCTTCAAGTTTTTCATGAGCCCAAAGACTGAAACGATGACATTTTGCTAGGTCCGCCATCTTCGATTCATCCAAGAGATGAATTTTGTATATATTTAAGCCAAGATCCTTAAGCAAAATATGCCAAGTTGTTGCGTACGTTCTTGTTGTATTTTGAAGTTAAAAATTAAAATACACAAAGCAGAAATAAAAATAAAACAAAAATATTTCTCAGTAGCTTAATTTTTATTATCAGAACGTTAAGGAAACGATTCTCATAAGCCGAACCTGGTAAATTTTTTCATGTTCAAGAGCACCGTGCAAGGTTTTACTAAGGCCAAAGGTAACACACACTTACAAGCTACTTTTTTTATAGAAGCAACCTCTACTCCTATTTTCAATTAAAAGCATACCTTGAATATAATGCTTAGTGCATTCGACTACCAAGCAACATTTTCCTCAAAACCTTCACCTCAATTAGTCGATCGCAAATCTGTTTAATACAAATTAAATTGATCTCAAAAAGCCATTTAACGCTAAAACAGTTGATGCAAACACTCGGCAAGTCGTGTGAAACACATGCGACTACAGCACATAACCCACAATGACTCCACAAATAAATTTAAGCAGCTCAAATGTCAGCCTCATTATTGACAGCAACATCAGAATCACAGTTTATTATAACCATATTTATGTCAAAGTTTTTTTTCATAATTTTATCTTCTTCTTTTTGCAGGCAACACACGATGTCGAAGCTTTCGCGTGCGATAAAATTTATATTCGCTATTTGGGTGACAGCATTTCTGTTGGCTTTGCCACAAGCGATGCAATTCTCGGTAGTGCCACAGAATGAAGGACTCTCCTGCACGGTAAGTGAAAATGTGTGCATGAGCATAATGCTGCTCTGGAGTAAGCGTATTGCACTTCAATTATGGTGCATTATGTGTATGTGTGTGAGCAATTTTGCTTAAATTTTATAAAAAAAATGGTAGTGTAAATTATAATGTTCAGAAAGTGTTCACGTTTTTTAATATATTAATTAACATTAGAAATTATGTATCGTTGAGTTGGGAATATTATGCGAAGCTAACATCGGTATTTAATAAAATTTAATTTTTGTTTCATAAATTTATTAAATGTTCACGTTGGTTAGAAAAATTAAGAATGCACAAACTGTTCTAAGCGGGAAAATGAACCAAAAGATTGTTGTAAGCTATGAGCAAAACCAAAATTATATCAGGACTTGCAATTTTTTTTTTTGTTTTTAGTTGAAGATGTCTGGCCGGAAAATGGCTGTGTATCATTACCATAAAATAGGCTTTGAAGTGCTTCTTGCATGAACAATGTTTGTTGGGTTCGGCTCTTCTTGAAAGACGCACACAGTGTGCTGCTTAGTTTCTGGTTAGTACGCATATACCCGTGTAGACATTGTAGATTGCTTTGGATAAACTACTATTGTAATTTCCGAGAATTTTCTTGCACCAATCAACACAGACTGTTTGGGCAATTTCAAATTTACTGAATCTTTTCACAGGCAAATGTTCATGTAAAATCTTCTGTAAAATCGTCATACTAATGCCTGTGGTTGCCCTTATCACACGGTTTTTCACATACCAGTCTTACATTATTAGTTTCTGCACAGCTAGGTAAGACCCAGATAAGGCTAGAAAATAAAGTCGGTCATAAGAATTGAAACTCAAGAACCTTGACCACTTTAATGGGACTTATGTCGCGTTTTGGAAAGAAATTGTAAGATCAGTTCACGTCTTGGAACAAAATAAACTCTGCTCAAGTCGCGTTTTGGAAGGAAGTGTTCTTTTTTCAAAACCATTTTTTATGACATTTATGTAGACTTCGAACAAAACTGCCTGCATCTTTGGATTCCTGGGATGATTCAGATAAAGAATTTGTAGTTAACTCAGTGTCATAAAAAATCGATGGTCAGAATGGAAAAAAATAATTTGCACAAGTCGCATGCACTAAAACAAGACGTTCATTTTTATGGCACTTTTTTAAATCATCTTTCGAAATCTGTCGAAAAAAAGTGTGTCTGAAAGTTTTTTTCCCCCTTTTTTGCTTTAAAGAAAAACTTTACGGTAGACATAAACTTGCTAAATGCAATTTCTTCAAAATAAACAAAACAGAAAAGAATCTCTTTTTTTCTATCTTGTGTTTCTAGAAATGCAGTCTTCCATTAAAAAAAAAAAACATTTTTTTTTCTCTTAACTACCAAACTATGATTAATTGAGTTTCAAACAAATTTTCTGAATGCGCGCCAACAACAATAAAAACAATACTCATGAACGAGTTTAAATTTCTTAAGCTTAAGCAAAGTTCATGGCAGCGCATTATTCTCTTCTTGTGAAAATTACGTTATGTGAATTGAAACCCGTCATCGCCATCTGTATCATTATCGTGAAGTTTGCTCCTCCAAGTTTTATTGCCCTGTCAAAGTTTATTTACTTTTTACACGAGAGTTGGTGATTTGTTATGGTTTCTATGGGGCATGCCATTTCTGAATCTTTTGGCATTTACGAATTATTGCAGTGATGCAATTACTGACGTATTTATATTTCATTATAATTGCCTTTTCTATATATCCAGTTACCTTGGTTAATATTTCTTTTTTCTTTTTATTGTGCATAATACTTATTAAATTTAATCCATTTTGTTCATTATCTTCATATTTATCTGACTCTCTGTTTGTTTTACATATTACAGATGAAGAATGACTTTTTCGTGCATGTCTTTGCTGTGTCGGGCTTCATCTTCTTTGGTGGGCCAATGACTGCGATTTGTGTGCTTTATGTGCTGATAGGAGTGAAGCTAAAGCGAAGTCGCCTGTTGCAGGCAGTGCCAAGACGTTGTTTTGATGTTAATCGCGGTATTAGCGCACAAAGTCGTGTCATCAGAATGTTGAGTAAGTGTCGAATAGATTAAGTTGCTTAAAGATAAGACTATTGTTGGTTTGGACTTTAATAGATAACTTTTTATGAAACTTTTTTCATTTCATTATTTTGGCTTTATTCAAAGCTAATACAAAAATACATACAAAGCTTAAGTTACATATAATTTACATAGCAACAAATTCATATTGCCTGAAAAAAAATAAATTGATGACCAAATTTACTTTGCTTATGAGATTTGCATATTTCATTGTATCAACTGAGTACTCGTTTTATTATTGTTGTCTTAAGGGAGCCTGCTGTACAGAATTGCATATTTATTTTTTTATTCTAAATCATACCGATATCAAAGTAAAAACAAAATCTCTTTATTAAAAAAACTGAGTCATAAAAATTTTTTCCATTTAACACAAAATAATGTCCCAACTATGTATTTTTACATTTATTTGGTTTACTGAACGTATGAGTAACCCACAATTCAAATGCCACATACTCGCACACAAGCGTGTCTAATTTTTTAAAGAACTTTTAAGAACTCAATTCCTTTTTTAATTTAACAAATTGAATTTTTATGCTTCAACATACTACCAACACTAACAGAATGACAACAATTGCAACAACGACAACAATGGCTGTCTGATTATATTGTTTATTCCAAAAATACTTTTGTCACTCATACAATTCTGCAACTTGATATACGAGCATTTCAAAAAAAAAATAAAGTTATTTACACTCCAGCGACATATTTTTGTTTTTGTTCGTCTTCCGTTGATTGTTGTTTTTGTTTTATTTTGCTGAATTTCGTAGGTGTGCGTATGTTGATTTTTGCACAATTTATGCCTGCGTAGTTATTTTGTTTAACTTTTTTGTGCCCAGCAAACATTTGGAACACTTTAATATCTTTCACATCCATGGTAATGAATTTAAAACTCTTCTAGATAAATCTTACGAGTTTAAATTTTAGCACGATACATAAGCAAACCTCTTCAGAATCATTAAATCATTTTTAGTTATTATGCAATTATTTATTTCCATCTGCCAGGCATTGAGTTTATAACTCTTCTAGAAGTGTGATAATGTCATTTTAGATTTTAGAAATGTAGATATAGGCTCATCCAACAAGATATGTCACTTGGGTCATTCAACAGAAGATGTCATTTTAAATCAATAGAAAAACGCAACCTTTTTCTGAAGAGTGGGACAGTTTTTATTTTGATCTAAAGTAAAAACTCTGGGGCTAGCAATGAATACAAGAACTATGAAATGTTCACTTCTGCTCTGCCAACAAAATATCATTCTATCAAAGAAATTTTTCAGTACGTTTTCTCATTACGTACTCAAAGTCGTAATATATTTCCAATAACTTAATATATATTTTTATTTTGACTTGTATAACAATCGGTTGGAAAGTATTATTTATAGCGAGTTCATTATAACGAATCACTTTGGCGAGTCGCTAACCCTAGACGCTTATCATCAAAGCTCTCGCACGATAGAAATCATCGCCTTGGTGATTTAAGTTAGGTGTCTACTGGGTACTGTTCTAAGAAACTCATGGGTGAGGGTAAAATACAAACAAACTCATCGCTTAATTCGTTGGCAATATATTTTTAAAGACAGCCAAATTATGTGAAGTGAATTTTGGTGTCAGCGCTGTTTATTACCAAGTGTTGACATTAATTGATTTTGTTGACATGCTCGCCTACTCATACATACGCAATTATTTTGTTAAAATTGCATGTGTGTCTGCTTAATATATTAAAATTTACCCACTTAGGAGTATGTGTTGATTCTTCCAACTTATTGGTTACATATAAATTAAGAACTTCACTAATAAACTTAAATTGTTATTCAAATATTTATTTTGCATGCTTTTAGGAATTTGTTAAATTTTTCGAAGTAGTTCCTCATGTCATGTTAAATAGAACTGGGTAATGATTTTCCATTATAAAATACAAAAACTGAAGTTACGTGAATAACAAAATGATTCCGAAGCCGATAACGTGATAAATGCTTTTATTTCGCCTACAAAATAATTTTTTGATACGCTTACTTATGATTTAAACGTAAATTACTCTGCCGAATTGCTACCCTCGAAAAGTTTCTCCCGAAAAAAGCATTCGCTTGGCCTCATGACTATAAGCTTGCGCCTGATCAAAGTCATCACCTCGACGAATGAAATATGACTTTTGCGATTAAAAATGTTTGCTGGACCGTGATATAGATATTTATATGTATGTATGTGTGCGTGACTGTTTATTAATAGTACGTAGGCAGTTGCAAAAATTTTATTACAATTTTTTATTTGCCCAAATAAATATATTTTTTAAGACATAAACTAAGAAAGAGTAAAATTTTTAAAGAATAAAATAAATATTATCTTGCAACAACTACAAAAATAAAGCTATTAATTTAATTGAAATCCCTTTAAATACAAAAGTGAATTGAAAGTAAGTACATTGTACCCTCAGCACACATTTTTTGCTTACTACGCAAAACTTCTTATACGATTTGCTCAATCTAAACTGGTTGCTTGTGATTAGCTAAGCAAATTAGTTTAACGGATATGTGCTGTGGTTCCTGTGACATTCACGGTTTCAAGGAAAACACAATTGTTTTTTACAACTTAAGATAACATTCATTAGAAAACCCCATAAAAGGAATGCGTTTTGCATAAAATGCATAAATTGGCATTAAGCGCTTACAGACGACATACGCACATTACAATGAAGCAAGGAAAGACAGAGGTACACCGAAGCAAAACAGACTGTTCAAGCTCTACCCAAATGGAATAACGTGTTAGATGATTTAGAAATTTGCCGCCCTTAGTCCATTCACAAATTTTCGCCCTTCTTCACTGGTGAATATTTAAAAAAAAATTTCTAATATCAAAAGTGAGGACCTTTTTTTTTTAGGGGGCGACATTCCAAGTATGCGCACTTTTTCCCGCTATGTAAAAAAAGTTTAAAAAAAAGTTCCCAATATTTGCCGCCCTAGGTACTGGCCTAGTGTGCCTCTAAGGTAAATCCAGGCCTGATTACACTAGTTCTCTCTGATGATACTTCTTCGTTTCTTAGACTTAATCTATCCCTGTAGCGTTGTTAATAGTGAACTACAAATAAATAAAATGGTAAATTTACTATTATTGTCTATTTTCATTTTGTTTATTTTTGCCCAATACAGAATAATGGTAAGTGCCATAACTGTGATGGAGTGCGGTGAATCACTGCAGGCCCAAAGAGCTCTGCGTACGTACGTGGATAGGTTCGCGCTTATTGTGTTATTCGATAACCATCACATAAATATTGGAATGTACAATTTTTTCTATGGAATATTTCTTTTTTGAAATTATCTTTTGAATTATTTGTTTGTCCAACAGTTGCATAGATGTTAGATCTCAATAGATTTTTTTTTTTGCACCGATTTGAAAACGCTAGGAAATAAAACATTTACAAAATCAGTTTCTTTATACGCCCCATACTCTGCACTATCACAGTACGACCCTGCATACTTACATACGTATGTATATTTCAACACAAATTTTTGCAATGACAAGAGAAACTCATTTGCAAAATATTCAAATGATGAGCCAAAATATTAACAAGAGAAGAATCAAGGCCACAACTCTGTCTTCCAGCTTTATTTATGCACGAATATTATGCGTAAAACGCGTTTTTCATACCAATTTTGCAACAATAAATAAATAAATAATTTTAACAAATTTAACAATAAAAATATCAGTTTAGATAAACTGCCGAAATGTTATGCTAAATTTTTTAAGTTCTTAATTAAACATCGTAGTTTTTTAGAGAATTGCCCAAGCTTAAATGAATAATTGCCACACATTTTGAACTTAAAAAAAGAACTAAGTACTTTGTTGTCAAAGGTTTAATTTCGAAAGCCAAATATTAAATATCTCAGTAGTTAGGTGATATTCCCAAGTTTTTGTATTACACACAAAGTATTTATTTAAATTAATTATTTATGAAGTTTATTAATACTAAGCAAATGTTTTATATCAAAACAAGTTATTACATTTATAAAGTCAAATAAATCAACGGATTAATGTAAAGCATTCCAGACATTAGCGTAAAATATACAAAGGTGTATATTCAAATCAAATAAAAGAGTGAAAGGTATTAAAATTCCTTTGTGCCAATCGAAACGGTTCACAATTTAAATAAATAATACAAAAATTAATAAATATTGAGAATTTTATAATATCGTATTGTACGGTTGGGTGTACTTTTTTGCAAGTCCATTCATATAGGAAGAACTTTTGATATTGCCTTACAAACTTCTGACAGGTACAAAAAAGTATATATATTCATGATCAGCGTCACCATCTGACGTAGCCTTGTCCGGATTTCTGTGTGTCCGGCTGTTAAGCTCTCTCGGTGTCTTTCTGTCAGTGGAAATATCATTACAGAAAAGCTAAGCTACTTTGATTATTGAATGAAACTCGGTACACAGGTTACATCATCAAAGAAAATTCTTGGAATTAAAAATTAACAAAATTGGTACACGCCTACCGTCCATACAAATAAAAAATTTTAAGAGCTATATAGAGAGAGTTATTTGACGTACGGTAACAAAATTTCTCATAAATACTAAAAACATTTTGGACAAACTCTGAACGAAAAGCTAACGAATTTCAGCAAAAAGGCGTGGCACCTCTCATACATGCAAAATCTTTACAACGCATAGTGAGAGGCAATTGAACACAAAAAGGAATGATTCGGAAAAGCCCCGGATTTCGAATTTCTACAAATGGGCGTGGAATCGTCCATAGAAACAAAAAACTTATATTGTTTTACTGAGTGAATTTTTTAATGTAATGAAATGAAATCTCACACAAATACAAGAGATGGCTCCGTCTAGCGTAAGACAAACATTTGTTAAATTTAGAAAAGAGGGTGTAGCACTTCCCTTGCAAGCCTAAGCTTAGAAATGCTATACAGAGAGATATTTCAATAAATGTTGCCAAAATCAATGTGGTGCATTGGTGGTCTAAAGGTTTGATTTCTCCAGCACACGATTAAGCATGGAGCTATGCAGTAATAGGAAAGAAAGAACGAAAGTATGACTGAGGTGCTCTAGTAAAATTTTAAGAGAAATTTTGTTTTCTAATAACTACAAGCACACTACATGTGCTCCAGTTTCCTGACTTAAGCCCTATAGAACATCTTTAGACAATTTTGGGTACCAATGTGCCTAGAAGTAAAATGAATTATTAAAGTTTCTTTCCAGAGCCTTAGAACAAGTGGAACAAAATTGCCAAGTCAAAAATATAAAATTTGGTGGAAAGTTTGCCGAATATTTCCTTTATCCTATTTTCTTTTTAAATAAAATATGTTTTCAAAAACCTTGGATTGACTGGGAACATATAATAAAACATCTTAACATGATCAAAAAAATGTCTTTTTTTACTATTTAAACTCGATACATAACTAATTTTATCAGAAAATGGTAGCCGTATCAGTGAGGGCAGTTTCGGTACATTTGTACTTTTTTCGGTACATTTGCATCCTGAAAAATCGTCGTCAGTACATTCGACAAGTTTTTAGTACATTCGGTACATTTACCGCATTTTTAGTACATTTGGCCAATTCTCAGTACATTTGGACAATTTATAATAAAGCCCTTTTTTTAAACAAATGAAATAATTAAAATAATCGCTCTGTGTAGATTTTGTAACTTAATGTGAAATATATCTCGTTTTGCTAGGGTTTTTGAGATGGGAAAAGTCAGGACCTTTTTTTATTTGTAATTTGTTTGGAAAAATTTTGTACATTTTTGTAAAATTTGGTGTTGAAGGCGAAAATTACATTCGGCCTCTAAAAAGTACATTTCAAGTCACGTTTCAGTACATTTTCACAAATCCCAAATGCCATCACTGAACCGTACACTTAGTTTTGAGCACGAGTGTAGGTATCAACATTAGAAAACTTATATTACAGGAGGGCACATAAAATGGCTTAAGTGCTCAATTCGGGCGCAAAGTTATGTGTGTACGACTCATACATATAAGATTTTATATCATGCTCATTAAATAATTTCCTACTGGGTGGATAAGGGCACATGTTATACAAACTTGCACAAATGTCAGACTGATATATGTACGTATTTCGATTCGTAATTACATTAAAGTGCACTAATTGTTAAATGTTACTATACACATACAAATGTACATGGAGATACACGAATATTATATATATCAATTTGCCCAGCAAACATTTTTAATCACAGAGAGCTAAGTATATTGCAATTGCCGAGATGATAGTTCTGATTTCGCATGAGCTCATGTTTTTATTGTGATATACATATTTTCCAAAAAGAGTGTTAAGTGGTTGGCTCATCAATCGCGCTGAAATTTAATCGAGTAAAACGCTTCTTAAAAAATTTCCAAATCTTTGCTGGGTATTCGCTATAATATAATGCTCGTTTTGTGCGTAGCATACTTTCAACTTTGTTTCAATTCCAATGATACGAACGAACCACTGTGGTTCAATTACGAGTTTTTGTCTGTTTGACTCATTGTTGTAGTTTATTTTATAGCCTTCGGCTGAGATTTCATGTGAGATATGAAATCATTGTATTCTTATGCGTTGAATGCGCAATTTGGCATTAGTAGTTGTAGCAACAACGCTAAAGAGTTTGGAAAAATAACCTCCAGGACAAAAGTTGATAAAAAAAAGTTTTTGTTTGTTAAAGAAATTTGGTGGAAAACAAAACAATGTTGACGAGTTAACTTATATTTGTCTTTCTAATTTAATGCATAAACAAATTGCTCTCAAGCCGATAGCGAAATGCTTGATGACATTGCTTTACATTAAATGGAAAGAGAATAATTTCAGGAAGACTAATAGAAATATAATAAGAAAACTTAAATATAATAACATTAAAAAGTTACATCGTTTTTTTTCAAGCTATGAATTACGTTAAACATAACTTGTAATTTTGCAGAAACTACTTTTTAAGAGTTGGTGTATAATTTTATGTTTAGTTTGATATAGTATATCGTATTTTCAATTATTATGTTTCCTGAGTTAAATAAAGCCTAAGAGTATGCTACAAATTTTCTTCAAATTTTCTTAAAAATATGTGCAAAAATATAACAGTTTTGGAAAAACACATAAAGAATTTCTGGGTGAAAAAAATGTAGTGAAGAAATTTCCCAACTTTTACCACGTTAAGTTCTGAAAAGTATTAATTATATAACGTGCGCAGATATTGCACATTTCTTTAGGACTGTTAGTGACGAAGTCAATCTTCAAAGTGGGCTTGCCTCAAAGTATTACTATATGAATATATTAATATAATTACTATGCTTAGTATAACTATAAACTTTTTAAATTTTTTTTTTCTTTTTTTCTTGTAGTTGCTGTTGCTGTAGCATTTTTCTTATGCTGGGCACCATTTCATGCTCAACGTCTAATGGCAGCTTATGGAATAACTGTTGGAAATACACAGGAGCTCTATAATGAAATCTACTATATACTCAACTATATCTCGGGTGTGCTATACTTCCTTTCAACCTGTATTAATCCGCTTCTATATAACATTATGAGTCATAAATTTCGTGAAGCATTTAAGGTATGAAAAATTCTAACATGTTTTCTCAAAAATTCTTTCCGCAAAGTACCGAAAAATAATTTATCACTTGCGTTTTTATAGTCAGCGTTGCCAGACGTACCGCTTTCGACGAATATATATACATTTTTGATTAATTTCTTTCTATGCTAACATCAAAAAACTCCTAACCTTAGGTTTTCTTTCCCAGAATGGTATACTAAAAATATTTATGAGTCTGTCTTTCTGACTTTAGTCTTTTTTTTTTGTCAAAAAAATGCTTTTGCAAATGTATTTTAAATAATCTTTCGCAAAAAATAGTTGTTCAGTTCAATTATTAATATTAAGTTTTTGATATAAATTAGTAAGTAAAACTGCTGCGGTAGTTTTTATAATACAGCCCAAGAAAATTTCTGACTCAAAACTGAGACTTTACTTCTCCGAAGGTTTTTGGCGCGCTGAATTTTGACCCATCAGCTCTGGTTTCTGAAATAAACTAAGTTAAAAGTGCAAAAAATCTGGGTTCTAAAACACTTTAATTTGCTTAAGAAATTTTGAGAATGAAGAAGAGGAAAAATACCGATTTTTTTGTCCTTTTCTATGCATCTTGTGAGCTCATTTTGTTTCTTAAAGAGCTAGATTTTGCCCTTCTTTTTTACATCATGTTGTGAGTTTACTTCTCACGTGGTGCAATAAACGAAGCTCGAATCTTCTTTCCATACTTCAAACAACCGAGTTGAAATCTACACAAAAAAATATTAATGCATTTCGATCTTTTTACTTGAAATATTTTAGTTGCGCCTTTTTTTGCGCTTACAACCCGATTTTTAGCACTTTGAATCCTGAAATTTTCGATATGGTATTTCTTCCATCTGGCAACGTTGAGTTCGATACTTTGTGGAAGAATTAAACAAAACTTTAATACAAATAATAACTAATAAAAATCTGTTTTCATGTTATTTTTTTTTTGCTTTTTTCACCTCTTTTTTTATGTGGCAACCATCCTTCCCTCCTTTGTGTGTTCAATTTTTGTTTTCCTTGTTTTTTCTGTTTGATTTCGTTTTAGGTGACGCTAGCACGCCACTTCGGATTAAAAGGTAAATACCAGACGCAGAACCACAACTACAGCGCACTCTTGCGACAGAACGGCTCGATGCGGCTGCACACAACGGTGAATAATAATGCCTTCGAGCATTTCAACTCCTTCAACTCATATCGAGTTGTACAATTGTCCAAATGTCGTGATCCAACTCATCATCTTTCTCTGCAGGACAGCATCCGCACAACGACTACAACAACAACTAACAGTGGTGTAGGTACTGCTGGTACAGGCAGCATTGGAGGAGGGCAAGGTGGCAGCAGCAGCTGTCGTTCATCGCATCGTAATCGTTGCATCTCAATTGGTAGTCAATCAACGCTTTTGAGTAAGAATGATGTCTTTAATGCGGCAACGCAACGCGGAAGCGTCGGTGATCATCGTGTGCTACAAACGCAAATCTCACAACTTTCGTCAGTAGGCGATGCCAATTCATTGCTAGAAGTAGAATTGGGTACTCACTATCATCCACATCCGCATCCAAATCATAGGCCATCGGCATCATCGCAGCGTCTCAAGGAGCTACGTCGTGCTTTGGTAGCGAATAGCAGCAAAACAGCAACTGCACCAATAACCGATCCCGATTGCCTTTCCTTGGACTCACAAGAATGGGATGGCGACGACAATAATATGGAAATGAGCCAGCGTTGCTCAGACAATGAGACTGAAATGATAACGAAGCCTGTTGCTCCCGTGGCACCGCATATTATGGCCGCAACAATAGTGGCGACAAAACCTTTGCACTCTGTGGCAGAATTAACTGTAAGTCAGGCACCAACACGCAGTCGCCTGAAGTTATCGCGCATTATAAGTCGACGCGATGAAGATGCATTTGTGACGCAAGCAACGACGAGTCCGCGCGTTGAGCTAATGCGCAAGCATCTGCCTGGCATGGGCCATCAGCAACTGCAGCAGTCACAACAGCACATTCCACTTGGCCGATCGGTATCGAGTCGAAGGCAAAATATTGATATCTTCAAGTTGCGCAAATCAGCAAAACTAAGCTTGGCTGAACGATTACGTTGGCGTACGAAACGCATGAAACCAGTGAGTGGTAGCAGTAGCAGTGCAGGTGACGAGATTCTCATGGGTGTCAACTCAATAGCAGCAGTTAAAATAGTTGGAAGCAGCAAAGGTGAACGTCCAGTGTCATCATCAGTCTCTTCAATGGCATCATCTGGTGCTGGTATTACAGGTGTGCCCACAACAACAACAACTTTAATGCGCATCGCATACCCAACGACGGTAACAGCAACGGCAACAACACCCACAATAGCGACAGTGATAGAAAGTGAATCGGTTACAAAGACAAATGGTGGAGTACCGATGGCGTTGTGATGATGCGATGAAAAGAAGAAATTCAAAAATGTCATTGTAACGTGGAAGAGCTAAGCTGCAGCATAAAGAGCAGTGATATTTTGATAGTACGCCAGCAAAATAGTGGCATCTTTGATTAAAAAATATTTCTTGGCTAGTCATTTTGATTTAGTTGAATTCACAAGTTGTCGCTTTCTTTAAGGTAACAATTTGTCACCCTAAAAGTATGCTTCGCATATTTTCCTGTATATAATATGTAGATTATGGTGGTTTTTTAAAAAAGTGCTATTGAATTTAAAAGCAAACGCTTTCTAGACACTTTCTAAAAAAAAATTTTGAAAATTTCTAGCAAAATTTGAGCTTATTCTTGCAAGGTTAAAATTTCAATTTTCCAGCTCAAACTTTGTTGGAATTTTTTGAATTTTTTTACTTGGTTTGTAGGCTTGAAATTGAAAAAAAAAACGTTTTTAAGAAACAACCATCCACACCATAATACATGAAACTTAAAATCCATATGTGATACCAGCGCTTTTATATCTTATTGTTAGTATATTTAATTATAACAACAACATTTTTTCTATTTTGTTAAATTGTTGTATGCTTCTCAGAAATAATTCTTATGTTTAAATATATATGTAAATAGTTATACTAACATACTCTTTGGAATGAATGCCACAAATATGTACACTTTCTAATTTGGATCAGCATACATATATGTATACCACTGTGTAACGTCTTTTATTCTTATTAAGTGCCTAAAATTATGCCATACTTTATTTTTACTGAAAAAGTAATTCAATGAACTTTTGTTTTAAAAACACAATTAATATATTATTTATTATTATTTTTTAATGATTAGTACGCCATTGTGGTGTCTGCAGAATCAGCTCTTTACCATTAAAATAACCATTTCAAAATGTAGTTTAAAACAATCTCAACTTTCCCTTATCTACAACAGCATATTTTTACATTTACTATGTCCTCATTTTTTTATGGCCACAATCTGTTCTGTAATTCCCTTACCACTTGGTTTAATGTTCGAAAAATGATGTGTACTGTATGGTGGAATATGGCCACGAAAAGAAAAAAAAATATAGTTATAACAAAAGAAAAATATCAACAATAGAAAAAAATAAACAAATAAAATTTTATCACCTCAAAACTAGGTATATGGTAATACTGTGGCAAAGGCATCCTTCGCATCAATGCTCCAAATGGTAAACGTCAATTAAAGTAGTAGTACGGGAGGCAGCGTTCCGAATGACATAATCATTTCGGATTTCTATTTTAAATTATTCCTTTTAGGTAGTAATATGATGATCTAAGCGTCAACTGCTATAATAGAGGTGGGTTGTGAAAGGCCGAACAAAAAATTAGCTCAATAGCTTGGGAATAAGCCACAAGTAAATAAATATATTTTGACCAATGTTGCAGAGAAGAGTAAGGCACATCGATTTGATATTCGAATAATCTTCATTCCAACAGTTTTGACCCATCTTTCACCGTTTTAAAGTTTTCAATAAAATTTGGAAACCAAAAATTTAAAAAATGTTCAATCAAAACCATAGTTTTTTCGAAAATGGCGATGATTATTAGTAATTAAATTTAATTATGGCAGGGACCTACAATTCACGTCGGATGCGAACGGCGATAATTGAGAAAAACTTGTGACTAGCGTCAGGCAAATCGAAGTGTCGAATCGAAGTGTGGTTGGCAGCACGCTGGGCTGCTACAATTACTAAACTTGAAACACTCAAACCATTTGTGTACTGTACATCTTCTCAATGTTCCATATAATAACTCTTTTACAGTAATTTTCTCTCTAGTTATCTCTAGTTATCTCTATAGTTCTTAATAAGTAACTCAGCTTTGTTGTGAATCAAAATAAAAAAAAGCATCCCTATACGAATTCAAGTAATGTCTTAGGTTGTTTAAAAATAGATTTAAAGTGTAATTGTTAATTGTTGTTATACTCAAATTTGTAGTTAATAAAAGAATATATTTTAGTAAATTGTAAAATAATTTGTACATAAAAACAAAAAGTTTAAAAAAATAAATAGTGTTAGGTCATATCTATGTATTTGTAGCTAATTCTAGCTAATCAAAAAAAATAATAATTGTTAGGTTAATTATGTTAAATATGTTTATAATCATTTTAACATTGTTATAAATTGATGCATTAAAGTTTAAAATAAAAATAAGTTGATTTCAATTCAAAAAATAATTGGAAAATTTGTTATTTATTTATTTTATTTTTTTTTGTGTATCTACCATAAATTGAATTTATTGAAGCGGATGCAAGCTATGAAGAGAAATTATTCCGAAATTTTCCAAAAGCTTTTTATATTGCTACATAATAAAGTGTGGAAATTAAAAAATTTTATAGAATTTGACGTCTGGATTGTGATGCAACATTGTACAATATATTTGATGGATACATTGTATTTTTCATCAAATAGTTTGAATGATATTTATAAGCCTCATGTTGACAATATCTATTACAAAGTTTCAAATAAATTGGCAGAATTCATCTCTATGTTTCAACTGATTTCACTTCAACTTAAATTATTTGGAATAATTCAGGTGATATTCATTTAAATGTTCACTATCCTTCAAAATATATTAATACATATGACTAAATGTGGTACTATTCAGCAAAAAAAATTTTTTTAAAAAATATGCACCTTTCAATTGCACGACACATACATTTGTTGTTCTCTCATTTTTTTAAGGCAAAAAATTATATGAACTTATGAAAAACATTTCAAAAATATTAAATGAACTTTTATTTGGCTTCTTGAAATTAATAATGCTCATGCAGTTTTTGCTTGAAAGTATTGCATTCCATTACTTTGATATTGACTTTACTATACATAAGAACATTTTATTTCATGTGAAATATAAATCCTTGATTATCTACGCAAATATATTAAATTTTCTTAGCATAAGTTGGGTTTCTGGGATAACTTATTTAAAATAAAGCATTGCATTAGAGGAATTTTTCAACAAACTTTATATTTTCATTTTGGTACATAAAAAGCACAAAGGATTTTCTTATGTTATTTGAAAATACAAATTAATAAATTTTATAATTAACAACCCGTTTTTTTAGCAGCTATTTCAAAACAAATTCAATTCGAACAAAACCCCCTTTACTAAATTTGACTAAAATAAAAGTATTTGATAATGCGTAACTCGATAAAATTTTAACCAGTTGAATTTCGTTTTTACTCCTTTTCCTTAGTGCTGATCTTGAGAGTCTTCCTCTTACCTCAGAATATTTTCCTATGCCAAAATCGAAAATGTTCAAAAATACGTTTCAACCAAGCTAAAAATCTGAAAGTCTAGCGGCTTCAGTTATGAGCATTGAAAACATCAGAGAGTATTGAGCGAAATACTGCCTCGACCTGTAATATTATATTTTTTTTATACTAAGTATATGCAGGATGTGTAGCTCATTTGAAAGCTATTTATAGTATCACACTAAAATCTTGTGAAAAAGATGAGGTCATAAATTCAATAGCAGAATTCTTAAAAGACTAAATATGATGGGTTTTAAGGACCCAATGCCCATAGTCGGGAGCCATGATTTCTATACTAGCGATATTTGGAGATATCTTTTGATTTATCATGTCAAATCCTAAATATACATAATTTATATGTTCGAGTTGGATTTACCTCGTAGATGCAAAAAACCGCAAAGTATGCAAGTAGAGCAAACTTTGACCTTTATTTTCAAAGTCAAATACTCGTAGTATTGACAGCATAATAAATTTGTTTTTTCCTTCTCAATAAACACTTACTTTCACGTTCCGTTTCATTCACCCTTCTTTGTGCCACCTATCAGATAATGATTGGCTGAAAGAAGTCTTTCATTCACAAATGTAACTACATACATACATATTAGCTTTCACAGATGTTTTAGAATAACAAATACTATCTTCCAAATCAATCTTTCCGAAACATGAAGTTTACTTTTCAAAACAAAATAAATAGATATTCACATCACTATAATCACGTACCAAAACAACACTCACACATTGCATACTAATGCACATACCCTATATGTATGTTAACATATGTATTGGTGAAAATGCTTGCGCCTACTCTAACGAATACTTAAATAAACTAAACGTATAATCGATGTTCCGGTTCCAGACAAAAAATCAAATCAAATCAGGACAGATACCAAAGTCAAATTGTTAAGTGTACGGAAAAACTGAAATCACAGCAATACGCGCTACCAGAATTTTGTATGAATCGACTGCAGCATGCAAATTTTCCCAGTTAAAAATTACGCCAAGTAATTATATATTGTGGTCATTTATATTTATATAAATGTAGGTATATATATTTAATTTTAAAATTCGCATGAATGGATGGAATCAAAGTCGCTTCAGAATGCTTTTCCTGCGTGTTAAACATTTTTTTGTGAATATTTTTAATGAAGTTAATAGAAGTTAGTGAGGATAAAATTATATATTCTTGTTATATATATGTAGTATAACGTTTGAATAGAATTGAATGAAATGGATCACAGAAGTGCCCAGTCTGAAAAATGTATCTGCTTTCAAACCGAAATTCCCGACGTAACTTTTGGTTAATATGAATTTGCTATTTGAAGGCAAGCACCAGTCTAATTGTATCGTATAGGCAAAAGTAAATTTCAATAAAAATAAATGGGCAGTGGCATGCCTCCAGTATGAAAAAAATACATAGATGCATTTCGTCTGTTGCATATAAACTTACAAACTATAGTTAACGAATTTTCATAATTTTTTGTTATTTGTTTTTCTGTGGGAGGTTCTTAGCATAGTTTGCTTTAGAAAAGATGGGTTATGCTATATTATACTCTATAGCTTCTCAGATGCTTCTTAACTTCTCGTAGTTTTTCAACACTATTTTTTACATTTCGTATGAAGACTGTTTGACTCTTAACTACTTTAACATATTTCCTTCATTATCCTAGTCGAACTTTTTATAAATCAGATCAATTAGTAAAGCTTAGACATTGATTTGACACTGGGTAATTTCATCAAAGGTACATGACATGTAAGCATAATGAGATGATTATCAATATAGCACATCATTACACTGTAAGCAAAAGCAAGAGACAGAAATTCTACTAGAAGGTTTCTTTCAGGAAGAAGCAGGCCTTTCCTACTGTTTTTAAAATTTACTTTCTTTTATAAATAAAAGATATATAAAAGCATCTATAAAAGATCTCAAGGTAGGCAAGTAAAAAGTATGCTATTAAATGGCATATTTTCCAAGGAGACATTCTATGGAAGAGCTCTCGCTCAATTGCTTGCTGGGTAATCTCAATGTATTGAATAAACATTAGTTTTGTAGCGAAATCATTGACACACATATGTACATATATCGAAACACAGGCACTAACGATAACCGATTTAAGTTTATTTATATACAAATACACAATCCTGTGGTCTAGTGTGAACATTTTAACGTGGAATAATTTTGGTGTTTGCACCCTACGTCTAAATAGGAAACATAATCAATGCAAGATAAAATGTTTTAACGTTGTATTTGACTTTATCACGAAAAGTTACAAGGAATTTCTATAGTTGGGAGAACTTGAAAAATGTCATACAATATATTTTTAATGCTCTGATGTGAAAGTGCAACAATTGTATGTGCCAAATATATCTAAAGCTAATTTTATGAATGTACGCATATGATTTTTGCTTATATCCGAACAAAAGCGTGCAAAGAAGCAAAAGCTGTAGACGTATCGTACGGCAATTAATTTTTAATTTTAAATTAAATAAATAGTCATTCGAAAGCTGTCAGCCCGACTGCTGTCGAGTTTCTTAATGGTAGATGACAACAATTACGGTAGTTAGTTTCGTAGCTTGAAACTTTTTAAGCAAAATCCGTAGAAGTTTTGACATTTAGTTTTCACCAATGATGAAACCAACAACTAAATAATGGATTTGTGATCTCACAAATCGGAAACATAATTTAGTTTCAGAGGATTTTTCTATTTTTTGTAACTCAAAAATAAATATGAAAACTTGAAATATAATATCAGCGACTTCTATTATTTTTTTGGCTTAAAAAGTTTGAAAATATATATAAAATGAAGCAAACAAATGCAGCGCATATCATGGTTCGTATCACCCGAATATATATTTTTAATTTTTCTCTTTTTATATTTTTTTGCATTTCATCTCCAAATTTTTTGTTTTTAATTAAAGTGGATTTCCTGCCAATTTCAGATGCTCTATGAACCACTTTGTTATTCATATCATGAACCCACATATGCATAATTTTTTCCTCACACACATCCACTTATCCAAATAATGATATGACAAATTGTAGATAATTTAAAAAAGGAATCAAAATAAACAAAATAACAAATGATACTCATTATGACAAAGTCAATGCTTTAGATTTATGTACTTAGACAAACTTTTTAACCCAAATCGTTTAGCTTTAAATACTGCTATTTTGTATAAGTGCTTAGACTAAATAGGGACTGTGTTAAGCGAAAAAAGTGTGGCGTTGAAGTCCTTGTCTTTATTGCCACAATTAAGGTTACTGTAAAATGAATGATACAAAAAAGGTTTCTAACAGATTTGCATACAATTATGTTTTACTATATGGTTAAAATACGAGTAACAAATAACAAATGGATACCTATTTTGGTACATAAGGGTATGTAGTCTGTAAAGAAAAAAGAAATTATGTAAATTCAAAAAGTTTGTGTTTTGACAAAAAAGAGTCGGCAAGTGTACTTAAATTTCACCATTAAGTTTCTTCCGATTGTAAAAAAAAGTTATTATGATTATTATATACAAGATTATTTTGAATAAAAGCTTGCAATTAAACAATACTTACTCAAATAGACAATAAGTTATTGCTACTTAAATACGATGGCACAACTTTTTATTTTTCTTTACGCAGCATACCATTGACAGCAACACGGGCAGCTTCTGGGCCAGTGATTATGAGATAAATGTGCTTAGAGCTCATCTTTTGCATAGTGCTGACAACTTCTGGATTGCAATCTAAGAAGCTCGGGAAAACTGAGGTCATATGAATATTTTCAAAACTATTCATCTTGAGTTCTAAACGTAAAACTCGAGTTAAATCACGAATAAAATGATACACACATCTAATTTGTGTCTAAGCATTCCAAATGGAGTTGCACTAAGAACAATTTCAGTGATTTAGGGAGGATATATGAATTAATTATATTTCAAATTTACTAGGTTTTCACGTTATTAGCACCTAAACTTTAAATATAAAATATGCACTTATGTCAACAATGTGTCCTTTTCGTTGCTCCTTTATTTTAGACAGAAAGGCTTGTTGCGTCTGAAAGACTTTTATTAACTCCATATATAGTTCAATTACATGAGCTTATCTATCTGTACCAAAAAATGTGATATCAAATTGGTGTCAATGATTTTCTTCACTTCAAGTCAGGTAAGATTGCCAAATTCTTAAAATACATAATACAATGCCGGCATTATCAATGAGTATGGTGGCAATACCAAAGTCGGTAGTGACATTCTTTGATATGATCAGTGACATCAACCTATTGTCAATTTAAAGATGATGTAATATTTTAAAAAATTAATTTTTCATTGCTCAGTAGTAATCCTGTTATCTAAGCTTGAATCTTGTCAATAATAAAAGTTGCTTATGTTATTACCTTATAGGCCTTTCTTTTTACTTTGAAAGCATCTCTTATGCAATCGGCAGTGAATACTGCTTGTTCGAAATCTATGTATGTCAGCAATAGCAATGTGGCAACCTTTTGATGCTAATTCAATTGCAATATCTTTTCCTAGTTCACATGCACAACCAGTTACCTAAATAAAAAATAAACGTATAGCGTAGCAGAAAAATTAATTTCACGCTTTTAATTTGCTAAACATCTATCTGCTAAATCAGCCCCAACAATATATGGTGTGATAACAGCATTGCCAGTGATTTGAATTTTAGGTACTGAAAATTAAGAAACGTTTAGGACTATTTTCTTCATTCAACATTATATTTATCTTGACTGATTATATTGTTTGGAATTAAAGCCCGCATATAAGGATGGCATCAGGCAATTTATTTTTGAAATTTGCGCTCAGATATGTTCACCAGTAGATATTTGATGCAAAGTATAGAATAACTTTAAGAATACGTACTCTATTTGACCTTTTAGTCTAATTTTTATATATTTTATTTATATTTAGCACTGCAATCTCTCCGGATATACTTTTTAACGCTGCTCCATAGCGCAAATACTTCGATATAATTTGTACAACATCACATCATCAGTACGGCAGCCGGATAGCCCAAAACCGTTAAGCAAATGCTAACATAGGCATGAAGTTTTAAAAGTTGAACATTTGTCATAATGTCAGCTTCTCTTTAAAATTTTGATAAAATAATAAGAATTTAATTTTAAAAATAAAATTATCATTGGCGACTACACTGCAGCAATTGAATTTCGCAACTAACAGACCTTCAGAAATCAATTGTTTTTTTTTTTGTATTTAATTATGAGATGAAACACGTTTTTATTGTTATTCAAAGTTCTAGTTCTTCGTACATTTTCACGTAATTTTTAATACCAAAAAAAATGTATAAATTTGCTTAAATAATATAAAAATAAATTTTAAAGTTGACTTAATTTTATGTTTTTGTATCGAGCATTAAGTCTGGAGTTAAGTACTTTGATTTGGTTCGTACTATCCAATCTTGCCATGACGCGGGAAAAGGTCTTAAATGAAAATAAAATTTTAATTAAAAAAAATTATGTAGAATATATAGCGTGTGCTGATAATACTTGATATTTATCTTTTTTTCAAAAATAGAAGATTTTAAAAAATTTAATTTTACCAAATTCATATTTATATCAGAATGGGATATTTTTTTGAATGTCTATTTGAAATTTGAATAGAAAGTTCAAGAGATTTTTTGAAATAACGTGGTTTGGACATCGCGTCAAACATTTTTTTTTTTTTTTTTATTGAATAAGGATACTTTTGGGATATTCGCTAAGCCCCTTAAAAATTTGTCAGGTAACTCGTTTGAAAGATAGTTTACGAGTGATTGAACTTTTATCAAATTTCGACCACATCAAACCAGCACACAAAAGGACGATTATTGACATTTCTATCTCAAAATTGAACGTAAATTTTGTGTGATATTTAAATTTTTTTTTTTTTTGGAGAGGTTGGTGAAATGCATTACGCACCATCAGCCAGATCGTCACCAGACGTCACACCTCCTCTTATTCAATTATGTTCAATTTCCCTGAACACTTTGTCTGCTATGGTATACCATCCCGGAATTTGATTTGAATTTCAAATACGTCGCTCATAAAAAACCATTTAAAGGATATATAATAATCTTGAATGACATAATGTTTAATTTTCTATTTACCCAAGGTCAAAGGTTGAAGCTTAAAAAAATTGTATCAAAAACTTTATTATTCTGAAAAATATAAAAAGTCTTTTTGTCAGTGTCGCTGAAGTTATTAATCTCTCAGTAAACATTTTTTTACCAAATTTAACGGTCAATTTCACATCACCGAAAACTTAAAACATTATGTCTTTCTTTAACTTTTTATGAAGCAAAATTTTCCTTTTCATAAATTGTTTGACTGTACTGCGAGATATCTAAGCCTTTAGACTTTTTATTACAAATTGTAACTTAAAACAAAATAGCAAGTGAGCACTTAGCGTGACTATCAGCGTGAGACGTAACCATCAGCACTCTATGAAATCACTACACCATAAATTTTTTTTCATACCCATACTTTCTTAAACATCCATAATGATGTTTACACATCAAAAACCTTTTGTTTTGGCAAATTTACTTACTCATATAAGCGATACAATAGTGCCATTACGGATGGCAGCATAATTTCCAACTCATTATGCAGCATCCCACCAACAATATCCTTGGCTGCATCAATGCCCGTTATCATGCTATATCGTTCACAATATTTAGTTTTGCGATAACCACTTTCTACGGATGTATTGGTTGAGAGAAAATATGGATATACTGTTGTAACATGAACGTTCTGTAAATTATCCGCTAGCAGTTCCTGCCGTAAACATTTCATTAAACCACGTATACCAAATTTCGTTGCAGTATATTGAGAATTATATATCATCGGAAAACAACCTTAAATAAGAAATTATTAAAAATATTTAATAACTCTAATAAAGAGGTTCAGTTGTAAAATTCACATATAAATATTAATTTAGATATCTGTGACAAAAAGCTCAATTTCATCTGTGATGACAAGGCAAATCAGTATCATGCTTTATTTTATTTAATTTAATTTCCTTTGCTGCTTTTTTTCCACGAATATTTTTAACAGTAGATTGCTTATTAGCTTAAGGCAAACTTACCGGAAACTGAACATATGGCAACAACATGACCTTTTTGAAGTTCTTTCATTTTTGGTAAAAATACATCCAGCGTCTTGAATTAATAATAAAACAAAAAATGCATTATTAAATAAAATAAAAATATTAAAGTTTACCCAAAAATGTGATGTCAAATTAACATCAATCATGCGCTGCACTTCACGCCAATCCGGATTCGGATACTTTGAAAGCAATAAAACACCAGCACAATTCACAAGTATTGTGGCGTTGCCCAAATCATCAGTAATCTTCTGTCCAAGTTGCTTCACTTGATCATAGCTGGTTATGTCTACCTGTGCGTAATTATTTAATGTGGATGCATAAGTTATTTTGTGGTTTCATTTTTTTTTTTAAATTTATAACTTTTTTATTTTAATTTTTTGTTAACGTACCTGATAAGCTTTGGCTTTGACTCGCTTATTACGCGCTATTAAGCTGACTGTTTCCTTAGCACCCTCGATATTGATATCGACCACAGCAATATGACAGCCTTGTTCTGCTAGCTCTAAACAAATTTCTCTACCAAGTCCATGCCCGCCACCAGTTACCTAACAAAATATTGGATTTCTTCAGATGTTAAATGTATATGTGTTCCAGCAAAAAAAAAATATATAAATATTAACGAATATTTATAAAGTTATACCAAAAAACGTTCAAACCAAAAAAAAAAATTATTGTAAAAACAGCTGATTATGTATTTTTATCTAGACAAATTTCTTGTCGATAAAATTTAAAGACTATCAAAACCATAGATAAACAGACCCTGGAGACTCACTTTTGAAAAGCGAAAGAAAAAATGTTCCTGTCTCAATTGTGCCTGGCGAGTAATTTGCTTAGAAGAGATTTTTCAGCACTTAGATTCTCTTCATTTCTCACAAAATTGATAACCTCATTCGAATCAACACCCAAGTCCCCATGGATTGGCAGTTTGGCGAATGCACTGAGTCTTTCCTTGCCTTGCTTTTCTGATTTTCTGAACTACTGCAAGTAAACAGACAGCTATTTTAAACTGATTCAAGATTTTCCAGAATTTCCAATCACATGTAGATGATATTGAATAGTAAAGCAAAGAATAGAATGCTGTGATGATGTCTTTCAATTAATCTTGTGTCCCAAAAATCAATGAGTTTTTTTGTTACTGTTCTTTGGGTAATGTTCTCAGATGAGACTTTGAAGAATTTTCGTCGCATCTGCATGGTTTCTGTACAAGATCACAACATCGTTTGCAATTACAGGATAATTCCGAACAAGTGGAGCTGAGATAGCGTTTTTTGGACAGTTCAAGGCTTAGACGATGGATAGATATAACAGTGAACATACATGATCAATGGATAGAAATTCTTCTTTCCTCTACTGTACGCCAATGACATAACCAGATACGTTATGTGCTCCAACATAGCCCAAATTTTCATGACTTACATATCTGAGTTATGATGCCTGATATATTATCCATGGTTTCATATCCGAGCAAGGTAAAGCATGGTGCATTTTCAAACTTTCGAATAATTTTCCAGAAAATCAAAGCAGATGGTATCCGGATTATTTAATTCTGTACATCTCTACTCATATTTGTAGCATTCTCTTTAAGTTTACATCCCCGGAATCAATTCAAAAACGAAAAAGAGCTTGAAATTTTCCATCGCTCAATCGTTGTTGTGTCAATGACAAAGGTCCACTATCATGGTCGTCTCTTAAGGGCAATTCTTGCTCAGCATAGAAAAGAATAGTGTCGATTATCGGTCATTTTGTTTTCTTTTTTCGCTATACATATATGTAGACATAATATATGATAGCTTTCCAGACGATATTTCAAGCAAACTTTTCGCAAACTTGACACATTTTTGTGGTATTCCTTATTCGCATGCTTTGGAAAATCTTCTATCGCATTTTTCACAGAAGTTTTTCTGAATTTTCATGGTTCCCATTGCCTTTATGAAAAAACTGCCAGAATGGTAAGCATGTCTTGCTTGTTCTTGTTAAAAATAAGCGAGCAAAAGAAAATCTCTAATCCAACATCTATAGAAAAATTCTAAAATTCGCAGCAATCACCTATGTAAGCTTCTCAAAATTTGGGTGGCAACGGCTCTAGCTCTACGAGCACTATGGCTGGTTACGGCCCAATATTTTTTGTAAAACTTAAAAAATAAATTTCCCACAAGCCCAATTTCCCCTACTTTTCAAGTATCGAAAATTTTTCATTTGTACAACATTATACTCATTGAATATTGTGCCGATCAGATGTAAAAAAAATACATCATAAGTAAACGTCACATAATAGCAGAAAAATAACCACCAATGAGTACACGATTTGGCAATATAAAAATAAATAAGTTAAAATAACTCATAACTTGTACACAATTAATTAACAAACTGGTATGGCCTTAGACATACAACACCTTTTTTTTAAACTACATACATATGTTCAAGCAATGTTAACTTTTTAGTTAACTGCACAGAAAGATACTAATTGAGTACAAATAAGTTAACTCAATATCTCCAAAAAGGGGGAATAAATTTGTGGTCATCAGCGACTCAATGACAAACACTTAAAAGGTAAGTTAATAGGCTTCGTATATATTTTCTTACGATTTGAAATTTTTATATAAAAACTTACTATGTTTTACATCAAAGAACCAAATTTGCAGGTAGGTAATGCTATTTTTTGTTTTAAACTAACCGAGACCAGCAATATCTCTACTTAATCGATGTTTGAGGAATATTTAAAAAAAATTAATATTGTAGTTTAATAGTTAAGTTTTCAAGGCCGTCATATCTGTGCAGATTTTTTTGCTTTAGTCCAAGTCCATTTCAAACCAATGCAGTCGGACTAAATTCAAATCTCGGAATTGGTTGCCGATTATGTATGTTGTTTCCAGAGATATAAGGGGTCATATATTCCTCCGATTTGATTAAAAAAATTTTATACGAAGTTGTACCCATTTAAAGTTTTAGTGTCAAAACTTGAAAAACCTTGAAGTTTTTTTCAAAATGGTCGCATTTTCATTCAAATCAAAATAATTAATTTATGTCTTTTGATTCTAATAGAACTTCTGATTCTCTGTTAAAATCTTTAAAAAATTTTGAAAGTTGTTGAAAATTGGTGGAGTTATAGCGTTTTTTATGAAACAAAAAACAAGGCTGATTTTCTCAAAAAAACCCCAATTTTCTTACGCTTAAAATTTTATTGTGGATTTGTATTAATATGAGAGAGAAATGTCGTGAGTTTAATACGCGCTAAATGACTTTTGAGGTCAGGAGATTTTTTTTACAAAATCGAAATGTCAATTCTTTTGGTTTCATCATTGCCAAGCCATTCTACGGTACTATTTTCAAAGCAAAGAACAAAGACAACATTCCAAAATATTTTCTCCAAATCGTGCTTGCATTCTGCATACTTTTGTTTTACCGTTATGTTCGTAATAACTTTTTATCATGGGAAATATATAAAAACATTTTCGCACATATAATTTTTTCGCTGACAAAGTCAAACAAACAAAACATTCAAAACCCACAGAAGTAGTCAGCAAAAAAGCTTAATATACCTGCCACAAATGGAATGACGAAGTCAATATACGTTCATTAAGGTTTAAATAATGCCCAAAACAGAGGTCAAATTTTACCAAAAGCTCCACAATAACCAAAGTCTCTTTTTGCAACGGATATCTTAGCCGGACCGAAAATACAATGTTTTTGAATTTCGCACTTCACAACTTTTATGATAATCCTCATTTCGCAAGGTTTCCAAAACTAACTTACCACCGCAATTTCATTTGTTATATCCTTAGCTTTTTTATGTATAAAAATCCATTGGAAAAGTTTATGTAACACTGCTAGCGTAATAGCTAGTGGAAAAAGAAGTATTCCAAATAAAATTTCAGTAACGAAAAGTAATTTATATTGAAGTTTCATTTTTAGTTAGACGTTTTAAATTCGATATTTTCCGACGCACGTGTTATAAGCTAGCAATGCAATTCGCATTTAAGTCTCAAGTGAACACATTCAGATTCAACTATTTATACAGACAGCAGCGAAAAGATGAAACTCGTTTATGCCAAAATTTAAAAAAGCCTAAACTTTTGATACAACATCATTTAGTATTTAATGAGATTTGCAAATACAATTGAATAAAAAAAAAAACTAGTAAGGGTGTGATCTTTGGGCTCACCAAAAAATTAAATACCCTACACAACGTTAACAATAATAGTGCGTAGCAAGGTAGCTCTAGCACCTCGCTACGTGCTGGCTGGTTGGACTAAACGAACCCTCCTCATTGAATTTGGCAACATTTACTTAAATAACTCTCTGTGTAACGCTTTGAAGCTTATGCTTGTTTGAGAGGTGTCATGCTTTCTTGTCAAAATTCGCCAAGTATTTGTCTGAACCAAACCATTTCTTGTATTTTTGTGAAATTTGGCTTAATTTCTTTAATTGACTCCCTCAATACAGAGTGTAGGGTATACAAATTATTTAAACCAATTATAGTATTGATTTTTTTAGTTAGCTTATTTTCAACTCTCAACTTAAGTAAATAACCTAAACTAAACATTGTGAATATAAGTCCAAGAAATAAATAGTTGAGTGTTTTTTGGGCTGAGAGCCATTTGTGAAATAATTGAGTGTTTTTGATTGCCAGATGTTCAGGAAATATAACATTGCATTTTGTTGTAACAGGTAAAGTCCGACTTTTCGCCAAATTTTTTAATTTTTCTTTTAAATAAAAGTTTATAAGACTACAGCTTGAGATGAGTATCAATTTAAAAATCTCAAAGAGATTTGATAGATATTTTCCGTAAAGCAAGCCTGTCCAAAACATGGGAAGATAACTGATATTTGGTGAAATTGTTTTACAGGACTTTCCATTAATTTAATTTAATTTATTTCCAAAGTGATGTATTAAAATGTTAGTAATAAATTTTTGGGAGGAATTTTAAATGTGTTTAATAAAAGGATATTTAGTGATAGAGCAAAAATACTCGAATTAAAAATGTCTATAGCCGAGACCATAATAATATGCATACTATATAACATAACGATTTAAGTTCCGGAATTAGCAACAACAAAAATCAAACAAAGAGGAAGGCCTTTCAACCTGCTTATTTCTTATTTATGTTTGTTGTTATTGATTTTATTTTAATGCTAGCTTCTGTTTCGAAAGTGAGCTCAAGTTTCAATTGATTTTCAAAACAAATATGTGATAATGAATTAACCACTCGTTTTTATATTCTTAATATTTTTCGCATATTTCATTTTCAATGGTCATCATTTTTGTTTTGGTTATCCACTTTTTAATTTTTTTTTTTTAATTTATTTTAAAAAGTAAACATCGACAATGACATAAAGAAGATTTTTGTATACTAGTCATTATATAAATAATTGAACACTTATTTGATTTTGACTTTTTTGAACAATTTTTAAAATGTTATATCTCAAAAACGATAGGGACAAAAAACTTTTAATCCTTTTTGTTTAAAAATGCTTTAGTTTCATAAAAAAAAAATTAACAAACTTTAAGTAAATTTGTTTATACATAATAAAATTGTTTCTCAAAATATCTTTGACATTACAACTTTATTTTTAAATCGAATTTGCCGATATATTTTATTGTTAGTTATTTTTGTATTTTATTGAAAAATATTACTCCATTGATTCAATTAGGCTGGTGCTTGGTTAGCTTGTCCGAGTAGCTTGTAGAGTTTATATGGTAGAAGCCACGCCGTCTATTCAAAATGTATCCACTTGTATTTTGAGCTAAGCAAAAGCATTTTCTGCATTTAACTGAAATTTGGTTTCATTACTCGAAATAAATCTTTCAGTATAGCGTTTAAAAAGTTTTGTTTCCACTTCTTGAAATTTGTTTTATTCTCTTACAGAGCTTTTCCAATTCATTGCAACTGTTTTTTCATTAATTCACATAATTCTTTCAGTTGTTAAAAATTTCCACTTTCTTGTCCAGAACTTTTTCGAATCTTTCCCATTGTTTGTGCATTATTTGTTTTTATTAGCTCAAATAATTACCATAGTATAACGTTCTGCAACTTCTACTTGCATGTCAGATTTCACGCCCACCTTTCGAAATTCGCTAACTATTTTTTGTGGTGCTATCGCAAACCATTTCTGATATTTGTGTGAATGTGTTACCCATCTCTAATGCTTTGGCATAATGTGCCCATCGGAATTTCCAAAAAAAAATAAGTTCATCTGGCTAAATTTTTAACCAGAATTCATTCAGCCGAGAAATAAACAATAATATTGGTTGATTTGAAGGTAAATTCACACATTTCTTCACTTTGCAAAAGAATCGCTTTATTTTGATATATCTGTGCATCCAAGAACTCGGTGCAAATTAAAAAATTAAACAATGTACAGATGTACTTAGTGGCACAATCAACATAATACATATACCTAATAAAAAATAATACAGAGAATATATCGCTAAACGGAATAATTATGGTAATTAGCTGGTTCAGCATAAAAACTGGCCATGCATAGATGTGATCGTTCATAAAATGATACATTAAATATAATTTGCTTATGGGACATTTCACGCCAATTTGGACACCATTTTTCTTAGGCTATATTTGGATTTTTTTGAAAAGTAAAAATGTTTAATACCAGGAAACATGAATTTTTTCAAATTTTTGTATAAATTTTTTAAAAATTACGCTATTTTTATTGTAATGCTCTTAACTCGGCGAAAAATTGACTACATTTATTCAAAAATTTTCGTTTTCAAACGAAATTCATTAAAAATATCGACAAATTTTTAAAGTGATATTGATAAATCGCCATTTTAAACAATTTTTGTGAGGATCGATTTTCTTTAAATTTTTTTTGTAAAAAACTGTTATTGATTCAACAAATTTTATGTCGTCTGATAATGTGCAAGCGATGGCATCTATTTTTTTTTTTTTAATTTTAAATTTTTATATTTATAGTTATCATTGTTGTTGGTAAGTAAACCACATCATTTTGCGAATATCAAACAACGCATTTTTTAACATTTTTAAAATATTCCGCGTGGGCGCAGTAAATTACCTGTCATGACAATCTGTATAAATTTACTTTTTCCTGATGTTTGCAAAGGTCTGCGTCAAAATTCCTTGAAGTATGACAATTTTTACAATCTTTTTTTAAGATTGCACTCATCTGGCAGCAAGGCGTGGCAGTTAACTTGTCAATCTGATAATAATAAACTTTGTTTTCTTAACATAAAGAAAGGTCCATGCCAAAATTCATTGCACTGTTACCACTTTTACAACTTTTTAAAAGATTTTACCGTGACAGTTAATCCATTACGCCCATCTCTAATAATTTTATTTTTCTTATCCTTCGAAAAGTTTATACCGAAAGTTGTTGCTGTATGATCAACTTTTTTATTATTTTCCACAATTTATATGAAACATTAAGTGATGCCGAATTGGGGTTCATTGGGCAAAATAAATGTTCCATCCCAATACGAGATGAAATGTGGCTGGCTGAAACTGAAAGGTTTTAAAGGCTAATCACAAATCCACTGCAGATTTTTGAAGGGAAAACGTTTTTTCATTTGAACTTGAATTCGAACAAAATGGACATTTTTTAAGTTTTTAACAATTTACCAAAACAAAAATTGTAGAGTCGAACTTGCATGGGTAAAACTTTAACCTGAAGAGATTTTTTTGTTGTTAAGCAACGGACGTGATTTTATTTTCTACAACTTTTTCCACCATGCGAACTTATTTTGATATACTAAATACTTTACAAGGAATTGAGAGAACAAAAATATCTTTAAACGACCAACAGTCAGTAATGTCACCATAAATAGAGGTAGCGTCAATAAAAGTTAAAAGTTAAGCGTTTTTGGGTGATTACGAAGCTGCTACGTTGATTTTTGCACTTATTGGAAAAATAAGTTTTAGTGAAGCTACCGCAGTGACGGAATTCTATGGTGGCCGTTTAAAGAGGTCGAAAAAGGATTTATACTCATTTACTCCCAAAATATGCCTTAAATTTGAAATATATGCGTACATATATATTATAAATAACGTTGTAGAGGATAAAAAATGCGTTCTTTGCTTTCCAAAAAAAAATCTAGTTAAGATAAAGTTCGACCGTTTCGAGCATAACTGAAAAAAAAAACTTTATCGCACGAACTTCTTTTTAACCAAAGATAGAGCTTAGTCGCCAATTTTATTTTTGCTATATTTTTTGATCTGGAGATAAAGTGAAGGCTCACTATTGCCATTAGTTAGGTGCTACTATGGTCTTAGTAAGCAAATGAGCAGTAGTTACCTCTCTTGTCCGACAATACTGACACTCTACTGATGCAGACGCGCTTGGTGTGTTTGAGCGAAAAAAACTCTACCCAAAATCTTCGGTCCTCTACGCAGCTTAGAGTCCCACCTCGAGCACAAGAGTGTCTCTAAAATTTCAAGATTATTTGCGTGAAACGAAATAGAGGAAATTTTATTGTTATTTTTTTTTGGTCACACCGTCTATATTCATGACAAAAGCCTTCTGGGGGCCTCTATGATACCGCAATTTCAATGATTTCTTGTGAGTTGCAGTAGAAAAACTATTTTTTTTGCTATGATTGATTTTTTTTTTTGGATTTTTGGTTGTCAATATGTAATATAATGCATTTTAAAGAAATTATCCCCGGAATGAGCTTTTATTTTGATCATCGAATTTTGTTACATTTAGTTATATGGCCATCAAAAGCACCTTTTTAGTTTTTATTCCTGGGCCTCGCTTAATCTTAATCCATCTTTTGTACATAGAGAAATGGATTCGGTAAATAATACAAATTATATTTAACAGGAATTAAATATTTATTTGAGTCAAACATATAATATTTCAACCAAGATTTCTCACAAATTTTTCCAATTAAGATATGTTTGGGTCAAACAAATATTTGATTGCTTTATATCAAATAAACATTTGCTATGTTCAATCAAAGCATTTTATCTGTGTAGAATAAAAGAATTAATTAATATAAAAAAAAGCTATTTGCGTTTTCATATTAAATTTTGAATATAAAGGAATAGTTTAAACAATATTACGAAATGGCTAAATAAACCTTGTTTTTTTTTTCTCTCTTGAAAAATGGCCAAAAATCACATATGTAGTTGGCTTCAGAGTCGCAATGACAAAGTGTTTTTTGTTTTAAAGATAAAAACTTTAATATATATTTTACCACAAAAACTTTTCCATGATTTATTTCTGCACATGAATGCAGTCTGCTTTATACTTTAACTCATGAGGCAAAAACACTAAAAGCTCATCGCATATGCTGTAAGAGTTAAAACTTTGTGAATAAATAGACAAAAATTTAACTTGCAAAAACTATTTTCAAAATAATTATCGTTTGTGAAGGATATTAAATTTTGCACAAAAAATTTGAATACATTATACAGTAATAGTAGAAACTTTGTATTTTAAAGTTTTTAATAACTAAAAAGTGCTATTGAAAAATCCAGACGTATCAATTTAACGATCAAAACAACATTTTCTTAAAAAAATAATGAAATATGAAATCTCAAATTGACCTCTCTGTATGAAATAAAGCACTTGCTATAAAACCGAGCATTTGATTTCAATTTCTTTACATTTTCTTAAGAGTATTCTTATATATTTTTTATATTAAACTCCATTATATCGTAAATTACTTTATGAACACACTAAATTCCAATACAATGGCTCAATATTTTGTAGAAAAAGAAACCTTCGAATAAATTTGAAAAACAGTTTTTTATGCTTTATGAAGTGATAAAATTTACGCAATATTTATTGATAACCATTTCGGTAAGAAAATGTTTGCAAATTTTTCTTCGTTTTTCCATCTAAGGCTTAGCGAACTCGTAATGAAATATAAAGAAATTTTCCGAATTCATGCGAATTTTTTGTGCAAACAAACAACTACACATGCAATAAACACATACTCTCATAAAGAACATTTTTCAAAGGAACTGAGAAAATCCTTTTTCATGAATATAACAACAACAAGAAATATCTTATAAAAATATTTACATTTACAAGAGTTGTATTTGAAAGGAAAGAAAAACTTATTTGGGGCTAAATTTAAATAATAATATTTTTGTGTAGCTGGATTTTTTTTTTCGGAGTGTCAAGAAGAAACATATTTAGTGAGATAAAATGACAGCATAATAAAAAAAAAATAAAGAAAACAGCAGCAGCAGACAAACATCCCAAAAACGGCGTTAATAAAAATATTTAGCTTAGAGCAAAATACGTACATACATATAAACAAATCGCCCACTATGAATTGTTGTCATGAGAATCACATATTTTTAATTTTTTGTAATTAAATATTTTCGCGAATCAATGAGCTTGTAATCTTGTAATCTTTACTTCTTTCTGCAACCTAAACTCCAGAAAATATTTTTTATTTAAAGCGACGTCCCTGAAAAAATGTGTTAACCCTTTACATTTATATAAATAACCGAAATCTATTTTTATATGAAAGATCTGTACATTGAAATACAGTGAGCGACAAAAGTCTACACGCACCCCGATTTCTGCAAAATCGAGAATCTGCAAACGTAATAGAAAAAATTAATGATGCAGCTTTGTTTGGAACTTTTTTTTATTGATCAAATAAAAAATTCGGTTTTTCTTCGTATCTCTGCCAATTCTCGTCAGACATAACATTTTCAGCATAGAATCTATTTTTTATCTCTTCATCTGAATGAATTTTTCGTTTAGAGGCTAAGTTTTTGAGTAAATGAAAAAGAAAAACTATTTACAGCTCAAAAATAGCCTCTAAAAATAGACACCACTGAAAATTCCCATGATCACTTTGTGGAATGAAATCCAGACTTTAAATATTTGCATAGCTTAAGCTTTCTTGAGATAGAGAAAATCCTGAACATTTTAAAACACATTATTTCCGACTTGGTACTACATACTACATTCTTAGGCAATATTAGCATTGTTACAAGTTCACACTTACATTTATGGTTTACAGCGTTTCGTCCGGCAAAAACACACAAAAAAATAAGCATTCCATGCTACATAGTGCCATGTCTTCAAACACAAGGCCAGACATGTGAAATCAGGACTATTGACCTGGTTATTGAAATGAAAATTTGAATGCTTCATTTCGTCAGAAGGATAAAATTGAAAAATCAGCAACAACCAAACAAAATATCATAATAATAACAACAACAACAGCACCAGCCAGAATAAGCAAGATATAAAAAACTTCTATGAAAATGAGAATATAGCAAACAGAAACGAAAGAATAAAATAAAAGAAATCATAAATAAATAAATATGAATTTGGTTAGTTTTATTCGCATAATTTTGTATATTCAAGTCAAATATCATGACTGTTGCCAATATATTTTTTGCTTTCGTGCTATCTTGCATTTCGAGCGCGCCGTCGCCGACCTTCTTCCACTACATCATCATCATCATCATCATATTCATGTGACTGACTGGACTTTAATATCGCTCGAAGCACGTTGGCTATGCCTGGGCACACACACCGCTGCACACATGTCTAGTTCAAGCACTTTTTGGGGTTTTGAGCGTTCAAGAGTTTGCTTTAATTTTGCAGCAGCGACACGAATATAAAAATTGAAATTGAACACAATTGGCAACAAAATGCTTAACCTTTATTGACGGCGAGGCAAAAAAGCTATTAAGGATCAGAAAACAATTTGATTGATAATCTTATGTAGTAAAATATAGAGCCTTACTTTTCAGGCGGAGTAGTTCCACAAATATTGTGTTTGAACTTCAATAGCATACGCAATATAAATTACAACATCTGCTGGTGCGGGAGGCTCCAGGGGTTTGAAACTGTTCGCCCTCAAGATGTAAAAACATATCTGGGTAAGCTGTAAAAGTTGAAAAAATTAGTTTGTAAAAATTATCTCATTTTTTGGTTTTACATTTTTTTATTTTTTTTTTTTTTTTGTGAAAGGTACATTAAATTTTTTGCATTACTGCTAAGCTGAAATAATATGTCCATATAAATTTGAGTTACTTCATCTGAAAACTGTCGAGAAAATTTTTGAGTGATTCAAGCAGTTGTCCACATTTTCAGCCACACGATAAATTAAGACGTGGTTTGACAACTGTGAGTGGCCAATCGCCAATCATTGGTGCAATAAAAATTTTCTCCGAAAATGAGTATAAAAAATCCTTTAAAGAGAGTGGCGGACCTCCCTGGTGACTTTTAAAATCCATTTTCGGCCTTTTCGCATCAATTGATGGAATAAAATTTTTTCGAAAAAAACTACCGAAAACGAAAACACCAAAAATACATGTACATTTGCTTCACATTTGCTTCAGTAGTTGATTGCTATGTACTGCCGCAAATGATAGCGAATCAAATTTATTTTACCTTTTGGAGATGCAACCATTTTTGGTCGCATGCGAATCGCCTTTTTATTGATTTCGCCTTGGAACCAGTATTGCATCAACCATCAACTTTACCAGTAAATATAGTGCTGCCAAGGGGCAGCACTAAAGTAACAGAAGAAAAAAAAAGTTTTTTTACTTTGACTTTTATTCCACTTTTAAAGTGTACAACGGTCACGTTCGACACCTTGGAAATACCCATATATTGATTTTGAAAAAAAAAAAATTATATATTATTTAAAAGAAATATTAAATTAGCAAATAAAAAAATGTAAATGTAAGGTTCTAAATTAAATTTAAAAGAGATGCTGCCCCATAAAAACAAATTACAGAAGTTTAATTATTGCGTTGATTGATATTATATTTTTAAAGAAAGCACTTATTTCGCTAAAACACTACAATTACCATGAACACCAAATGTGACAAAAATAGCATAAGGATAGACAAATAGATGTATCATGTTTTCAACAGTAAAGGATTTTTAATTATTTAGCAATTAATTAATTCAAAGGTAGTGCAGTCCTTAGAAAACTTAAATAATTTCATATTTACGTACCCGTGCACAAGGTTATTTGTGTGTAAGTATGTATGTCAATTGCATTCGCTAGGTTCCTTGTAATTAACACATTGAATTTCGTGCATGGAATAATTAAAGTGACATACAGTAATTTTTCAAGGTTCTTATCTTTACGTGAGTGTCTGCTGATGTTATTCTATTGTATTTTCGACACTTATGCGACAAAAATGACGGCAAAATGAAATCACTTGAGCTCCCAAAGGTATGAACGTGAAAGAGACAATCAAATTTTGGAATGGTACGTTGATGGTAATCAAGAAAATCTGTCATGTACGAAACTTAATCACATCGTTATGACGCGCACAATACAAAAATGACACCATACACTTAAGTTCTTCAAAACCAGCAATCAAAAAGAAAATGTCAAAGGAACATATTCCTACATAGAAACGGAAACAAGTAAGGAAATTATATTCGGTCAAATATGACCGCAATTTATGCTATACATTAGATATATATAGTACATGAGAGCATTAGAGACACGTGTCTGTGTTTTGTTACATTTGAAATGCTCACCAATGATTGACTGAATGAACAAAAAAAAAAGGTCCATCTGTTCCCATGTCGGGGTTCCCATTCATGGTCGGAACCAGAGCTTACTATGCTTAGATGTGCGCCAGATTAAAATCTAAGGCGCCTTTTCTTGTTTATCAAGCTTACTTCGATGAGATTACAAGGCCCTTAAATATTTCACAGTATTGAAGAGAGAACCTCTTATTGGCCATTACGAAGTAAGAGAAAATAAAGGGTGTACCAATAAGAGCACCGTAAGATTTTAATGTTAGTCTAATTTTTTTGAAGATTATTTTTTAAGCGGTTTTACAAACTTTTTATGAGCTGGCCATTAGGATAACTTTTCATTTGCTTTGATTTGTAGGAAATATTTTTATATAATCACATTAAATTTTTAGGCAAACGTTTATTAAAAATTATTTTAGTTCACTGTTTTGCTTAAGATGTGACAAACGTGTGAATTAAATGGAATACCCTTTCTTATGAAGTGTAGGGGAGCTAAAAGAATTTCATTTAACGTGCATAGCTGTCGTTGGCCATAAAGACCATCAAAATTAAGGTAGCTAGCTACAATGGGAATGTCAAGATTAACAGCGCGACGGAAAAAAATGTGAATCTTCTTTAACAATGCAGACGAGCTGGTCAAATTTCATAATACCAATGCCACGTGACTAGGCCATTTAATAATGTGAAGTCTAATTGTGCAGAAACTGAGATAGTCGCAGCAGAAGTAAATTAATTTCCCTAATTATTATTGTTTTTCGTCCTTTTTGCTTGTCCTTTTAATGTTTTGTTGTTGTCAGTTTCATGTTACACAAGACATTTTGTTTATTAAATAAAAATCCCCAAGTGAGTTTTACTGTGTCCTATTTTCAAAGGACTTAATGAATTTGTTTCGCTATTTTTATTACTACAATTCCATGCTCAAGGTCAATGAAAATACAAAGTAAAATTTGCTTTTACACGCTCCAAGTAAAATAAAAAATAAATCTAGAATTAATTTACTTATCTCAGTGAAAGGTTACTTTTGGTTTTAAATTTGAGAATAAGTTGAATAGTAAAAAAACAGTTAAAATTTGTATAAAATTAAAGCAAAGAGTTGAAAAACTTGAAAAGATGTTGAAAGAGATTGAAAACTGTTGAAACAGTTGGTACGGAAAAGTTAGATGGCTCAACTAAGCAATGTACAAGTAGTAGGCATGGAACCAAACTCTGTTAAATTAAAACTTTTTCTCCTCCCCTATAAGTAATCTTTTATCTGAAAAAAGAAAATATGTTCTTTAAAATAAGTTTGTTTAGATTTTAAGTTTTTTCTTTATTACAATATTTATCGATTGAATCTTAAACTTTGCATATTTTCTAAAATGAATAGAATTTTAACTGGATATATGGTATATGACACATAAGAGATCTTAAGACGCTCAGAAGTAACTCAAAAAGTTGTTTTACAATTAATCAAATTTTATCTTAAATCAAAACATACAGAGTTCCTGAGCAAAATTTTGCTCAACAAAATAATAAATTAAAGTTGCAGTTTTATCTATATTCATCGGGATCTTTCATAACTTAATTCTTTTAAAAACTTGTAAAAGTTTTATTGGATATTTTAAAGCAAAAAAAAAAAAAACATTATGTTAATGCAAATATTTTTCAAAATTCCTTACAAAATTAAGTTTCTCTTTACTTTTGGCATTAATTAAGCACGACAATTTAAAATTAAATTATCAGAGCTTGCGTTGATGTTATCAGTTTTAGCGGATTAAAATTTTCTAAGAAAATATTTTGCGCTGACATAGAAATGAAATAATTGCAAAAGTCTAACAAATATTCCATGTCTGCAAGAGAAAACAGCACATTTTGTTAAGCATTCGCTGAGACAGCCCAAAAAAAAAGCATTATTATACAGTAGCTAATAGCTACGTGCAGCCGCATACATTAAAAGGATAAGGAAATTTTTTGAGGTTCCACTGATGCGACATTCTAGGATGTGCCGCAAAAAAAAAAACAAAATAATATTCTTCTGTGTATGTATGTACAGCAAAAATGTATAAAAGAGACTTAAATATCTTGGTCATGGCTTAGGTTGTTGACATTGTGCTAACAACACTTGACTTACATATGTACATTTACACTTGACTTACATTTTTACAATCAACTCTGCTTATCAATTTACTATTAATTGAACTATAGATAACTCTAAGAAATTGTGATTTGGTTGCGGCTAAAGAATTTAAAAGAATTAGTACAATTACTAAGACTAAGATGGGATCAGTGCCTGATTTGTTTATCATTTCATATTTCTTGATCCTGTGCGAGTTGTAGCATTTAAACTCGTCATTGATGTAAGATTGATAAATCCAAGTCACTGCAGCCGATGTAATATGGATTTCTCACTTAGGCCTTTTCACTCGATATGACATCTTTATATAAAGCTGAATTCGTAGAGCAAAGAATAGTCTTAATACAGAAATATTAACAGTTGAAACATTATACTGCAATCAATCATTCAAAAGAAAGAAGGTTTCAGTTGGCTTATCGATTTCATATCATTGATTTTTTCAAGAATTGATATTTGTATAAATATCTGAAAATTCGAATTCATTTACATCTTTAAACCAGTATTGTACCGAAAGGTTTAAGACTTATGTACTATATTTTGAACTCGATGTGGTGTGGTATATACTTACAAAATGAGATGAGATGACAAAAAGAATAAATCCTTCGAGTTCCGAGTTGTGTTAATTATATTAAACAGAAATTTTTAAGGGTGCTCAAAAACCACTGGTGGCTAGTGGGAACGACTTTTAGTAAACTTTCATGTCATTGACTCCGTGCTAAGTAGCTTTCTTTGAATAGAACTTTTTCAAGATGTTCATAAGACACTGGTTGGCGAGGCGATTTCTTGTTCAGTTTATAAGTCTGAACGAAAACAGAGTTTACTTTTTGAAAAATCTTTACTTCATCGGTTATCAAGTTCAAATAGTTAAGTTAAATATGTCCTAAGTATGCTCAGTTGGTCAGAATTAAATCGTATGATCGACCATATAATCAATTAATAAAATATAAATTATAAAATTGTATTTAATTTAAAATTTTTAAAAAAAAACATCGACCTTGAACATAAAACGCGCCCTGTATTTATTAAAATTAGAAAAAAACAATACATGATTCCAATCGGAACGCCACTGCTTTCAGCTATTGAATTAGTCACCAAATATTTAATTGGTAGTCAATAATTTAATCGGCAACCAATTGCAGACGAATTAAACTACTGAGATGGGCACCAATAATTGTATCAATTACTTAATTAATTAATTCTTGTACGTGTTGTTACTTATCCCTCGCCATTGCTTTTGCTCTAGTAAACTGCAGGAAGTGTTTACTCATATGCTCTTTGAATTAAGTGGTTACACTATTCGTATCTGCAAATAATGTAATATATTATTTAACGCTTAAAATACAGTAGTTCTCTTCGAATGTCTGGCATTTTGCAGCAGTATGGAGTTTATTTAGTCAAACATCATAAGTGAATAATTTAGTACAACCAATTTTTATTCAGAATGTGTGTTATTCGCAACGATGCAACCAACTGGAAAATACTTTATTCTTTTCATTATTATTGTTGTTATTTTCAGGACACAATTGTGTTTTACTTAATTTTTATTATGTACATACATATATCTGCCCATCAATATTAAGTTCTTATTCTACCTTGATAAAATCTAATTAACTTGCCATACTTATCTGCTTATCACATGTCATTTCGTATAATAAAAGTGATAATAATCATAATAGTTACGCTAACCGCGCTACGCTATTTTGAGTACATATAAATACATACATACGTAATGAAGTGTTCAGAATGAACACATAAAAAAAAGTTATTTTATATAGACATTTCTCTAACAAAATGAAGCATGCACTCGTATCATTATCTTACAGACATAGAGATAATTTAAGTAAATCTATTTTTATTGCAGGAAACGGAAGTAACTGAACTGAACTTTTGACAACTAATTACTTAGGAGCAATTTCACGATAAACAAATGTACCGTGATGTATAAAGAATTTTAAATTCAAATTCAGTGTCTTCTCGATTGAAATGTCATTTAGTGTATCCATTTGAAATGCTACAGCACTTGGCGTTGAAATTTAAAATCGTAATTTCGTGCAAAATCAATGATCCATACGAAAAGCTAGAATTGCAAAATAACGCAGAGACAACACATTAATATTCACATGTTCAATCGCAAATACAAACATTATACATACATAGATACAAATCTTCATATGAATTAGCGAATTAAATTGCGATTGGTTTTACATGCATTGAAAAAAACGAATCGTGCATATTAAATTGCAATGAAATAAACTAATTGAAGAAAAATATCTGAGTTGCCAAGTCTTGAGAATATTAATAATATTAATAATTTAGATGTTTGCGATATTGCCTTCACTGGACAACAATATTGGCTAACTGACAGAAATAAAAGGCCTCATCTCATTGATTTTGCTATCACCAAAATATCAGTTCTGTGTGCACAAGCTTCGAGTTGTGCTGTAATCACTCTACTGTTCTAATCCACATAACTACTCGTAAAGCCCTAAGAGATTAAAGTCCCTCATTTTCTCAAAAGCTTGGTAAGAATTCTACCTTTTCATCTTTAATAGTTCCATTAGTTTGGCCTTCAAAGAACTGTTGTTAATAAAGTTACTGTTGAGAATCACGCTTAGTCGATTCATCATGGTACATTTACAGCTATCGCTGGTATATTTACTTCACTGCATGCTGGATGTATGTAGTTTATTTGAACGCATATTATTCAATAATGAAAACTGGGTTTCAAATTTTTCGATGGTATAGCGAATTGTGCTTATTGGAACATAAGTTGTTTTAAGGGTACGATCCATATTCTTCGTAGAAAGTAGGTTTTCGTAATATAGCTGATTAGTTTGTAGACGCAGTGACGGGCTAAGTTTTCTATGTAAGATGTAAGCAGTTCATTTTAGACATTCCCTGATACTTAATGTAAAAAATAACTTTAATTTTTTAAACGTTCCAAAACTTGTACTAAATCCATTTTGACATTTTTCATCAAAAAGAAAATTCTGTTTTCATTCTTAATTTAAATAAAAAAAAATCACAATTGCATAACGCGAATATGGCAACACTGCTACAAACTTATATTTAATCAAATAGAATGAGAAAATTGTATACACAAATTTTCCGTACATTGCATTTTTAATTTATTAAACTCATTTTTATTTAAGTTTAGAAATTATCTATCTGACGTTAGTCAGGCCAACAAGAAATCGGTATTGAAATTAAATTGAAATTCTTATTTATATAAAAAGATTTAATTAATGCCGCTGGGAAATTATTATAAACATTAAAATGCAAATTATTTTATTAGTGAAACAATAAGAGCTGTGTTTTTTTACATGCCTACTATTAATTTCAAGCACCTTTTATTATCGATAGTCGCTTCACACTCATTGGCGTAGCAAGAGATTTCTTCTAGTGTGCGCTTAGTCAACATGTCGTATGAGCAACGTGCAATTGTACGTGTGGTAAAAATTCAGCGTATTGTGTATGAGTTGCGTAGATAAAAAACAAGCTATTTGAAATAAATCGAGTAATGAGGTACCATATAAATAAATACTATTAGCAAATAATTAAAAAACCAGAACATGTAAAAAACTACGCAACTTTTAATGAATGTTATATGTATTTGCTTTGAAAATTATTAACGAGAAGCGCCGCAGGCCAAAGTTTTTAAATTTGATTTTTCTTTAGAAAATCTTAAAGAATTTTATTGAGATGTGAAGTACCAGTGAATATTGTGATGTATCAGCTCAAATAAAACTTCAAGTAGGTAATCTAAGCGTGCAGCATGTGACGAGTCAAAATTGATTGACGAGTGTCAGATACTCGTTCCTTTGTTTTGACTCGTCGCACGCTGCGCGCTTTAGCCTAAACCAAAATAGACGTGACGAGACGTAACGAGTATAGCATTTGTGTTCAACGAAAACATACAGAAAATGCAGAGACAAAGTTAATCTTTATAAAAGAAAAAAATATAAGGTGTATTCTTGAAACAATACATCAAACCCAATGTATTCCATTGTCAGTTAAAATCATCATTTTGCAATCCAATATACAGGCTCGGATTAACCGGAGGCACACTAGGCCAGTGCGACACGATTTTAGGGGCGGCAAATACTAGGATTGTGTGCACTAAATTACCTAAAAAAAAATGTTTACAAGCAAAAAAAAAAAAAAGTCCTCACTTTTGATATTACAAAATTTTTTTTTCTATATTTACTAGTGAAGAGGGGCGGCAATTTCTAACTGGCCTAAGGGCGGCAGATTTCTTAATCCGGGCCTGCCAGCTTCATACTACGAATAAATCACAGAGTTTCCTAAATTATGTCAATACTTATTCAATATTTCAGCAACGCCAATCTTGATATAATTTTTTGCCTAATGAATGCACAGTAAACAGACGATATGAATTGCTTTTCTGTCGATAAAATCAATCAATCTTATTTTAATTTTAAAGATGTGTCACAAGTATTTTAAGAGCATTTCACAATGCGAAGAAATATTTACGCTGTTGCAATCAGATTAAAAGTAAAATTTTAAATAATGAGCATTTAATATTTTGAAGTTTAGTTTGAAGTACCTAGTATTATTCAGTCCAAAATTTTCTACTGTAATTTGCTACAGATTTTCCACAAGTTTGAAATTTCATAAGGATAATAACATGAATCATTCATATTTTCCATCTTTTGCAAAGCAAAAATCTCTATAGTCTGTGCTATACGGAAGTTAAAAAACTTTATGAAAGTATGTACATATTTTTAAAATAAATAGTTTATCTCAACAATAGTTATGCCTTTTCAGAAATATGTATTTTATCTATGTCAATCTCAATCATAAAGAATACCCTGAGCAATTGTTCAACGAGTTCTAAAGCAAGTTACTCGTAACCTCAACTATTATCTTGCTCTGCAAACACGACATAATAATTCCAATGTTCGATTTAAGTGCTAAATTACTAATTAAAATCATTTATCTTTTAAAATATCTTCTATTTTTTCTGAATTATCTATAATAAATAACATAATAGTTTTCAACGTGGATAACATATTTCAGAAAATATGGAAGGTAGTTAGATTTTATTTCAATATTCTAACAGGTTTGAAAAAAATATATATTATTAAAGTTAGAAAAATCGAAGTTTTGGTTTTGGGCAATTTTCAGGCTTAATTTTAAAAATCCCTTATAATATTATAAGGTAGTATATAAGAGAAATAAATTGCAAAGATATTTTTAAAAACACAATCCCAACATTTTTTGTCTCCTAGCAACTCCATGCTATTCGTACAAAAAAAAAAAATTAAAGCACCGAAATTTGAAACAAAAACTTTTTAAAAACTAAATGTTAATTTTTTATTATACAACAAGGCTCATTAAGGAAGGCGAAGATGATTACCAGCACAAGTCTCAAAAGAAAATGGCCATTGTGTATTGTCAAATTATTTTCTTCAAAGAATTAAAAAAGTTTAGAATGCAGAAGAAGAATGCAGAAGGAGGATATTTTTAATCCCGTAAAAATATAATTACACACGACAATTGTCTACTACAGCCTGTAACAGTTTTTCACACAAAGACGTAATTTACAGCGTCCCATGCTAAATGTGCAAATGAGCAAATGTGCCGCAAAAAGAAAATAAAAATGGAATTCGTAGTCAAAGATACATTTGTATGTGTGTGTGTATATTTGTATATTTCAGTGGCGTCGATAGGGTAAGGTGGCATCCGGAACGGAAAAGATGAAATGAAAACAAAAATGTTTGCTCTGTTTTTATAAATGTTTTTCTATTTGCTTTTAACATTAATTTTGTAAAGCTCTTTGCAATTCCTCTGTGTAACAAAAGCAGGTTTGTAATTATAACACCCCACTATGGCAACATTAGCTTATAAGGGTGGTAGATAGTCCTCAAGTCAAAATCTGGCCACTTTTTTTCATTGCTTATTAAAACCCATCCTTGCGTTTGGGTGAAATTTGATTACAATACATTCGATAACTCTGTCAATAAAGCGTTTTGAAGATTATGCGCTCCCTTGTCGAAATTCAATCAATTTTTATCCAGAGCTTGTCCGAACCATTTTAATATTTGTGTGAAATTCAATTGTACTACCTCAAATAGCTTCCGCTTTATAGCTTTTTGAAGTTTTGACTTGAGGGTCTTGGCAAAATGCACTTAGTTCTTATCTGATATAGTTCGTATAAAATTTGGTTGCTTTAACTTAAATAGACCTCTTGTTGCAATTCGCCTAATATCCAGAGCTTGACCGAACTATTTCCAGTATTTGTGGAAAAATTTCCATTAGCATTAAACTCAATTTAATGGAAATGGAGATAAAATACATTATATATTTAATGCATTACCCCCATTGATATACATATGTACATATCGCTTGTTTGCTGCAAGACCATCATAACTCAAAAAACTTAAAGTGCGATAAAATCGCATTTAAAGTTTTCAATATGTGACTTTTTATATGAAAATTAAAAAAAGTATTTCTACCTATGTACATAAACTCTTCTCATAAGGCAAGTTCATTCTAATTTTTCTGATTTCTTCACACAAAAATAAACATAGAACTGCGGATTTTTCTGCATAATTGACTCGAAGAAACATTTTTTTGAGTTATGACGGCCTTGCAGCAAACGCGCGATATTTACATGCATTTGTATTTTCGTTTAATATACACATGTATGTATATCCTCATTTTTTCATCTTCAAAAAATATTTGTGAAATATGTATCTGCTTACTTTCATACTTTGCAGCGTGAAAAACGTATGAATGAATGTCAAATTCTGTCTGTCGCCGCTTGAGTGCTTTTATTGGCCTTTCCAAGAAAGGTTAATAAAAAGCCTACCAAATTGCAATATTTTCCCATTAGGTGTCACTTCGTATATGCTTTCATTCGAGACAAACCGCTAGCTAAGCTACTGCTTCAGATGTACCCAGGCCCGGATTTACTTTACAGGCTTACTAAGCCAGTGCCTAGGGCGGCAAGAATTTAGGGGCGGCAAATACTGGAATTTTTGAAAAATTTTTATAAATTTTTTAAACTGTGGATATGCATTATAATGCATTGGCGATGGTGAGAGTTACACAGTGAAAAAAAATTCGAATACTTGAAATGTCGCCCCCTAAGCTACCTAAAAAATGTTGACAAGCAAAAAAAAAATTCACCAGTGAAGAAGGGCGGCAATTTGTGAACGGCCCAAGGGCGGCAAATTTCTAAATCCGGGCCTGGATGTACCATATTATACATAACTGTTCGTGTGTGAAAAACACCTTCCATTATTACGAACCTACATAATTAGCATTGCGGTTGCTAATAAACATTTTTTAGTTTTGTTTCCAAATTATGAAACATACCGGTAGAAATCCAACAAAGAAAATAAAAATAGAAAATGTTAAAATTTAATTAACAATAAGTTCTATGTAGCATTTCTTGTTTTTTTTTGGTAAATATGAAATACTTTGTGTACTACAGTTGCTGTTACGCCAGCTGACGTTTACAAGAATCGTATGCAATTGTAATGCAAAAATGTAATTTTATTATAGAAATACATATCAAAAAACAAGCAATAAAAACATTAGTTTAAAAAAAAAAACAATTTAACAACAAAAAATCTACTAAGGGGACACCCGGGTTTGAACCGGGGACCTCTCGATCTGCAGTCGAATGCTCTACCACTGAGCTATATCCCCCAGTTTAATATTTAGTGTTACAACCCTTTTTTATATTTTTTTATTTCGTTATGTATTGATCATTTGTTGCCTGTGAAATTTCTTTTATTCTTTTAGTTCTTTGCTTTCGCTTTAAGCCTCTCGTCATTTGTGCTATCTTTACATAGTGAGGAGGACTTATTTTTAGAATTTTGGACGCTGCGTGTTTTTAACATATCTTTCGCTCTGTTGTTGTTAATATTTAGAACAATGAGCAAAATAAATAGCAGTTTAGAGTTGCCAGCTGTTACAAAAATTAATAAAAAAGAATGTTGCTTAACACCGAAAATAATTTTGCAGCGAAAGATAAGAAACTAGTAATGGTGTTATCTTTGACCTCACCAAAAGTAAAATACCCCACACCGCGTTAACATTGCATATCTTAAATTTTTTTTAAAAGAGTATTCCATCCACCACACTATGTATTGGCTGGTTTGAGTAAACGTACATTTCGTGGCCCAAAAATGTTCTCAATTTAAACTTCATACTCATAACAATCGAATTGAAATAATAATTCGAATTGCCTTATTTGCTCTTAAAATGGAGTTTAGTTGGACGTAAAGTGAAAAATTTAAATAAACCTAGCTTATGTTAATAAGCGCAACATTAATTGGTTAACTTAATTGAGAGTGTACTGTAACTACGCTGATTTCAATTAGCATAAACTCAATGGAAATTCTGGAATTTTATTACCACGTTTCTTTAAGGTCGGAAATTGACAAAAACTTGTCCCAGTGATGGCATTTTGGCTTACGTCACTGCCTGGATTATATTCTTATACGAATAATTGAACAACCCTGGAAATTAATTAAAATATGAAATGGTTGGAAAATGGGCCAGCCACTTTTCGTTGGTTTTTGGCTCAAAAACGAGACAAATGTAAACGGGCTGTTTTTGATGCTAATTTGGAAACATACCTGGCCAAAAATTGGTTTGACCGATACAAACGTACGAGGTCTTAAAATGTTCGTCTAATGAAAGGCTTCTAAAAGCAAACGGAGTCAGCCTACAACGCAAGCTTTTTAGAGGCTTCCATTTGAGCCAAAAAACGACCCGGTCGGTTGCATATTTTTTTTTTATTAGCTTTTTTTGCTTGGACACTTGATTTTTCTCCGGCTTCCGACAGTCATATTGGATCCGGCATTTCAAATTTCTTAATGCTTTTAGAAACCTTTCACAATGTAAACATTTTAAGACGTACGAGACGTCCTGATCGGTCAAACTAATTTTTGGCTAGGTAATTGATCCGCTTGACGTGAAACGTCCCATATGTATAAGCTATTTGAGTTTACAGACCTATGCGGACAGGCGTGAAAAATTCGAATATTCTTAAAAAAAGATTTTTTAAATGACCAAATACTTTCCTTAGCATAAGTCAGTCGACATTAAGCGCATAAAAACATCAAAAGGTCACAGCTTTTAGTTAATTAATGTAACTTTTACGGTTTTTAACTAAACATAATTAATCGAATCTAATTAATTTTGTATTGTACTCACTTATGTGAGTAATTTATAAGAATACTAAATAAGAATTAAGCAATTGATAACAGCTTGTAAAATGTATTGCGGTAAGTGGCTAAAATGCATGTTGTCATGGCATATCGTGGCAACTGACAATTTGGGTATAGACAATGATGGCACATTGTTCTGTTTAAAGTACAAAAAGTGAAAGAGTAAATAACAGTGAGAATTAAATTAAAGACATGACAAAGACTAAGTCAAAGTCCTCAATGTCGTGCTAGAGACGTCACGCAATTAAATAATTTTCTACTCTAAAAATTTAAACATAAATAACACAGTGTTATAGTGAGACTATACTTTAAACAAGACTTGGTGTATGTTGTAGGTCTAGACGAACTACATATAACAAGTGAGACATAAGAAATTTTTGAAACACTAAGAATAAGTTTTAAGACAATGACAGGAAGGATACTCTACCAAGTACTAAGTAATTTTCATTATTTATTGTATTTTTGTCTGACTTGAAGCATGTATTTCATTTCGTTATTTAGAAAAATATATGAATTAAATTTCCACGGAAAAATTAAATATTCTTATGTTGCTGTTCATCTGAATATACCTATTATACCTATATTCTTTATTATTTGATTAAAATGTAGACTGTAAAAATTTAACATTTAAATTTTAATAAACATAAAATTGAATAATCTACAGAAAAACTGCACGATTCAAATAAAGTTCATGTGTCCCAAATTATCTGTCCTCCACTGTAGAAACATTGATTTTTTTTTTTTTTTTGCGAAAGGATTGAATATGGAAATAAAATGAAATTCATATAAAAAAAATTTCCGATTCACAAACCACAAACTAAAAAATATTGCGATTTATTCTCTTTTGTCTCTGGTTATCTTCTTTTTATATTCAAAACTTTTTATGCATTTTCCACAAGTTTAAAAGTCATTTTGTTTTACAGATTTAACCACGTTTTTATGTATTTCAACTATTTCTATCTATTGAACATACTTTTGGGATTTGCATAAGGGTCGAAATGTTCTCGAAAGCTTTAACGACTTAAAAGTGCATTTGCTGTCGAAAAACTATTGCAATGATAAACCATATCCTGCAGTAGTGTAGGTACACGTACTTATGTGTATCGCATTCTATTTTCCCGCCCACATAGCGCAAAGCGAATTTAGCGGAAATAAAATTTTTAAACAAATCACATGCATTCATGCAAAAAAAAAATAACGCTTAACTTGGAATATGGAAATTAAGTATTTTTATAACAGCAATTTCACGTCAAAGGGAAAATCGGCCCAGCTTGCTGTTAAATTTTTCCAATAGACTTATCTTGGGGGAAAAAACATAGTAAAAATCTAAATCCAACATTGTTCATATTAAAAAAAAAAGAATCGTTCAAAATGTGAGCTTCAGTTTTCGACGGCTTGTGATACGGCGTTAGTTTAAATTGTTGTACATTTTAATATCATATTTAAATATTTTATTTCAATGATTTTCCAACAAATTATGAGACATTTCAAAATTTTTTTTAACAAAATCGAAAAGTTTAGGGATACCTTTTCCGATTAGGCTCAAATTTTGCATGAGTATACCTTAAGAGTTAGACTTAAAAATTAATATTACAGTTTTGTCTAATTAGTGTTAGTTCACGAGATATAGAGGCTCAAAAATTGCTTTTTCGGAGACCTTAAAAACATTTAAATTCTCAATTCGAAGATGAAATACCGACACCTTCGGTTATTTCCGATGTCGAAGTCGGGGATTTTGCATGGAGAAATTAGAACTTCCCATGTTCAGAGTCGTTTTCCTGATCAACGACAAGTGGAAATAGACTGATGAATTTCTCTAGTTTTTGGCAGAAATTCGCAATTTTAGACCAGTGTACACTGCACCTACATACATACATATTTAAACAAATGTTACCAAGCTTGGCAAAGGTGAGTAGCCAAGCATGGGGAAGGCGGTTAAGACGCATCATTTATCAAGCATCTTAGTTAAATTTTAAAACATGTCTGTAAACACCACATCCGTCACATACTTTTTTGGCTATATAAGGCAAATATTTGCAAGAATATGTAGTTTGTAGATATGGAAATGGACGTGGAACAAGCATGCACAAAACTCATCGAAAAAATGGGATACAGGACAAACTTCCAAGGAATATATATATATATATATATATATTGAATACAAAAATCGAAAGAGGGTGTTTAAAAATATATACAATGGCATTCATAAATCATTTTTGACCAAAATTGTCTGCAGGACAAATAAGAACTCTTCGTGACAATGGTATGTATGTATGTATGTATGTATATCGTTTGAAATGTATTTCTTATTACCTCAATCTAGATCGATTTTCTAAAAATTGAAATGAAAGTGACATAAGTATATACATACGTGTATAAATATTGTATATTAGTCAGATGGACAAATACAATATACGCGCTTGTGATATACAACACAAAGTTATTTAATGTAAAAAGTCTCTTCACAAAACTTTTTAAATTTATTTTTGCATAAAATGTACTCAAGTATCTTCTTTCTTTGATTTTCACGCCAGAACGCAAAACGAGAAAAAAAAATTTATTGCAAAAACCCTTGAGTCATTTCACATCACTTTCTAACAATAAATTTGGTGTTAAATGACCCTCAACCAAAAAACCACTAATAAATAAAAAAGGAAAAGATACCGAGGACTAAGATGAAATTCATTCACTGGTATCAAATTGCCAACCATCATCATACATTTGATTTATATTTGCGGAAGTGTAGCTGTACCTTTTTGTTGATAGCACGTTATAGAATTTAAATTGTGGAAACACCTTAACTTTTATGGTATTCAACTTTGAAGACAAATTTTAATCTGATATTTAGTTAGAAATATTATTGTAAACATGGTTTTGCTTTGGCATTTATGAAAACATTTCACGTTTTTAATTTATATTTTTTAAGATATTGCAGATATGCGTCGGGGAATATAAAAAAAGGTTAAGTCGTTGCTAGGGAAAATAAAATAAATTTCATTCAACAAATTTATATTTCAGTTTTGCCTGCATATCAAAGATGAACTTAGGCATTTTTGATATTTACCGACATATAACAATGAAAATGTTAAGTCTCTTGTGTGACTTTGATACAAATGAAGACATGATTGGATGAAGGTGAAATTACTTAAAATTAAATTTTACAAAATCTAAATCATCTTTTTCTACATTTACTATAAAGCATGGCATTTGTGTGCGCTTATTCCTAAAATTCTTAAGATATAATTGTTCTATTTGGACATTTATTGAGGTGCTCAAAGAATTGAGAAACAAATTTAGAATGGTATCTTCATCAGCTCATGTAATTAAATGTTGGTCAGTATATCTGGTATATCGCTTTTTCTAGCTAGAATTAAAAATATACCAACAATAGTTATTTTTTAGAAATTTTTATCTAATTCAATACAAAGAAATGAATCTATTAGGATGTTAAAGTGTATACTCCCTCCCCGATAATACTGCCAGGTCAAAGTCATAACAAAATGCACATATCATTAACAATTTAAAAATAAAAACGAAATATTTTTCAAAGTATTTTATTAGTAAAAAAAATATATATTTTATAAAAATTTAAACCTTAACACCAATCTCTCCTGGGTTGAAAATCTTTACATTTCGATCATTGACTTTATATAGTACTTCCTTTCGTATTTCCTCCTGAACAAAGCCGCCATCATCATCTTCATCTCCTGCTGCGTGGTTAGACACATCCCGCTCAACAGCCAATTTACCATCAACCTCACGAAAAACTCCACTTTTGAGTTTAATCACGCGAATACGTAAGTCACCTAATTTGGCCACATTTTGATCAGCCACCGAGTAAATATCGCAGTTACTCATCTTCGTGATTATCGTTAGATTATCAAACTCTTTCGGTAGAGCTGCCAACTCAAGGCAAAATTGTTGCACTTCTTCGCGAGTGGCGCCCATATTCAGTAAAATCGACAAATTGTCAATGATAATTGTGGTAGAAATACGACTCGTATAATTGGTAGCAATTTGTTCACGTATTGCAGTTAGCAACAATGAAGTCACTTGACTTTCATCAACTAACCATTTCGAGGCAGCCAAGTCACGGGCCATTTCACTTAGCGGATCGATAACATTCAAGGTTTTTCCTCGAAAGATATTGGTGTTGTAGCCAAGTCGCATGCCCGCATTAAAGTAATGCAAATAATTGTGTTGCAGGCAGACGAGTAGGGTGCCAGCATTCGAGATGCGTAGGCGTTGACCCAGTATGCAGCTGATAAGAAAACTGCCATCGATATTGGACTCCTCGCTGATGTGCACGAAAGGCGGTAGTTTCTGTTCATTAAGTCCGCAAGCAAAGAGTACAGAGGCGGCCATTGCGATAAGTGGAAGATGTAAATACAATTGATGTGTTGGAGAGCTGTTGGAGAAAAACAAAAACTTATTGTACTAATATATATAACTGGCAATAAAAATTAATGGAGTAAATTAATTAATGGAAATATGTTAATATCATAAGTGAGTTTTTGTTTCAAGTTAAAGTTCATATATGACATGCCTTTAAAGATTATTCTAAGAGCATTGATTCGCACTGCACAATTGAACCCATAAATGTTTTTATTTGAGCCAACATTTATTTTGTCATTAATAAAGATATAAAGATGTTTGTATTTAAAAAGCATTAATAATGCGTTGACCGCTAAACACTAAAAAGGTGTGGTCAGCTTGTCTATTTCGTACGATAGTGAAACAAAAAAACTGTTGCAGCCAGCAACAACAAAGTGAATTAATTATGCCAGAAACCATGTGCGTTGTCATAAATTTTGATTTTTTATTGCCCTTTCTTTACTATTAAGTGCTGTCAAATTGCCAGTCACCACCAGCAATACTTCAGTGTCTTTGTATATGCAACGGCTTTTAGATTACTGATAATACAAGAAGTAGTGCACTATGGGTCAGAGTTCAAGTACAAAGCAATATTTTCTGCTTAAACCAAAGCGAATATGCTTTGCAGCATTTAATTTATTGAATTGAAAATCGAACGAAAAAGAGTCGGAGAAAAAACAAAAAAAAAATCATATACAAGACCACACAGAAGAGGCCAATATTCAAGCAGATATCCAGACACTTACCAAAAAAAGCATAGTTCTACTTGAATTGGGTGTGTCGGGTATTTGGTGTCAAGTGTCAGTTCTGGTCAACTGTTTTGAAGGGTTTTTCTTTTACAAATGCAAATTAAACCTTTTACTTTAAAGGCGTCAAAGTTTTTTGCTTTACTTGGGAACTTTTTTATTTTGCCATTTACATAGAGCGAGTTTTAAAATGTTTTGTTAAAATTAAACTTCCACTTACAAAAAAAAATGGTACGAAACCTTGTGGCAAACAGCCAGTTAAAGTGGCATTTAATGTTTAGCTGAAGTTTGAGAGTCTGGCTCTTATAATAATTCCTTTTTTTTTGATGTATGATTTTGTGCTTTGATTGATTTTGCACAATAACAATGAACAATTGAAAATGAAAAGTTTTCGTTTTTTATATAGAAATTGCAACCGCACACTTATAAATAGACTGTACGTGATTTTTAATATAATATGCATAACCCTTAAGCACTTCAGTTCATTAAAAGTACATTTGAGTTTATATTAAAGTCGATTTCGAACGATGGGCTATGAGTAGGGCCAGGATATGCCATTGTGGGGTCACCAGCCAATGAATGTCTCGGCGCCCACTCTTTTTTTTTTAGCTTTCTACAACTGATTTCACATTTGGGACAGGATTCAACAATGCAACCCTATTTATTATATTAAGGCCTTTTCGAGTTCTATCATTTGGCATACATTTCGAGCTGTAATATACTAAAGTTTTAATTAAAACAACAAAATTGACTATGGTTCGGGCATTTTCGAGCATCGGGACAGGCTTTGGCAAGGCAACCCTGGCTGGTTAGTGCCTTAGGTGTCAATATAAAGCGTTTTAAGTTGTTTAGTTGTATGGGAGTTGCAACCCGCTGTTGTCAATCCACGCCCATATTTTTCATGTGGCTGAAAATGCAGACAAAATACACCGAACAAACGCAAACAATTAGTTTCTAACTACACTACTACACGTATGAGTCATTCTGAAGAACAAGAAGGAAATATACAGGGTGTCCTATTTTAACTTACACAGCTGAATAAGTCAAAAGTCAAGTTAGAGTTCAAAGTGACCCCTGAAGGTCATTTCAAGGTCGAATTCCCTTGGCGCATAAAATCTAGTAATCATTGGCTGGACCGCTGCGCAATCTTACCTTAACTGGTTGCAGCTTTTCTGCACCAAGCGGGCATTCGACCTTGAAATGATCTTCAGGGGTCACTTTGACCTCTAACATGAATACCTATCTGATCGTAGAATTCTGTGCTCTTCTGGAATCCGAGATCAAAAATATGGGTTTCCATTTGAAAAACTAAAGTTGACCTTCAAATAACCTTGAAAATGTAGGTCAAGGTCATAGCTGACCTTTGATACCCACCAGCTTTTAATTGAAACATTTTTTGAATGACTTGCAATTTTTTAACTTATTCAGCTGTGTAAGTTTAAATGGGACATCTGGTATACAAAAAATTTGCAAGCTTTTGGAACAGAACCAAATATGAAGGGAACAGCTAAGTTCATGCATTTTAGCTGAGCCCAAAATTAAGCAGGTAAGAAGTGATAGCGGCACATTCAAACAAGAACTCAACATCACCTTCAAACAGCACAACAAGAAAACTATTAAAGAAAATATTAGTTTTTGAAACGTTTGATTATACAAGTATAAAATAATATTTGATAGGACTATGAAATCAAACTTTTTACTTCAATATTATATTACCAACCAGCAGATTGGTATGTAACCCGATGTAATTTACTACTTTGTAAGCGAGTGTGTTCTTAGAAATCAATAAGTTTCACATACAAGGCCTTGACATCTAAATTGCTCTGAATTTTGTTTATTTTTTTGCAATATCTGCTTCTTATCACTAACGTGTATATTAAAAAAAAAGAAAATAAAAGAAAACAACAACATCATATAAACAAAAATAAATATTAAATAAAAAGAATAATGTGAGAACAAGTGCAAGGTTTTATAGAATATTTCTGAGCTCCCAAGTTAAGTTGTTTGCGCTTCTGGAAACACTTGTTAAATGTTAAGTGAATGGCACTAGCAAAGTATTCTATCTTATGGCGCTACAAATTTTTTATTGGACAGAATAATTTTGTTTTTCTTAAAAAGTAATGCAATTGGTATATAAATAACCCTGATCTTTTCTGAACACGGATAAATTATTAAACCTTAAAATTTAGTAAACAATTCAGAAGAAACATTAATTATGAAAAAGTACGAGTTTCTTTTTTTTTGATGAATTTTATAAAAAAAAAAATATTTTGTAGAATTTTATAAAAGAAAGTTTTCAACTTATTTCATTCATGAAGCAACAAAAAAATAATTATACTGCTTGCAGTAAAATTCGAGGAATATTAACTGATAACAAAGTAGAGAAATTTCAGGTCGCTGAGTTTTGAGATAACGGTGAATTAACCTGATTTTGACACGGTTACAAAAGCTTTTTTACAATTTTTTTTTTTTATTACAAGTTTTAGAGATTTCATGTCTGAGGCAAATATGTTCCTCATGGAAACACAAATATTTTTTCACCAGCATTTATTAACCCCCTTTTGGAGCGCTTTAGTCAAATTTTCTGAAAAAATCGTATAAACAAATTTCTAATCGACAACTTTTGTATTTTTAATGATTTTTTACTGTTATTGACGGATATGATCAATACTTCTCGATCTTTTAGATATTTTTCGATCCTTTTCAATGCTAAAACATACTTTTTTATCACATCGATTTGCTTGGTACTTCATGACTCTTTGTCTATTTTAGGCCCATTGAAGTTAAATATTATAAAAAAGTAGTCATGATGCACTTACACTGACGAGCAATACTGTAACCTGGAAAACATATTCTCATTTCAACACGGTCTGCCTTGTTAATTTCGTAATAAATTGGTTTTTTCTGCTTAGATGTTTTGTTGGTGCGTTTATTAACTCTCTCTAGAATTAATTTAGACTGCCTGCTTAGAACAAAAAACGTCCTTAGGTGCCGTCCATTAATTACGAAAGGTATTTTTTGAAAATTCGGGTCCGCCCTCCTTTTGGAGAGATCTGGCGGGACCTCTTCCCTCCCGTGAGATTTAAATTATAATTTTTAAATAATTGATATGATACAATCTGTTATCTGTAAATTCTCTGCATTAAAAAGTTGAACTGAGGTTTTTCTTGACCCCCTTCTCCCCCATGGTGAGATTTGATGAGATTTTACCGGACCCCCTCCCCCCTATTTTGACTGACGTAATTAATGGACGGCCCCTTACAGCAAAATTAAGACAAAAATCATATGTTACAGTTTTGCACCTTTTGCACATTTGAAGTTTTACCCATAAAAATCAAACGATTTAAGTATTTAGCCCAGTATTGTTGCTTTTTTCAGGTCTCTAATGCAATTTGGTATACTGGTTGTGCATTTTCGAAACAAATCAGGTAGAAATTTTTCCAAACTGCCTGGGTTCGCTCCCACAGCTCATGAACTCCCTTGGGTGGGCTAGTATATTTCTCACGCTGTGATTGGGCGCGGTACTACAAACTCTCTATTGGATTTATGTCCGGAGACTATGAGAACCCCTTCAAAATACAAAATTTCTGTCTTTTAAACCATGCTCACGCTTGGACAACATGTGCGGTGTATTTTGAGGCATTGTCTTCTTAAAAATTACTTCTTGGGCAGCGAATAAAATACACCTGGCAGATTTTGTTGAAGGATCAAAGAATACTGTTCTTTGCAAGCGCATAATTCCATCGACGAGTATAAATTAAATAAAACTGAGGGTTTATTCGAAAAATCACTTTTCTTTTAAAAAAGCTGTGCCGCAAAGGGTTAATTAGTAAAAAGAAGTACAAAGGAGTACATTTTCCTGTAGTTCGAAGTACGCAGTACAAGAAGCCAAAAAGGAGTACTCCCAAAAGAAGGACGGCGAAGTATACCGGGAATAAAAAGTGTAGGTATTATCTTTAGTAAGCGAAAAAATATTTCGTCTTGATACGGTTTTCTGATGAAAAAAGTGAAATTTTCTAATTTTCAAAAACCACATTTTGAGGCCACGTCATTTTGGGGTTGTGGTTTAAAAAATATTAACTAATCACAAAAAGTTTGCAAAGTTTAAAATCTTAATCGATAGTCCGTTGATGTGATAATTGCAACACAAGATTTTAAAACTTATAACACCGAATATAGGGTATTTTTTTTTCTCAAAACAAATTATATTTAAAATTTTAGTGAGAGCGTAATTAAACAGTTTATTGCAAAAAAAAAAAAAAACAAACGAAAATAAGTAAAAAATAAACAAAATACGGCATTTGCCGTAATGCGACAGTAACAACATCAACGACACTTGGGAGAGTAAAAAAGTTTTGCGCGCAAAAAAGGTGGAAACACTTGGCTACTCCTTGCAAATACTCAGCGCCTGGTATTTAAATTTCTCCTGAAAGTATAACTTTCACTCATTTGAATGAAATGAATGATCAGTTTCGAATGGGAAGAATATTTTAAGTGAATTTCACGTAGGGAGGAGAATATGAATATATAATAAGTTGTGCGCTAATACCTTTGTCTGCCCAGACAAACTTTAAGAAAACGGAGAAAAATCTAAAGGTGCAAGCAAACACAATTAAACAAATATTTGTCCTTATATAATACACAAATAAATGTTAAGTTCAAGATCTTTTCGTATTAAAAAAAATTTTAATAATTGCAAATTTAATGACATTTTTTACGCCAAATTCTCTTAAAACACACTTTAATTTGTTTTTATTTTTTTCATGAAAGTCTTTTAAATAAGTGTGTATCACACTACTATCCTACTATATTTTTTAAAGTAATATACTCGTATAAAGGGTATATGAAATATAATGGCGTAAATAACTACTTTCAAATACGGTTCTAAGTTAGATACTTTTTGTGCTTTAATTTGAGTGATGGTCATAAGAATCTCGCGGGACCTTTATGAGACAGTTATGCGTACAATTTTATACAATCTCTCTCTGCTGAGCAAAAAGTAAAACAACAGCCGCATAGTATATTTTATCATTGATTGTTTTCAAACTGGTACGCATTTTAAATGGTAACAAAATTTTATAAAAAAAAAACCTTTTTTTCCTACACATCAACACAGGACTCACGAGTTTAAGAATCGATAAAGACAAGAACAAATGTAAAATCCTTTCCGTAGACGTAGCTGTATTCCGCTTTTCTTCTTTTATCTGCCTGATATACAAAAGTATAATAGTTAAGTCTAAAATTGTAGAAGAGATGAGAACATTTTATGCCCGCAAAGTCTCCGTATGAGAAGATTTGACCCAACTTTCATTACCAATAAAAATCTGAGTTTTCGCAAATATTTTGGCAATTAAATGTTGTTTATATTAAAAGCTTTCAAGTATAAACATGTTTTTTTTTTCAAATCTAAAAATAACTATTTTTATTCAAAAATTCCAGTCTTATTGAAAGCTTTAAGAGATGAATAAAATTTTGTCATAGTTATATCCAGACATTAATTCGATGTGTTTTCATTTTCCCTATTCGTATTATATTTCCCTATTTTAAGCTTTCTTTTCTATTTATGGAGCGAATCTTTTATCAGCCTCTTTAAACGATCATATTTTGCTATTGTAGGTACTACCAGTGAACCGCCAGGAACTCATTTTTTAACGTACAGCGCTAACATTGTCGAATGTATCATAATTTATCTGCCAAATACAACACTTCAACACTATTAGAGTTTGCAAACTATCGATAGTCGCGAACATCGATAGTGGACGATAGTTTGTTCGCTAACTATCGATAATATCGATAGTATGGTGGAACAAGTTTACTTTAGCGAAAATCCTCCAAAGTTTTTTTTTTAGGAGAAGTAACACTATAAGAATAAAAAATAGATTTGCCTAAAAATTTTCGGTCGGATCTAGCTTCGGAGGTATAGTCATCTTAATTGAGAATCCCTTAATAGATTTTTAAATTAGGGTACCATATGAAAGGTAATTTAATAGGACACGAAATAGACACATAAATATTAGAAATTTGATTGTACAGTTTTTAAGATATGACTATTTTTCCAATATATTGACTTTTTTTTTCATAAAAACCGTTACGTTTTCCAAAAAATGTATTATTGACGTAAAATTTTTTTAGCATCTCAAGAAATCTTCTGTACCAATTTTTTTATATTAACCCATTTTTTAGCGGAATTTAAAAAAATTAGTTCATAAAATTTTTTACAGCGACGATTTTTTAAAATAAAACAACAACTGAGCCGCGGTGCAAGGCCGCCCACTTACCTTTACTCTAATGTAAAATTAAAGCAAACGCCTTTGAAGAAATATCTCTAAAACAGTGGTGTTATTCAATATTATCCAAAGTACGAAAACAATTCTAAGATAAAAAGTTAATATAAATTCCATCGATAGTCTGTCATAATCGATGGTGCCATCGATAGTTTATGAACTCTATCTGATATGTAACAATAGCATATATTTGCGAAAAGTTCAACTACCATCTTTGCAGTGGTCAGTCATGTCCAAAAATTCAATTTCGAATAAACATAATTTTATGGGCGGGTCGGGGGCACTCCTCATAATCTTAAAAATAATTCGACTTTTTCCCATCAATTGGTGCCGGAACCGTACCGTAAGAATGCAATGAATGGTCCAAATTCTTTCTTAGTCTCAGGCAATGCCGTAAAGAAATTTCCAACCTTTAACCATCGATTGGTGCAACACAAACCTGACCAGAGCTGACCCAATAAGAGGGGTCAGAGTCTACTCTGATCATGTAGAGAAAGTTTTTCGATTTCTGTGCATTAAAAACGTTTTAACTTAAATGCTATCAACATATATCAGTGGTTCGGGGACATTTCAGAGCTTGTGCAAAAAATTTTAACATAAATGTGATCAAAATAGCTTGTTAGGGGATCGGGTGCACCCCGGTCATCACCAAACATTCTTCCGACCTCTAGCGTCAGTGTTACACTTCCATCAATTCATTTTAGTGTAGATTTTCTTATACTGGAAACATTGTTTCACCTCATTCTTAAAACCCATGTTAAAAAGTAAAAATCAAAAGGGCTTTTTAAGTAATTCCCCAAACCGATTCCAAAAATTGTTACAGCTTAGTTCCTAAATCAAGCAATTTTCTTCGCTGTACGAAGTGTTTGTTTCTTGTGGCCAGAAGCGAATTGACCTATTGTTGCTTCAGAGCTGAATTAGAATGTGGAGACTAATATTGGTACATACAAAATTACTTGAAAATTGGTATTCAAAAATTTAAAGAGAAAAACATGAGTTGAGTAAATAAGATAGCATCGTGAACTTTTTTCAATAACTTTATTGTTGTTTACCCAGCCAAAACAATGTTTCTTCTACAGAGTACGGCAGCGTTGCGCGACTAAACAACAAAAAATATTTTCAATTTTTGTACAGTCTATCGATTGGCAGCCTATTTCTGTCCCCAAGTTTAATTTCGGCATATCAAAAATTGTTTCAGTTAACTTCTGAAGAAGTTTTGTTCTGCTTTCAGCATGTCAAAAATTATTTTAATTATTAATTAATTAACTTCTCATATAAGTATATTTATTTCTGGTTAAAAACAACTAAAAGTTACATGCAAAGTAAACATATTCCAAAAATAATGTCAACAATTTATGTAACGTCACGAAAAATGTTTACTTTAGCTTTATTTAAATAAAAAATACTCGTATAAATAACAAAACATTTCTTCTTTTACAAAAAAAAACACTTCCAGTGCACATTCTAATGCCAGACAAATATTCAATTTAATGCGACTATCTACATTTTGTTCTCTTTAATCAGTACTGTGAATTCTAGTGACACAACCAAATTTTCGTAGAAGAGAAATTTTAAGGTTTAACAGAAAAAAAAGTTTTTCATTTTATTTACTTTGGTCATGATGCACTTTGTTACGGATTCCGATTTTGCGTTGTTAGCTCTGACATCGATAGTTTTCATGAACTAACAAAGCCTTTTTAATTGAAATATGTACTTTGTTGAATGAACTCTCTGAAAGGATTTAAAATAAAATGTATTTCATAAATGAATAAAAATCTACAAATTTAAAGTGGCACGTTTTTTAAGGTATGAAATATTTTATATGAACTTGGAATATGTATGTAAGTACATATAATTCGGAAAAAAACTAACAAAATGTATATTCTTTAAAAGGAAGCTTTTTTATAGAAACTTTTTTTACTTAACAATCAAATGAATATTAAAAAAAAATGGGCCAATGAGTATCGCGTTAATAGGTCATGTTGCCACGTGGTTGGTGAATGAGCTATTAAAAGTTTCACTTTAAGTTAAGTTTTTTATAAAAATAAAAGCACATGACAAATTTTTCTCCCTATAATTTCTAAATTTTTATAAGTAATTCATTTATTTAGCTTTATAAAGCTTTGTTTAAAAAAACTATTGAAAATTGAGCATTAGATACAGTTAGATTTTTTGATTTCTACATATGTGTCTCTAAGAACCTATTCTCATGATTTCGAGTTATGAGGCGTTGTATACATTTTATCTTTAAGAATCTAATTTGACCAAAAAAAAATCTTTTGAATAATACAAATTTTTATTATTAACTGTCACATATTGTATTTTCAATTATAAATGTGCATACCTATACAAAAAGCGTAATAGTTTGAATGAATATGCATATAGTGGCTTTTTGTTCTATATAGACGATATATTATTTTGAGTTTTACTGCCAGTAATTTCATGGTCTGCATCTAAGATTACTTCAACTTATTCTATAAAGTGATCGTTAAATTCAATTTAAACCATAATTTTAAGGACGCAATAAATATGCGAAAAAAAATTACTAAATAAATTTATTGTATGACAACTAAATTTGAATTCATGCATTTGCTGCTTGCTGGAGCAATTGCATTTGAAATATAATATGCAATTTTATATGTACATACTTAAAACTGATTGACAGACACAACATATTGTAAACCTACAGCAACATTGACAATTGCACAATTTATACACCGCAAGCACATACAATAAATTTATGGTAGCAAGCACTAGTAGCTAAGAAACAAAAAACGGATAACATGCTATGACAAATTTTTAATTAAATTAAATTTTGACAATTGAAAAGCAAATATGTAGTTGTAAATGGCAATTGAAATGGAAATGGCTTAAATAATTGAAACCACAAATTACTGTTGAAATTTCAGAACGTGTGGCGTTAATAGAATCGACACATGTTAGTAGCCAATTAAAATTTAATATATGTATTTCATTAAATAGTAAAATAAAAGTATCAAGGACGCTACAATGAAAATTTATAAAACAAAAAACAACTTCAAATTACCACTTAGTAATAATATACTTACATATGTGGGTTAAAAAAATTAACAAGTATTAAATTATTTATTTATTTATTTAATTATTGCAAATACGATTTATTTGTGTTAAATTTAAATAATTGATTATGATAGCATGATTGGAGCTATTGTGCTATGGTGCTTCTATAAACAGCATTTTATTGTTACAAAAAAAAAAGTTTTTAAAGTTTATAATTTTTTTTATCTATTAACCCTTAATTATAATAATTAATTTTTTTAAAACATTTATTGTTGAAAAATGAGATTGGTTCTTTTTCTTAATATTTTTTTACTTTATTTTTATAAAATAATACATTGCATTGATCAATAAGTTAAGTAAGTTCGATTAAATAATGTTTAATTATAAAATAATAATAATACACTGAAAAATACACTTAAAAAAATTTTATTTTGAGATCAAAAATGTGTCACTTTCAAAAGTTGTTGAAAAAAAACTAACACAGCGTCGTCGTTTTTACGAAGATAAGTAATTAAGGGCAGTAGTACCTAGGGTGGTGCCGAGGGTGCGGCCGCCCCGGGCATAAGGCTTAAGGGGTGGCAAAATGATCGTGAAATGTATGTATCTCATTTTGTTAGAGTTTTTGAATGTGAAAAGTGAGGACCTTTTGTTTTCTTTTTTTTTTTTGATTCCGAAAAAATTTTTTTTGTACTTAGGAGGCGGCATTCGAAATGTTCGCCCCAGGCGCCAAAAATGCACGATACGCCTCTGATTAAGGCTTAAAAACCGCTGAGTTCACATTCATATATTCAAATAAAAAATAAATGTAAATGCACGTACATTTGACGCAACTATATCTCTTATCATTAAACTTGCGTTTCATAACTTTGTTTAATCTCTGTAGTTAGCAAGCTACTAAGTAGCAAACATTAATTACAAATTTTGCAAAGTATCTCGAAGCAAATATGTATGTATTTGTATTTCGCAATTGGCAAATAATATTGAAACGTCGCGTATGTAATATCAAAAAGTCGATGGGCATTAAATTGTAACAAAAAATTGATATAAAAGTTGAGTAGAGCGTGTAGAAAAGAATCGAACGATATCAGAAGTCGTTCAAATCAAATGTTAACTGTTTTGTTAGTTATCAAAACACTCTGATATCATTTGATTTAAGAATTTGAGTTCGAAGTTCGAAAATAGAAGAAATTTTTTTTTTGGGAAAAAAGAGGACCTTTTTTTTGGTCATCAATTTTAAAAATAATTAATATAATCGTTTAAAAAGTAATTTTTGTGTGGAAAAATCTTTTTTCTTGTAGCCTTTTCGTACAGGACTCTGGGTTTTGGCCTGCAATTCTGGGCTTGGCTGGAACAAAATCGTACACTTGGAAACCCTGACCACAGCAGTTGAAGACAAAAATTATAGGTATGGACTAAATATTTTTTATAGTTTTAGCTGCTTTCAGCTGCCCAAGAATAGGTTTAATAATGTTGTTGATAATATTTACAATTTAATGTGCAAAATGTTATATAGTAAAAATATTAAACAAACACAATTTGATCATAAAAACTTATAGAATTTGATGTACTAAAAACAAACTTGAAATAAAAATGTATGTATGTATTTCTTTGGCGTATGTATTTCACTGATAGATTTAATAAAAAAAGTTGTAAAAACTTCATAATATCGCTTAAACGGCAGAGTTTGCATTTTTGTTATGAAAAATCGAATTTTGTGCATTAAGTAAAAAACATACTAAGAACTAAGAGAGATACAGAAATTCGTTCTCAATTTAGTGGAAATGATTAACAAATATTTCTGAACCTAATATTATGAAACCACTAACCTGTATTAGGGCCAAAATTGATTCAAAATGTATAAATTTGGCTGATATGAGATGGTCTAACATGAAAACATGTTGTACGTCGAGGGCAATCTGGCCTTATTATGATGCTGATAGAACGCGAAAAGTGATCTTATTAGACAAACTAACCCTGTGAATATTTGTCAGTGTTATTACAGGACACTATTTTATAGGCAAGCATGCCTCAAAACTAGGGCTTCTTGACGTAGGGAATCTTTGTAGAAGCTGTAAAGATCCTGACGTCGAAGAGTCTTTCTTTTATTATTTTATATAGCGCTGACGAACCATCGTTATAAGGTATACGGATCCCACTTCTTTGACTCTCTTGAAGACATCGCTCAAAAGTGTCCAAAATCCATTTTGAAGTTTATAAAAATTTCAAAATATTTAGCATAGGTTGAAAACGAAGTTATAAACAGAGTATACAATGGGCCCAACTGCGGCCTAAGTTATGATGACAATAGTCATCTCCCGTGCTAATCTAACCTAACCTAACTAATGAACCTAGTGAATTTTTTGAGCAACAAAGAGCAACCAATACAAATACTGAGAGATTGCACAATAGCTAAGCAAAATAATATACTTAGCATGAACATGCAACTTTCACGTATCACGCAGTAATTGCAACGGAAAAAAGTGCAGTTAATCTTTATAATAAATAATAATAAAACATAAATAAATTAGAAAAAAATACGCTTACATTTATAAATTTTCAGCAAATTCAATGACAAAACAACACTCTCACTAGACGAAATCGCACCAAGCTACTAATGATAAGCACTGAAAATAAAAGAGAGAATGCGAGAAAATAAATTTTATTACATATTACTAATAAATAGGTAAACAAATACAAATTTTAGAGAGGCATCTACTAAAAAAGCTTTTTTTCAACAGCTTTCAAAATGATCGATGATGATGAAAGAAAAATTATAGTAGCGGTATACTGAAAGATAATTCAACAAAAACAAAACTTTTCAAAAAGCGTGCAACCGGCATTGGTAGTATGTATACCTTTTAGAAAGAAGAAAAAGCTCCAACCAGCAAAGAGAGCCGGTTTTACAGACGCTCACAAAATTAAGTTAAATAAAAATGAATAAAAAAAACAGCCAAAAAACAAAGCGCGCCACGTTGTGTGTCATGCCATGATGCCGCCGTATATTTCTGCTTCTATGAAGCCTCCAAAACTTAAGCAACATTAGTAAGTTATTGCAATTTGAGCGATCCGAATGTTCAACTATATGCCAATCCAAGCGAAAACACCGTGATAGTTAACGTTGCAATCGCTAATCGGTCAGTCGGTCGTTCTAATTTGCTAATTAACGCGTTTTTAAGGCGGCAATGACATTGCATTGCATATCTGAAGTGTCTACTGTTTAGTTGATTTGAATTCTGCGTTTTAATCGGTGTACGTTCATCAGTTTACGAGTATTGTGTATTGCCATCATATTTTTACATCAACGGAAAACTTGATTAAGAAAACACATCATATTTCGAATTTTATACGAAAAGCTTTTGAGTTTCATTGAAGGTAAAGTTCAAGTTTATTTGCGTGAATTTATAATTATGTGTTACAAATATGAAAGATAAAAAATCAACAGCTGTTGTGAATGTTAAATGAAAATTTTATACACAAAAATGTGTTGGTTTAAATAAATTAAACTTTCTCTGAAAACATAAAACGAATCAAATTTAATTAACATTGTTGCCTACCATTGGGAAAGTAAGCGATTAATTCAATGTCGTTATTTTTAGTTCGGAAAATCAATAAATAAAGCCTCTGATATCTACTGTGTAAGAAATGCCTATTGTCATAACTCTCACTGGCCAAAATTTATAGGAGCAAGTCCAGATTAACAATGAATAAGCAATGTATAGTCCATACTTGAGTCATATTTGAGCTTACGGTGGGATAGTGAATGGTGCACCAATCCTTTGAGTATTCTTTATGTTCTTTGGACCAATGTTGGGCCCATTGTTTTTTCTTATAACTATGGGTATTGAACCTAGTTAATTGTACTTGTCGTATGCGAAGCGTATGACTAAATGATAACACTCGCTTGTCGTTAAGGATGTAAGAGAAAAAAAATTAAGGTTCCTTTCCTTTGCGTATCAGCTTGTAACAACCCTTAGAAGTAAACCCCTCACCTTAACAACGATACTTTTAAATAGTGCTCTTATGAACAATTATGGGTTGCCAAGTACCAAAGCCATATACCGCATAGGAATCGGAAAATTTCGCAAAAAGTCGTTAATTGGAGTAAAAGCCGTTAATGGCCGTTAACTGGAGTTAAAATTATTTTTATACAAGCAAACAAAAGGTCACATATTTTCTCCAAGAAATACATAAGTTACTACAATGAAGAAGAAAAAACGGTCATCAACTTTTTCGCAACAAAATTTTTGCATTTTAGCAAACTTTTCGTTTTTTTTTTTTTTTTTGGAAGGCCGTTGATTCTTCATTTTCAAATTGGCAACTCTGTTGGTGCAGTTTCTATTTTTTTATTTAATTTTCAATTTTGTCGGCGGAGATGTGTCAGGATACATATCATGTAAATTTCTTTTTGAATTTATTAATTTATTGTTTTTCATAGTTATAATGTAATTATTATCAGATCTAAAATTTTGCCAACTTATGATGAAAACTGCTCTAAAACAGGGAAAGGGCATTCAAAGGGTGAAAATATTGATCAATATGGTAAAAGTCTTAAGATAGCCTCAGCTGTGCATATACGATAGGCATATTCGTGACTAATTTCATTCCTAATAAATAGCCAGTATACTATATTTTAGGAAGTCAACATCGAAAGGTTGGAATTATATATGAGCAGATATTTTATTTGTGGCATTCGCTTTTCTCTCATTAGAACGCAGATAAAATTATACTTTTTTGTGTGGACCTCTACAATTCATTCTATCTATTTTTTGTACAATGCTTTTGGCAGTCACCTACTTAGTTTTTTTATAGTTATATCCATTAATTCACACTATTATAGGTGCCGTAAGGACCTGGAGAAATAAAATATCAAAAAATTAGTTAAATTGAATTTTTTAATTATAGCTAAGCTAAAGACTTTAGGCAATGTTATTGTAAAACACAAGAATGTTACTTATTACCGGGAAAGATAAAGAATTCCTTGTACAGCAGCACAATTTTCTTTCGATGATGCAATAAAAGCAATTTAATAAAAAACAAACCACAAATATTAATATATTATTTTTTGTATTGAAATTTTGATTCCAAAATTGATACAAACACCATTGATTTGATTTATAACAGAAGTGCTTGTAAAGTAAATAAATAAAATGTTCAAGAGAGTGGTAAGATCTTTAAATGAAAATTAAAACTTTGGAATCTATATATACATTATTTATATGAAACTGATGACTTGGTGGTTTACGTACAGCAATGCCCTTTTTGGTATGTTTATCAGTTACAAAGCATTTCATAAATGACACAATGTGACACATTGTAATATGTAAAGAGCGATTTTCTAAAATAACATTACTTTCCGGGAGGTAGCATTACATTTTCCCTAGCCATAAGCGTTAGTCGCTAGAATCGTGGTGGGCCAGGTTGTGAGAGGCTGATTAAAAAACTACACTAAAAATAATTTCTGAGCAACCAATGTCATTATATTATATATAAAAAAAAATGAGTTCATATATAATACATATCATATGATTTAGTTTTATTAAGAGTAATATCACTGTAAAAAGTCAGTCAAAACTACATATTCGGAGTCACATAGATAATCCTTCCGTTAAACAAAAGTTTCTGTTTCAAATATAATTTATTCAAATTAAAGCTTTGCCTTTAGGAGCAAAATCTCAACTATTGCTTCCTCATGGAAAATCATTGTCAATAGTATTTTTCATTATTTAAAGTTGCAATTTGTTCTAAAGTGTTAACTTTTTTAAACAGATCATCACTCGTGTTTACTTTAACACACATGCGTAATATTTATTTTAATAATGAATTGATCAGCTGATGTTAAGTTTGCATTGAATGTAAAATTTATAGTTAAACATTTTCAAAAAACTAAACAAGTGTTTTTCGGTTTTACAATTTTATTTACAAAATAACAAAATTTTTATAGCGCAAGCTAAAGCTACAAGGTTAATGAAAATTGTAAATGAAGTATAAAATAAAAAAATTTTGGCGGCATTTGGAAAATTTAATAGAAACATTTTTTATTGCTTTTGTATTTTCTTTATCTTCCAACCGTTTTAATAGCATGTTAAAAGTCCACATATTTTCTATTCAAGTTAAATGAATAATATTTAATGCTCCCTTACCCTCCACTATGATTTGTAGTGTCAAACAAAAAAAAAATATTGATATCGCAACTAATGAGTTGATAAAAGCATTGATAAGAATATCAATTTGGAGACTATTTTATTATTAACAACGCTTAACATTTATTGCATATGAGGTACATTTTTGATTTAACATAAAAACAATTTAGATTACTTTTCTGTTTTTTCAGAAATTATGAGGCGCAGCCTTAATTAATTTTTTTGTATCCAACTTTAATTTAAATACCACGTGGAGCGATTTTTCTCTAATGAAATTTAATAAAAACATTTTTATTCCTTCAAAATTACTTTTGATAAACTTTTGTCATCTCGTGATATTGGTTTTAATTTTAGGATTTTTGTTGTTGCCAGCGTCAGCGTGTTTTATTAAATAAAATAAAAAGATCCCATTAAATATCAACAACTCAATGTCAAAAATGAGAATACAGTGTTGCATTTGCGTCTGCTGATGATATTTTTGCTGGCAAAACAGCCTTAGGTTAGACATGCCTACAACTTCTCATATTTATTTTTTGTTTATTTATTTATTTTTTGTTTTAATCATATCAGCTTATTTTTGGTGATTGCGCTGTCAAGTTGTCATGTAAACATTTTTTTAAATCTTTTTACTCACTAAAATTTTTATATTAAAAGTTGTACATAATTAGTTTTAAATCATTTTTATCTGAAACAATTTCATCATTCCAAAATTAAATTTTTGTTAAGTGGCTTATATCGCATAATATTGATATGTACTTCCGCAACTAAAACTTTCTATCAGCAAAGACTTCATGATTTTAGCAGGGTTTAAAAAAACTAAAATATTTCATGTGCTTCTGCTCACTCAAGCTTTGCTGCGACTACTGAAATATTGACAGCAATAGCAAATAACACATTTTCGGTAGCCAATATTATGCCTAGACAATTGACAGTTCACTGTAAAATTAAAACGCTCATAAATTTATTGTTTACAAATTATGTTTTTGTCACTCTCTTTTCTTTCTGAGACGATCTTATAGGGAAAAGAGAGTGACAAAAACAAACTTTGTAAACAATACATTTTTCAGCTCACAGTTGTATGAATCGACTCATTGGTATTTTGTCACGTTCCAATTTTACAATGAATTGTGAATTGCATAGCTGTTGCTGTAACTGCCTCGAAAGCAAATACTGCGGATTTATTCACAGTAACAGTTTTTCTGCAGCCGTAGCAATAGCAAATCAGTGGCTTCCGCAAATTTGCTTTTACTACGGCATCTAATTGTTTTACTGCTATAGTAAATGCATATCTGCTGTGCAGAAGCTATTGTTAAAGGTGTTGCCAAGCAATTTATTTTCTTTTTTCAGTTTTCCCGACAAATTCTACATTTTACAAATAAATTATGCAATTCATTCAGATATTAAAAGTTTTTAGATATAAATTTAGATATTGGAACTAATTTTTAGCCTGCGAAATTAATGTTATAACATGTTAGTTAAAATAAAAACCATATCGTTTATCTGTTATTTAAATAAACGATATCAAAATTTAACGATATTTGCACTGCTGTCCTGTGAAATGCTTAGGCAAATTATAATAGAAGTGAGCTAGTGTTAGGACAAATACAGTAATCAGACAGTTCCATGCGAGAATTATCATTTTTTTTTTTTTGCGAACTAAGTATTTGGAATTATATACTTCTCTGTTATTTTGAATTACTCAATTTTACTTTGATTTGTCAATCTTTATGTAAACTTTGGCAATCGCTAGCATATGAATATTGTGGTTATTATGGCTTTTATCTGGCAGCATCTTAAATTCAAAAAGTTAACTGAAAACTGAAAGAGCATATCAACTGCGAAAGTTATTCCATAGCAATGGCAGAAGAATTTTGTACGCTCTCATTTGTGACAGCACATAGCAAATCAACTACTGAAAAAGTACATGAATTTGTTGTGTTTTCGCTTTCGTTGGTAACAGCTCATCATTTTCTACCGAAAATGCGCTTTCTGCCATTGCCGTTGACTTTTCAGTAGTCACATCAAAGCAAAAGCAAAAGGAAATGTTTAAGTTGTTTTAAACCCTGATTTAAAGCACTTTTAATGAATCTAAAGATTATTGAACTTTTTTAAATTTTCGCTGAGTCGCTTTCTACATTTAGTTTACACAGAAAAAATGTTTATTCTGTCATGATGATATACCTAGTGTATATAAAAAGAGAAATTCACTCCAAGGGAAATATCCGGATTTGAATATTTTGAGGTCACCCAAGGACAATGCAGTTTTTTTGAATAAAAATAAAACAACTAAATTTTCCGATATAATGCTACAATTGGAATCATTATTTAGATAATTTATGGTTCTTAAAACATTTCTGTGAAATTATTGATCTAGCTTACATAATCACATACGATCAAAGCTATAGGCTTTTAATATCAATAAAAAAAAAATACCCTAACTGGTTTATATGGCCCTAAGGTTCTAATCGAAAGCAAGAAAAAATTCATCAGATCAATGGATCATTTAGATTAACCAAATAAGTGCACTTATAGAAGATATTGTCTTTGGCAGCGGACCGCCAAAACTCAAAATTTTAATTCTTATTGTTAGATATTTCGTTTGCCATACAAGTAATTATTATAAGTTGGGAACGCCTAAATGGATTTCCAAAATATGAATGTCATACAAAAGGTAATTTACTAACCTATATAATATTTGCCCAAAAAACTTTAAAATATAACACATACTTTTCGAGATACATATAACTACTTTTGATTTTTCTGAAAATCAAAAAATAAGTATGTAGATGAATTCAGATGCGAATTTTTTTTAACTCAAACCGGTGCTCAGGTGATGCTTTTGTAAATGCAATGCACTGTGCAGGTTTGAAGAAGAAGATATAGGGGACAATGCTTTTTAAAGTGCGATCTTCTATTGAGCACCGATGAGAAGCAAAATGGACTGACTGAAGTAACTATATCTAGTAAATACTCTGACCACATCCCGTAATCAGTTTTACAAAAAAATTGTTTTGAGCCCGACGTTGAATAGGTGCTCAACAGTGTCAATACTACTTCCATAAGAAATACGCCATATTTCCGTAAAACAAAATTTTACAGAAAATAAGGAAAAAATTTCCTTCATGTACAAAACTGGAGTAAGGCTTAGTAATACTCATCACTGAATTGGATTAAGAACTTTCTAATGACATAGAAAGGTGAATTTTTTAGACCGATTTGAGAACACTATAATAAAGCAATTAGAAAAAAGTTGGAGTTAGAGTCTTTTACATTTTCAGTTGATTCGATATCGGTATTCCCCATTATTATCATCGCGCATCGCTTAATTTTAGCATAGGGAGAGAGTTGACCACAGAAGCTCATTATTTAACGTTAAAAGTCCCTGCTTGGCAATTCTTCTCAAGTTTTACTTTTTGACTTATCCAGTCCAAAAGTTGCTTTACGGCATATTTTCAATTGAAAAAAATGCATTTTTACTCCATACAAAGTTTTACACGAAACTTATATTAATTGAAACTAATTTAACGTTAATGTTCTATACCTTTAAGTTAAAAGCCATCAAAGTGAAAAGGGAAAAAAAGAAATGCAAATAATTGGGCATGTGAGGTAACTTGTCAAGACACAATTTTTGTTGTTTTAAGCAAGGATACCTTACTTACTAAACTACAAACTAGTGCTGATCATACAAAAGCGTTTTGATCAGAATATTTAAATCGGACCTTAAGGTTTAAAATTGTGTGTTATAAATTGTTTCGTTTAAAAAGAAACTAAGTGCTTGTAGTTAGTGAATTGTAAAATATAAGATTAATTTATAATCAAGAAAAGTTAGCAGCAAATTTCTTTTAAAACTTTTATTAACGCAATAAAATGTTCAGAACTAAAAAAACTACAGAAATCACACTTTTAAACCTGATCTAGCACTGATGTATGCTAAAAATCTAAAAACAAAATTTAGCTCGAAGTATTTTATTGAGATTTTACTGTGCATCTATCTACATTTGATATATTTTTGAAATTCACTTTGTTTCCTCAAATTTGATATAATTTTTTCCTTGAAACAGTGTCCCGAAATTGTCGCTCGGACCTGGTTTCGGGTTACGGGATGATACGTTTGGTCTGGCTGTTGATTTAACGTTTCTTCTATCATTTTTTTTTTTGAATAATAAACATAGAGTTTTCTATCTAATTCAATAAAGACTTTATATATATTTATAAAAATAAGGCTTTATATCAAATCTCGTAAAAACTTAACAAACAGTACGGAAGGACGGAGCAAAAGGGAAATAGTTAAACTATACCTTTGGCTAATGAGCAACGATTTTCCATGTCATAATTCAAAACTTACATAAATGTAATTTAAGTCATAATATAGGTATAAGATCAATGACTTATTTGGTGTTGGTGATCTACATAACTCTGAGTGGCCACATAAAAATCTTCAACCTTTTGGAGTCATCCTAAGCCTTAGAGTCAACTCCAAACCGAAATTGTGCATATTACTCAAAGGGAAAAAACTCACATATATTATATGTAATATTCTGTCACTTACATATTGTCCAAACTCAGTCCTTACTACGCTAATATTTAAATGCAATTTTACTTATATATTTTCATTCACAATTTAAAAACCTTTGGAATATCATAAATCACTTATTTAAATATTCTTTTAATGTTCTCAAAATTTACTTACACTTTATGTTGACAGCTGCGCTGTCAGCTGTGTTTTCCAGCTGAAAGTGACAGCAATGTCAAATACTGCTTATCTTTTTTTCCACCAGAGGTCAGTGCTTAAACGAAAGCTCTTATTCTAAAGCTTTTTTACAGACCTGCAAGAAATATTATATTATGTATTACGAAATCAAATTTTTTAAACCATATCATATCAACTCATGGGAGGCAGAATATTGCTTGATTTTGGAACAAAGCTATCCCCATTTGAGGCTTATTCCAATCTGTGAAATTATTTCAGCACAATCGAACTTTTTTTCATCATTCACAATGATAACGAGACGACGGAACGAGTGCAAGAAGGGAATCGTTAAAATTTCAAAATTTCTCATCGTCATGCAGTAAAACATAATGCGGCGAGACGAGACTGAAATATTTGCTTGAATATACTTTTCCTAGTCAGAAAATTAAATTCATTTGTTGTGCTGAATAAATTCAATTTTAATGCAAACACGAAAAACAGTATTCTATAGAATTTAAACAAAGAAAACGTCATATAGCCATATACAATTCTGATTTTTCACTTTGCGTGAAACAGCGCATGTGTTTAATACATTATTGACAGTTTGTCAAGTCCTCGTCCCGTCGTCTTGTTATCGTTGTGATTGAGTCTTTAAAGAAAATACTTTCACCTCATGAAATTGCAACGCTGTAGTTATTAAAGTTTTAACTGTCAAATAAAACAGCTGATTTACGCACGCTTTTATTATACAAACAAAATTACGTCACCGACCTACACACCCCCATAAACAATAAAGTAAAAAATCACCAATTGAAAAACGTGCAGTCGAATCGGTTTAACCAAATGTAGGAGTAGTGATGGTGGTGTTGAATTGTGCAAGGAAATAAGTAGCTATTGCTGTCTGTCAAATGCTCCTATAGTTTTATAACATTTTTGCTTATATTCAAAATTGAAAGGCCAATAAAATTGTTTAAGTAAAATGAGTTCGTTAATTGAAGGAAAAGCGGTTCATCAAATACGTAAAGTGTGGGCTGCGTAAAACTACACTTAAAATACTCTACGGCTTGAAAATAATACAAAAAGCCTCATCCTACGCCTAGTAAGTAAAATCACTATTCTATTTCAAAACTGAAAATTTTATCAAAGTACCTATTACTTTTCCCATTATTTTCCAAAATATAAGTTTCAAGTTAAAAATCATTTAATGAATGTCATGGTTCAAGGTTAATAAGGCATCCTTTGTCACGCAAAAGAAATCAACCATATGGCCGCATATATAAATAAAGAAAATTTTGTTTTGTTTTCTTTAAATCATTGATTAACTGTAACTATGCATGTAATTTGCTCCGGTGTAGCGGTAACGGATAGTTCAGACGGTCTTGGCACTCACGCGGGAAGACTAACACACCAACAACTCGTTGCCTTAGGCACAAAGGACTTGTCATTCATCCCCGGTTCTTTTATAGGACCGACCCCCAACCATCAAAGCGGAAGTCAAAATTTTTTACTTTTTAAGAGTATAAATTTAAGCCTAGATGACTACATAAAAGTAATCGGCAATGTTCTGGCAACCCTCATCTCACTGAATTTCAAGATTTTCTAGTTCAAAGATCATAAAAATCAGTTTTTTGATTAGTTATGTCTGAATTCTTATATATTTCACTCGAACAAAATATATAGAATTCACTATTTCAAATAACAAGGGTACATCTATTTCATACTTGCGTTCAACCGTTTCGTGATATTCAAGTTCAAAGATGATTTTTTAGCTGCAGTTTCGAAACTTTTAATCCATTCAGTAATTTTTTAGTCTAAACAATGTACATGTATGCATAAACTATCCAGGCCCATTAAAATTTTGTAGTTATTTTCTTTTTCCAATAACGTGTTGGCAGACACGCTATCGACATAAAAATAAAGAAACAATGGTACTAGTACAACACGTCAAAAAATTTATAACAGAATGGCGTTTGAGAGTTCACACTTAGTACTATGCAAAATTCGATGATTTTTCTTTTTGCGAGCTGACACCCTTAAAACCTTTTTCCGGATCTAGGAAATAGTTTAGCTATTCCATTTTTATTGAAAAAAAAACACGAAATGTTCGCTTTACCTAAGCAGGTGAATACATAAATCTTACACATGATTAGATAAATTAATGAAAATTTATTGAAAGCTTTCCAATTAAACTTATCATCGGAAATTTTTATTAAAATGTTGATTCTTGGAGTTTAGCTAAATACCTAATTGTAATAAATTGATAACATTGAAACGCAAACATTTTATGAGGTATATTTTCTGGAGAGTTTGTTATCAATTTAATACAGCATTGATTTTAATATTTCTCGAGACAACGATTTTTCTAAAATTTTGATTTTAATTTTTAAATCTTTATCTTCCAAAAATTATTTTAATAAACTCGTACTTCAATGATATTTAAAAAAAAACCTCAGTTATTCCTTTTTAATTAATATTTTTACTGAAAAAAGAAAAGGTAGAGCCATGTTATATCAGAGAGATAATAAATTTACGAGACTTTGGAATCTCAAAAATTCGTTTCGCCGACACATCGGACCCTATTCCTTCCCTCAAATAAACGCATTTTTTCAATGAAATTTCAAGTGGGGAATGGTGTCTTCGCGGAATGAACAAGTAAATTTTTTATTAAATTCTAAAAATTACAAAAAATTAAATTTTGTCAATTTAGCTCTTAAGTTATTGGCACTTAAATGTTATCAATAAATTAAAATTAGTTAATTAACTAACATCAAAATTTTGATTTATAATAATTTATTTTTTTTAACCGATGATAATTTTTGATATTAAATATAAGTTTTTTATCTCTCAGCATTTGCACAAATCGAGGATTACATCATTCCATTGAAATAACAATATCAGCACAAAACAAAATCCACTGCACCGTACAAAATGACTACCACAGATAATCCAAATTCGAAACGGCTGGGACGCTGGTATTTCGGTGGTATAGCAAGCGCTGGCGCTGCCTGTTGCACACATCCATTGGATTTGATTAAAGTCACGCTACAGACACAGCAGGGAAAACTTTCAGTAGTGCAGCTGACAGCCAAGGTGATACGCGAACAAGGTATGACATCTTTTCAGTTTATTTTTATTGTTTTAAAGTCTTTTTTTGCGTATTTCTTGTTGTAATTACGCCATCTCCACAGGTATCACTGCACTGTATAATGGATTATCCGCTTCGATATTGCGTCAACTGACTTACTCAATGACACGTTTTGGCATTTATGAGGTAGGGAAACCCTACATCAACACCGACACATTCCTTGGTAAAATTGCATTGGCTGGTTTGGCTGGCACTGCTGGCGGCATTGTGGGCACACCCGCTGATATGGTGAATGTGCGTATGCAAAATGATGTCAAATTGCCTCCGGAGCAGCGCAGAAAGTACGTTTTGTAACATTGATTTTAGATGTGATTAAAAATTTTAATATCCTTTAAAATGCTTTATGTTCAGCTATAAAAACGCTTTTGACGGTTTGGTGAAAGTTTATCGGCATGAAGGCTTTAAACGTTTGTTTTCAGGCGCTACCACAGCCACCGGCAGAGGTGTACTTATGACGATTGGTCAAATCGCTTTTTATGATCAGGTATTTATATACTTCACATTATTTAGAGATAATTAAGATACATATTTACATAATTACTCGTTATTTTATAATATAGAAACATAATTACATACTAGTTTATATTAACGTTAATTTTGAATATTTACATCCTAGTTCACAAATTTAATATGTTTTTTCTTTTAAGTCAGTTTGAAGTGAGGGTGCTTAGAACCTTCAATAACCCAGTAAATGATAACTCTCCATTTATTGTAGAAAAAGGACTTTAGCCTAAAAAACCACATTTATTTTAGCACAGAGCACATTCTAACACAAGACAGATATTCGCACAATACAAAGGCTCAAGTAAGACTAAAAATACATGTAGAATATAAAAGGCAGCAAAAAGAGTTTTACTCAGGAAATCGTATTCAGGGTGGATACGATACATGGGGCTTGTAGTAATGCTAATGCTAAAAGATTGGGATGAGTTTGTAATCTGGCTTTAAATCTCTCACTAAACTAAAATAACATTGAAACTTTTCTATTTAAGCTAACTCAAAAAAAAAAAAAAATTCTAACTATAGTAATGATGCAAGGTCTAGTGATATAAATTAAATTGAAGATGTGGAACTACAGTCGCTTCTGTGTTTTTAAGATTATTTTCATGAAGGTTAGACACACCAAGACTACATTTGCAGTAGTTCAAATAGCTTAAGTAAATAACTTTCATGTATTTTAACATGCTACTGCAATCTTTATCAAGAGGCTTCGTTATCTGGTAAAGACCACGATATCTTGGAACTTTCTGGAACAAAATATGTGGGTGGAACCTCATTTGACGCTACCACTAAATCTGTATTGTAAACCTGGGCCTTCATGTATTCAAATCGCTTTTCTTTTTCACCTTTAATTTAAACTCAAAAATTACCTCGTTTGAAAAAAAAAAAACTTGATCTCTTTTGCGGATTGATCGTTCATTGAATGTCTCTCAAATAACCGCAGCTTTTGCTGGCTAACCTTTCCAACTTTCCATTTGCTTGGGATGTTTTCAATCTTAATGTAAAAAATATCAATCAGAAAATTGCTTAGATAAATAGGCGGTTCCTCTATGGTGATGATAAGTCTTCACATATTCTACTGATTTGATGATTAGGTATTTTGTAAACACGTCACTAAAGATAGACTCCCCTTGGACAAAGGATTAATAAAATAAAAATAAATTTTATTTATTAAATAAAATTGAACATTATACCATAGAACTTGCAGTCATTAGCAAACACCGATACTCATGTAAATTTACATATCGATCATTGTATTTTCGTAAACAAGTCGTATTCGGTTTTCAAAAAAACAACATAAAAAATGTCCTTATTTAACGACCACAATATCGAACTTAAATTGTTCATACCGCGTAAATTTCATACTCCACTCAAAACATGTGGTGTAACATAGGGGTACGGGGGCCTGGTGTGTTCGCGGAATGGATTTTTAATCTCGTAAATTTGTAGTCTCTAGTCATAGTAATAATGTTACCACATCTAATAAAATAATATTAATATATATATAAGTATGTCGGATCAACGATAATAATGAATTATTTTCTTACTTATTTTTAAGGTTAAATCGATGTTGCTTACTACACCCTATTTCAAGGATGACTTGCGTACACATTTCACCGCCTCACTGGTAGCTGGTGCAATTGCTACAACAATGACACAGCCTTTGGATGTACTAAAAACACGTTCTATGAATGCCAAACCTGGAGAATTCAAAGGTTTATGGGATATTGTTAAGTTTACTGCACGTCTTGGTCCTTTAGGTTTCTTTAAGGGCTATATACCAGCTTTTGTACGCCTTGGTCCACATACGGTTATTACATTTGTACTGCTGGAGCAACTGCGTTTAAATTTGGGCGTGTTGCCTGTGTCAATACAATAATTATAAAATTTAATGTGAACTTAATATGTAACTCATATAGTTAAATTTTTTATTAGTTTTGGCAATTTTCTTTTTGAGAGGATTACTCATTGAAATCGCAAAAAGGATACATTTCTAAAATTATTTTGTTATATAGTGCGGCCTCGGCCAACGCAACTAATAAAAGCCAAAACTGTTGCAATAACCGCAGAAGTCAACAAAAATTAGGTAACCGGGTATAGATATTTCATAAGAAAAACATCATTAAATGAAAATCATGTTTGATTTGCTTAAGAACCCATTTGTATAAACATTTTTCCATGTTGGGGTATTCACAAACTCTCAACATGATTCGATTTTCTAGGAAAAATGTCACAGAGAATATTCAAATGTCATGCGTTGCAATAAGCGAGATAAAACTTGTTTGAAAAGTTGCACTTACTGAGTCTGTAATGAAAGAAATCTACTCGTTGCGAAGACTGAGGAGTTGCGCTGACCGAGGTTGCACTGTATATTAAAATTTTGAACTAAAACATTTTGCAAAAGAAAATATATTAAAATATGAGCCCAAGACTAGTGGTTAGCCCAATCAACAATCTGAAAACATATATACATACATACATATATAATATTAAAATAAGACTAGACGAACGGGCTTAAACTTACAGTAAGTATTTAAAGGAGTGGTATTTTTGTCTAAAATTTTAACTACACATTCTTTAAGTAACATTTATATAAAAAAACTTTTTTTTTTCAATGAGCAATCCCCCTTAAATAATTGGTTTATAAAACGCTATATGCGTGAATACATTGCTGGCAAATGTATTGATTTAATTTTATAAAATTATTTTTAATGATAAACTTATTTGCATTTTAGAAAGCTCTTCTGTTACAAGACGATTTTTTCTTCATCAATGAAAATTATTTTCTTTGACATTAGCCAATGATAATGAAGTATAATTATCATTAATTATAAAATAGTAACTAATACATTGTTAAAGTAATGAAGAAAGCTCATTACCGATGAAAAAAAAAATGTTTGTACGAGTATAAATTTTTATAAAGTTTAAGCTCATGTATTTATTAAATTTGAAAAGCCAACAGAGAAATACTAACATTCCTGCTAAAATGAAATCTATTTTAAAATAAAATATTGTAATTTACATTATAATTGTAATACTCTATTGAATATGTATTTGTTATATAAAAATATACACATAAAAAGTGAATTTAAGTTTTGTTGAACTTGTAAAGGTTACTTTAAACCTTAAAGTTTAAAACTTAAAAAGAGTATTTTAAGCTAATTTTTATGTACATACATACATATGTATACAAACGTTCTTAAAAATATTTATAATTTCTCTACTCAAAAATTTGCTATATTGTTATATTATTTCATAGTGTGCCCATTTATTTTATAAATATTCGACCCCATCTTTATGTATTGCGATTAGCTGCTATCATGCCGAATAATATCCTTTTTTATTTTGTAGGTAATGGCCTAAGGTTAATGTATAAATACAAACATACAAAATGAACTAGCATATTTTTGGTTATAAAAAGAAGTGACGATACGAAATGAAATGCAATATCTAGACTGCTTTCAGAAAGCTATTTATAAAGTAGAGCGATTAAAATAAAGGTACACAAGTTATTGGCTGTAAATAACTTTACTGTTAGATATTCAATGTTATAGACTCAATTATGTATCTACATGACACACACTCAACTTAAAATGTTGCCCAAATATAACTGCTGAAATTAAATTTTTTGTTTAATTTTTTTATATGCTCCAAAATTTTGTCCACGTTCGATTTTTCTTCAAAAACTAATAATTTTTATAGCAAATTCTAACATCAATTTACGACGAACAAGAATGCAAATGTAATTTATTATAACAAAAATGCCGAACGCTAAGGCTTATAGAAGCGTTTAATGCTTTAGCTTAACTTTACTTTCTGATGAAAAAAGCATCTGATCGTTGTTATTAAAATGAACGTTGTCAATGGAGTAAATCTATGTCGACTATCAAGCATTTTCGGCGCAATCACCAAAAAATAACCTCATATATTGGAAAATAGCGAGTGTGTATAAAGATTTCCATGCAAATATGTTTCTTTACAATTGGGTCGACCATATTATCTAAACAATGAAGAGATGTGTACCTTATTCTAAAGTAAAAAATCTTCACGCTTCATCATTCCCTTTAAATCAAAAAATTTTATTCAAAATAATTTATAACAAATTTGAATAAAGGCAACAAAAAGCAAAAAAAAAAACAAAATTAAATGTCAGATTCATGCAATAACTGTAAGAGGCATAATCGTTGGTACTTTGGAGGAGTAGCCGCGGCAATGGCGGTTAGCGTCACACATCCATTGGATCTACTGAAGGTGCACTTACAAACCCAACAAAAGGAGAAACTATCAATGTTTCAAATAATACCAAAAATCATACGTGAACACGGTTGGGAAGAGATGTACAGGTTTCTTCCTCTTATTTATTTGTTATTGATTTTATGCAGGTTTCCTCGCTTTTTACAATGGTCTATCAGCATCTTTAGTTCGTCAGTTGACCTATTCCACCGCTCGTATTGGCATCTATGAAGTGGGAAAACGTTCTATAAATACGGATAGTTTTATGAACAAATTTTTACTTGCCACAGTTGCCGGTGCAATTGGTGGTACATTTGGCGTGCCATTCGATGTGGTTAACGTACGTATGCAAAATGATGTAAAGTTACCGCCTGACAAACGCAGAAAGTAAGTGATATATAAAGGAAAATAGAGAATCAACTATTTCATCTTATACCAAATTAGTTATTCAAATGTTTTCGATGGCTTGAGACGTATTTACCTTGAAGAGGGTATTCGACGATTATTCGTCGGTGGCTCTATGGCAGTAACGAGAGGTTGCCTAATGACCATTGGTCAAAATGCTGTTTACGATCAGGTGCGATAGACACAAATTGTTCATATTTTGTCGCTTAGGAATTGTTTTGTTATGCATATTCAAAAAATAGTTATGGAAAAATGGCTTCATGTTTGCATCTTCTTACACTACGTTTTGAAAATCAATATCAATAGTTGTAATGAATCATATGAGAAGCGTTTCGTAAGATAATTTCCTGTTTCTGATATATCGTTTTGTTTTCGAGTCCTGGCATATGCAGCATATGATTCTGATGCAATAATATAATATATATAAAATTAACAAATTTTCACTTAAAATTTTTTTCGTACAGGCCAAAGCGGTGATACTTACATTACCAAACTTTTCAGAAGGTATACAGACTCATATGAGCGCCTCCATTGTAGCGGCAATTATTGCAACTATATTGACACAACCCTTAGATGTGTTGAAGACACGTACCATGAACGCTAAACCAGGCGAATATAAAAATGCTATGGATGTACTATTAAAAACGGCGAAGGAGGGGCCACTTGCTTTTTACAAGGGTTTCATACCAGCAACTCTCCGTCTAGGACCAACGACTATACTGTTATTCGTATTCATGGAACAGTTACGTTTACGTTTCGGCTACATTGAAAAGGATTCACCGACGTAAAAATTTTAATGTGTTCTGTCTATATTGATTAGAAAACTCTAAAAAACTTAAATTTAAAAGCAATCCACATTTTGGGGGAAAAAAACACCGCTTAAATTAAAAAATGTGATAAGTCAAAAACTTTCGGAAAACAAGAATATGCATCTATTCTATGAGCAGAGTTATTATAAGCTATCTATCCGCTGGTAAGGGGTTGTTAATATTTGAGAATTGCATAGAAGTTGAATACGTTTTTCTATGTATTTTATAAATTTTCTAACGATTTTATTTCGAATTAAGAATTATATATTAAGAGTAAGCGATTAAAACAAACCGGGTTGGTGAATTATATTCTTGTTTCTTTATTATAAAAATTGCAAAAATTTAGCTGCGTTAATCGGTGATCCTGAAATAGGAACTGTTTTGTAATATTAAATTACATTTTTATGGTACGTGATTTAAAATGTGCAGTGTTAATAGAAATGTTACGTCCACTCATACAATTTATAGAGTTGAGTTAAACATCCGATGTTGGGACGGCGTTCAAGGCAGTCAATAGAGAAACAAGAGTCCCATAACCTTCGAACTTCATTGTGATATTGATCTAATGCTACAAATTAATCTCGACCTTTTTCCATCGGTTAAGGAAATTTTTTTTTTTTCTGGTAATGGGTCAAAAACTATCCCTACCAGAGTTTGCGCCCAATTCTTGTGCGTTCAAAATTCATTTTCGACCTTTTCTTATAGCATAGTGAAAAAAAAATTACAGAAATGGGCCCAAAACGTCAGTGAAATTGTGCAAACCTTGAAATGTTGTAAGCAAGTATCAAAATACTTTAATGTACTTGAAAATAATGAAAAGCTCTCTATTCCCAAGTATGTATAGTCCCCTGGAGTCCAATCTAGCCGCAATAAAATCAGCGCATTAGCTTTTCCTCGTAATAAATTATGCAGAGTAAACAAAGTTTCGGTGCAAGAAATCACTTTGTTGTTATAGTGTTTCAATTAAAATGTAAGCATAATATAAATTTTTTATAACATTTTATTTATTTATTAAGCTTATAAGAATATGCGATTACATAAATTATTTTTATTGACGCAATTTACAAAAAATTTACTATTATTTTTTTAATGAAAACGCGTATAACTTAATAGCAACGAGAATAATGTGACTTAAAATATATATTTTTAATTTTGTAGCAGGATAAACTTAATTGAAATAGTTATTTTATAATCAAGCCATATAGTTGGTAAAATAAAATATTTGCATTGTTCTTAATAAAGGTGAAGAATATTACTCTAAGTTTTGTATATTTTTTGATCTTTATTACAATAAGTTTTTAAATAAATTAAAGATTTTGTTGCTTGTACATTTCTGTTATAAAACAAGTACATGTGTAGTTGGTACCTGTATTTCATGCATATGAAAAACTTTTTAAAAAAAATTGTCCTTTTCTTCTTATGTAGTTCCTACAAATTTGTATAAAAAAGTTACTGACAAATGAATAATCAAATGTTGTCTTAATATACAATAGATATTGCGTTAAGCCTATTTTTCGCTGGTGTATTTCTTAACTTATTTATGTTCTACACTTAATAATTATTTAAATATGTATTAGCAATTTGTTACTTTTTCGCATATGCAATGAATATTTTGATATTTATTTTATGGATTTATTTTGAAATTGATATATTTATATACTACACGTATCAGAGTAGCTTAAGCCATCTAACACAATTCTTTTTAATATTAAATGAGCGATATTTTTTTAAAAAACAAAAACGATTTTCAAGTTTAGCATGAACGTGAACGTGGAAACAAGGAATGTTTCTATCAAACTTATTAAGGCGCACTACAACAGGCTTAAACACCGCATCGTCCACAATAATTTCTTAACACTAGTTGCACCAAACCGCGCTATTGGGTTATATGAAATAACTGGCTAATGCCAACTATATCACCCTACAGTTCGACCAAGCACCCACTGATTTCGTATTAACACTGCAAAATCTGAATCAATATCGATAAGAATGATTGCCCCATATACGGGAACAATATTAACACGAATACATCACACACCACAAACTACATTTATTGAAATCAAATGTTCAATTACTTTATGCTTTTGAGTCTTGGTCTCTCTCGCGAGCGCATTTTCATGACGAATACAAATTTGCAAGCTCCTTGAGACAAATATTGAGGACTAAGTGGTTCCGTACAATCTCGAATCATGAACTTCATTTGGCTACCAATCACACTTCTATTTCAACTGTCATACAAACAGGAAAAACTAATCGCTAAACAGCTTCAGAACTTTGTGGCATCAAATGATATAAAATATGTTAAAAGTTGGAACAACTGACGCCGCATAGCACAATAAGCCACGAATTGGAATAGTTACAGAACCTGTGTAGAGACGCTATGTTTCTAATAGAGTTTAATGATATTAGCAGTATGTAAATATAACCAGCAGAAATGCATATTTAACTTGATTTTATAGTTGAAAGTAAAATAAAAAATTGTGTTCACCAAAATATTGAGTTCAGTGACGCAATATGAAAATGTAATAGTTTGGTATACCTCTGTTTTATTCCGGTCGCAATCAATTTTTATTTAAAAAATATCGTTCATAGTAAACTGACGATAAATTGATGGAAAATACTATCATGGAAACGGTTTAGTTTCTTGTAATTGAGAATTAGTAACAATAATCTGAGTGTGCATAACATTAGTTCTTGTGCCCCTAACTAAAAAGAATAACAGCGTTTCGTTAAATTGCTTTTTCAAATCTTCCACCTCCAAAGTTATACAGTAATAAGATGAGCCAATAAGTATTTGTGTGAGTGAAAAGATTTTTTTTAAAAAGGTGGCCACACTTAAATCTTAAAATAATAAAATTGATTGTTACTTTAAAATATATCGCATACAGGCGTTAAATTTACTAAGGTAACATTCGATTTGAAACTAAATTATATTTCCGTGAATTTTTTTCATTTCTTAGTTGTAAAAATGTCATTCGATGTTGACTTAAATTAAGGCTAAAAATAATTCGCAATTAGATTAAAAATAATGTCTTAAGCTATGCGAAAAGTATTATTATTTAGTGTTGTCGCACTGTTTAATGCCCTTGCCTATAGCAATATTAAATCAAATTTGGTGACTACTTTAAATTAAATAAATTTTACGTATGTCGTATAGTTACGTTGAAATAAAATAAATTTTATGTAAAATAAATTTCAGATATTTGGCAAATCAAAAATTGTTACTCTCCTCAACTAACTGCAAAATACGAGTTGTTCCGGCAAGTTGTCGGGTGTCGCTTTTCTCTTAATTTAAGCAATGTGATGCAAGTGTAGCAGTAACAATTTTTCCAAAATAGGGTGTAAAATTTTCAGCACAGGTCGTTCGTATGTAATTTACCCTTTATTTAAAACAAAAATTAGTACATACTTCAAAATAAGTTACGTTATAAAGTTTCGAAACATATGATTTGAAAATGAATAGGTCGTACTGCAAAGAGAACGTCCAGTTCCGCGTTACTTGCCAAAATGATCGACTGTTAATGAAACTTATTTGTGATGGTATTTTTAAAGGTTAATTTTTGTATAACGATGAAATTTTTTATTCTAAGAGTTTTAAGATATAGGCATTTATTCCCGACTTTGATGAACTTTCAATGTCATAGTGCTTGACTTACAAATCATTTTATATAACATGCAAGCTTAGGTGAGTGAATTTGAATGTTCGATTTCCGACATCAAAAATTTTAATATGGTTACGTCAACGAAACTGAGAATACTTTATAATACATCCCTTGTACATAGAGACTAAACCCGACTAAAAGCAGACACCAAAACTCAACTTCTAAGTTAAATTATACTAATACAATTAAACTATACATTTTTTACGACCTGTCTGTAAAAAACAAAGGGAAAAAAAAGTCAATTGTTTTTAGCAATTCATTCAGAAAACTCCAAACATATTTTATGATACAAATCAGACTTAACGTTTTATTCACAGGGTAAAACAAAAGTAAGTAATCCCAATTTTATAAAACAAAAATATGATTACAAAACCAAAATTACATTTTAACATGTTATGTTCATTTCAAACACATGGATATTCTCATTAGCTAGCTGATATTAAATTAAATTATATACAATTGAAAGGGATAAAGCAAATCGCACAGAATATTTTTCTTTGCATTTAATTTATCAACAACGTATCTAATTTAATTCTAAAACCAATAAAGTATTTTTAAATTTAATAAACATTTAAATAAAACATTTTGCCGTTGCAAGTTTCTGTCTAGTGTTACAACTTAAAAACTAAGAAAGTTTAAGCAATAATTGTTTTTAACCAACAATTCTGTATAAATTAAATACATATGGATGGTAGTAGAGTTACATTATGATGTGTGAAATTCCTTTTGCTTTTTGTAAATATCAAACTAAACTAAGAAATAATTAAATTGTGTGTTCTTTATGCTTTATAACTTTGCATTTGACGTTGCTCAACTTAGTTCAGTGAATTAATGTTTAAAGTTAAATTTAAGTTTCTACAATAATATAAGCTTTAATTTAAGTTTATGATTAAAAATGGTCAGTGAGAAGCGTCAATTTATTACTCATTTTTGCCTATTTAAAAGCAAAAAATAGTTACTTTCGCCATTGCGTTGTGTTGTCATTTATTGTTTGTTTTAACGTCCTGCGCCTGTATTTTGGGCTACTAATTTAGCCTAACAGTCTCAGTACCAACTACTCAAGTAATTTAGTAAGCACCTCCAATGAAACCTTCCTTCGTTAATTCTTTCTATTATAATTCAAAGCATTACGCTTTTTCTATCTGTCTCTCTCTTTCTGAATTTTTCTACATTTTCTAAAAAGCCAACCATGGATGATGTATTAGTGACTCTTTTGAACGATCACCGTAATCATAGGTCAACTCTTCGCCTGACTCGATGTCATCCTTCGCTATGAGTATCAGATGTGGTCGTTGTTTAACTACCACAACTTTAGTAATCAGATTACCATTGCGTGAGTGATTCACCAAACGACCCAATTTGCCAGTATCCATAGTCGCATCAATGCAATACTGTTGGTTTTTATGCTTGAAATAGTACATATAACAGCCAGCATTTTCATCTAACGCATAACATTTTTCACGTTCGGCTGCTTCTGCCATTGAAATGAGATCACCCACGTATTCGATAACGAAATCGCCGCGTTCAAAACGACGATCGGCAATGACGCCACGTCCCTTGCCATCAAAATGTTCAATCCTTAGACCTTCAGAACGTTCTTCCAGTATGGCCTGTTCAAGATTACGCATCATTTCCTCTTTAACGGCACTCTTTGTCTTACGTACGCTACGACGCACTGGAAAGAATTCTGTGAGCTCACGATTACCATTTGTGGTAGCCAAAGGCTGTGGTGCTTGATGGTGGAGTTTCATCTTTGGTTGTTGGGTTGCGGTGGTGGCAGCGGCGACGACGTTGGCTATTGCTGTTGTTGTTGTTTTTGTTTTATGAATTTTCATTCTGTTATGTTGTTGTTGTTGGGCAGTTAAGTTTTTAACTTGTGTTTGATTTAGAATCATTTTAGGTGGTGTTTCATAGAAGGCAACCGATACAGTAGCGGCATCTTCGAGATTTTCAAACTCCAGATCATCATCATCATCATCAACTTCGTTATCAAGATGTCCATTCTAATAAAAGAAAAGAAAAAAAAACAAAATTAATGTAAATTTTATTTATTGAATCCTTACAAAGGGAAACTTTTGTGACTTATCATATACCTATACTGCTTCGATTACATACACTGAATAAACAGTGCAAATATACATATGGTAATGTGTAATAAGCAAATGACAAAATTGGCTTAGACGAAATAAGTACGTAATTAGTATTTGTTTTATTAAATATTACAAGATCGTACATTAGTGGAACAAACATTTCTTTGGTGATTTAAATTATTTTCTTTAATATCGATTATTAAGAGAAAACACGATTAACTAAAAAATTGATTGAATTGTCAGAAAATGATGTCAAAACAACAAAAAGCACTTGTAATAAGTAGTTCTTGCTACCCAGAATAGCACTGTTATAGAGCAGCTGTCCTTGCACACGATACGGCCTGATTCTGTGGTACAAATTTACCAAAATAAGTTTGATGAGGCAATGTATGTGGTAAAAGACGGAACAAAGTACATAATCAATTACCAGGTTAAATTGATAAATTTTTTGTTTTATCTTGTTTGCTAATAAAAAAATTGATCAATTTGGAAATTTACAAGAATGGTCTAGCAAATGACTGCAAGCTCAATTAAAAATAGTTTAATTTATAAAAGTTTATATTTGAAAATATCGACACATTGACCTTTCTTATTGGATGTCGTTGCTATTAATCATATTAGCACTTAAGAAATATTTCACTGACAAAAGACGAAACGAATCTAAGAAGGAAGCAGTAATAAATTCCACAGTTCAATAACAATAATAATAACAGAATAAAATAAATATGCATGCTTCCTTGAATTAAATCAGACGTTTAGTTCCTTGAAACATTATTTGATCAGTGTAAACAAAATATTGTAGTTAGCTTCATAACTAACCTAAATAAAATGATAGAAATGCAAACTAAACGTTAGTTGTATGTGATGGTCACAAATTACAACATGTTGTACGTCGAAGGCAACCTGGCCTTATTATGATGGTAATAGAACGCGAAAAGGGATTTCATTAGACAAGCAAACTCTGAGAATTACATTGTCTTTGTGAATGACCAGCGCTGGCAAATCGGCGTTTCAAGGCATTCGAATGCCAATTCTTCGACTCTCTTGAAGACATCGCTCTAGTGTCAAAAATTCATTTTAAAGTTTATAAAACTTCTAAATGGTTTGCATAGGTTGACGACGAAGTTATAAAACCGGTATACAATGGGCTAACCGTACCTAGTAGCTTGTATGCGAAATCAATAATCCAATCAATGTACCAATCGAATATCTTCGCATAAAAACTTTTTTTGTAAATTGTTAAAATAAAGGTATTGATTGTGTCCTCTTTTGATAGTCACTCAAGCTTTATTTTAATTGAACATCTATTGTTTACCTGTCTGTAACCATTTTGCATAGTTTGATTTATTGTTTGATAAGGCGCTTTGTATTCTTTCATCTGATTCAGTCTTCGACGTGTCTTTAAGCCTGCTGTTGCCGCTAGATGACGCTGTGACTTACGTGGCGACAACTGCTCCTTCGAGGCAGCAATCTTACGAGCCGATGGCGAGTATTGAACAACAACGCTGCCAGCACCTGCTGCTGGTGAGGCCATACGCGGTGCAGCTTTAATTGGTGAAGGGCAAACAATCCGATGCGGTGTGGCTGGTTTGCGGCGACGTGTAGCAGGTGCAGTAGCAGCTACAATTGAATTTGGTAAATTGATCTCAAATGTATTAGAGCCAGCACTATTGGTGCCAAAAGCTACACCACTATCGCATGAACTGTTGTCATTTTCTGCCAAATTTAGAACACAACAGTTTACAGTATTAGCCATTATAGGTTGGGTATCATATCCGAATGAATCACGCAGCGATGGTGACCCATTCAATGAAACAACTTTGTTAAAACGTCCATTCAGTACTGCAGCTGTGATGGCTGGTGGTGATGAGAAGATGGGCTCTATTTCGAGTGTTTTATTTATTTTAATGGAAGACGCCTGATTTGGCGATTTATCAACGTTTAGAGTTAGCACCGGTTCTTGCAAGAAAATGTTGTCAGTGGTGCTGCTAAGGGATGAGTGACTATCGCGTAAAGGCGAACGATGAGTTTCAAAATTTGTGTTTGTGATTCTAAATCCTATGGCATTTGAACTTGCGCCACTAGCAGCCGAATACTCATCTGAAAGTTCAGTGTTGTCTGTGTCATTTGTGTCTTCGCTAAGATCGAAAAAGAATTCTGGTTGATTGTTAGTGGCATCAACGCTGTGCTGCCGTTGAAATGGATTTGCCGACTCAATCGGGAATTTGCAGTGACCATTTGTGATTGGTCGTACAATACTTGTTGAGTCGTTGCTGCCATTATTTGAGATTTTATTGTCAACTTTTTGTGTTGCAGCCTTTATATCTTCACTCCCAAGCTGTTTTTCAAATATTTCTGCTTTTATCTTTGCTGTCTTCGCGGCAGTGCTGGCTTTAAAAAAATTCTCAATAGTACGTGTTTGTGAGCGTGTAGCCAGTGGGACACCTGTGGAGAAATTATAAGAAAAATTTTAACGTATAAACTATAAAAATATATCGTTATTTTTTTTAAATAATTGTATTTTGCATATTTTTGACGAAAAAACCTGATTAAAATGAAAAAAACCTATCGGCAGCATAAGAAATTCGAAAAACTTTCTAACAATTTTATTTTTCGAAATTTTTATCCATTCAAAACCAAAAATTTTCGGTGCATCTACGGGAATATTCAAAAACTTTTGAACATATGCTAACCACAATCAAAAGCTGTTACTAACTTTAGTTAATTTTGTATTTGGGTTAGAAACCAGCCCGTTTCATGCATTATATTTAGACAGCCGCTCTGCTGCTTAAGCTATTGGGATTCTGGCCTTGAGGTACACAAAGTGCGCTTTCTTATTTTATTTCGCACAAATCCAAGTACAAAATTAGTCGAAACTGGAGAGGCTATGTTAATATATACATATACATATAAATACGTATGTACATATGAATATGTATTTACATATGTGGTAATAGCCGAAACATGTTACCCATTAATAGGGTAAATTGTTACATCTGTTGTCTTGTCATGTTTGTTTAAGAAAAATTATTGACCAATTTGTGTAAGTTCACATGAATATCAATGTTCCTCATGGCAAAATTTGACAGCAAAATATGGCTTCACTGTATTGTATTCAAGTGCACTGCGTCGATATGAAACGACGAGATAAAAGCAAGTTTCCAATGTTTGAAATGTTCAAGAAATTTGTGCAAAAGTACTATAAATCCAATAGGAACGAAAATTTACTGGGTTGCAGAACTAATTAAAGGTAAGGAGGGAATTGGTTGAAAGATAAGAGAAGAAATGCGACCAACAAAATATTCAATGCGTCTGACGAACGAAATATGGTCCGAAAATTAAAGCAAATCCGAAGTTATCGGCTTCGAAACTAGCCCCTAAATTTAGCGATAAATTAGGGATGTCATGTAGTACTGAAAAGTGCGCCGTGTAGTGCATGAACAGAACTTAAATGGGTGAGTAGCTCGTAAGAAGCCGCTTATAAGCACAAAAAATCAAGAAAGCCGATTTACATTCGCTATGGACACAGTATTGTTGTGGATGAGTCCATATTCAACATGTTTGACTCTGATGGCATGTCCTTCATCAGGCGGCAGCCAAATACTGAACTAAAGAAAGAGAACCTCAAAGCAACTGAAGCATGGTGGCGGTAGTGTGATAGTTTGAGCCTGCATATTTGCAGCTGGCGTCGAAATTTGGAGTTTTTTGAGGGCATAATGGACAAAAATAAGTACCTCAATATATGTATAATGAGGTACATATTTACATATAAGGATGCGTACGTCCAGCGCGCACCTTTTTCTTTCTGTTTGCATTTTGTTCAAAATTTGAAAAACAATTTAAATGGTAGTTAATTGAGAAATTTTATTTTCTTTGTGTACAATTTACAGTAAGATAAAAATAGAATATTTGAAATGTCAATTCCATTTTTATTATAAACAAAAATTAAATGAAAGCATCCAATGCAATCAATTAATTTTTTTTTTTTTAGATTTCTTATTTGATGTTTCTTGTGGCGGTGGCTTAGATTCTTCCTTGTAACCTTCGATAGCCCATAGTTTTTTGATGGCATTAACAATACCAATATCATTATAAATAAAATGGAATAAGCCGCCTAACGTAGCGATCGACATGACATACACTCCAACGTGCGCAAGTTTTGGTACAACTTTGCCAAAACTAGAGGGACGCACATAGTCCATCAATACAGATTCCAAACCCCAGTGTTGATGAAGTACAACTGAGACGGCCAAAACTGAATCCAATGCTTGTGAGGGTTGAAGAAATGCAGCTGGAATAACAACTAACAGTCCCAAGGCAATTAATCGCTCAATAGTCCAGAGAGTTGCATGATTTCCACCAGCTGGAGCCATTTTTGGTGTGCTTAATGTGAAACTCCTAGGCAATGGCAAAACATTTTTTCGCAGTATCAATCGTTGAGATGCAGCACGAGATACAAATACTGTTGTGTAGGTTTTTAAAGGAGCCAACCCAACACTTCTTAAGAATGCAGCACTATTTATTCTGCTTGAATTACGCAGTACAAGCGCAAGAGCCATGGTCAAAAATGAATATTAACTAAAGTATGTATTTCTTTTTGAATTCCGAAAAATAAACAAAATTTTCTAAGACCCGTGTGAACAAAGAATTACAAACGAAACGACAGGCCAGTAGATCAAAGAGCTCTTCAAATTTATTATTTTTTTGTGACAGTATAAAATTGTGCCTATGTTGCCGGACTTTTGTATACGTCACCTACATACAAGGCATTACATTTAGTGAAATGGTAGATAGGGCCTTTCTATACTAAGATAACGGTATACATACTCGAATATGAATAAATTTTCGAATTTCGAGCGTTCCCGAAGAATTCTAGAACATGATCTTATTTTGAACATGTCTAATGTACATAAATGCGTCTAAGATTTATTTTAAAACGGTGGTTGTCCTGTACTTTCAGATGCAAAGCTTTAATTTTATAATGAGAGCTTAAGAGCTGTATTATACTCTAAAGCTTTCAACCGTCGCGGAACTTAACAAAATTATATAAATGTAACGAATTTTTCAAAAATCCTTTTCAAAGTACATATCCCAAATCTAAGTAATAGCTAATGAAATCACTATTCGTGAATGTACTATAATTCACTGAGATTAAATGCCTAAAAAAGTTGTATTTTTTTCCTGTGGGAATCATATTTTTTTTTTGTGGGAATCAAGTCTTAAACTGTGGAGTGAACAAAACTTACGACTTTTAAGATGTCCTGCTACTCCGTCGGAACGAAAGGTTTCCCTGAGTCTAATGGCGGCATAAGCTGTCATCTGCTTGTCCAGTAAGTCTAGGGAAAAGAGATGATAGAAAGCGAACCACATATGCACATTTATTCAATCTTTTTTTAATTTTTTTTTAAACTAAATTTCTGTGAGTAAAATATTTTGAAAAGAGATTAATAGACACCGAAAACTCTTTTTATCGAATATTTTCTAGCCCAGGCTTTTTTATGTAAAGAAGCAATTTTTAAATAGAAGGTTAAAAAATTTTCACTCGATTATGAAGAGTTGCGTCTACTTCAGTATCGACTTTTTTGCCACGTGTGTTAGCTGCTAATTTGAGACAGAAAGGTAGAAATAGGGCCAATTTTTCTTCATTTGTTAATATATTATCTATCGAACCACAGCTTAAAACATCAATGAGGTGTGGTATTTCCATAACAATTATTATCCTCCAAACTCGAGATATGTATGTACATTAGGGTGGTGCTTATTTGGACTTTTTGTGCACCTCCCCAATCGGTTCCTAACAAGATAAAAAAGTTTATTTAAAATTTATATCTTTAACCCTTACTGACCCTATTTCAATGTAAGTTTGGCTGGTTCTTAGAAAAAAATATGAGGATGAGAGCAGTGAAACAGAGGTCTAGAGATTATATATGTACTAGACATTGTCCCAGCTACCAATTAAGAGGCTGTTTCATTTAAGATGCTTCTAAGTCCTGTGATGTGTTCACTCCCCTTGCGTTTAGATGCTTTTAATTCACACTTGATATTTTCTTTTTTTTGTACAGTTCTGCCCTTAGTAGCATAAAAGCCGTGTCTCAATTCATATTTTGGATTCGTATGCCATCGTATAGCTTTAGAGATTACGCATCTAATGAACTATGACAAATGTCGGTATATTAGTTCAAACTTATAATAAATCTCCTAAGAGAATTACCTCTATCTCAATGTATTGCTTGATTTTTCAACGACTAATTGGATCTGAAGAGAAAACTTTGAATATAAGTTCTTCGTTTTATAACGCGGGGGAAGACCAAACATCATTCAAAGGACTGCAAATGATCTATGCAATTCTATTGCACTGAGGTCTCCACATGTGCTATCGAAGATTAATCTTAATTTAATTATAAAACCTATTTTGGCCAGCCAATGAACTGGTTATTATTTTATTTAAGTGAAGTTTTTCCTAGAGGACAGCAATCATGCCCTTATATTATAATATAGTTAAATTTTTCTTTTTAGATCAGAATAACTTACAATTAGATTAGAATTCTCTTGATTTACAGATATTTTTAGCCTCCCTAACCTCAAACTTAATTTTTAGGGCTTTACTCAAATACTATGAAAGACAAAAGTGAAAATACTTTCAACTTTATGAAGAGCTTCATGGAAGCCAAGACTAACAACTCACCAATTGTACGCCCACTCTTGCGTTCTGCTCGAGTTTTACCCGGACTCGATAAAGACACTTTAGATTTTTGCATATCAAACATTTTGCCGTCTCCGTCAGCGTTGCCAGAGCCTACCACAGCGGCGACGACCACCACGTCGTCGGTGGTGTCTTTATTATGAACGTGAATAGAATCGATTTTGCAATCCTTGCGTTTAGGCGATGCGAAAAATTGATCCTCCAGATTAGGCACAGCGGCAGCAACAACGCCATCAAAGTTATTGGTTTGGAGTAGATCAATGGAAACAATAGTAACTTCATTTTCACCAGAATCGCCAGAACATGGCGGCACCGCCAATATTTTATTAGCGCGAGGACGTCGACGCACCATTTTGGTCAGCCTTTAATTTGGTATTTAATAATTATTTAGCGTTAGAGCTGGAAACTGTCACGAGCACTGCTGCTACACGAGTTCTTCCGTCACAGTGGAGAATACTAAATTTTTCACGTTAGTTTCCCACGCTTTTTTTTAAATCGCTGCCGACGTGTTGAGGTCGTTTTCAATTTTGGCTGCAATTGGACAGATTAAAAAATTTTATATATTTTATGCAATAGATGCGTTTCTATATTTTGCTTTTGTTTGAAAGAATAAATTAAACGACCATCAAATTTTTGTGGGAAATTTTGTAGTTGGGCGCCGCCAACGACGGCGAACGAGCGCTTTTCGCCCGACTACTTGCCCACAGCTGCAGCGTTCGCTGCTGCTTCTTCACTTACCAGCACTAACGTCGCTTTTTTTACTTTGTTTATGCAATTCACAATTTATTTTATATTGCAGATTTTCACGTTCATTCCAGCAATGAAAAACTTTTAATTAAAATACATTTTTAAACATCCAAATAATATATCGTTTACATTTTTTTACCCCGCTACAAATATTTTCTTGTAATTTTTTCAATTTTTGTTGCTTTTGTTGCACTTTGTTGTTGTTCTACGATGGCTTGGAGAATGAAATAATAACAGCGAAAAAATAAGCACAAGATGTACGACCAGCGTTGCCGGTTTTCGTTTTTTCGACCAAATTTAGTAAGTTATTTCTTTGACTTCGGAATAGGTATATCGGCGTTAACACACACAAACTCTTGCCGAAAAGTTTCCTTGTTTGTGGACAAGAGCAGAAAAACCAAAGAGACAAGGTACAACATTTTTCGTATGTTGCAAATGCCAAACAAAAACCTCAAAAGAGAATAGACAAGAATTTGTTTCACCGAATTTGCCTGTGTAAGCGTCGAATATGCGAATTTTTTTCACTGGTGAAAATATGTACGTTTCTTATAAAAACTTCCGTTGACCGTGTATTCGGTTACCTACACATACAGAAGTCAAAGTGTCAACATTGGTGGTTTCCACACATAATTCTTTAAAAAAATAATTTTATTTTTGATGATAAATTTTATCTAAATGTTACCGGCCAAACAAGAGTTTTTAGGAAAAGCATCTACCGTTTTCAGCACACGCTAGTCATTCAAAAACATATATAAGCAAACTGACGGACGGAACTTTTCGCAGTTAAAAAACTACATATATGAATTATAATTCAATACAAATAAAAATAATGTATACATATGTAGCTACTTCATTTAATAGGTAACGTAGAGAAATAGTCACTTTGGCGATTGCTTTTGATAAATTTATCCATGAAAAACTGTACGATCCTGGTCCAAAAATCGTGTGGTAAAGTTGAATGTAACATTATTACGTGCCAAAATTGTGACACAAGTGATAGTGGCAGCTTTCACAATAAATATTATTTTCATAAAAATTAAAAAAAAAAACTATTTTAAGTTTGGTGGGCAATAATTCTGAAATAGGAAATTGAAATTGATTACTTTAAGTTTGCTTTAATTTTGTAAAATATAAAATTAATAAACAAATTTTTGAATACTACTACATAGTCCGACAGAGCTACAAGGCCCCATTGCCGTTCGTTAGGTCATATTAAAAAGGCGGCTAGTCGGATCTAATCATAACGTCAAGTCATAAGAGCAAATTTATCCAATAAAATGTCTCTGGACTACGCTACAGAAACTTTTTCAAAACCTTGCAGCTCACAGAGCAGTGATAGCATTTCGGTTTTGTTGAAATGTACTGAATGGAGACTTTTGTATCTACTTTTTCGACATGAACATGAAAAGGTTACTTTAAAATATTAAAATTCAGCAATATTTTAACTTATTTACTAATAAGGTCAGCAAAGTTTACTTCAGTTATATTTTGCGGTAAATCAATTTGGAAGTCACATATATATATGCTACTTGTTTAAAGGCTTAATGTAAATTTTAAGTCTATATGTATTTTATAAGCATCTTCGGCGTACTGATCAGTTTTTTAATTAAATTAAAAACAAAAACTTAACTAACTACGAAATCAGCAGTATTTTAGAAAAAAATTGGTTGTGCAAAGTTTTCAGTGGTAACGCTGTGTGCGGTTATAAAAGAAGCTGTGGTTTTCAACGTCGTTTTCCATGCGCAAGAGAGAGACAGCTAGTGTGTTTCGCTGAATTGCTACCACTCTATTCAGCTGCTTTCATTTGCAGGGCCGACAATGTAATGTTTCTATTTTTGTAATCAAGGCTTCATTAAGATATTTTTCTATATATGTATTCGCAGACAAATAAAATCATGGTGCAATCAATCCGAATAGTTCAAATGACTTATTTGGTTTGAAGTTTTTCGTTGCATAGTTACTGTCCTCTTCTAACTACCTTATTTTATTTCGCTCTTTTGTTGAATATCTCTTTAAGAAAACTTGAATTCTGCAAGTGTAGCTTAAACACCAGGGAAGTCGGCACGCCCACTATTAGAAAAAAAATGTTGAAATTGAATTTTGTAAATAATCATTATACAAAATAAATTTAATTGCACAAATCAATTACAAAGTTCCGAAAATGGATTTTGGAAGTCAACAGGAGGTCGCCAATCGCTGAGCACCTCCTTTGGACACTTATTTCGAAAAAAAGTATTAGATCACCATTGGTTGGGTAAAGGCTGAAACTTAATTTTCAAGTCTCCAGGGGAGTTCCCGACCCTCTTAAAGTGGTATTGGTATTGAACCCGTTTTCGAAAAAATGTCATAAATCGATGAAGAAAGGTCGAGAACAGATTTAGGATATAACGAGGAACCGATCCTCATAAGAGGGTGTTTTGGCCACTTAATTTTAAAAATTTTATTGCACCAATCGATGAGAAATGATCGGGTGTTCTGATCTCCCTAAGGGATCCCGATTATTTTGGCTAAATTTTTTGTCGAAGAATTTATTGTACTAATCGATTAGAAAAGTCGAAAACTTATTTGGTGCTCATCAAAAGCGGAAATTGGCACAGTTTTTCGGAAAAAAATTGCGCGAATTCGAACATGCATTTTGGAAGTCGCATATACATATGTATGTATGTAGTCTAAGCCTTAGACTCTAAGGGCATGTTAGGACCCAGTTTTTGAAAAAAAAAAATTGTATCAATCGGTGGGAAAAGGTCGAAAACAAAATTTAGAAATCACATAGGCGGTCCCCGATACCACTCAGAGGGTATTTGAATCTATTTTTGGGAAAAAAATGTTTGCACCAACCGATAAGAAAATGGATTTTAGGTTAAAATACTCGAAAAAAATTTTACTGCACCAATCGGTCAGATTGGTTAGCGTATTGGTGCGCGTGCTAATTATAAGCTACATATCTGCGAATATTGTATCGAAATATTGAGATCTTTGAGTTATTTGGTTATAAGAAATTACAAAAAAATTAAAGATAGTAACATCTTGAAATGGGCTTTATTTTTTTAACCCTCCGATTACCGACAACTTTTCACAACGTCAATAACCAGCAAGGTCCCCAGGGACCTTCCCTATTGATGAGGCGTGTAATATGGTCATAGCTTCTTTTTTTTTTTAGTATTCTCTAAGTCCGCTGCACCAAGTCCAATACAACTCGTTGCTCTTGATTCACTTGACTCCCCTGCCAAGGCTGCTTTCCGCTATAAATAACAACCGTCAAAGGGTAATATGATTGCAAATCGCGGAGCCACCATACTTTCATACGGATAGGGGGTATTGCTATTCAATAGGCTCGTCAATTCATGTGGTGTATACACCCTTTTCAAATAAGCCATCATCACTATCCATATGTCATCTGAAGCTGTCGTTAGAAATTTTCTACTGCTATTTGTGTTCAAACAAAGCAAAAATATTGTGGTATGGGCTGACGAAATCAAAGCTATGCACATAAAAAGCGAGTGCGGTTTGTGCATTTTATGATAAGTAGCTCAATTGGTTAAGATGAGCATATATGAACAATGGCTTGGCGTATGACGACCTAGGTTTTATTCTGATTGGTCACAGGTAAAAAGTTACGTTATCCTTTGGAGTTTTAAAAACGTAACACCGTTATATTTACAATAAGTTACAAAAACATTAAAGGAGATGATAAAAAATAAAAAAAAAAAATGTTGGTTTGCGTTAACCGAATTTTTTTAATTACGTTAATTTTATTCAGTAAAATATGTATTTAAAATAAGAAGAGTTTGTCTCGAATTCGTTTTATTTAGAAATAGAAGTCCGGAACAGATCCGTTATATTTACAAAAAAACAAATCCGAAAGGGATACGTATATGATGTTCGTTCCGAGTTCGAGACGAATCCGACAAAGCGGTCGATCCTTCCGCTTTTTTGAGAAAACGAAACGAAAACGAGTTCGAGATGGATCCCAAAGGAACCTTTTCCTTTTTCTTTGCAATGTCACTTTGTTCCTAAAGTCCATTTTCTTATACAATTATTTTTTGATGTTTCTTGTGGCGGGGGCTGAGATTCTTGCTTGTAACCTTCGATAGCCCATAGTTTTTTGATGGCATTAACGATACCAATATCATTATAAATAAAATGGAATAAGCCGCCTAACGTAGCGATCGACATAAAATATACTCCAACAAGCGCAAGTTTTGGTACAACTTTGCCAAAAGTAGAGGGACGCACCTAGTCCATCAAAAAAGATTGCAAGCCCCAGTGTTGATGAAGTACAGCTGACACGACCAAAACTGAATCCAATGCTTGTGAGGGTTGAAGAAATGCAGCTGGAATAATAACTAGCAGTCCCAAGGCAATTAAACGCTCCATAGTCCAGAGAGTTGCATGATTTCCACCAGCTGGAGCCATTTTTAGTGCGCTTAATGTGACACTCCTAGGCAATGGCAAATCATTTTTTCGCAGTATCAATCGTTCAGATGCAGCACAAGATACAAATACTGTTGTGTAGGTTTTTAAAGGAGCCAACCCAACACTTCTTAAGAAGGCAGCACCATTTATTCTTCTTGAACTACGCAGTACAGGCGAAAGAGCCATGGTATAAAATGAATATTAACTAAAGTATGTATTTTTTTTTTAATTCCGAAAAATAAACAAAATTTTCTAAGACCCGTGTGAACAAAGAATTGCAAACGAAACGACAGGCCAGAAATTCAAAGGGCTCTTCAAATATTTTATATTTGTGACAATATAAAATTGTGCCTATGTTGCCGGACTATTGTATACGTCACCTAAGTTACGAAACAGTTGTCTATCTAATTAATTTGAATACCTATATGTACTTTTTAATGCCTATATATACCTATATGTACTTTCAACTGCGAGTTTCGAGATAATTGAAGTTTTGTTTATGTCAATTTGTTGAAATATATGTAAAATTGGGATAGAGCAAATTTTCTAATGAGATTTTTTATAGGTTTGAACTAAGATACCGTCGTTCAGCGTAATTCATTAGATGCGTAATTTCTTAAGCTATCCGATCCCATAAGAAACACGAATATGAAGTTTTTTGAAATACGCCCTTTCCGCTTCTGAGGGCAGTACTGGTATAACCAACTATATGTGCCATCACCCTATTATATTTGAAGTTTGGCTCAATATTTTCGAAGAGAAAGAAGGAATATATTTGACCCCAAATAGCAACAACAACTTGTAGATACAAAACAGTCTTTTTTGTTATGCAAAAGAATACGAATAACAAAATGTGCAAGAAAGAAGCGAACACTTAACTAAACACCCACACCAACCGAAAATACGCAAAAACCAAACGACGAATATTTTATAAGACAAAACGAAGAAGAAACAAAACAAAAAACATTGACAGTTGGAAGATTTAAGACAAAATAAGAGCTGCGCATATCCAATTGGAAAAAGTATAATAAAGAATATGAAAATATAAGAGCTAAGAGAGAAAGCGATGCTGTTAGTAGATGAGATTTTTTTTTACAATCCAGGGCTGCCACTTAAAATATATTGTAACAATTTTGCATTATTTAGAATACCACAATCACTATTATTGCTATTATAAAATAAATATTATTTCAATATGGTCGATTTTCCTTAAACCAATAATCCTACCCAGTCAAAGAGAGTAAATTGTTTCTTTTCATATGGACAATGTGTAATTTTGCCATTTGTTGAGAAGTCATGCTTCCTGAGGACTTAAATTTTCAAAAAATCTATTTTATATGTCGAATGTGTTCTAAAAAGAGCAAATTTTCCAAGTTTAAAACCTATACGTATTACATTTCAGTCTGGGAGTTATTTATTCTTCGTTCTGAACCAAAAATGTTTTTATTCACGTATTTTAAGAATTTGAGACTTTTTTAGAATGACGATCAGAAAATAAGTAAGTAATATGCGTACAACACCTACGAACGATCTCAATGTTTCAACGCATAAGTTTAGCAATTTTTTCGTTTAAATCATATAATTAAATCTATTTTTTTAAGAGGTTATTTCATATTTTTAAAAATTTAATAGGCAAAAAAGAAAATCGAAAAAAGCGCTACATGTCGAATATTTTTGATTAGAATTAATACAGTTTAAATTAGAAAATTTATTTTTAATACATACATATGTATCTAGGAGAAATTCCTCATTGTGTTTAAATAATTTAAATAACTGCATTCAAAGGTTTTTCAAGTAAGATTTCTGAGAAAAAATTGCGTACCTCAACCAGACTGAGCTTATAAAAATTGATCACTTATAGACCGTAAAGGTAGTTTTGCTCTATCACTCGTAGATCTCACTCATTTTTTGCACATCATGTATTTTGAGCTCAATTTGATGAGCATAAGAAAATGAATCTGCTGTCGGTGTGAATTCCCTAAAATTTTGAAGTCAGGAAAGCGACCCTGTAAAAGGTCTCAGTATCTTGAGGTATTTAAACATAATAGAGACGTCATTATATGAGGCGGTTAATATAAATTAACTTAAAACGGCAGCCCCGGTAAAAATTAAACACAGCTACAATGCAGTAAGAGAAACGCACACATTCAACACCGAATTTGAGTGGTCAAAAGGAAAAAACGCGTTTCGAGCAACAAAAACAAGGAAAAACCAGTTTTGGCAACACACACACATTCATATATTTCTCTTTCCTCTCTTGCTCTTTGCCTGTGTTAGCAGAAAACGCAGCTTAGCATTGAGCTGAGAAACTTCAAACTCAACCAACAGTCGACATTTGAATTTAAAGTGGTGCGGTTCGTTCTAACGGAAAACAGGCGGATGTTTGCGCGAACGGTACGGTTTTGTTTTCCACGGTGATTAGTGGATTTTTCTTCTGTGCACTGTGTGTGTGTGCGTGCGCGTGTTTTGAGCGCCGCAGTGCAGGGTAACGGGAAAAATTTTCTAATTGGAATCAATGTGAAAACGCAAAATCTAATAAGATAAATAAAATCAAAAAAACTTCATTTAGCAATACTCAAAAAAAAAATTATTCAATTAAAGGAATTAAAATTAAGAAATTTAAATTAAAGAAAAATACAAAATCTAAGCAGTGCTTTTGTGTGTGTGAGTGTTAACATTAAAGTGTGTGTGTGTAAGCGGCCAAAGGCAACAAAGAAGCATAAGAGTAAACTAAGCAAAACAAAGCAAAAAAAGTGCAAAACAAGTTTACCAAGGCAGCAGCTGAAGATCGAGTTAAGTTAAGAGAAAAAAAACAGCGAAAAAATTTATTAAGAATAGAAAAAAGGTAAAATTAACATTAAAAATTTCACAAATGGGTTGGGTGGGCTGTTGTTTATTTGGTTCAAGCGAAGGTCGGGCTGAAAAAAACAAATCAAAATAAATGTAAAAATGCGTGCTAAAAATGCGCAAAAATTAAAATCCAATTAGTAAAATAACCAAAAAAAAAAAAAAATAGCAACAAAAATTACAATATGAAAAAACAGCTTAAAACCAATAAAATAAAATGTACAGGATTTAATTTATTTTTTTTTTCAATTGTGGCATAAATTAAATTTATGAATAAAATACGCACAAAAAACATCAACAACGTTAATTACGTTGCCAATGAACCGATTATCAAAGCTGAAAAGCTAAACGGTGGACTTTAGCCAAGTTTAAATGACAAGTTGAGTTACTACAAAAACATGAATGGGGAATTAGGTATTTGGGAAGTTATTTATAGTAAATATATTTGCATCAAAAGAACAAAAATCGTTAGAGCTTTTTTTTTAATTCCATATTTACTTTTTTTTAATAATATTACATATTTATGTACGTATGAAATATGTATAGCTTTTGAATAAAATTTAAAAAACATCCGAGTTTGCTCACATTTTGACGCGTCAAAGAGCCTTGAAAGATGGCATCACATCACAAATTTCAGCTCCCTAAGTAGTCGGAGTCCTGAATACTGTTAGGTTAAAATTTGGAAAAAACGCTATTTTTGTGAAAACAGCCGAATTCGATGAACCTGAGTAAGTCCTCGATTTGAGACACCATTTTACTGAGGCCCTTTTCACTTAATCTAATCGCAAATAATGGTCGTAAGGTCTAGAAGTATAAAATTATTTTTTGTGTATAGTAGCTAAATACCAAAAAAAAACTAATATCCATAACTTTGAACTTGGATTTGTGGACTTTTAGAACTAAAATTTTTAAAACGGATCATATACGGCTATTTTCAGCCAATATATGGCTCTTTATCAGGACCCTGACCACCTAGAGAGTTTAAATTTGATCTGTAGTGTTATCTATTAAAGTACTTTAACGTTACGAAATTTTTTACCAAAATCGGACTTTTTTGAAACTTCAAACATATATTTTACATAAAATTATAAATGGAATTAAAAAAACATCTCTAAGGACTTCTTTTTTTTTCATGCATCGACTCCAAATTACATCCAAAATAATCCCCAATTAAATTTTTTGGAGCAACTCACACTTTTATTAAAAGTTGGTTAAAGCCCACCGTGGCTACATATTTTAATGATATTATCCCAGCAAGCATTTGCTAAATTTTTAAGCCTTCTACCTTCTATCAACAAAAATTAAAATACATAATTGGATTTTAATCATCCATGCAATTATTTGTCTACTCTTTCATAAGTTATTTGATTACTGGCTACGAATTGGCATTTTAGGTATTTTTAAATTTGATATACGAGTATTTCATTGTAATGTATATGATATTACATTCTGCCATTTTCACTGTATATTAGGTACATATGTACGTCATGTACACCATTTTAAATTGAAAGTTATAAAACGTCAAAACCATATAATGTTACAAATATAAAACCGTCACAAAAGCAAACTAATCTAAAATATCTGTGCTTTTAATGAAAAGAAACAATAACTTCGAGTCCAGAAGATGTTATAAATATTTTTATTATGCCTTCACCAAAAAATCGCTTGAAGAGCTTCCTAATGAATAATACGTGAATATAGCTTTGGTAATACTCGTTACCTCCGGACTGTTTCTCGCAAACAAACTATCCCTAGCATAAGAATATTAGCTCTGGTGACTGAAATCTGACCATTCTGCGAATCGAAATGTTTACTGGGATGAGTTACTACATACTTACATAGATCATACGTAAGATCTAAAGACCCAGTAGGAATAGCTCTGAACTATATCGATAAAATGCTTTTTATCAATTTTTCTTTTATATCGTGTTTTATTATTTCGGACTTAGATTTGAATGACGACAATAAATTTTATGTTAAGAAGCAGCAGACTGTGGTTAAGTACACATATTTTCAATTCTTTTAGTTTGCACCAAATTTTGAAAAAATTGCGTGACAAAACATAACTTTGGAATACGCCTATTTCGCTTCTGACGGCAGCATAGTCGTTACTGAGTTTTTGAAAACAAGCCTAATCAAGGAAGTTGTGGATTTTTTCCAAATTCTCTATTAGTTGGTATCGTATGAGATACAATTTAAAAAGCTTTAAAAATACCTATATATATATATGTACATAGTCTTCAAAATCGGCTTATGAGTTTTTGGGCTATGAAATACATTTTGAAATTTTGACACGGCAAGTAGTAAACAGGTCGACAAGAATGAACAAAAATGTCAACGTTTTTCTAAGAGTTTTCTGTTCTGAATTGCTGTAAAATAAATTTCTTTGAAAATGCTTCAAAGTTTATTATTTTATTGAAAAGGAAAACCTTCCGATTGCTTAAAAGTAATTTTATTCAATGGCCACCTCGGATGGCTCAACCGAATTTTCCGTATATTTTTGATGGCTTGGAGCCCTATTTTATTCGTATGAATAGACTGTTCAATTATAAGCCTTAGCGCTTGAATCGTTACTACGGAACATATTTAGGATATTCACAAGGTGTTCTAACACTGTTTTAAAATTTTAGGACTCTCTTAAAAATTTTGCTTCCTAGCCAGGTTCGGAGCTGACTATAATAGGGCTTGCCTGGCAAGAATTTCCTATCACGATTACAAAGTGATCATAGGTTAACTCTTAGACATAGTGTTTGCTTATATTCTAATCTTGTTTGGCTTTAAGACATGGGATCGCACATTATGAAAAACTTATGGAAACTATTGATTTCTGATGCTTTCAGGGTACTGTGGACCAAATTTGAACTTGTACAATTTCAGTGTAGTTAAACGACTTGATGCAAATATTGAATTTATTACTTAAGTTCTGAGAAAATTCATCGTTGTTTGAGTCTAGCCAGTTAAATCAATGTGATATTTCAATAGTTCTGCTCTACATATATGTAAATACCCAAAAAAATTTAAGACTTATTATTGAAAACACAGAACATGTCTCTCTAAACAATTTATTTGTGCAGCATCGTAAAATACAACTACATATTTATTTTTTCTACCGCGTTATGGTTCCCTTTCTCATTTCAGCTGGGCGTATTTATACTATTGGCCAGATTTTGCTAATTTTTCTACTTATGGTATGGGAATAATTCGCTGACAAATTTATAGCGAATCTACGTTATTCGGGTTAAGCGGGTTAATAAAAATTCCGGCAGGGGGTTTCTATTAACTAATGAGAAATAAAACAAAAAAAAAAAAACTGCATGGCAAAGCAAAATCAAATTAATGTTCTATTCAAAATTAAAACAACATCCCAGCTCATAGCTACAGCAACTACAGATTGTTGAAATTCTATAACTCTTGCCAAGTTAGTCATTTTATTATTGAGATACAACGTCGTATCTGCCTTAAACTCTAAAATGTTTTGCATTGGTGTTTGTGTGCGTTCGCAATAACAAAACGAATAATTTCTCATGTGTTTTGCAAATATCTGCGTTTTAACTTTATTATTTTAATTGTGTTAGTGGTTTACCTTCGACGGCTTTATAGTTTTGCAACAAGAAAAACCTCTATGAGAAAATCATGGTTCCAAACGTTAAGAAGTCGAGCGAGCGAGTTGCCATTATTTTTGTTTGAAAATAATGCTGTTATTAAATGAAATGGATGCTGGAAATTAACGAGCTGCTGCATCTTATGTACATACATACTTTTTGAAATTATTCTTGCCATTATTGTTGTTTTTATTACCATGGTTGTTATTCTTAATGGTATCATTTCCTACAAAAAAAATCACATGGGAAATTTTCTTCTGTATTTTTAGGGCCTGACAATTGTTGGCTTTTTCTTAGATACAAAATTCAAATAGATAGTTGTTTTGTATCATGTAGATATGTAAAGTTATCCACACAATAGACATGTAACTTAAAATCATGTAACTCAAAATAATTTTACAGACTGAGCGGTAGAGACCGCTTTGCTATGGATAACTCAAATGTTATTCAAGAATCGTGAAATGTCTCTAATATTTGCTGAATAAGAAGTGCTTAGCATCGAGCAATCCACACAGGAGTTACAAGATATCCAAGTTTAAGCGGTAAAAAATATCGGATCTTTGGGAAAATGTTTTAGGGTCAAATGTTAGACATTAAGAAGAGTTGCAGAACTCTTTTTAATAAATGGATTGTGGAGAGGATTTAACGATCTGCTACTTTGGAATAACAGACATAAATCCTTGTTCTGTTGGCGCAAAGTATTCTTTGGTCGCTGATAATTTTATTTATCTATTTTTGAATGCCTCAGACAGCTATATTATACATATATTATGATGAAACAGTTATTTTTTTATTGTTGTACATATTATATATTTCATTTATATATGTATATAATAGTACTTAAATACTTTTTATTGTAAAATAAAATAAATTGGGAAATATCAAAAATGTAGGCGGCCTTTTAGGGATCTTTTTTTGTGTGAATATAGAGCTTATAGGTACATATAGGTAAAATTCGACATTTCTTCCACAAAACTAGCAGTAACTGATAGGGATTCATAAAAACATTCGACTCGATAAAAAAATATGAAATAAAGTAAGTGAATTATAATAATTTGAATTTTTACTACCAATAATTTTACTAGCCCAGTTAGGTTCATTGGAAATACACATTTGTAAGAAATTCCCAAAAAATGTAAATTAGCACGAAATAGCAATTCATCTTTTCGCTTCTCTCATTTCGCTACTTAGTACACAGTCGAAATTGTTGAGATTCTTATCCACGTTCATGCAAACGCTCCCCAATTTACTGCGCATGCATTTGTATTGGGCTTTTAGTTTGTGTGGCATTTTTATAGAAATTGTTTTATTTGTTAGCGTTTTTGCTGGTGTCTCTTCTGATTTCAAGAGCGTATAAACAGCTGCTTTTTGACTTGAGTTTGCTCTTAAGTGAACGATGAATTTTTTTATAAAGTTTTTCTTTTGCACCTCACATCAAGTTCTTTTTGGTCTGACAATTCTAATTTTTCTACCTTACTGCTAACATATCTTTCGCTACAACGGATATTACATATTTTTTTTTATCCAAACTACGAGTATATGTATTTCATTGCAATACAGACAGACAGACAGACAGACAGACAGATAGAAAAGCAAGCAGCGGAATCGTGATTTATTTCTTTTTTTTATTGTTTTCTCTGTTTGGTTTGGATGTTACTCATTTTGTAGATACTCGAACTCATAGGTAAATGTTTCTCTTAGATACATCTTACAACTACGATTGTAACTTAGTCTTAGTCACATAAATGGCAGTGAGGCGACGCCAATTGAAAAATTGCTATGAATTTTCTTAGCTGTTTATTAAAATTTTTTATTAATTGAAGAAAATTAAGTTATTATAAGTTTCAATTAAAATATTTGAAATTTTTATTTCTTAGTTTCTCTTTAACAAGACATTCACACTGGCATCAAAAACAGTTCGTTTTGCATGTAACTTGTTTTTCTATCGCATTTTAAAAATAGTTTTGACAGCGACTTTATATTGTTTACTCTTTAAAGTTTCACGTCGGCTGTGTCAGTCCGAATTAATCGAACCGCGTTTGAGATACTGTCAACATAATTTGTTTTTCTACATAGGTTGGAATATCTGTCTGTTGTATACATGTAACTTTTAAGCGCAATCTGTTAGTTAGCTTGTACGTAATGGCTTTGTAAACAAGTCATTGATTGGTAAATTCTGCAAATTTGAACTTTGCCGAACTTTGTTAAACAAAGAGTTTGCCTGTTTCTAACACAGCATTGATAATGTGATCGGTAGCCTATGAGAACTCGACAATGTCGAAAACACAAGCATCGAATTGAACCAACAATCATCGGAATGGCGCTTCTCAAACGAGCCAAAACCCAAAAAAACCACGACAAAGTCGATTCAAAATTTAGGTTTTGTTGACACTTTTCTTTGATTGCCGTAGTGTTGTTTACTCCGAATTCCTCCTGACAGGCCTAACAATAAAAAAGAAGTATTATGTAAGCGTAGTGAAGCGTTTGAAAGAGAATGTTTGTCGATAGCGGCCGGAATTGTGGAGAAAAATATCATAGTCGGGCAATGCCTCAGCTCACAAATATCATCTTGTACGCGACTATTTAACCAAAAACAACAGAAGTACCGTTTCGTAAGCTCCATATTCACCTGACATGGCCTCGTGTGACTTTTTTCTGTTCCCATGACTCAAGTTACCACTTCGCAGAAAGCGTTTTGAAACGATTGAGGTGATAAAGGAAAATTCGCAGAAGAAGCTGACATCGACTCAAAAATCGGTCTAGTTATGAAAAGTGTTTTGAAGTTCGACAGAAGCGTTGGAATATGTGTATTCCTAACGATGGAGATTACTTTGAAGGAAATAAAATAAATATTGTTAAATTTTAGATTTATTGACAAATTCCGGGTACATAATTGCAAATCTAATTGCCTTATTCATCTACCATATCATACAGCTCGCAATTTTTGCAGCTATACCTTCTCTTCTAAGTGTTTTACTCGCATTTGATATCAGTATTTTCTCCGCGAAAGACTTAAGGTAATTTTGCAGACAAAAATACCGCGCTTTAAGAGTACAATATACGATAACAAAGATTTTCAGCTCATTAAAGATGAAATAGACACAGAAAATCGAGTTATTGAGCATTGATTTTAGCCGAGTAAGAATTGTTCTAATAAGCTGATCAGCAAAACATAAAATTTTTGAACTGCAATTTGATTTAAACTCAGTCAAGATTTTTTTGGAAAAATTTTTATATAAACCATAAAAAAAAGGAAAAATATATCTGCGTATACTGGCACTTTTTTCTACGAAATGTTACGCAAGGATTCTTGAGTTTGCTTGTTTTTTATTTGATCGCATCTCATCATAAAAACGTGAACTTGTTTCTCCTCTTATGCAACTTGTTTCTACAATGGAGACCAATCATGGATAGCTTCGACATTTTTCTAGCAGCTTCATAAAACTGCGCTATACATCAGCTTGCGGCCGTGAAATGTTTTGCAAGACATTGAAATTGACTTGTGGAGTTACTTCTTTACCCTTTCATCTTCTCGCTTATCTCTTCTTCTTTTGGTTTTTGTTGCTTACATATATCGCTTAGTAAGAATCTGCTTTGTCATGCTTTATGTTGTTACTTATTAGATACAAATCAAATTTTCCTTATACGTCACAACAGTCGTCTTTTGCTCTGTTTCCAGAATAAGAAGATTGATGTGCATTTAATTTTCATTATTTTTTATTTGATTTTATTTAGTATTCGTTCTATCCTTTGGTTTTGAGCTGTGCTTTATTGGACATTGAATACATTTTCCTTAAAGTAGCAACATCGTATATAAGTACGAATCTTGTTCAGCGAACGTAGATTTGCATTAGTTATATGCTATTTAAAATAGCAATAACCTGGAAGCAATGCAGTTGATATTGTTTTTTTTTTTTTGTTGTTTCGGCTAACATCTTTGAGCCACTAAGTGGTGATCGAAATTTCACCATAATATTTAATGTTATATATAATGTGATGATTTATCTAATCATAACATTTGCCTAATAAACCAAGAAAGTTGAACAGTACCATTTTTGCCCCCCAAAAATATTTTGAGGGGCATTGCCCCCAATATCTTAGAGAGAAAATATCCATATTTTAAAAACTCAGTATGTACAAAACAATTGCCTGGGGAGAAAAACTAACTTGAGTCAACCTGAAATCAAAGCTCCGTTCATCCTGATAGAATAATGTTGCGTTTTCAACGTTGGGTTAGTGTGTCTGTTATGCTGGACCAGCCTGGCGTTACAAGGTAGACAACTTCAGTTCGAACCAGTCTGAGAATCAAGGTAGAAACTGCAACTACCTTATAGGCTGGCAAATCATCTCACGTGTTCGTGCGCGTGTACGTGACGTTGCTTGTCAACCTGCCATACCAAGGTAGTTTCTACCTTGAGTCCCAGGCAGGTTTAAATTGAAGTTGTCAGACCTGTCAGTCTGGATTGAGTTTTTCTCTATTTTCGTGTGGTCTATTAGGTTGTATTCTTAGTGTGTTGTGTATTGGAGGTCTACCTGAGTGCACTGGTTGTGACAACAGACTATTGTACTCACTGTCGAGTTCAGTGGCTCTATTGACATTCTACAATTCATCAGTAAATTCGCACAAAAGTTAATTGATTCGAATAGTAATGCTAAAGATTGTTTCCAAAACCACTAAAAAAAAAATTCAGGAGTCAATACCATGAAATTATTGATAATATTGTCAATTCTTTGAAAGTAAGTTTTGACACAAAAGTTTTCACTCTTCTTAGCTAGGCAGAAAATTTCCTTTTTGGAAATGACAAATTTCAAAAAGAAGTAGTTAATTATTTTTTTTTTAATTCAGATATTGACAAGAATCGACATGATATGCTCTTAGACATTTTGCTAAGTTACTTTTTAAGTTCATAATTTAAGACTATGCAGATTTGAGAGTGACATAAAACAACATCATAACATTATGTCAATTCCATGTACTTTAATGTACGTTATATGTAGATAAGATACTAAAAAAATAGCTCCCTCTATTGAAATGTCATTCAACATCAGCAACAACCTTAGAAATGCAATATCGCTTTGACGTGTTCTCATTCTATTTACCTCTTCCATTCAATATCATACAATACAATCAACATTAATAACATGTCTAACTTAATGCAAACTGCATCATATTTGTCCATTATCTTGTTCTATAACTTGGCTTAAATGTGTTGCATCCCTCCTCTGTCTTCAATACATAATCAAACAGTCACTGTTGTTACTGTATTGTTGTCAGGACAGTGATATGAATATTTGCTTTTGCTGTACTTACCAACAGCATATACAATATAACAATAATAATAGTAACAACAACAGAACAGGTAAATCATATTAGTTACCGCCGTTGGTATAAATCATCCTTCAACCAAAGTCATTCTGTAGTTGATGAAAAATTATTATTATTATAACCTACGATTATTTGACTGACTGCCTGGGTTGGTAACTGCGTTATTTGCCCATTTCCGGTTATTATTTGACACAGTATTAGATGCTTACGAACGTGTGTATGTGTGCTTCCTGCGTACGTGTTGGTCTTAATGTCAACCACCATCAGTGACCAAAGGAGTCATGCTGATGATATTGGTGTTGTTGTCATTAACGTTGCTGTTGATGAGTTTCAAGCAAGCAGTTGTAATTAAATGCTTTTCATATTTGTTGCTACTGCTACTGCTGCTGCTCTTGATAATAATGATGATCAGTATTCTTGACCAAAATTACTGCTGTACATCAGCAGCTGCTGTTGGCAATGCAAATTTATGATACAAATATGTTGTTTGTCACGTTTCAAGTGTCACAAATGGGCTCGCATAAAGTTTTTTGGAATATTTTGCGTTAAGGTGTCTGCTTATGGAATGTAGCTTGAGACATATGTTATGCATTTATATAAAAAAACAATATTTTCTATTTTTGTTAAATTACTTTTTATCTTTGCGATCATATTGTTGTAAAAATGTTATTTTATTCACATTACAGGAGATCAAAAATATCTGCTTTCAAACTACATATGTATGTATATCCTGAAATTAATGAGATGTGTAATTTAGAAATTGGCGCCTAAGATTTTCATAAAAATTTTAGAGATGATAACCAAAGCAAGCAGCCATCAATGCAAGTTTAGTCAGTTTACTGGTGAACCTCATTGGTGGGCGTGGCACAGCCCAAAACATTCATAAAAGTTATAATAACAATGAAATCGTTATGATGGCAGATATACTTGAAATAAGATGTCTTATAACAAAAAAAAAAGGCCATGCATAGGCAGTACCTATGGGCGTGGCACCTTCCATACAATCAAAAAATTTTAAATTTTATAGTTAGTGAGCTATGAGACTTATATACATAAAATTTGGTGTTGAGGTGCTATAAACTTTGAAAATATATGAAATTCGACGGGATTCCATCTATGGGCGTAGCACCTCCCATATTAACAAAAAGTTGTAAGCACTATTTTAAGTGAACTATTTCTGCAATTGGTATGAAATTAAATATACCACCAGTGGGCGTGGCACCACCTATATAAGCAAAATAGTTTAAGTGGCATATTTATCGATATATGTCAGCAATTATATTCAAATTTGGTTTAATATTGTTGTTTATGGAAAACTATTTCTGGGCTAAAATTGAACTTGAATATAGCGGTGGGTGTGTCACTACCATAAATTTTGAGCCTAGTTTAGGCTAGGTTTTGGCGGCGGCCATTGCCTCACATACCCCACAGGGATCCATAATATTAAGTGTAATTACGGCATATATCGCAAACTACACAAGCTATTGATGTATTTTTGTGATGCGGATGTCGATCACAAATATAATTTATTGAACCAAAAATAGGCGGAATTGGAGAAGTGAGCGTGGCATATTTCGACTTTTTAATTTCTATTCGATTTTTTTGACATTTTCCATATTCTTTTGACTTTTGCAACCTTTTAACTTTTTCCAAATATATCCCATACCTAAATATGCATATGTCCAACTTTTCTTACCTCTTCCAACTTTCTTCATTATATTATTTATTTTTTCGCCTTTTTCATCGATTTTGAATTGTTTCAATATTTTTCAACCTCTTTCAAATTTTTCTAACATTTTCCAAATATTTTCGACTTTTTCAACATTTTTCAACTCTCTTCAATGGTTTCCGTATTTCGTTGACTTTTTCGTTTTTAACCTCTTTCAACCTTTTTTACACTTAACATTCTTTTTCAACTTATTCAACCTCTTCAACGTATTTTTAACATTTATTTAAACGATATTTTCAATGGAATGCACGGTAAGTGAAATTCGGCCTGGCCGAAAATAACACCTTAACTAGTTTTTTTTTATTCCACGCTACAATCAATTTTTAGACTTTTCTCTACAAAAATTATGTTTTTTTTTTTTAAAATGTATTTTGTTTTTCAAATTCTATATCCAACTATAAATATTTGATATCGAAATAAAGTTGGGACGATTTTTTATTGACATACATTTTTAATACATACTCATTATTTTTATACTTATATAATCGATGTTTTTATACTTATTTTATAGCCAATAATAAAATTTTTTTTTTTTTTCATTTCAGTGTCAGTGTATTACTTCAAAGTGGACGCTGTAGTTGCCATGTTCCTGATATGTTAAAATAATTCACAAGTATTGGAAATACTAATTCCTTAAAAATAAAACAAAAATTAAGATAACAAAATACCAATCAAAATGTTGCTAAATACTTCACAATGCTTTGCATAATTAAAAAGTGCAAAAATTTAATAAAAAATAAATATTTTTAATTCATAAAGTAATCATACAAATTTATTAAACTGCTCAAACAAAACGGTAAAACGAAAAAGAAAAACATTCCCCTGTGTAAAGGCTGTAAAAATTATTTACGCCTGCTTTGCACTGTAAGATATGACGTAATGCATGGTTAATAATAATAATAATAGTAATAAAAAAATGAATAATTTGAAAAAATAAAAGAAATTACTATATCTACTATGTGTGAATGTAAATAAATATTAAAAAATATGAATGTAATATCACTGATCATTAGTGTGGTAGTAACCAAAATATAAAAAAAAAATAATAACGAATCTTATCAATTGCAAAAGTCTGTCTTTTACCAACTTCCTAGCATAAGCACCTATAGTTTATTTTACAAAAATAAAAGCATTTATTAAAATTAACAATTTTAAACAATTCGTACGTCTGCTGTCAGTGAGTGAATTGAGAACCACTAACCACTTGTAATACAAAAATGAATTGGTCAATAGTCGCTATTGTTTTGCTGTTGGCTCACAAGGAGTATTTGGCCAGTCCAACACCACTTAAATTACCAGGTAAGTTTTTTTAACAATTCTTCATAATTTAAGATATTCTTTTATAAGCTTTCACATAACAGAATATTATCCTTTAACATTCCGAAAACATAACTTTGTTATAACGCTTTTTATTTTCATAACCCTCAATCGAATTTTTGCATTTAAAAATATTTGCATAATCAATAATCGCCTGAAAATAGCTTTCAATGTCATGTATCGATTTGCTTGTTTCATTTGCCTGTGTACGCCTGTAAAATGCAGCTACAGAAAAACAACAACTACGAAGAATGTATGCATTTCTGCTACTGGCAACACTCAAGTGTAATAGTTGACATTGATGATATTATAAATGTATTCAAAAGCATTGTAAATATGTACGAGTATTGAGTGAACCATTAAAAAAAATTATAATTCTAAAAGTTTAATTTTACAAAGGTACTTGTTCAGTTTCAATTTATATTAATCCTTAATAATCACGTTTCGTTGTCTTTTTAATATTAAGTCACTTCGAACACATGATCTGTCCATCTGAGGTCCGATTGAACTTATATGTCCAGCACAACTAGAGTTTTTGATTTCGTTCTATCCATATCAGCTACATTACGGGCAGAATACATAGAATACTACAATCTTCTGTAAGACAATAAGTAACATTGAGTCTTGCTAGCGTTGTGGTGCTTCTTTAATATAAGCGCGATCACATGTCGTTAGTGAGCATCGTTGCCGTTGTTCGGCTATTCATACCGAATTTGGTTGACTTTTTTCCACTTGGTAGGTTAACCCTAATTTTGGCAGAATTTAGGTTAAAAGGCTTTTCAGTCTATCGCTAAATTTCACACGGAGGCAGTTTCCTCTCTTCTCATGAAATCGTCTCATTCAATAGGCGCGAACCACCCAGTGTTGAAAATGCTGGTGAGCTCTAAATTGGCTAGTTCCTCAAGACCTCTCTCCTGCTGAACACTAAAAGAATTTGTGTCGTTCCAAGATTCAGTTTAGGTCACGTAAGGTTCGTTTGCTTCTTGATTGTGTAGTTGCGATAGTGTAGTTCCGCCAGTTGTATTCTAAGGTCTACTACTACTTATTGATTTTCCGATTGTTCTGATTCTATTTTGGCACATTCGTCAGCCTTCTCATTTCCGGAAATACCTCCATGACCGGGCATCCGAGTTCTATAGTATGTTGTCAGATTGAACATAGTGACTATCTGCACACTGAAGACTTCACGCTTTTGGTGTTCGATGCATGGCTGTCTACATAAGTATATGGTTGTAACGGGATGTGTGAGCTCCCTGTCACGTATCATTTGGCTTAGTCTATAACATTGATTTCAGGTTGCTGCAAAAATGCTACAGTAATTAGATAACGCAAAGACACCACTTACCGACCTTTTATCGGAACGTCGGTTTGATTCTTCTAAAAGATATATAAATATGATATGTAATTTCACTAAAATTAACTTATTTATTGGTATAGATGTTTACCGCGAAAAAAAATAAGTTAAAAATAGTTTAAATGATAGTTTTTATTTCTAAATTTTGTTTTACCGACCGGCCTGCGATAATTTTATCTGTTTCCGTCCACTGAAGTACCTGATTCCGACCGCTAATGTCGCAATAAGAAAAATAGAAATCACTATATTAATATGTATTTGTTTAAAAGAAAATGAATTTTACGATTTCGTTAACCTTGTGCTGGAGATTGATGGACTTATATAGTCCGGTCGGCGACCGGTGCCGTTGCGTTAGTCTAAATCACATCTCCATATCCATATTATCCGAGTACTATGTGTAGTCCGCCTCAAAAGAATTCAAAAACAATTAAATTAATTGAACTGAAAGGCCTTACTGACTTAGAAACCGTTTGCCGCAACATGTAAAGAGCGAGCTTTACAGAAGCTCGTAATCGATCGCAATGCAATACTCGATTTCGGTGTAAGAAAAAGTTTTTACACCAAAAAAATAGATCAACCAAGAAAATAGTAAACTCTTTTAAACTGAAAGCAAAAAATACACTAGACATATCCAACGAAAGCTTAAATTCCGTTGAATATAATGTTTCTGACTAATTTTTACTATGCAAAAACATTTGTATTTGCCAATTGTCTAGCCCATGACTTGACTGTCGTCATTTCAGTTTGAATTTTTCTCAGCTTATGCTCATTTGTCCTTCAAGTCCCTTCTTGTATTATCTCTTACTTTTCATTTGATTTAATTTTCGGCGCCAAAATAATATTATCTCTGAAATGTTGACTGTCTGTGTCGTCGCAATGTTTTGTCACTGCTGGTTGTCTCCAAAACTTCGCCATTTTAACAAATTGAATATGAAAACTTTTATTCTCTATTTTTATTTTTGTAAGTACATACTTTTAATACAAATTTTGTCCTTTGGCCAAAAATGAAAAAAAAAAAAAATGTACAAAGCAAAAAACAACAAAATAAAGTTACTCAGAAATTCTATAAAAATGGCCTTATTTACGTTTGTACATGAGTTGCAGTTTGACCCTGGGTTGCATTGTTGCGGTTGTTTTGTGGTTGCCATTTCGCATTTTTTTCTCTAGGTTACATCAAATATTCTTACCGACAGTGTGACCAGCATGACATTTTTTTCTTGCTCTGGGCCAGTTTTAAAATCATTTACAATTGAATAAATTCTTAAATATGAAAAATACTGCAAACTTAAACCAACAATGTTAACCATAATATTTTGTTATGAAAAACACAAAAATTTAGTTCTCCTACGTCTACAGGGTGAACCAAAAACCGAAAATTTATTTTTGATTTCATTTATTTTTTTCATGGCTTATGACTTCAAAGAAAATGTTACTCGCTGCAACTATAGAATATTCCAATGTTTTTTTTTCAGTGTATTTTTCAATTATGGTAATTTTTCTGTCTACTTTAAAGAAGAAAAAAAGGACAAAGAAAAAGCTTTTACGAATTGTGTAGTTATTTTTCTTTGTTCTGTAGGTTCTTTTTCTGTCGCCCATAGGTTGCAGCTACCGTTATTTTGTTTGTTTCTCAACTGCTGCAATATTTATCGTCTTTTCACTTGGCATGGCTGGTGGTCAAGGCCGAATTTTCAAGCAGCTCAACTCAGCTGGCGGTTGTTGTTAAAACAACAATGAATTAAAATAAAGAAGAATATAACACTTTGTTTTGATTTCTCTGGAATTATGTTGCTATGTTTATGTTTGCCCTTGCTACGACATTAAGCCACATTCAGTACAAAAATATTTTTGTTTCGCCCAACATGATGCCAACCTTGGTATTCACCCTGAACAAGGTTTTATATTTCTATTTTGTTATACTTAGCTGAGAGCTGCCTGCTAGCAATAATTTGTAAAAGCAAACTTTATGAAAATTATAACAAATTATGACAATTTGTAAGACGTAAATTAACCCGTAAATGTTCAGCATAGATATAAAAAGTAAAAATTCCTGGATCTTTATAGGAAGTTCTGATTCTAATAACCTATTTTTAGGTTTTTCATAGGTTTCAACTAAGATACTTGGCATTCGGTGTAGATCGTTGGATGCGTATTTTCTTAAGATATCCGATGCCATAAGAATCACGAATATGGATTTTTTTGAGATACGCCCATTTCGCTTCTGAGGGCAGAATAGGAGACAAAAATATTTCCTACAAATAACTATGTGCAAAAATATAAAATAATATACTGAAAAAAACAGTCTTTCAAAACAGACATAGCTTTTTCCACTGCATCGGACAAAATAAGGAAAGGGAACCCATTAGACTCTTTTTATGTGTTTTAAAAGTGTGACAAAAAAAATGTCCTCCTATTTCATTTCGCCTTTGTCATATCTTAAGCCAGAAAGTTATTTGTTTTATGTCTGTGCTATTTACTCAACGGTAAATCACGAAAGCTGCTTCCAATTGAACTACATACATATGTATGTTGGAGACATGAAAGCATCAATATTACTATCTACACTGTGAAAAAAGTATGCTTCCTACAAATAAATATATAATATTTGGTTGATAGATTTTCAAAATATTTATAACCTATCAAAAAATTTTGGTAGATATTACTATGCCTCAATTGAAAGTAAAATTGTTGGTTACTGAGCCAAACATAATATTTGTATGAATCGATTGAAGAGATTTTGTTTGGTGGAATATATATTTGATAATCCTATTTTTATTTGATTTTACTTCTCATTAAAATGGTAACTATGCAATTCTCAGCATATTTAAGTAGCACACTACTTATGTATCTTCTGCTTGGTACGCAACTAAGGTATTTATAATTGTGTAAATACCAAACCACATCCAAAGCAAGGATGTGATGATATTGGAAATATCGATATACATATTTATGAATTGATATTTTAGAATTAGAATGGTGATTATTAATTTAACAAGTGAATTATTTATTTATTTAATATAATTAGTAAAGCAAACAAGTGAATATTTGCTGCAAATAAATATTTGTTTCAATCAAAATATGATTTGGTAATTATTAACAAATTTTTTTTTTATCCAATAAGATTATTCAATTCAGAGTAATGTGTGACATGTTGACTTATGATAAATATTTATTTCGCCTATATCAAATATATAATTTGTTAATTATTACCAAATCTCGATGTATACAGAGCTAATGTTTGGTGGCGCTGTTTGAACTTTATACATTGTGCGTTATATCTTAAGTTAAATATATAAATTTCAACCTCATGCAAACTGGTTCTCTTACCTGTTAATTGAAGTGATAAGTACGTTGACATTGTGTGATATTTTCAAACACTAAATTTTTTATCGAAATAAACAAAGCAATGACGTTAAATTTTTTATCATTAAAGTGAGTTAGCAAACTTGTATTTTTTGTATTACTTGTATGTATGTTCTCAAAGTCTCATATTTGTTTGTAAGATAAGTAAGGAATTTTGTTATCCAAACACTGCAAACTTTGGGTTAAAGCAGCTGGCGTTTTCATAAAAAAACAGAAGACCCCGCAGCTAAGATTCCCACGCATGAGTTTAGCAATAATTTCAATGCTACACCCAGAGGGGATTGACAATACATATAACACAAAGAAGGAATGAAAAATCAACGAAGAACATTAACCATCTATGTGGTCAAAGGCAAGAAAAAAAAAATACGCAAAAAAAATTGACAAGTTTCTTAAGTTACATGAAAGAAAAGCTTTAAGACACTCAGCCGCCATCAACAGCGACAAAGACAACAACAACAACAACAACGATAATAACAATAACATCAACAATAACAACGACATTAATAGCTAATTCATATGCGTGCAGTTTCTTTACCAACACATAACACGCAGTCACATATTTTGTACTCTGTGTTGTTGTTGTTGTTATTGTCTTGTCTGCGCTGCTGTCCCCTTTACGCTTTTGTCTGTAAATGAATTCTTAAGAAACTCTTTTGTAACAAAATCCTTAACGCTCATCTTTGCTGTCATTCATTATTCAATTCTTTGTACTGGCAGCAAAAAAAAAAACGCACAAAAAACGCAAAAAAATTATGAATGTACAGCAAGTGCTGCTTAGTCGGTGAGGCATGAGAAAAACAACTAGATACAGGGTAGGCCAGTGAAAGTTACATCATGAGAATAGTAAATAAATGATTGTAATTTCACTCGTAATTATGTTTAAAAGGTAAAAATAAGAGCCAAATATTCACCACGGTCTAAAATTTACTTGCTTGAATTTAGAAATGTGCCTTATTATCTAGGCCTTTAGCTTTTGAATTGCTGCTGGGTTATTGATATAGACCTTTTTTTTGAGATGACTCTAAAGAAAAAAGGCAGAGGGGGATTGAGGGGTCGGATGCCCCAGGTGCTACGCTTGGGGGCGGCAAAGTGGTCGTGTAGGTGGAGAGCGTTTGAAGGAAAATATATGTATCTCATTTTGCTAGGGTTTTTGAAAGTTAAAAGTGAAGTCCTTTTTTTGGCAATGTAAATAAAATTTTTGCAAAAAAAAAACGGTGTAATAATTCGACCAGCCTAAGAAATTACTCTTTGAAAATGCATCATTTGCACGACAATCTTGTCTTGTCTTGTCTCATCGGCTCAAATGTAATAATTTTGCTTATTAACGTATCCGCTGTAATGAAAATGGGCCTCAAACCTAAAGATGAATTTTTTTGAAAAATCGCCATCATGTTGTGTTTACTCGTGCAATCAATCGGCGAACGTACGGCACTTGAAATTGTTCGGAGGCATCAATTCCTGCATTAACTGAATTTTGTAAGCGTGCATAGTCAAATCTTATGTTAAAATTTAATATAATGTAGCCCTTGAGAGGTTTATTTCCTGATCACGATGACAACTTGATGTGCTTGGACTCTCGGTTAAGCTTTTACATACGGAAGCAATGTTTTCGTATAAATAACCTGTAGGAACACGAACTGATGATTCCACACCTGCCACCGATCCAGTTTCTTGAAATTCCTAACAAAAGGGCGCAACAACAAAATCAAGCAACAAAAAACGAAATTTTAAAGTTTTTCTGGTATCATTTCCAAATTCGCCAACAGCACAAAAAAAAAAAAAAAAAATTGCACTACAAACAAAAACAATTGCTAAGTACATTCGTCGAGACACAATGCGGCGCCGTCTCTAATGACTGTGTGTGTTTGGTTTTTGTTTTCATTGGAACTCAACTCAACGCTGTGCGCCGATAGCGTTGAAATTCTGTGAATTTATTCTGTCGAATAACGGTTCGGGCCATGAGGGCTGAAAGTGCCTGTACTTGCCCATCGCTGTTATAAAGTAAACAAAAAAAATAAAATAAACATTGACCATGACTCAAACTGAATTCTTAAATCTTAGCAACTTAGAAACTTACTGATTATTAATAAATCATGGATTGGGCGAAACAAGAAATTCTCTGAAATATATTAATGTCGATTTGGCGAAGTCAATATTTTCAAAATAAAAAAGGTTTATTTTGTTCAGTTTGTACTGTTTAATAAATATGAAGGATTAAAATTAAATATGCGGCAAATCTATAGGTCTTTTATATGAGTAATATTGACAATTTGAACTACTGTATCTCCAATAAATACCACTCGATTGACATTCATACTTAAATTTTATATATTTCATATCATAAAATCATAAAGAAATTGTAAAGATGTCCTTTGGAATATGCTAACAACTAAAATCTTAAAATATAATCATTAAAGGCATAGCGTTAAAAAATTGGCCACATAAAGTTATCGCATTCCTAGTACAGGCCAAATTAAGCAATTGTGATCAATCTCTTATTTTTATTATACGAAAAACCTTTTTCATGTTAAATATAGTTTACTTACTGATGTATATTAAATTTGATTTCCTTTTAAAATAACGAATCTGTTTTTATTTTCGTTTTTACATAAAAAGAACAGTGACTTTCTTTATTAAATAAAACAACAACAAAAATCTATTTCAATGTCTCAAATCAGAACTAACAATTTGTTTTGAAACCAAAAAAAAACTTGACAACAATAGCTTGACAGCAATGATAACAACAACAATAAAAGCAACCCGTCTGTCATAACCAAAATTGATATGACTTAATATAGAAACCTACCATACCTGTCTACTTAAAATATAAAAATATAAATAAAACGTTGCCAAATAAGACTACGTCGCATGTCTAGCAGTCGCAAATTTATTATGAAAAATAAAAATAGTTAGCAAGTAAAAGAAAAAGTAAAACAAAAATAAGCTATGTATATTTTTGGTAACTACTGTCTGTCTGTATTTTTGCAGGCAATTAAAAGTGAAGAAAATAAGTGCAAAAAAATAAACAATGAAAGTAAAACTTTATTACACGCGTTAGACAAAAAACAAAAAGGTAACAATTCAAAGTTGTGCCATTTTTTTTTGAATCAAAACTTAAAAAAATGGAGGTTAAAACTTAAATATCATACACAGAAATATTATTACTTAAATATAAATAAAACAAATATAAATTTCGTAGTGAACTTTAAGTGATTCATTGATCTCTCTGGGTTACAAAAAATTGTATTTTTTATAGTTTTTGTTTAATTGTTTGATAACACTTGACTACAATGCTTTTGCCTTTCAAATAAGCCAACCATTTTTTAGCAAAGGTAAAAGTATATGTATGTATACAAAATTTTAAAAGTACGGAATTGATCTTATGATATATTCAAAGGCGTAGCGAGCATTTTTGGTGAGTGAAATGCTGCCCCCCTTTCCTCAAACCTTTGAAAATTTTCATCTATACATTCAAATAGATTTACTTTCATTCACTAAATAAAACAAAAAAGGTCTTCATTTTTGACTTTCAAAAATCTCTAGCAAAATGAAATATATTTCACGACCATTTTGCCATTTTTTGGATATATTGGCTTGTACTTATTTTGTCTCCTAAAGCATATATAATTTATAAAGTTAAACTTAAAAATTGGCCAAAACAGACACCGCTGCACAATGAGTATTCAAATAATTAAAAAAAAAGTGAGACTAAAATTAAAAAAAAAAAAAGTCCAAAAGAAAATCAATTATTCCTCCGTCCCAGGTTAATGAAAAATAAAAAAATCTTAATTTAAGCGATGCCCAAAATATGAAATTTCTTTTACAGCATAGATATTCTGAAAGAAAATGCAACATTTATCTTTGGCGACACTTAATAATCTGAGAGATTTTTGCAAACTACCAACTATTTTTTGAGTGATGTTATCTAATTTTCACTGATTTTTATTGCGAATTTTTCTATTTAATACGCAATCAATCAACAACTCTAATACAGCTCTTGAAAGTTTTAATACAAAGTTTGACAGCATATGTCATAGTTACTATAGTTCGGCGAAATTACTTTACGTTCATATACAATATATATAAATCCCATAACAATACAAACTTATAACTATATAAGATAAGAAATTTCGTTGTCAAAGTAATTTTTGTGTTAATCTAATATTTGCTAATTGCTTTAGGCCCACGTTAAGTTGTAGTGGCAAGACCATAAAATACGACATTTTTATTTAATTTTAGTCGAAGAGAAAAGCAAAAGTTTATTTTTTTTTTCTGCACTAAATATTCGTATGCTTTTTTATTTTTTTATTTTATTATTTATATTAACTTTTTTGTTGTTATTTTATTACTCTGTCATTGTTGTTGTCTTAGCCATATTAGTTGTTGGCCGAAGTAAATTGTTAATTTGTTGCGTTTTGCTTGAGCGCTGTTCGTTATGATGAATCTTTCTCCCACGTGTTTTGTTTATTTTTCGTTTATGTTAAGGAATTACATTCGAAAGTTTTTGCCAAGTTGTTGTTTTCTTTGTTCTCGAATTGAGTTCAAATACGTTATAATTTATAAATAATTTTTGGTGATATCGTTTTTTCCACTATTGTTAACCTCAATTAAACAGCGTAATTAACTTTTAGTATTATATTTCCTGTAAGGAAATCCTATTTTGTATTAACCAATTGAATTTATTTCAAGGAATTCAATGTTATTCGTTTTGTATTTAGCTATGATCGAAATCACTAAATGTTTGCGTGAAACACAGCTGAAACATTTAAAAATATTTTGCAATACGTTTAGGGGCACTTTTTGTTAAATTGCAATTGAAAATTATTTTAAAAGACAATGTAATGTAACAGAGAAACTATAATAATGTTGAATACGTGCTTAAATAATTCAATTTATTTCAAGGAGTATTAGATCTAAATCTTTAGCTTAAATGTAATCAGAAATTATTAATTTTTTACTTAGCTTTCCGAGTGATGGTCATAAGTTAGGATTGGTCATTAGAAGTCTGTGAAAAGTGCTGACAATTCTAATAAGGAGACATTGCTGTCTCGAAACCAGAACATTGCGAAAGCTAACATGTGAAAAAGCGCTTTATCTTATAGGAACTTAACGTCCTTTACATTAGTTTCACCAAAACACAGGTTCAACGAGAATTCTAAGGCAGCTTCCAGGGCGTACTTGTCGGTGTCCTACCCAATATTATTCAAATTTCTGCTGAATTTTTCGCAATATTTTAGTATATTTGTTAAATAAATAATAGCTGTCGATTTGACATTTTCTTTCGTAATTTTGTGGACACTCAAACAAAATTTTAAATCGATTTCAGAGTTTGGACTTGGTGCTTTCTAATACATCTTTCGAGTGCTGAACTCGAATGCGTTCAATGTTTATTTCTTTCCTTTAAATATTCTGTAATATTCTTGCTTTAAATGTACAAATATATTCACTGGATTGTTGTTTATTCGACAAATTAATAATGTATATTACAAAATTATTTCGCAAAAATAATAATAAAGCTACCTGGCTTTAAGCTGAACGGTGACATAATCATGGAAACAAACACAGCGAATAATAATTACTAAGCCTAAAATCTATGTATGTATATAGCGCATATGTACTTAAAACAGATACAATCTGTATATAATTAACTCAAGCTATAGATGCTAATATAAAAAAGAAATATATATTTTGGGCAAATGATATTAGACCATCGATGTGCAAAATTTTCGTAGCAAGAGCCATTTACAAAAAAAGCAACAGAAACGACGATTACAACAGTAGAAGAAAAACACACTATAAATTTGAGCTTGATAGTAAAATAAAATACAGCAAAAACCAAAATCCCATTCCAAGTATCAAACAAGAACAACAGGTGTGTAGAAATAAAAGTACACTGATCAAACGAAACGAAAGAAGCCGTGCTCAATGTGCGCATTGTTGTTTCCTTGTTCGCTCGCTTTGGTATTTTGTTTTTTTTTTCTGAAATATGCAACAATAACAATAATACAAATCTCATGCATAGCAACAAGTGGCTCATTTTTCGTGTTTTGCCCATCGCTGATTTAGACCATGAAATAAATGCATATCCAACATTTTCGATTTTAGCGCTAAATCATTGGCGTTTATGGTTGAATTAAATACAAAGTCATTGATTTTTCCTCAGAGTGTATAATGAAAGCGCGTTGTGATATTCAGCCATTGAAAGTAAACCATTTTGGAAACACTGAGGACAAAACTTGCGCAATATGTAATATGGGAATAGACAAACGTTGCAGTATTTTATGACGAGGTGTCCAGCATTAAGAGACTTCAAAAGCATATATTTTTGTACAACACTGCTTAGAGAAATGGACTAAAAATTATCTGAAATAATAAAAATATCAAGAAGGCTTTATATATTAAATTGTTATAGTGCTTTGCAATACATAAAAAGTGTCTTGCTTATCGTTATTTAAATGTTTTTCTTGTATGGGAAGAGCCACGCCCAATTATTTGAATCCAAAGAAAGATGCCATGCCCCATTTTCTACACCCATTTATGTTTCGTGATGTGCTCAGCATAGAAAATATACATTCTAGGACTAATTTACAAAACACCAATATATTTGAGTTATTTCGTTGTTTGGAAGGTGCCACGCGCCTTATTTTTATCAAAACAAAATGTTACCTATGTTACTCAGGAATAGTGTAGCTTTCTTTTGGAAGAATAATTTTTAGAATCGGCTCTGTAACTCAAGAGATTGCCCCTTACATAATAAAAAACAAACTACCTCTTTATATAACGGTATAGATATTGGAAAGTGTTGACAATATTTACACTGAAATAAGTAAAGAAAGGTTTGAAAAACTTACATATAAAGATTTTTTATCACAGTATCGTATGGCAAACGTGCCGAAAATGCTTTGAGTGTGCACTTTTCTATTCTTTAAGGCGCAATTGCACTGAACATATGCAATTCTGCTGGGAGCACTTCATCACTGAAATCAAAATTTAGTTTTTGTTTAAAAAATTCTTATTCTATTTTTTGCAATATCATTTTTTTATATTCTTTTTATCGGATTTTCTTAAAATATATTTTATAATCGACACTTTAAAATAAAAAGCAATTGGTAATATGTAATTCCTTCCAATAATAACGCTATAGCTAAATTACAAGGGTGCACAATACTTTTGACAAAAGTTGTACATTTAATTTATTTTTCAAAGACTAAAAGTATATAAAATACTTCCAAATAATTATTTAAACAGCAATAAAAACAAACTTTTTGTTTAAATACCAAAAGCATTAAATAGCCGTAATTTTGTCCAATCAACTGAAATTAGAAAAAAAAGATACATTTACATACCGGTGCTTATGCGTTAAAACTTCTTAAAAAGAAAAAGTTCTTAAGATAAAATCTTTAACAGTAAAAAAGCATTAAAAGATACTTTATCTTTAATATGCGCGAAAAAGTAAAAAAGTTCAAATGATTATTTCTTTCTAACAAAGAGATAGAAATTAAAAATATTTTTTTTTGTGCCAAAAAACGTCCAACCTTTACACTAAAAGTTAGCCACACAAAAGTGAAAAATTCACCATCAAAACTGCTGCATTGACGATAAAAACAACATTTGGCACTTTTCATAAAAATGTGCAAAATTTATGTAGATATAAGAAAAAATCTAAGAAAAAAGCAATATAATACGTCAAAGTTTATGAAGTCGTATACAAACACAGACATAAAGAAAAATCCTACAAAAAACACAAACCAAATCATAAAACTTTGTCTTATGGACACGTAAAAACCGCAGCAGCTACAGGTAGTTAATGTTACCTACAGTAAAGCTAAGACGAAGCCGCGGTGGGTAAATTGGAGGGAGTGCTAAAAAAAAAAAAAATATAAAAGATTTACAACCAGCGAAACTGCTTTTGACGCGCAATCGATAAAAAATTTTCATTTCTTAAGTAAATAAAAAAAAGGAAACAACAAATAAAACTATGTAATTTTAGCACCTTGAACAGTTTATACATATATACATATTTTTTAAAATGTTTAATTCGTTAATATTCGAGCTAAGTGTAAAATTGAACTTCACACAAGTTATCTGGCGAACTAGCAAAAGTCGCATTTAAAAAATGAATTGGGTGGTCATTGTCTTTATATGTAAGTGTCATTCAGTGATATCTCGAAATATTCTATGAAATTTCAAGAGATCGTCTCATATTCAGAATTATTCGACTAAAGAAGACAATGGGATGAAACACACTTGAAAATTCGCAAAGCTCCCAAACAAAATGCGAAGAAGAAGGCATACAAATGATGATGTGATCTTTTGTTTGGTTTTAAGTTTTTGTTGTTATAGTGTTGTTTTTATATATTTTTTTTAATACATACTTATAACCTAATGCCATGATTCGTCATTGCTCTTTGCTTATGGAGTTCATAGTTTTATTTCTTAATTTTTTTTTTTGCTAAAATCTATTTAACTTTAAGTGTTTGTTTTTTTTGTGGAATTTGTGGTAGGAAGTTTTTTGCTTGTTGAAGTCTTTTGTTTTTTTCAATATCTTTTTTTCCAAATACATACACATATGCTCATTAACTCTCTCTACAATTTTCAGTGCGTTTAAGAGAGTTCACACACCATTACAAAAGCAATATTGCTTAGTGTAAGTGATCGTTTGAGTAAAAGTTTTCGACAGAGATAATAAAATCAGCTGTCAGCCTGCAAATTTACTCTTAAGTTTCATGCTTTTTAAGAGAAGGCGAAATATTTTATGCTTATTAGAAAGAGAATGTCGCTATATATCTCAGTTTTTCTTCAGATAACATTGACGTATAATATTCTTAATGTTTACTTTGAGATTGTGAGGCTCATAAAAAATTAGGTTCGTTAAACTTTGCTAAGCACAATAATCATCTTGGAATAAATAATACTTAGGTATGTATATTAGGGTGGTTCTCTAATTTGAAATTTATGTCACGTCATCTGTTTAGATAGTTGAAGTAGCTAAATATAAGCGTATGCTATATTTCTTCAAAATTTTAAGGCTTAGGGATTTTAATTTTGAATTTATCAAAAATTATTGCAATCAAAAGTTTGTGAAGGGAAACATTTTTTTTTTTTACAATTTAGAGTATGTAGGCTTGTAGACAAAGATTTTTTCCGTCCCACCCAGCAATATCACACATTGTCATATTTTGAACTTCGCGGGTTTTGCATCTCAGCTCTTCATACTATTCCCATCAATGGTGTTACGATTTTTTTACTTCTCTCCAGTCGAAAAGTGGAAGCCAAAAACATTAAAAAAAAAAAAAATAAAATGCAATGAGCTTAATGACTGAATAATGAAAACCTCAAGCTTCTACAGATTTTCATTTCCAAAGCATTTGACTGAAGTTTGTTTAACTACGTCTTTTTCCGAAATTGCGCACTCAGCAGCATAAAATGCCTAATTAGTTCTTCAAAATTAAATAAATCCTAATTGCAGTTACTATTAAAATTGTGGTCACTTACTGGTCCCTTTTATCTTATTCTTAAGATCTACATAAAGAAATGCTACAGTATTTCAAAAAATAAAAAACAAACTTCAAAAGGTAGAAACTCAAATGACTAAAAAAAATTCAAATTAAAAAATTTCCGGCGCGAAATATTGTACCTTTATTAAAAAATTAAAAAAAAAAAAAAAAATCAGCAAGAATTTAATTACATCCTTCAGAACAACTCGCAACGGAACCACCATGCAATGAAGGAAATTAGAAAATATAAAACAAACCAACTACGTAAAATTTTGACAGCAATTTTCTCGGCCAGAAATTTATTTGGACAAGCGAAAAAGTTCCCTAAAAGCATTTGCATTAAGAAATCAGCAAATTTACATTGCAATAAATAAATAAAAACAGCAAAAAAAAAAAACGTAGGATGAAAATTTCTAATTTAAGGATATAAAGAAAACAGAAAAGCAAAAACAAGCATCGCTTTAGAATAAAAAATTTACGAAACTGTTTCATTAGAAATTTAAAAGCACACAAAAAAGATGCAAAACATGAAAAGCGAATTGAAAATAAAAGGAAAAACAAAACTGATATGCGCGCGAATTACTTAAATACAACAGCCGGAAACGGAAATGAAAACATGAGATGGAATCGAAAGCTTTTGGATTTTTTATACGCTTACTCAGCACGCGGACATCCGCTCAATGTGGAGATAAACTTAAGTATGAGTGTGTGTGTATCGAGTCCCAACAAACAATTTCAATCGCGGAAGAGTCATATTTCAATCATCGAGACGATGGTTTTGATCGGACGCTGGCTAATATTCTGATGCAAAGCGATAGTTTGTTCGAGTATAGCGACTCGCGTATAATTCATAATTAAGATTTGCATGCGTTTGTTTTGGAAGGCGATTTTATTACGCTATCGGACTCAAAATTATTGTTTAATATTTTTATCTACGTAGCTTGCGTGTGATATATTTAATAGTTGTTTGTTTTTTAAGAAATACCTAAAATATCAACTTTACAGAAATTATACAAAAGGATAATTTTTTAATTGTTGCCATTTATCTTCCTGAAGATTGTTGGTCGCCATTGCCATAAACATGCAAAATTTCGAAACTTCCAAATATTTGCTGGGTACGTATATTGAAGTGCTCAATACACAAGAAAAAATTGTAGAAGGGAAAGGCCAACCTAATAATACCGTTTGATGTTGCATTACAAAAAAGTTAAGATTACCGGCTGAAAGCAATGCTTGCTAATCAATAATATAACATGGCATTAAGGCTAAAAAATAAACAATATTACCCTTTCCAAGTATGTATTGGTAATTTAAGCCCAAAACAAATTTTGTACAGTTTGTACCAACTATTTTTGAAAAGAACTACTAAGGTTTTTATAAAGTGTATATTTTAAAAAACATTTTAGAAAAACTTTCTTGGGTTGTTAAACAACTCCCTGAATTTGCGTTTAAGTTATGGTAGTATCAAGCAAGCATGAAAATGAATTCTTCTAAGTACAATATATCTTGGACCGTTCCTTTCGAATCAACAAATCGCTTCATTTGTGATCCACCACAATTTTAGTTCAACGAGCTGAACTCGTTCGAACCAACTTTAGCACCGAACCAAGTTCGTTTAACTCAACTCGAGTCAACTCAGTTCCATTAATTTGATGTTTTCACTCACATCTCATTATTTTGCTTCTGTTTGTGCCTGCGTAGGTAGAAGTCGTTCGAAGAAATGAAATGAAAATTGCGGTGAGCCGTACAGTGGCGAAAAAGTCGAAATTTAAACAAACGAACAAACATTTTATATAGACGAATTTTATGTATTCGTTCTCAATGTAACTAGCTGGCTAACTTGTCTGGAGTTAAAGCAATGTCAATTTCGCAATCAGAAATCGTCATTTTAATCCTAATTTTTGCAGTAAAAATAATTAAAAATTAAATACGAAGCTGAGTTAAACAAATTTTAGCGCAATTGAAATGGAATTGAATGAAATTTTGTTTGGAAAAAGAAGATTGCGTTAACTCCAGACAAGTTTGTTAGCTACATTTTCTGTGGCGTGAGAGTGAGTCTTACTCTTCATGTACTCATGAAACGAGTAGCTCGAGACTCATGAGTTGAAATCTTATGATCCGGACAAAGAACGAACTGACTTGTTCGCGTTTTACTCGTAGCGCATGACAAAAGTTTGAAATATTCGATCAGCTCATTGCTTTTCTAGAGCATTTACTTTGTGAATGCCCTGCACTCACTCGGAAAAGACTAAAAACGCTTGAATATGCTTTCCTCTACTCATTACACGACGTTGCAAAATTATAACTCCACAGAAACGCCAGGCAGACGAATATTTTTACCATAAACCATGAATGAATGAATAAATAATATCTTAATAAATCTTGAGAGTTGTGGTATCTTTATGGACCAAAGTGTCTATGTGGGGCTTCCAATCAGACACTATAACCTAACCCAACCTTAAGTACCAAGCCAGGCAAACAGTGATTCATTCAAGTTCATAAGTGTCGATCCTCTCAGGTTTACTTATTTTGCAAAAATTTTGTATGTGAGGAAAACTTACCATCTCATGAATATTACAATGCGTTTGAAATGTGAGTCACGCGGGTGACTGTTTTCACGTATAATGTGCTGCGTAAATTACTTGCGAATGTTAATTTGCTCATAAACGTTATTTTTTGCTAACGTTTTGCGCATTTTGACTTAATGTTCACTGACCCTTTACTAAACGTTTGCTGTTACGAAAAATGTCGCAAAAATGTTAGCACTACACTTAACAAAAAATATTTAGTAAAAATTTTTATGTCTTTATTTATGAAGTTTAATTTTATAATCTGTGTGAAACTGATCATAAAACAAAAATATCTCGAAAATTAAGTAAATGGAATATATTAATCTAATTTGGTAAAGCGTCATCCTCACAAGGCTTAAAATTCCAGTATTGACTTTATAGAAAAGAGAGGAGGTAAGGTAAGTAAGTTTATTGAAAATATTTTGTTCTTTGTATCGAGATCTTTAATGAAATTATGCCAGATAGAATACTACAAGTTTTCCATTTGAGAAGTGCCTATATCTTTCATAATCGATCAAGCGGCGTAGGATTTGGCTTACATATTGGCATGCTTGGTGGGGAGGAGACATATCTCAGTGTTAGACGAGAGGTCTTTTAGTGAGTACCACGATTAGCGTACATTCGAGGTGGACTTAAAATAATTTAAAAGCTACCCATTGTGTCAGTTTCTACATTTGAGGCCTTCTTATTGAAGTTTGGTGAGGTTAATGATCCTGGGTGCTGCAATTTTTATGTTTAAAGCATCCCACACGCTATTGCGAACGTTGCTTTCAAGAGTGTTATTGACGGTAAGAAAAATTTTCTTCAAGATCTTTTTTGTAATTGACAATACAATAATGCCCCTGTAGTTTTAGCGTGGTAATGAGTCATTTTTTTATCATTTTTTAAAAAATCCTGCCACAATTTGGTTAAGAACAGGATATTTTAGTTCTGCAGTGAACTTCGTGGATGCTTTCAATATGCGATTTGTGTTCGCAAATGTGCTGTTTTTAAGGGTTTCTATGGCATTGCTGTCCCTAAGGGAACGGCTTATAGTAAATACTACAAAGTGTTGCATGATCACAGAAAACTCTTCTTTTCAATAGTCATCTGCTGATGGAAGATACTTACTTCTTTATTATATCATAATTTTCATGCATTCATTTCTCACAGTGTAAGATTGGATGGAGCAAAAGTTTCAGTTGATTTAAAATTTTAATTAAGGGAAATTTTCCGCTGACCGCACATGCCTCGTGGTAAGAGTTCAAGTTTGAAATGAGAAGTTAAGGGGCGCGCTAGCAAAACAGTTGGCTTTAAGCACACAGGGTCGATGGAGCAAATTACAGGCTGAAAAATATACGCATACATACATACATATGTATGTATATATACAAATAGAAAATATTGTGAGAATATAGATGGACTTAAGAATAAAAGCTTAGAGATAGAGAGTGAAGTGTGGACTTAGAGGAACGATGAAAATGTACGTGCGGTAGAGTGTTTATCTGATTGTGCAGTGAATTGTGTGAAAGCAGCGTTTAAATACAACATTAAGCAATAGCAGCAATAACAACAACAAATTGTGTACAAACTTTTAAACAGGAGTTTTCCCTTTCCCCATTACACTTTTAAGCCAATGGACAACGCCACGCCGTTCGAACGTACATTTCACTGAAAATTCTGAAACTTTATTTGTTGGTTCGATTTTGCATTTGATTGATTAGTTGGGTGTATACGGATGGGGTGTTGTTTGGCAAAGCGACGTCAACTATGTATGTGTTTGCTTATGCCACTGTAAATAAGCACTAATACTACTGCAATATTTAATTTGCTATTAAACAAACAAGTAACTGCGCTTGCTGCGATTGAAAAGAAAACTGCTTGGAAATGACGCCGGAGTAGTAGGATGTTGGGAAAGAAAGTTGAGAATTTTAATGTTTAGCCAGTCGAATGATTAATCGAATCTTTTGGAATTTTATTTTTAAATGAAGATTTTTTTCGAATTATTCATTAATCGATACATTTCTATGTTTAAGTATTTATAGTGTTTGTTAGTTATTGAGTTAGGTACAATATGCATACAATTACTCAGAGCGATTAATCTACATAAATTTGCATGCTGCAACTTTATCGTCACTATATAGTTAATCTAATAAGAAATAATTTAAACATTTTTTTTTCACTGTAGCATCAACTTGCTTTGCATTAAATCTCATTTCATTACTTTAACTTAACTTTTTATGCATGCCAAGGACATCGAACACCAACCCTAGCAGCAGTCAGTCATCACACATCCTTTCACTTCTTTCATTATGTTCGTTCTGATGATAACGTCATTGGAACCCTAGTGAATATTATTTCCCTTTACTGCTGATGCTGCTAGAATTTTTGCCTCTTAATGTTGTCCGATGTGGAAGGATGCGCGTTTAATTAAATATTATAAATGAATGATTTTTTCGAGAGTCAATGATTTTACTGTAGAAGTCGAAACCCACACACAGCTACTGTTGTTGTGCAAAAAAATGTGCGGTCATTCGTTAGGTTTGTTAGTATGAAATTTAATTGGGATGCCAGAAAATGGTTATGCGCTCAAATTCACCTTCGGTCATTTACTTCTTATAAAGGTAATTACAGTTTGAAACAACGTTTTTGAATGCAAAATTTACTCAATGTGGTGCTTTTGAGTACATACTGAACATACTTTTTGTAAAAAAAACCACAAAATCTTTACTTTTTATTTGTTGCAAAAATTTATAAAAGTTTCTTTGAATGTTTATAGAATGTGAATATAGAAACAAAAAACTCTTGCAAAACTTATTTTCGCTTCCGCTTGATATTTATTAGCAGGCAAGTGTTTCTTCGTATTCGTTTCAAATTAATGTATAGAAAAACAATTTTACAAAACTTTGTTCACGTACAAAACATCAATTTTCTGTTGAATTGAACTGAAGTGAAGCCAATCATTTCAAATTAAAACATACACTTGACCAATTTTACCTTATTTCGCTGAAACCTTTTTAGCCAATTTTACTTTAATATAATTAATTTCAAATAATTGAAAAGTCACTGCCGCTAATGCCACACTTGACTCTATGCAGGTAAAGTTCGATGGACAGCATTGAAACTTCTTGATTATTCCTTGAACTCCACTTAATTAATGAACATTACTTGGAAATATGCGCTCGTTTCAAGCAAAAAAAAAAAAACAACAACATAGCAAAAAAGTAAGACTGCAGTAAACATTGAAGCAGGAGAAATGAAATGAAATGAAAATAAATCAACAACAATATTAAATTTCAAATTGAAAAATTGCAAACAATTTGTGTTAATGATCAACATTCACATAATTTGCTGGTGATTTCAATTGTTTCTTGAAGTGGAAAGAAAGAAGACAACAAAGAATTTATTAGCAAAACTGCAGAAAATTGTGACTTGAAAGAATTTGGTATAAAATATCGATATTTGATAGAAGAAGTATCTAATTTGGATTATATTCACGGAATAGGGTACTTCCTCCGTACTCCTTCTTCATTCCTCCTTCCTCCTTCCGCCTACCTCCTACCTCCTACCTCCTGCCTCCTACCTCCTACCTCCTACCTCCTACCTCCTTCCTCCTTCCTCCTTCCTCCTTCCTCCTCTTCCTTCCTCCTTCTTCCTTCCTCCTTCCAACATATGTTTAGTTTTTATCCCTAATATTTTTTGATATATTGGAAAATCGATAACTTCTTAATATAATGCAATTTTTAAGTATATATCTTATCTCTGAATTTAATTTTTTTTTTGATTCTGAACATTAATTAACTGAAGCCTCTGAAGCAAGAAAAGTAAACTAGCCTATCTTTCATGTACTGAAATGCTTAATATCTATTATTCAATCTATAGAAAAATTAAACTACTTCAAAGAAATAGCTCTTTCTCAAAACCGATACTACTTAGTTAGAAACGGTCACGCAGAGTAAACGTTACAATTTTTTTCATTTGAAAAATACAAATTACCATTGTTATACAAAATGAAGAAAAATATCATATCCGTAATTACGACCACGCCGTAGTTACAGTAGTGCGAAAAGAAAATGAAATTAACGAAGGCATCCATTGCAACGTTACTAGAAGCTTGTAATCAGAAAAGGGCAGCTTTTTGCTTCTAATTAAAAATGTTAATTAGCAATCAAATTGCTTCATAAGGTATTGAGGTGAAAAATTGATTACTTTCATTTGATTGAATTCAATTGAAACATTTTTAATTGGAATGCTGAGGATTTTTTTTTTTTATTAATTGTTTTAGGTATGGCTAACAAACAAAATGTTTTAATTAAGTCAATGCGGAAAACTTCTTGTACAAGTTTTAGTAGCATCTTGATATTGAAGTGAAAAAGTTTATGTCATACTCATAATTGACAGTAGGCGTACAAAAAAAGAAATATATCAGGTAACATTTTTGATAGTAGCAAATAGTATCATATTTGTTTCGAAATTTGTTAAATACTTACTTTGCTTTGCAAGAAGTGCAGACCAAGTGTTGGGCTGAACTTGGAAAAATGTGTTGGTACATTTTAAGGAAAATCATTTTTTTCGTTAAGGATTCTTTGATTGGTAGATCAATAGACTCGCGATATTGACAAACATAATTATCTGGGGGCAGCTAGTCACTTTTAATACCAGCGCTATAGCTAAAATTTATTGCCCTCCTATTTTTTTCGGCCATCGTATTGCTGTGATAGGTATATAAACAAATTATATCTTATTTAGCTGCGTTTGCTGAAAGTAAAAAGATTTTCCAATTGAACTCAATGTCGATCAGGTTAAAAAAAAAAAATAAAACTTAAAAAAAAAAACTAACGTTGATGAACAACAAAGGTCCCTAGGGAACTTCTCTATTTATATGGATTGTAATGTGATTAATTGATTCGTTGTTTTTAAGTCCTAGTGATTGTTATAATATTCTCTACCTATGTCTGCTGCACCAAACCAGACAACTTGTTACGATAGGGTATAGGCTTGTGAATAGCCATCTATTTATGTGGTGAATGCGCCCTTTCCAAATGAGCCATCATCACAACTCATATGTAATCTGAGGCTATTTACATATGTATATTAGTTATTTATAGAAATCACGAAGGCTCGATCTATTCGGTTAAACCGTTTGGAAATCCCGCTCCGTTGAAAACGTCATAGGTCATTAGGGACCTTGTCTGTCATCGGATGGTTAAGTACTAGAGTCCAGTCTATAATGCTTGTAAGAATTTTCTTTCTGATAATGACCTATTTTATTCCCGCTTATGGCGTATTGTGGGAAGTTCCTGATTAAAAAAAGACACATACAATACAACCGATTTGTTGTTACTCATGAATCTTTTCAATGATTTTTGTTAGACTACAAACAGCAGACTCTGTAGATTTCACTTCTTGGTAGGCATATTTATACCTGCTTATAGGAATTGACTTCAACATGGTTTTCCATCTTTCATTATCCAATGCCTTCTATGAAGTATTAGGTTGTTTCATCTACACGACACACAAACACTTCAATTCAAAATCCGATTTGACAAAAGAAAACATTTTTTTAACTTTAAAACCACATGCATGCTGTGTGGATATATTCCTCAATGCAAACGTTTTAATATTTAAAAAATCATCTTTGGAAATGCGTGTGATATTTAATTTTTGTTATGTCCAACTTCGTTATTATCCTAAACTATTTCAAAGTAACCTGCATCTTTTTTCTAGAATTAAATTTTATAATTTTTTAAATTTTTTTCATTGTACACTCCCTACCCTACCCGCACATTTTATGGTCAATACAATAACGAGATAAATGCAATGTTTTTCATTTCTTCGAACGCGATTGTAAGTAATCTGTTTTACAAGCCTTGTCCATGCATAAGTCTAACCGAATCGGAAACCTTGTGTTCCAAAAATATTTGGAAAATCTTAGTATTTGTTTGATTCTATTAAAGTAATATATAACTAATTTTTTCATTAAAATAGAGATAATACTGCAAAACTTGTCTCAAAATAGACATACATTTTATAAGAAATTAAAAAAAAATTGTTTTGTCAAGTCAGATTTTGGAATGGAACACCTGTGCTAAATATGCCTGTTCTCATATTTTTTCCCAGTTTTCATTATAAAAATTACTTTGACTTCAGTCCGTTTTCAAGATATCAGATATCCGAAATATTATCCAACCATAAACTGACTTAACATATTGATATATATTGATATATATATATATTGAACATATGATGTTGACTTTTCTTTAAAAAGTGTAGTGCTCTAACTGTCGCACCGATGAATTCTTCAACCCATCTACTTAGGAGACGTCCATTAATTACGTGAGGTGTTTTTTTAAAAATTCGGACCCCCCCTCGCCTTGGTGAGATTTGGTGAGAGTGGCGGGACCACTCCCCGCCCTCCCGTGAGGTTTAAATTATAATTTTTAATGTAATTCTATGCATTAAAAAGTTGACGTGAGGTTTTCCATGACCCCCTCCCCCCTTGGTGAGATTTGGTGAGATTTTGCCGGACCCCCTCCCCCCTATTTTAGCTCAGGTAATTAATGGACGTCCCCTTACTGCTATACTCTACAGGAGCTATATTTCTATCTATGTACATCGTCGAGGATATATGCAAGTAATACTTTTAGCAAAAATAAAAAATGCATGCGGTGGTTGCGATTTGAAATTATTTAGCTTAAATAACGGAAAGAACTCGAGAAGAGCTGGATACTTGTAGTTATTACTGTAAGAGCTGCAAGAGCCAAACGATCTTTGAGCTGTGCATCCTTGTATTAGAAAGCAAAATCGTTTATTTGAACATCAAATCATTTCCTGGCATCTGGATAGCTACTTTGTTTTACTTCTGTTGCTTTTGAGCAACTCTGCTATTCCCTATCACGCTGTAACATTAGCGTTGTATTAGTACTACCGACCTTAATATTACCTTAACGTCAGTTCTTGACAAAATTACTATCAAAGTTGCCAGTAAAAATGTGCACACATCCGTAAGAAGTGATGTCTGTATCTGTCTGTTTACCTCAACTTCCTCATATAAGTACATAACACCTAACGGCATCATTCTCTTGCTGTTGTGTTTAAAAAGTGTAATACGAAAAACCATAAATATTACCAAGGTGTGGAATATAAAAGTTATATATCTCTGGAATAGCTATAAAATTTTTTAAGTTTCACATAAAGTACTGGCCGCTTTAATTTAGCTATAAGCAACAATTTTATGGCGACCAGCGATGCAGCTTATGACCTACGCCGTATCTTTTACTTCGTTCTTTCTTCCCCTTAGTTGTATAAAACTTTCTTCCTTCTTAGGTGGCGGCTGTTTTGTAAATTTTAATTTTCATTATACACGCAATTTTGTAAATGTTTTACGACTTAAAGGCGTGCACATTTTTGTTTGTTGTGTTTGGGGTATTACCAACGAGTCTGATTTTATTTTAAGCTATAAATCGAAGAGTTTCACAAGCATTGTACATAGACGATCTGTACATAGTAGTAATCCAGGCAATCAGGATGCGAGCTTTCAAGTTTGCTACGCGCGTTTTAAATTTATGGCCCAGCATAGTGCAAGGCATAAACAAACAATACGAACGCGCGAGAGCGATATTTTAAGTTATTCATCGCGATTTTATTAGATTTTCATAATAAAACGCGCGCGCCGCACAAGACAATGGAATGGCATAAAAAGGCCGTAGCGGCAAGATTGAAAGTTTGTAAAGGTTCTTGTTGCTTTTATTCGACTTTTTCAAGGGTTTTTAGTAATTGTTAATTTAATTATTTGTTACTTTTTTCAATTTTTTTCTTCTCTTTCGAAACTACAAAGGAAATCCACCGCTCGGCTCGGTTGCTCATTTTTATCTTTAGCCACAGCTTAATTAATTTTTATCTCTTTTATTTAATAGTGGCATTTTGTTTTATTTATTCTTTAGACTTTTTTATTCTTTTGTCTTCAAAGCTTCAGAGATACTTGAATATTGTGTTAGGCAAATTAATTCACCTGCAAGCAAAACAAGACGAATACTTAATTGTTTATCTTACAATGTTGAAAGAGAAAAGGTTCTGAGCAAATTTCATTCTATTTTTCTTTGCGGTTGAATAAAAAGAGTATTAAAAAAATTAGAACCAGGAAATGCTATTATTTTTTATCGATATTTTAAATATCAAACAATTGCGGCTAATCAGTACCTTATATAACTTTTGAAATAAAAATGTCCTCAAACTTTAAAAATCAAATTAAAAAAAAACACTAAACTTGAGTATGTACTTCAATCCTTTTGTACTTAGAAACCATTTTTTCTGACCAGTGTGTTGCCAAAACCAAAATCGAGATAATTCATCATCTACATGCGGTTCTTTTGATTTAAATAAAACCATTGACTTACGAATGAATAATACTATTTGTTATACAAAAGAGCTAAATGTCGCAACGTCAAATTCATTTTCTTTAATTAAAACCAAAATCAATGCAAGCAGGCGTCAAACAAAAGACCCCTCAACCGCACGGGGTAGGAAGCTCAAGGGTCAAATTTGAAGAGACCCTTAAATTAAGTTGAAACTATTGATTGAATTCTTTCTCTGCCTTTATACCTCCACCGAATACGATTCTGGTTTTAAATTTAAAGACACTTTGCAAACATAAAAAGGTTACATTTTTACCGAACAGCAAACACACATTGGCACATGCTACAAAACAAAAAAAAAAAAAAAAGTAACACATTACACACACACACAGATACACAAAAGCAGACATATAAAATGAATATAATATTTCAGTTAAATTGAAAATCATGTGAAAAATCTATAGAAAAGGAAATGTAAAAATATCAAAAAAGGAAACGTAAAATTGAAAAAGTAAAAACAGAAGAAAAAAAAGACAGTCCAAAATGCCATCGTAGAGCAAATCAAATGTTACGAATATTTGCAGCTCAAGCATAAAAATTCCGGATTGAAGTAGTTTGCAAGGATAAAAATCCTTTTTTTCCACTTACAAAAAGTATCATTATAGAGGAGTATTGGTAGTAGCCGCACTACATTGTGGCAGTAAAAGAAGTAGTTTTCAATTTGTATTTTTACTGTGTTGTTGGTACGTTATGTTGCTGCTGTTTTAATGTATGCATGTGTGTAGTTTATGGAACATATAAAATGTATGTATGTATGTATATCCATAATAAATTCTAGGATTTCAATAAAAAAAATATGTATTGAAAAGGATATAGTTTTAAGCTGACGGATTGAAGTGTCTGCTTCCTTATCGTCGACATCAATGTTCATTTAGTTTTCACTGTGCAAACTTTAAGATTTCTCTTTGATTACATTTTATAATGGAAAACGTAACAAAATTTCAAATTAATATATACCATCTAGATTTTTTTCCACTTACATAAAGAAGTGATTTTCTTGACTACCTATTCTAGAATTCTATTTGTAAAAGATGAGCGAAAGTTGTAGGTATATGTTGAAAAACTATTTCTTCCGCACTCGCCTATATTACACGTTTGGTTTTTTTTTAAGAACTGCAACTGCCCTCCGGGCGTATACCTACAAAAGCTTACTTTTGCTGAAAATAATGCAGATAAGTTGTATTCTTATGGAGGCCACAACAATTCCTTTGGCGCATAACATTGTTATACTTTTGTTTTCGGTGGACTCTTAAAAAACCCTAAGGAAATATAGTCAAGGAAATACTAAAATCTGGGCCCCATACCAAAACTCAGTTCTCCAGATGAAGTTGGTGCTTTGGTAAGGTAAAAAACGTAATTTTCAGCATTCTATGAAAAATTCAAAATTTTAGTCTTCCTAGGGTATTTCGTGTCTTACAACGCTTCACGTCAAGCGGATCACCTACCTGCACAAAACTTGGCTTAACCTATCAAGACGTACGAGGTCTTAAAATGTTCGTCTAGTAAAATGCTTCTAAAAGCAATTGAGAAATTCAAAATAGCGGATCCAATATGGCGGGAAGCCGGAAAAAAATCGAGTGACCAGCAAAAAAAGCTAGTAAATAAAAAAAAATTTGTAGTCGATCGAATCGTTTTTTAGCTCAAATTGTAGTTCCTAAAACGCTGGCGTGGTAGATTGACAGAATCCAACATGGCGGATCCCTTATAGCGGTCAAATATCCAATATTTTTGAAAGTCAACCGATTTGCAACAAATTTGGTATACGAAGACATTGCGGGTCACTGATCACGAATCCGAGATCAGATTTGGCAAAATCAAGATGATGTGTTACTTTGTTTCTGCAGCTCTTATGACTTATCCATCTAGTTTCTTTCATAATCTCAGTTAAGAAATAAATACAGTCGATAGTCAAATGATGTTCGTAATTTAAGACATGCGGGGTCACCAAATTCTTAAAATTCGTCTCAAGTAGAATTTTCGTTAGGAATTGATCGTTTGATTCAAATATTCGCAGCTTAGCCCATGGCCATGTTTGATTTGCATATTTTATGGTATTGTAAGAACATTTATCGCTCTTGTTGATTCTTTCTGATACATCACGGATGACGATCTTGATGACAACAGGGTAAATAGTGGCTGTGTTTTATACGCCAAGTCATTAAATATCTGGATTTCTAAGTTTCCTACTCGCTGTTTATAAGAGTACTCGTTATTGTTTTTTTTCTCTTTTTTTTCAAATCGCTTTATTATGTTGACTGATATTTTAAACAATTTAGAAATGTGCCGCCCTTAGGCCGTTCACAAATTGCCGCCCTTCTTTACTGGTGAATATGGACAAAAAAACTGTTTAATATGAAAAGTGAGGACCTTTTTTTTTTTGCTTTCCAACATTTTTTAGGTAGTTTAGGGGGTGACATTCTAAGTATTCGCATTTTTTCTTCCCTGTGTAACTCTCACCATCACCAATGCATTATCACAGTTCAAAAAAAATTTAAAAAAAATTTCAAAATGAAATTCTTGCTGCCCTAGGCTTTGGCCTAGTGTGCCTGTAAGATAAATCCGGGCCTGCGTATAGCTCTTCTTCTTATTGCATACATAGCAACTATAATTTTACTCGCTAAGTTTGTGATTTTTTTTTTTGCTTTCCCATACAACTATAGGTGCTAACTACAAATATCTAGCAGTGGATGGCGATTAAAACGTGACCAGTAAAAGCTATACAATTAATGAGCTTAATGAAAAACGATTGACAATTTTTTGTGTTATGAAATTAACAACGTAAAAAAACATCAAATTTTGGCCATAAATTTCGTCTCTTTTCACTTGTGCACTAACAACGGAAACTTAAAACTCTGCAACTTAATTGTTTTTATAGAGCTGTAAGATGATTTAATATCCTGCCAATTTGATTTTTCCATATTTGAATAGTGTTATGTTTTCCATATCTGAAGCGTTTCTTATTTAACACATTGGTTCCGCTTGCAAATGCAAGTTCTTATACATTAAATTTTTCACGTGCTATTCTGCACAATTTTAGAAAATTTTTAAGTTTAATGAACTTACAAACTAACTTTTAAGTTGCAACTTTGCAACAGTGACCTGCTGCGAATGCAATATGGCACCACAAACTGGCTACGGTTATATGTTCATCAACAACAACAACAACAACAGCTGCAGCAATGTAAACTTCACTATTCGATCCTACAGCAACATAAATTTTATTGCAAAATTGAGTTTATTTCTTTTTTATTGTTCCGCAACGGAATAATGAATGGCAAACTTGTGCAACACAAACAAGCGTATAATGATGGCGCACACACGCACGCACACACACACACACACACACACAAAGATAAATAAACAAAAACAAACCAACACAAGCAACAGAAAATATTGTATAACAACGGCATTTATGCAATAATGACCTGAATCCTTTTTCTTGTTAGTAAAAAATACGCTTTTAATAGTCAACGTTTGCTGTTGGTTGTTTCAGAAAAAAAATCGCGCCGATGCGAAAAGGATCTAGCGTATTCTTACCGTAGTAATGAAGTAGTAAAAAGCACGAACCAATTTACTGGCGCAAGATATTAATTTTATTACCACCGCCAACTAGCGAGTACATCTTAAACTTTTTACAGAAAATCAAAATCTATATTGCACAATGAAATATGCAATTTTTAAAAATTTTACGTACTACTCAAGATTCGATGAGCTAGAATTCCTAAGACACCCACTGTGCAGCGCGTAGAGCACGTCGCACAACACAAACGTAACCAAACGTTCAACAAAATTTTGTATATCTTGCGTAAAATGGCGAATGAGTAGAATGAGTTTACGGTTTTGCTTTTTAAGAGTCGAATTACGATTTTAAATTCGGCGTCTACCACTCAACTGCTGCTACGTTTCTTTTACAGCATTTACGTGTATGCTTGCATGAGTGTGTGTGTGAATATTTAAATTAACTTTTAAACGAATGTGTGTCACAAAATAACCCAGCTAACATTTATGAACGCGAAAGAGTTTTGTTGTAATCGGGTCGGGTCGTGGTGATAATTTCAAAGGTGCTCGAGATATTCTCAGATCAAGCGATAGTTTGTTTGGGATGAAATCCGTACGTACTTGCATATGAGTCGTATGGAAGAGTTCCAAATGATAATGTTTGAAGGCAAAAAAACAGTTGAGTCAGAGCCCGATATATTTGTACATTGTAAATAACATAAAAGTTGTGTCGAATCATAATGCATTAAAATAAATGAATTTAAAAAAATGCCTAAAAATATGCAATAAAAATATTAATGCCAATTTTATCTACTCTTCTATAAGAGTTATAAATTCATCACCTGGAAGAATCTTCCAAATGTTGGCTGGGAAAAAACAAATAAATGTTAGGGTATAACTCACACATATACAAATACTCGCACACATGTAAATGTATACGATTTCAAAATTAGGAATTGTACGAAAGTAGGTGCGTCCTCTGAAGGCATAACTGAAATGAAGAAATACCTGTAGAAATAAATGAATGAACGAACGAACGAAATGAATGATTAAGTGGAATGACTGCTGCGTTCCCGGGAAATGTTATAAAATTTCATTGTGGTAGTGCTGTTTTTATCTGCTTTGTTTTGTTTTTTTTTAGCCCTAATGTGGTTTGGTTTTTCATTCAGACTCTATTTTTGCTTTGTTGTTTTTGCGCTATTGTTGTTGTTGTTGGTACAAATGCAATTCGAAATTGTTATGAATGCAATGAATTTAATTTTCAAGTGTAATAAGAAGATGAGAATAAATGAAAGGTTTGCTGTTCCTCTAAAGAAAATTTATGTCGTAATTAATTTTGGAGTGGCATTTTATGGTTTTGAATTTTGCTTAATGAGTAAGAAATTGCCAGAGTAATTACAAACTTTGAATAAACTACATGAAAAAATTGAACTATTATAATATGCCTATATGAGGTGGGTCAGAACTATGTAGGTTTAATGTACTAAATCAATTCCGCAAGTCATCTTAAGTGTGGAGGAATTATTTTTTTAACTAACCACCAGCTTCCGAAAACCTTAGCGAGACTAAAATAAAACATATGTAAGAAGTATAACTTTTATTGTGAACAAAATGTTCTTTGCTATCTATTTTTATAGATTTATGAATGAATTCTCTGTGATATCAGAAATAAGGAAAAAATGAGGGGCATTCCTATATACAAAGAACTATGGAGATTTAATTTTACTACAAAATTGTAGTTGCTCAAGCCATCATTGCTTTAAATCTTCAATTTCAAAAATTTTTTACCTGATCCAGGTCAACAGGAAACACTGCCAGATAAACCAAGCTGCCTTGTGATGTAAGCTAAAAAATAAATGCCTTTGTACAGCAACATCAACAACAGTTTTTTCAAGCCAGCGATAGTTACAAAGTCGCACAAACTCCGAACTATCAAAAATTATGCATCCTGCTACTCCGCAGCCAATTAAGTCCTCCCATCTGTGTATTTCTTGATAACAAAGATTTAGGCGGCAGCCATTAAAGATGGGATAAAAAATTGTAGCAAAAAGGAAAATCAGCTTAAGTCTATATGAAACAAACGGTGTTAAAGCCAATTTTCCATTAGTTCTGGGAGAAGTTTTTCTTTCGTTTTTCCGCGATTTGAAAGTATGTTTATTTAGATTTTATGGAAAGCGAATTTATCAGAACATATTTGCATCAACTTTATTTGTTTTAAATCGTCCTAAACTGTTATTATTTTTTGCCACAGACATATCAACACTATGACTAGTAGCATGAGCGTTGACATTTGATCCTATATTCAATGGAACACTTGCCGTTGCATAGCCCTTCATCTTAAAGTTTCTAAGGATATTATCTATCTGTTCCCTATTACACAGGCATTCACCCTAAGCATAGAAAATACATCGTCTTCCAAGCAGGCCCAGTTTTAAAAATTTGCCGCCCTTAGGCCATTCAAAAATTATCGCCCTTCTTCACTGGTGAATATGGGAAAAAAAATTAATTAAAATTTTTAATGAAAAGTTAGGACCTATTTTTTGTTTTTTTTTTGTGCTTCTCAACATTTTTTAGGTAGTATAGGAGGAGCTTTTTTCCCCCTGTGTAACTCTCACAATAACCAATGCATTTCATTCCCAATATTTGCCGCCCCTAAATACTTGCCGCCTTAGGCAAGGTAAGTAAGGTAAATCCAGGCCTGCTTTCAAGACCACAGCATAGGATCGTCAGTTTCAACAGAGTCTTTGCAAGCCGATGCTTTATTTGTTCACAAACTTGTGATAACTTTTCAGTCCTGGCTCGAGCTCTGTTATGATCTATATCGAGCCTTGAAAATGCTTAAAAACTCAATACATTTGTTGTGAATTCAAATTTTAACTTGACTTCTCCCCCTTTTTCCTTTAAATTCATTTTGTAGCCTAGTAATGAATTATCACTTTCGAAAATTTTTACTAGAAATGTTATATTTTCTCTAATTTGGACGAGATTCTTATTTTGACTTTTAGAATCCATTTGTTGGGTTTGGTTTTCTTTGACCTAATTTTGTCAATGTCGAATTGCTCACCCGATGTAGTCAAGATCCAATTTCCATTCAAGTCAAACGATGAAAATCACGTTGTGAAAATCACCAACAGAAATCTGTCAGGACTCAATGGAGTGAAATTCTCAGAGCCATCTGAAATCATTGGGAATCGATCGTTAGTACTGGTAATTCATGAACCAGGGCAATGTTGGAGATAATTGAAGGCGCTCGCAAGAAATCGTGCACTTTGGAAGAGTTTTGTGGAGGCCCTACACTCCGTGAGAATAGAAAGGGCACAAAAATAATAATTTTGTTATAAAAATGTTTCAGTAATTGTTTAAAGGTAATCTTTTCATAATGAGCTGAAACTTATGGCTGACAATATTTCTATAAATTGACTCAGCCTTATATCAAATTGCATCGCAGGCATATGAGGGCAGAACATGTTCAATAATGTCTTCCTTACCTCTGTGTATAAATTTTAAAAGTAAAACTAAGTTTTAGCACTGTGGCTCTTAAAAAAATTTAGGAATTTTCGATCAAAATCAACTTTACAAGAAGTTCCCTTAAGCACCGAAAAATAAAAAAGTTTTAAATAGCGATTGAAGTATTCAGCTCTTAAAGCCCTAGAGAACACAAAACCATTAGTTCTGTGGCTGAATGATCTTTCGTTTAAAAACTTTGAGGACCATAATGTACGCCGATATATCCAGAGATTGTTCGTTGGTAGTCATGAAAAGTATTTCTGATTCAGTTTCCGACTAGGAACTCTTCAAGAATTATAATAATTACAAAAAACTATAACTAAGTATATTAATCAACATTTAGAAAGTGTGTTGTACATATATTTCATCAGAGAATGTTGAGAGTGCCTTTGGATGCGAGATAAATAAAATTCATGACTGAAACTGGAAAAAATTTCCTGCTCTCTCTGACTCAGGATAATGGACACTGACACGTTTGCGTGGAGTCTAAAGTCAGATTGAGATTGAGTCAGATTGTAGGACTTTGAGCTTACTGCTCACGGTAATTGAAAAATGGCCAGAAATGCATTTTTTTGAGGGCTCCAACCTTAATTTTCTCAAAAGCTTTATCGAAAGCATACATTTGCAGTTCAGTTTTATTGATCTTGGGTATGCACCCCCACCTCATATCTTATTTGAAAAATATTTTTTCAGTACTCTAGCTTTTAGCTGGCAACTGAAGTTATTGGTCCTCTATGAGAGACTGTACAAGTTCATGTATGTATATATGTCCGATACAAATAAATTTCATTGAGAATATCAACAATATATTTCATATAAAAATTACTTTTAGTTAAAATTTGGTCAATTCGAACTGTGGAATATTTTGATGTGTTTACGCAAAATCGATTACTCCAAAATTAATCAACATAAAAATTCTTTTCTAAAGTTTTGTTTTCAATAGATTGCTATTATATTCAACAGTTATTTTCTGTCCGTCCCTTATGCGCACATTTTATTGTTGATTTTTGCTCAAACTCCATAAACTCGCCAGATAATGCGAAAATTCCATAAACTAAGGAATATATACGAAAAATTTCTCAAAAAACAATGTGGCATACTTTTGTGCTGACAAATGAATTCTCTAACTCATTCATGTTGTGTAGCAGCAGCAGCAGCAGCAGCGGGATTTTTCAATTTATAGCGAACTGTTTTATGCCATCAAAAATGAAATTTTCTTTTTCTTTTCTTTTCTTTTTGTTTGTTTTTTTATATTTTCAAATTCTCTCTCTCTTTATTTGCTTTGTTTGCATTGAGAAAATTCCATGAATCATGCGGAATCTTTATTTTATTGTCTTGAAACGTTCAAAGGCTCAGTGAGCGTGCGAATGTGTGTGTGCGTGTGTTGCAGCTCTGCCTTACAGCGCAGTTGATGTCAGTGTGGGCTATATAACAAAGGCATAATTTGTTATGCTTAAATTTTTCTATACACAGTTTATGTCTATTTGTAGACTCTATTAGCTTTTGTTGTTATTTATATTAAATTGTTTGTTTAGCCTAAGCGTTAGTTCACTTTATTTGGATTCATTTTACAATAAAATGCTTAAGTTTGCCGATATTTCACATAACAGAATGATAGTTAAAGGATATTGCCTTTAATCGTGTGTGGTAAAAGTCTCTTTTTTTCCACAAATAGCACAGTCTCTTTCATATTGCTAGTTATTTAAAGAATTTATAAATTTTTTTTTAAAATTCCTATTGCAAACCCATTTAACATTCTTTTTCTGCTATTGCTTTCTCATTAATCCTTCTTTCTCATATATTTTGTGTGATTCTGTTTATCGTAGATATATGTCCTTGCATAAGCAACTCTTTCGCTTGTAGCTAAACTTGACAAATGTGCTGTCAGCTGCTGCTCCTTTTCATTTTGTTTATTTTTTCATTCTTCTGTAGTCGACGTTGTCATCCATTGAATGCTGCCATTCCATTCCACTTTTTGTGCAAATTGACACCATCTAAGAAAAATAAAAGAAATACTTGAATGAAAACGTAAACAAAGGCATTGTGAATAAATGTTACTAATTGTTGTTGCAAGTCACAATAGCAGTAGCAGCATCGGTAAAAAGATCACAGCAGCAAAATAACATTAAAAGTTGCTGCCATTAATAAATAACAAGATTAAAATAAAAAAAACGGAAAAAAGCATTCAAAAATTTATACAAAAACTGCACACAACTTTACAACGATATTTTAAAGGAATTTCCATGCTTTTGCTGTGGAGTTAATTTCTGGACAACAGGCGCGCTGGTGTTGGGTAGGGCAGAATACATGCAACCAAACCCTAGCCAGCTGAACTAAGAAAAACGTACATACTTGCATGCAACAGGATACAATGCAAGAATGCAACCAACCATGTGGATAGCAGTAACAGCAGGACACAAAGCAGTCAGTCCACCACATAAAATGCATTAAAATTATTGCTTATGTTTCGTTGTCGTCGTTGTTGTTGTTGTTGTTGTTGCTGTTCTTGTTATTCTTTTTCTTAGTCCTTTATTTCGTATGTTGGTCAGGGTGATAGTGTTACCAACTTTTGCAATATAATTCACTTGCATCATTTTACTGTAATTTTAAATAAATTTAAAGTCTTCCCAGCAAGTATGATTTTCGTAAAATTTTGCTTATGGACTTATCTTAGGGAAAGACAAAACGCACTTATTTTTTTTTATAGGGATACCTTCGAAAATTTTTTGCGCCTACTAAACTAGAAATTGGTTAAAATGAGAACTGATTTAAAAAGTTAATTTCAACATCTTTCCAATGCTATACATAAAGAACTACTTACAAAGACTAGCCGGTCTCAAACTATATCAACTAACGTAAAGATATCTTTAGATAAGTAATACAAAATTGGACTCGATTTAGGTATACTGAGTAAAAATTGTCAACAGTTACCAAACGGATAATCGCTTATGATGTTCAGCAATGTTGCTGACTTTGGTGATGTTCATTATTGCTGCTAGAAGTTATAGACCTTCGAGCTGAAGAGGTTTTTTCAATTTAGACGTCGAAAGTCACTTCGTAGGCCTTTGACCTTTATGTGGATATGTTTTGATAAGACCAACAATATCAGTGGAGATTGATATGCGCAAACATTAGAGCATCAACTGTCGGAGTAAAGTATTCCGCCGTTTCGTCTCAGTAGCATTTACTTAGTCCGATTATATCAAGCTTAAAGCACTGAAATTCAAGAACAACAGTTGCTACAAATGCTAGATCATTTAAGTCTTTCCATTTGTGTTTCCTTTATCATAGTCGTAATCGATTTTTGGGACCGCTAACTATTTTTTTCTGTTCGGTTGTTATATTACCAGAGATAGGATCAAGTCCCTAGCATGTTGGAAGGGCTGCTAACTTTAAATTGAATCATTTGTAGACTTGGCTCACGCTACTTCGCACAGCTTTTGAACCTAATATTATAATTAGATTGTAATTGAAGAATTTACTATACATACATTCGCTCATTGTGGTTGCAACGCTGATGAGGAAACCATCCACGAGTTCATCAATTCACCGATGTTACAGTATTTCAGTTCGTCAGTTCATTTTAATATTATGATTACATTGCGTGAAATTTTCATAGTGCCATCAATCTTTCTAATCGAATATTTTGAACAATTATTCTAATAAGAGTTTGCTGGTTGAAATAATACAAAGCACATCAGTTCTAAACATTTAGCTCCCAAAAACAAAAATTATAGTATCATGTTGCCCATTGCCTATCTCTTCCTTAAGTTTCAATCTATCTCCATACCAAATTTTATCAAAATTGGTGCATTAATTTAGCTGTAAAAGCATTTTTTCAAATTAAGGGCGTGTCACTGCCCACTTAAAAACAATTAACTTTCCTCAGGGTTTGGTCCATCTTTACATCAAATTTAATCAATACCGGTTCAATGATATAACTGCAAAAACATATTTTAATGTTGAGGCGTAGCACCGCCTGTTAAAAAACAAATATATTTTCTCAGGGCTTAATCTACCTTCTACTTAAAAGCAAATGTCTTCGCTCAATAATTATAATCAATCCATCTCAATACCAAATTTTAACAATATCATGACAATGTTTTTTCTCATTAGGGGTAGTGCCACGCCCATAAATAGAACATTGAGTTTTAAAACCCTTTTAAAGGTTCAATCTATCTATGAACTGAATTTCATCGAAACCGGTTTACTCGTGGAAATGTATTTTTCTCTTAGAGGCGTTACACCGCCAATTATTAGAAACAAATTAGATTCTGCACTGCCCCTCTTCACAACTTTTCCAACAAAAAAATATATAATATATACCAATAGATAGTTCATTCATTCATATTGTGTCTGTTGCTTGAACAATTATATTAATAACAAATGACAAAGTAAGCTCTTATATAGCTAAATTTACAGAAAGCCCTTAAAGTCATATACATGGGGCATTCCACGCCAAATTGGCCAACATTTTCCATTTGAATCTTTGATTTTTGTTTTCTTTCAGTACTGGTTGCGAGTATTTTCCATGTTTTTTAAAATTTTTTTATCGAGCTACTTAAGAGATGTAAGTTTTTGAAAACTTAAGTTTTTAAGCGTAATTTTCATAAAAAAATTTAAAATTTTTTATAACGATATTACTTAAAATTTGATTTTTAGCAATGTATGTTCTGATTGATTTTTTTCAAAACTTTATAAATTAACAATATACTCAGTTGGCAGAGGCGTACCGTGTCGTCCCCTTAGTAAAAAAAAATTGTTCACAAGCAACAAAAAAAAGGTCCTCACTTTTCACACTCTAGCAAAATGAGAAATATTTTACTAACACTGTGAAAATTGCTACCTACACATTTAAATTTACTATATCAACTTAATTTCATTCACTAAAAAATGTCCTCAATTTTGACTCTCAAAATCTCTAGCAAATTAACCCTTGCGCCCGGGGTGGCCGCACCCTCGGCACCACCTTAAGTACGTTACTGTCAGTTGGACATTTTATTTTTATGGTAAATAGATAACTAAAATATTATCTAAATTATATATTTAATAGTTGTGACACTACAAATAAAATCACCCTGAAGTCATTGCATATTATGAAAATATCATTTAAAAATTTAATAAGAAATATGTCACCTAAATTTTTAAAATATTTTATCTATGGAATTTGATAAATGCAAAAAAAATATTGTGAAGCACTAACAATGTTCTTTTACTAAAAGCATAACTTAAAACAGAAAAGTTTTATTCTGACTTATATTTTTCTATTTTTTTTTTATGCTAAAAATGAAAAAAACTTTAGCATACCATATGGGGCAACAATGAATGGCATGCACGAATGTTTGAGAAAGAGTTTTTTATTTCGTTTGTGTCATTTGATGTGGTACAAAAAGGAATAAAAGAATCCTTCTGTGTTTTTTTTTTACTGTTTGTACCTTTTAAAATGTTACACCTTACGTTTTCATGTAGGTGTGGTATTTTGCTTAGCAATGCCAGTTTGTTTGTGTGTTTGAGGGGCGTACATTGCATGCTTTTGTTGTAGTTTTTGCTGTTCAAGTTTTCAAGTCATTGTTTTTTCTGTTAATGTATGGGCGTTCAAATGTTAAATCCATGATATTAAATTTAATTAATATTTTAAAATAGCGATAAAGAAAATAAAATTTTTGTAGAAAATTAAGAAATTTAAATAGGAAAAAATCAAGCCATTATAAGCAGACTTTTTGAATGATATCAATAAGAGATAGACAGGGCTCACAATAGTTTGGCCAAGAAAAAAAAATTTTCCAGGATTATAAAGTTATTCGAAACTTTGAATTCTAATTCTTTTGTAACTGCAAATGATCTGTAATTCTATAGCCTTTTCATAATACTGGCGAAAAGTGAGCCATTCTTACTGAATTTTTCGATGCTTAGTATAAATCTATAATTTATTTTTTCTTAGAGTACCTGTCAAACGTAATGCTGTTTCTAATTTGAAGGCATGATACTGTACGATTCGAATATAACTCTAGAAAGTGTAATTCATTAATTCACGTGTAATTAATCCCAACAGCAACTGTCGCCCGATTGTCTGATATCTCGTTTTTTTGTAACAGCATCTGTGTCTTACAGCGCATGTGTTACATGAGTCATATTCCATGTTAACTGTGTTTTTTGCTCCTTATTGAAAAAAAAGTGACGCTGTTTGTTCTCTTTTTTGTTATAGTCTTTCTTTATCCTTTTAGATTAAATGATTCATCAGTAGACAAATTTTGTTTTCACCCTGTAATAAATTTTGTCTTTTGTCTGAAAGTTGAATCAGTTCTTATGCTTGTGAAGGTTCCTAAAAATATGATTTATGCGTTTATTTTTAAAGAATGAAAAAAAGTACTAATCCCTTTTCATTTTCTTTTATTTGCAGGTAATTTCATGCAATTTATAAAAATCAGTAAGTAGCTGTAAGTCATATAAAAATATAATATAAGGAGTTATGGCCATCGTGGTACTGATCGTCTGTCCTTGAAATAAAAATGGGCTATTAGCGAATTTCTGAATTTTCATCAGGTTGTTAGTAAATTATTAAATAAAATTAAACAACAATAAATGGTAAGCTTAGACGACTCATCCTTATTGGAAAATAAGACATTCTAGAAAAAACATCCTGTAGTTAGAAGTTTGATTTGCATAATTATTCAATTTTCGACTGCTGTTTAAAAAAAAACATTAATATTTCGCGAAGGGCTGGTCTTCAGTCTTCAGATCATCGTCTACATTAGGGATGTTCAACTTCGTTGTCAAAACGTCGACAGCGAGTTGACTTTTATCATATGAGTTTCGCGCTAAATATATGTATGTAGAAATCCAAACGTAAACAAAACATTACCCAGTAGAAATTCGTGCATCACTGATGTAAATAAATAAATATAATTGTTGGCATTAAAAAAATGCGAAAGCATTGCATGGCTACATAAAAAAGGTTTAAACTTAAAATTCATCCATAAAAATAAAAAGTACTTTTCTGAGATTTAAAACTGTTTTTCCATGAATATGAATTTTTTTACAACAATGTTTTTTAGTGTTTCAAAATTGGCTTTAGCAGAAATTATATTTTTGACCATTTTTTTTTGCATGTTGAATTCCCACTGGGTCTCTTGCACATTTATTTGACAAACGAACCAACACATATAAGATCAGCAACTGCACGGTGGAACGAATGACTGCTCGTTTCGTTGCTCGCAATCGTGGGAGGCAAAATGGCCAACACTAGTCTACATCACTGCACGTTTAGACTTTGCGGTGGCTTAAGTTGAAACTTGTGCTCATTGAGTTAACCCGTTCTTGACAAATATTATAAAAAGTTCCGCTATAAAAATCGGTTCAGTCTTAAAAGATTCCGAGATATTCTTAAGAGAATTTTTAAATTCAGCCAAAAATAAATTTTTCAAAAGCAAAAATATTTCTATACAATAAATTTAAATTTTGCTCAACACATCGTAAACACTTGATAAAACGACCAGATTTTTGTTGCGCGGTTAATCAACTTGTTGAAAAACAGGCGCCGCCATGCCTGCAGGCAATTTTTGAGCGCACTTTCTTTTCAAAATTCTCTTCACCCCGAAAAACTAAATTTTAGGCTGACTATCATAAAAAGTAACCCCATCGCTCAATCTCACAGCAAAAGAAGTGCGCTGCATGCGATAATCGCTAGCAAGTAAAACACCATCAACGTCATCATCAACAAAGCGCAATGCAAACAGCAGCAGCAAAAACCACAACAACAACACCAACATTAAAACTTTCCGCATTTGTTTATGTCGCTTTGTTTTTGTTGTGTTTATTTTTTTAGCTTTCGGCCTAAGCAGCAGCAACATCATCATCAGCAGCAAACTTTGACTGCGTTTATGATGAGGCCGATTTTTTTTTTGTCTCTTTTATTTTCCATTTTTCTCGCTTTCTTGGTTTAAGTCTGTGATTTTTTTTTTTTGCTAACATTTTGTGCCACTTTTATTTTCTGCTGTTGTTGCTGCCGCACTTGCCGTGTTGCATTAAATGAGGCGTCGACACATTATCTCAACTTTGAGACGCAACAGTTTGCGGCTGTAACTGTGTAGAAGCGACAGCAGCAGCAGCGAAAAATGCATCAAACGACAGTCAAATGAACTGCCTTCCCGTATCTGTCTGTCTGTCTGTGCGTTTCCCACAATTAACACAACCTTTTGTGTGTGAACTCAATAGCAGCGTTAGCAGCCTACAGATGTGGAACAGTCGGTGCAACAATTTGTTATTGGCTACACTTTGCTGACTTTGGAAAGCTTTCCTTGATTTAAACTAAATTTTTTTTGAAAGAATTATGATATGAAATTTCTCTATGAAAAATTATTAGAAAAAACTTATGGATAAATGGAATAAGAGAGTTATAGCTTGATGGTCTGATTTGATCTGAATGGATTGATGATGAGTTTACTAAAAACAGAAAATTACGTCATAACTATACCATACTATACTTGGAAAAAGTTAGCCTCTTAAGTTGCCATCACCCTATTAAAATATTAACAAAAACTTTGCCGCTGTTTGAAGGACTTACATTTATTTGGGATATTAATGGCCGTTTTTATTGAAGACTCACTCGTGTCACACTACATTAAATTTATGGAATTATTTGAAAATATATCAGATGCGGATAGTACTCAAAATTGGAAAAAAATATAATTTTAAGTATTTTGCGTTTTATTTTTAAAATTTTTAAAACTCATTATTTGTAGATAGCGCTTGTTTTTGGAGGTAGGATCCATAACTTAACGATTACAATGAATAACGTAACGAACAAGAATTTTGTGTTTAGATTTTGAATGCCAAATTTTAATTTTCTTCGCATAACTTTTGTATGGATATCTTTTTTTTCTGCAAAATATCATGAATTGAAAATAAGGCAGAATAACTGGAAAATGGGTAGTAATTTTCAATTTCCGATATTTTGGTAAAAAAAATATCGATATAATTGAAAGTGTGTTTTGAAGAGGAAGAATAGTTCTTTCAGACCACATTCAAGAAATACCTTAAGAAAATTTCCGACCTATGATTCGAATCAGCGCGTCAAAAACTTTCGAAAAAGTATATTCGGTTACAGAACTAATATATTCGGTTACAGAACTAAAGATTGGACCAAATTTTGTCTCACTCATTTTATGTTTGCGTTAGAAATGAAAGCATACATCTCATATGTAATATGGTTTGCTTGAATTTTAATAAATTATGTCCCAACGTTCCATATTCCTTTACGCTATGCACTATATTAAAGACATACACGAGACATGCTATATCTTTATAAGCTCTTAATTATGTACAGTATAAAGATATATACGAGACATAAACTTTAATGTTTTTATAATCAGCCTATTATGAGCTTTAAAAATTCATATTAAAGACATTTTTGAATCTCTTTATTATGGCAAAGTATCCTTTTTATGACATTACCAAGCTATTTTAAAGACATCACTGCTTTATAAGGTGGATTTTTATCTTGATAACTTCGTTTGCTACTGAGTATATATGTACCTATATTTGAGAGATAGTTTTCAGTTTAAAATATATAGTTGGCTATATTATCAGAAGTAATACAAGTTGAAATATGATCTTTTTTAGTACAGCCAAGTGTTACGACTTTGTTAGCAAACGTTTGAGTACATAAATAATAACAAGGAATTCATTGTGACAAACAATAATTGACAAGGTACACAGAACAAAGTTTATGAAAATAAAATTAAATTTTTATATATCTCTATCATATATGTTCTTATTTTTAATATTACTATTTATTATCTATTTAGCAATCACTTTTAAAAATGTTCAATACTTATAATCATAAAATGAAAACACTATTTACTTAGCTACCAATCGAATATGTCCTCTATTTGCATTTAAAATTCAAACAGTGTTGCCAACTTTCGACACGCACGTGCTGCACACAACATAATTTCGTATTCGTACAATAGAATAAATGCAATTCGCTGCATACATTGGCTGTTACAATTCGCAATAAAAGTAAAATTAAAAAATAAAATTCTTTTGATTTCAACATGCTAGAGTACTATGCAGCAGCATACAGCACACAACGCATATTCGTATAGCACATCTACACCTTTGCGTCAACACATAAATATTTATTAATATGGCAAGAGTATGCAGCATAATAAAACCATTTTGCATTTAAATGAGACGAACAAAAAAATATTACAATGGAAGCAAAAACTTTACCGTAGCAGCAGCAATGAATTGCAGCAATTGCAGCTCATGTGTTGTGTGCTGCAGGGGTGTGTGGCAACATTGGTCATAAACAGTATAACAAAATAGGTACGGCGCAGCGCCTGGGTGTAGGGTGTGGGAGCTTAACTCGTAGCATAATATAATAAGATTTTGAGTTTAACTTTTTATTTTTTGTGCGCCCCAATGCGGTGGTTTTAAATTGTAATTAAATAGGGTATAAGAAGTAGCAGTAACAGCATTTGTTGCAACTAATTAGCGCGAAGAAAAAACAAAAAAAAAAAAACAAGATTATGGCAAAGCTACAAATAAAAACGGATTATGGTAATGATGGTTAAGTAAATTGGAAAATAATAGCGTAAACATGCTATGTAATTATACAAGCTATCTTGGGCGTATTAAAATAACGTAAAATAAATAATTGCCAAGAAAGTTGTTTTTCTTACTGGGTGGTTTTTCTATGGCTTATTATACTGAAAACGAGATCTTGGGTCAATTAAACTGAATTTATTGAAAATTAGTCAATGAAGCGAAAGTTCTTCAAAGTCGTGATGCTTTAGAGAGACACTAAATCTATCAATTAATTAAACAAATAAGTTAAGAAAGAGCTGTTGTGATTTTAGTTTTGATGGAATGGAATTACAAAATTTATCTTTCTAAGAGTAATTGGAGAAATAATTCTAAGATACAAAAAATGCCCTAACTATACTAAATTTTTATACCCTACACAGAGGGTATATTCACTTTGTCATTCCGTTTGTAACGCATAGAAGGGGGCGTGGCAGGTATTGAAAAGTATATATATTATTGATCAGCGTCACCACCTGAATCGATATAGATATGTCAGTCTGTCTGTGTGTCTATCTGAGTGTCTGTCTGTCTGTTGAAATCACGTTTACTGGAAAACTAAGAAAGCTAATTCAATGAAATTTGGCACACAGGTCACACTTTTTTGCAAGCTGCTAACACATACATATATATAAATGAGCGAAATCGGGTCACGACCTCGTCTACCGCCCATACTCTATATAAATATACCCCAGCCCTTTTTGAAAAAAGTTACTGCGATTTTGATGACTAGGTTTTAAATTTGCAGAGGCTCTAAACAGGGCGTGGCACATCCCTAAATTTTAACTTTTATAATGCCATAGCTCGTAAACCGTGCAAGATATTGGGATGAAATTTAGTACATCTTGAATTGTGGCTTAAGTGGGCGGAATTGGAAAAGTGGGCGTGGTACTTTTTAACAATTAAAAATTTTGATTTCGTCTAATTCAAAATTGGCACATTCGATTTTCATAACAATTTTAGGGATGATACTACTGAGAGCAATCATCAATACAAGCTTTGTTAGTATACTGAAAAAAAAAGGTTGAAGGGCGTGACACAGCCCACAATATTTATAAACGTTATAGTATGGCAGATATACAGGTAAGCCTCCTACAACGCGGTGAATAGGTTCCTGAAAAACTCCGCGTTGTAGCGAAACCGCGTTATAGGAAACCGCGTTGTGGGAGGTTTAACTGTACTTGCTAAAAGGTATCCTCTTACCTTACGTAAATTTGGCACATAAAACCGGTGGGCGGAATTGGAGAAGTGGGCGTGACATAGTTGGTTTTCTGCATTTCTATTCTATTTTTTTCAACATTTTCCACACTTGACTTTTCCAACTTTTTAACTTTTCCCAACATATTTCATTTGTATATTTTCCACTTTTTCAACCTCTTTCAACTTGATTCGACATTTTTTTTATTTTTTCGACTTCTTCATGAATTTTGAATTGTTTCAACATTTTTCACATTTTTTCGACTTTTTCAATTTCTTTTAACTTTCTGCAATGGTTTCCATATATTTTAGGCTTTTTCAACTGTTTCAACACTTTTCAACCTCTTTGAACCATATAACTTTATTTTCAACTTCTTCAACCTTTTCAACGTATTTTTAACATTTATTTGGAAAGTACTTTCAGTGCAGTATAGAGTATATGAGCCGAAGATAACACCTTTACTAGTTATATTTTTGCTTGTTGACATATACGTCTAAAATTAAGACTCCTTTCTGCATTCCGTTCTCGAAATAAAGACTCTTTAAATGAACCCTGCCTAATAAAATGCTTATATTTCCATGATATAACAGATTTAGTTGATTTAGTTGTCTATAGCCAATTTTGCATTTGGTCTAATATTTTGCAGGTAACTTAAGAAAAGAATTAAAAAGGAAGAAAATCCAAGACACTTGCTTTTGAGCTCACTAGTATCACGAATATGCACTTTGCGTCATTTGAACTACTTGTAAATACGAAATGATTTCAATTGGAATTAATCACTTGAGGCTTTACAAAAAAACTAGTGAATAAATTTCCCAGCTTTTACTTTTGCGGCCAATATGATTTTCACTTGTTTTATTGAAAACAAAACCATTTCATTGATAACGTGATTGGCATTTATTTTAGTTTTGCTACTTGCAGTACAAAATATGCAAATAATGCGGCAAATCGACATAGATTTTTGCACACTCACATCTACAAATAAACGCAAATTGCATATAAACTCGGCCGCATGCAACTAAATTACTTTGCGCTGCATGTCGCATTAGACTGATTCGAATTTGGACATTTTTTTCAAGATTTTTCACTTGCACACTTTGTTTATGCAATTGAAGTTTTTAATTTTTATTGTAAGAGGTTGCTCATCAAACTTATTTTTTTCCAAATAAAAATTCAATCAATTTACTTAAAATTTGTTTATCTGTCAATTGCTTTCATAGGAAAAGTATAATTTAATTCGACTTAAATAAGAGTTGTGGCGCTGCAATAACAAAAAAAATCGAATCAGTCTAATGCCGCATGCAGCATGCAGTCTTTTTGCTGCAGTTAGTTTGTTTGTCATTTTATTCACAGTCAGTTTTTTTTCGAACAGTTAAATAAGCAAACAAAAATCATTCGATATGGTAGACTTACTGAAGCTGGTTTTTAATTGAAAATAAATATGAGTTAGAGAGAACGAACAAAACAAAAGTGATGGAAATAATAAAAATAAAAGTAAGAGATTATGTTTTCGATTTCTCTTGTAGCAACTGCTGTTGTTGCTACCATATGATTTGTTATATCATACAATTTCACTGAAAACCCAGTGAAATCATTGATGGCTTTGAATTTTTCACGAGTGTACTGAGCTTAAAATCGGTACCTACAGGAAAAATGATTTATATGTATATATCGATATTTGATATTAAAACATCGATTCATAAAAAAATCGCTATTTTACTATATGAAGACATCCATATATTGGATATAATTAAATAGTGTTCTACTTAAATATATTCAGAATTGTATACTTAAGTAGTATTCATATTAACCTAAAATAAAATCAAATAAAAATAAGATTACCAAAAATATATAATCGATCCAATTAAATCCATTCAATCGTTCAAGCAGATATTAGATCTAACCCAATAAACAACACTTTAACTTCGAATTATGACCATAGTAAAATCTACCAAAATTTGTAATAGTAGTTAATAAATATTTTAAAAATCTATCAACCAAATACGTTTATTTGAAGGAAACATTATCTTTTCTGAGTGTACTAAAAATTAGTTCATTATAATTTTAGTACTTTTCAAAGTACAATGCATTAAAAAAAGTACAATTGTGCAGAAAGTGCCATCACTGAGTGAAATCGAAATGATTTGTATAAAATTGTTTTGGATTGTATTCGGTTATGCTTTTTATCATGCGAATGCATGCAGTTGTTGTCCCATTGATTTTTAATAAAAACTGAGTTTTATTTACTACCAGCGGCACAATTCTTCGAAAATTTAACGATGACAGGTAACTTACTTTTATTGTGCGTTACATTCGATTCGATTTCTTTTCGTTTTTTTTGTTTACTTTTATTAAACTTTCGATTTCATTTTAAATGTTCAAATTTCTTGTATCACATTAAAATTATGAGTTCAAGAAAGCTGAAGAATAGTGCCGCTTTCAAGCAAATTACAGAATCAAATTTAGTTAAAATGCAATCAAATAAATTATGTATTATCAAAACAATTTGAAAATAAAATTTGTAAATAAATTTAATTCAAAATAAATCAAGGATTGTTCCAGGAATTGAACCCGGTAGCGCAGCGATCCAGTCCAGTATTATAATTCAGTTAAACAAAATTAATTACTGCGAAAGCACGCGCCAATATACCCCTTAAAATTATTTTATAGAAAACATTTATAATCGCGCTGTATTCAAATTGATGACGGAAACCAAATAAAGTTCAGAATATTGGCATCTCAAAAACCTTTTTCTTGCATGGGGTATCTTCTCTTTTACAGCGTCACCATGTGTCATTGACAGCCCCCTAGCGTTGCTGATATGATGTCTATTACAACGATTGGACGATTGCACGTCCCCAAACAACAAAAAACATATCAACTGGTTGCATGAAGTAAGTCAGTGGAAAAAATGTAAAGGAAAAACTTTGAAATAACAATTTTGTAAATATCCAACGACATAAATGCGATAGTGCTCTACGCGTAAGTGTAAGAACATGTTGCTGCAAACTCTTAAAACTGCTCTGATGATGGCAGCGCTGTTGATGACAGTTTTGTCTTCATCATGTTTAAAAATTGATATTGATGAGACACGCGTCAATGTGTAAATGTTAATGTAAAAACAGCAACATCACCGACAGCAACAAAAATGTATGACGACAATGACAACTTCGACGAAAATTATGTACATGCATCATGGGTTAATAAAAATGGAAGTGTCAACAACGTAACCAACTACAATAATAAAAGTTGTCGGTTTGTCTTTTGTGACGTAGAATTCATATTAACTGAACAGTCAAATTAAATTAAAATAGGTCGTGGAAAGATGCATCCTCTTTTATATGTGTGTAAAATGATATAGTTTGGATACAAAATCATCAATTTCTTTGAATGAGCGGTTTTCTAAGGTTAGCTACCATAGTGAATATTAAGCTACTAAACAGTAACGTTTTAAAGATAATACAGGATCCATCAATTGATCTGTTACTAAATTTAAGCGGTTGCTGAAGTCAAGCTATTCATGCTATTACGCTAAAATTTAATTAAGGCTGTGCAACGAGCCGAACTTGTTCGAACAAACTCAAAACTCACGAACTTTTCACAAAATTTCAACACCAAACCAAGTTCGTTTGGTTCGACTCAACTCAATTCGTTTAGTTCGCTGTGTTTGCTCAGATTTTTCAGGCAAGAAATCGATGTGTTTTCATCTCCTTTACAACATTGGTCTTAATATATTTTTCTACTTGTGATTTACTTTTCGAGTTATTACGAAAAATCTTTTTTGTCGGCCTCTCACTACCAGCCCCACCACTATTCAGGCGCCTGACGCTTATTTCGATTATCAGCTATACTTATACTATCATTTGAAAAAAAAAAAAAATTAAGTGGGAGAAAATTGCTTCGAAAAATGCAACGCTGCCTTCCGTACTAATAACTCTTTCGGCTCCTACTAAGATGTGTCCGCAAGTTGTGAAAAGACGCTCGCTGGTAGTTTGAGATGCGGCAATATGCAAAACTAATTTGGACCTTGGAAAGGACCGTTTTCGATCCATTTTCGGAAAAATTTTATTTTGTTTCAATTGATTTTTAACTACAGTGGTGTAGTGTTAATATTGTAGTGGACATTTTTAATAACCATTTTGACCACTTAGTGCGTCCTGAGCGATTTGCGGAATTTATTGCTGTAAGGATATTTTTCTTGACCTTTAGAGTAACCCAGAGGTGGTCACTCCATAAGTGACTACTCATCTAAGCTGTTCACCGCGAGTCTCTTTGGGTCACTTGGAGTCACAGAATTGAGTGAAAATCGCGATTTTGTGGTTTGCGTGGTTTTGAAATTTATTTCGGTTTTTGATAGTTAAAGCTATTGGCCTTTATTTTTCATGAAACTTGGTTTTAAATACACCATTTTAAGGGAATTGCTATGGAAATAATTCGTTTTGGTGTTAATGTAATGTAATGACATGAGGAGCGATTTAAATTTCGAGACAAGCGCTATCAGCATAAACTTAAGTGCTCTTAAGCGGTTATATGAGTTACTAGACCTAGTCTATATGTTTAAGGTAATCTTGCTGTAATTTATTTAACTTTTAAAATAATTTTAATTTTTGCATATTTAGTAAATTGCTTTAGTTCTTTTTGTGGTGATACAAAAAAAACAAAAATTAAAGTAACACTTTACACTTTAACACTGCCAATTGTGGCTCTGACACCACAACAATTTCTAGTATGTTTATGCACGGAAATACCTACATACAACCCACTTTATAAGCGCACATTCGCAAATATTGTTCATATCTACATACGAGTATATAACATTTATAAAATTCTTTCCTACTCTTAACAAACCGTATACAGGAAACGGAAGTTGTTCAAATAGCAGGTTCAACATTCATTCATTTTAACTTCATGTTCATCATTTTCGCATGATATTTCACATGTCAAAAATAAAAAATAAAAAAAATAGTTAAATACTCGTATCATAAAAAACATACAAAAAAAAGGACTCTTAAAAAGAGGCACAGCTGAAAATTCACTTTTTTTTTGTGTTATGTTTTTCAGCTTATTCCACCACAACATTTTGCAATGGTTTTTCCCATCTTTTTAAGTATACAGTATATGAATGTATGTATGTATTGTATATTTACCTATACATTGTAGGAATTTGCTTTTGTTAAAGGCACCACGGTTTTTCCCTTTTATGACTATATTTTGCTTTTTCATTTTAAAATATTTCACTTGATTGCTTTGCATAGTACTAAGCGAATAAAAATGTCCTTGGGTAAAGCTTCTTATATATATTTTTTTGAGTTCAGAACGTCGGCTCGTACCAAGGGGGGCAAGGGTGGACAAGGGGGGCTTTTCCCCCCACGCGTCTCATTCGGTTGCAAATTTATGTTTTTTGGAAGGAGAAAAAGAAAAACTCATGCTATTGGAATTGCATTTGTTCCCCCCCCCTCCTCCTCCCACGCATAGCCGGTTTGGTACGAGCCTGTTAGACCGCTTAAATGTAAATATAGTTAAACTCATAGCTTGATTGAATTTGATGAAAAAAATTTACAAGAGGATCCTTTATATTAGTTAAAAAAATATTGTTTATATTTTATTATAAATTCATTGATTCCAATAGTTAGCTAATTTTCTTAGCTTTATAATGAAATTAATCTCAATTTTATATCTTTAACAGAACCGGAGTTATGAATTTTTGAAAGTGAGTCTCCAAGCTAAAAATCGCGAAATTCTCAAAATTTGAATTCGCTCTATTTTGAAAAAAAAAATTTTTTTAAAAAATTCTCGAATACGTATCTCTTCGTATTTCGATACAGAACCCATAAAAAAAATTTCAGCCAAATCAAAAATACGTCGTCCAAAATGTGTTCGGTTTGTAAAAGACTGTCCCATATGTGAGTTTCAACTTAAGAGTATGTAATATTTCCTTCAATTAGTTAAAGTTGAAAGATAACGCTAATGAGGAAACATTAAGAACATTATATATAATCAATATTAATGTTAATGGTTCACATTCAGATGGTATGGCATGGTAGGAACTAAAATTGATGTCAGCAAATGTCAAACGTTAAAATAAACGCAGAAAATCAATGTCAACTTCCGTTTTCATGCTGTAAATTGTCGTAATTGCTTTGTAAATCAAATTTTATGTTGTTTGTAAACAATAAATGACATTGCCATATATGGGAAAATACAATAATGATAAACACACAAACACATTTCCAACATTGACTGACTAATGGCTTGTACGTATGTTGTCTTTGAAAAAACAACAAAAGCAAGCATAACATGATTTTGATGGGTTTCATCCTGGGTTTTACCTTTTAATGCCATATAGTTGTAAAAAAAGAAAAAAAAAAAAACAATGGCTTTGTAAAGAGAAAAATGGATTGGAAAAAAGAGCGGAAAGTAAGTAGGCTAAATCGAATAGTCCCTCCCACAACATCAACATATGAAAGTTTGAGTACCTACATACATCAGCTGCGCCACCAATATTCAAACTCATCGTTGATATAGGAAAATGTATGAAAAATTCCATTGTTACTTTTCTGCCTCCATGGCCTTGGTAATGGCATGATTACATTCCTAGCTTTATGCATCTTCCATTCGCTCTTTCATTTATTCATTGAAGTCGTTCGTTTGTTCGTTTGGGCTGTGCCTACCCTGTCCGCCTTTCAAATAAATAATGAAGCGCATTATTTGTTTAGACACCATTTTTGTTGCTTGCTTCATTTCCTTAACACATACATTCTCACTCCGCCTTTCCGTAGCGCGCGTTACTAGTTGTAGCTCTGTAGTGAAGGGATTTTCCCAATTTTTACCATACCATAAAAAAACACGTTAAACAATTTTTTCCTACTTTTATTCCAATGTTTTCTCACATTTTCTCTACGTTCCCTCTGCTATTTAGTATTTTTTTTCTAGAGTGACTACATTAATAACATTTTGCATGTGTTGGTAGGTTGGAAAACTGGTAATAAAATCGGGGGAAATTTTCAACAGTTTGTATTTAAAGTAGTGATGTAAAATGTTTATATGTTTATTCAGCGAAGTATTCGATCCATGAAAAGTACTGCAGGTTCAAAACTATAATTACTTCAGTCGGATTAAATCCCGCTATTAACATCATTAGAATCCCGATAGTAGATAATCTATATACATATAATTTAAGCTATGGTAATTGATGTCCGCGCATCTTGCAAATCTACTAGGAATGTCTTTAGTTTAATTCGTTAGACGCTTTGTCTCAATTTCCAATAAAATTGATCACAATATTTCTATTTTAATATCAAGCTATTGAAGCTATTAAAATTGTTGAACTGAACAGAATAATAATGGAATTTACTTTGAAATGGCTTTATTCTACTTATCTACGCAAATGTTTTCTGATGACGTATGATATATGTCTAATATTGATAAATAAGTGTAAGAATATGCTAATTTGAAGGTAATGAACCATATCATACTGTTCCTTTATTCGATACTCATAAGAGTTAAATTCTACTCATCACTAATAGAAAGTACCTTAACGCGCTACAATTTCCCTACAGTTTTTACATAAGGTAGGAGAGTATGATGAATAAAAAAAAAAATAGAAAACACCAAAAAAAAAAAAAAATGTGTTTGTCGTGCATTTTTCTCCATTATGTTGGGATTAACCTGTAAAACCCTTTCTTTGCTACTCCCGAACCATTCTCCAATACAAAGACTTTTTCCCTCTTTTATACTCGTGTTATGTGTGTTTTTTTGTTGGTTCTGTCATTGTTTGTATTTTGCTTTTAAAAAAAATATAAGGCACATCGGTAAAATGGTAATTGACGTTGTGGAAAAATACACAGAAGTGGGACGGAGGGGCGGGGATTTAAAAAGGCATATACTCTAATAAAAGAAGAAATAAGCCATTACCAGCAAATGACTTCACTAAAAGCAAAATAATGAAAGCGTAATAAAAATATAGGCAATGGAATCATCTCTCTAGGATCTACCGTCAACTTCATTTTCTTCAACGATAAGTGGAAAAAGATATTATGATTTTTATTATGATTTTCTAATTAGAAGCTTAATATACTCTTAAGTAGTATTTAGAATACAAATAATTGCAAGGCTAATTTTTAATGTCGAATATAAATTTAAGCTTTTGCAACTTATGTTATAGCAAGCACCCCGTTGCGAGAGAACGCAGTCTTGCGTATGCTTCGACTGCGCAACCCTAATCTTCCAACTAACAACTGAAAGATTAGGAAGTTGGAACCTTCTGTCGGTCCATCTATGCAGTGTATGGTTCTGTTAAACAAAGAGTCTCTGTGCCCGAACTTCAGGCGGCAGTTAAAGATGATTCAATATGGTGACGCTTAGTTAATCTTTTTTCGAACGTCAATAATATATTATATATTTAAAAAAAAAAAACCAAGAGCGGTCGTCTTAAAAAAATATATTTCATATGTTTGCTTTGTACATTGACAGATATAAGATCCATCATTTGAACATCAAGCGAGACACAAAATAGTTTCCTCAAAAATGTTTTTGCAGCCCATTTCATTTGCCATATTTTGAAAATTTCGATCTGCACTTGTAAAAATGTTAACAATATACCAAAAAAAAAAAATTATGAGAGTAGTTTTATGGTGAAATTTTCTGAAATACTTTTTCAATTGACCTGTGGCTTAGCAAATAAATTAATGAAACCCAATTTAAAGTCCGCTTTTAGTACTTGAGGCCCCAATTTTAGCATGTACATATGTGAACTGGGCTATGAAAAGAGGGCTTAGGTGTCAAAAAAGAATAATTTTCTAATTTTTTGCCTGTTCGGATAAAGTTTGAGACGCACTTTCACATGCTCTTTCAACTTGTTTTCGCACGTAAGCCCCTTTTTCATAGACCAGGTCGCATATAGGAATTGGGAATTCTTTGTTGGCTCCTTTTTGCTATTTTCTATCAAATTTTCCTGTACAAATAGTAAGAAATAAAATTTTTGTTTTAAGGTAAGTCCTTGTAGTCCGGTGGCCTAAGTTTCTATATACAGTGAAATCTCCCGATAATTCGTACCTCGTTAATTCGATAATCTCAATAATTCGTAACAAAGTGTTGGTCCCTTGAAAAAATCGCTTTAATACGTAAAAATTCCATAAATTTTGGTCCCCTCGATAATTCGTATTTTTTTTTTCAATAAAAAGTCTGTTTAACCTCTTATGAATCGTTATTGGATTTGACTACCTCATATTATTCGTAATGCAAAACAAAATTCTATGGAACTTTTGTTTAAAAAAAAAATCAATTATAGTAGGCAGCTAAGGCTACGCTTACCGTTCTTTTTTTTTTTGATGAAATTTTTTGTGTTTTTCGTGGTCAGAGATGTGTAAAAAAGAGAGTGTATGAGTGAAAAAAACCTTTTAATTTATATTTTTTCTTATTTTAACCTTGTTAAATCAAAATTTCGTTAATTCGCATTGTCCGTATTTTAACCTCGTTGAACTGAACACCTATGTAATTCGTATATAATTGCTGGTCCCTTGCGGTTAGGAATTATCGGGGTTCTACTGTAATTTTTATCGATCAGGGGACGTTGAAATTTTGGAAACTCTAAGTAATATACCATGAATAACATGAGAAAAACAAACAAACAATTTTATCGTGTCTGCCTTTAATCTTAAAAAATGTGTTTATATATTAAAAAATGTGTGTATACACAGAACAGCTAAACGCAAGAGGCAGACGTTCTTTTTATTGTGCTTGAGAGTAATTAAATTTTTTTCAAATTTTTATGCCACATAAAAAGTTAAGTGATTTTATCGTCAGGCAGATTGCGATCGTGATAAAGATTATGTTATAAGAAATGAGAGAAACAACGTCTGTCACTTAATAATTGCTGTATTTAAAAGTTACAATATTACAAACATGTAAAAAAATTGTGTACTAGATCAGTTTAATGCGTCTGCCTCTTAGCTGACTGGTTCCCTTACTTATAAAAAAACATTAATATAGAGTAGGCAAACGATTCTAGCGCCGCATTTTCGAAGGCAGATGTTTTTGCGCTATTAAGGTGCATATTATTAAAGATATATAAAACTAAAACCGTGAGAATTTTCGTTATCTAAAATTTACTATTTAATTTTTTCGGTCATTTATATTAAGTTTTTTTATTTTTCTAGCTGTGTATATGGGAAATTCCCCGCCATATAGAACACCATGTTGCTTTTGCATCTTTGATTTTCGTGTTAATTTTTTTTCTTTTAGTACTGGTTGGGACCAGCTTCTCCAATTTTTTTTACTTCCCTTTTCTCTCCGAAATATCGTTAAATAAAATTTTTTTCACAGGTCTACATACAGATATGCATCAGTTCTAATAACTATGGCAGGATAGCTGGAAAACTTAAATTTACGATACCTTGGAGAAAAAAAAAACAGATATCGATATAATTCAAAATGGGTTTTGAAGAGAAATGGTTAAACTTTTCAACTAGATAATTAAACATATTCGGAAAACTCAACCCCATGTAATTTGAAAAGCAGTGACCTACACGTCTGCCTCTTGTATTTTTAGCTTCTAGCAGCAACACTGAAGACAACGAAATTCTGAATGAAAACGTTAAAATTAACATTTGCTTGTATCAAAAATGTAGCAGTGTGAACGTCTGCCTTTTATAATTCGGTATCTATGTTATGTCCTTAACATAATGTATTAGAGGCAGACTTCATAAAATAATTAATAAATTTTTTTTTTGCAGCAAGGCAAAATTTTTCTTTACAAATGTCTAACTTTTTAGTTTATATTATGAATTTGCTAAAATTTCATGCAAACCCTAGAAATTCTATTCGTATTAATCGTTATTTGAACTACACTATCTAAAAAGAAATAGTCTCGCCCAGGGTAAATTATATTTCCGTCGTACTTCCTATTAAATAAAAGCACATGTCCTCGTTTATTTATGCTGCAGCATTAAATCTCTTGCAGGAAATGAAGTAAGTCATACAGAAAAATTATGGCTGTTTTATAATTTTACACGATCACTTTATTGTTGCAACACTTTGAAAAATTAAATGAATTTCCATAACCTTGGGCCATATTGCGGATAATAATGTCAGTCAGTCATACAATGGAGCAACAAAAAGAGCATTAGATTTTTCACATGCTATGAGCCAGCTAAGCTAAGCTCCACAAAAGGCAGGATATGCAACGGATGTTAAGTAGAAGATGCAACATCCTTAATTTGCATGTAACACCAATAACAACAATGACGACAACAAAAATAAAAACAACAACAATAACGTAAAGAAGGAAACTACTATGTACGACAACGACAACGACATCAACTCGAAAGGTAGTTGAAGTGCAGTCGTCTTGCTGTTGCCTATGTACTTGAGCTTGTAAGTGCATTCAATGATGCATGTTGTTTGCTGCAGCATGCAAGACGGCGTTAAAGCAGCTTTGAAAAATTTCCAACTCAGTTAGCTGTCGAGTACAAAAACAGATGTAAAGAAAATTTATATCGTATGTACTATGCAGAATATTGTAAAAAATTATTTATACATAAACATGAGTAAAATTGCATTATTGTAATAGCGTTGCATGCAACATATAACAGCACAAAGAAAAAAACTGCAGCACATAGTGAGAATTTCATGGAAACTTTTGCAGTTGGTGTAGTATAGGATTGCCAGTTGAGTGCAAAATAAAATATCATGTAAAACAAAAAGTTTTTAGGCATACGAGGAAAGACTTCCGACCCAAAAAAAAAATAAAGATTTTTGTAGGAACAAATTTCTTCAAAAACGACACTCAGACAGTTGGTGGCAAAAAAAATTCGATTAACTTATTTTAGTATCAAAATGCAGTTCTCATTAGTGGCATGAATGGAAAAAGTTGAACGAGGTTGAAAGATGTTGAAACAGTTGACAAAAGCTGAAAGTGTCGAAAAAATATGGAAAATATTAAAAAAATAGAAAAAGAAATGAAAAAGTCCAAAAATGATATGCCCACTATTTTACCTAATTTTGGTTGAATAAATTACATGTATTCGATACTGGCAACCACATACAACAAATTTTTTCAACATCTTGTTATGGGAGGTGCCACGCTCAGATATAAGGTATAACTGAAGAATTTTTTTTTAACTCGTTTAATAATATTCTTGTTGATTATGTACATAAAAATAAACAGGTTAGGTTTAACCTACACAGACCTGTCTATGTGCAAGAACTTTAAGGTCAAAGCCATTAAAACAGCCTTCTACTCCCAATTAATCAGACAAAAGTTCAGTCTGAACAAAACTTATTAACAAGATTATTTTCGAAAGAAGAAAATATAAAAGGACTCATATGTGATGATGTGATGTGTTTTTTTTACACGGTTACCCACTTAAAAAAATTTTTTGTAGGACAAATATCAAAAAATGTTTTTTTTTGTGAATATCTCGTTTCCTATTGATCAGCCTCTTATTATATCAAGCAAAATTAGTAGATTATGAGATTTTCGATGCAAAAATGATCTGCGTAGATTTGAAAACTAATGGAAAAGTTAGCTATGTATGTCGCTATAAGTTAGCTCACAGATATCGATATTACTATTAAGTTTCTTAAAAATAATTTAGACAGAGAAAGGTTGATAAGTGATATGGACATGTTTTTAAAACTCTTAACTTGAGAGGCTGTAACCTTATCGCAAAAATACGATTAAACTGGAAGAGCTCATTCTAGAACTCTTGTGCCTTAATTGTCGGCTTAAAGAGATTCCCGTTCGAATAAACGAAGTTTTTCCGTTTTCTGTCGAGTAAGAACATATATGTGATCTCTTATTGATTGATATCTTAAATAATTTTTCTGACATTTTTATCTCGCAAAAAGCCAAAAAAAATCAAAATCAAAAAAATCGAATCCGATTCCTTGGAATTGCATTAAAATTATTTAATCTTAAATTTTGATTTCTGGAATGCAATTGACAAAGAACTAATTCTTTTTCCTTTGTAATTAAAAAATTCGATTCAAAATTCTCCGAATGAAATTAATATTTTCCAAACTTTGATTCCACGGAAATCGGAATTGACAAGTATAATTTCCTACTCAACTATGATGGAGAGAAGACTCTTTTTCATATATAAAAAGTTTACTATTTAACAATTTAATATGCCATATTAATGATTTTATTGTTAAAATGAATAATAAAATGACCAGAGGAAATTTCTATATTTCTATTGTGAAATTTATACCTATAGCTAAACATTTTCGGAAGATCTTTCTCTCCCTCGCGATCAGTTGACTCACTCGGGTCACACACGATCTGTCTGGCACTCAACTTTTGTTAAGACTGAGTTTCTACCCGGTAAATAGGAAGGGTGATTGTAGCGAAATTCCATTTTTTGTGACCTTTGACCTTGAATATTTTATAATATTTGCTGTCCTCATACAATAAGTATGAGTGTGACTAGAAGAATTAAAATAAGCGCGATTTTTGATCAAAGTTTTGGGCTATTCATTGTGAACTGCGTGATTTTTTTGTTAATCGAATCAGTTTAATGCCTCATAATAATCTATAGCATAAAGTACTTGAATAATAATAATCTGGCAACTCTGATATTGCAAAAAGTCAGTTAGTAAAAAGACCGCATCATACGATATTTGCGTGTGTCAGCAGTGGGAACAACTAAAGTACGAGGTATGCATCCATAGCAGATAGTAACTGTGGGAATTTCAAACTAAAACTGAAGTATAGGGTATGCTATGTTACAAATTGCCACAGAAACAATTTGCAAAGAAAGGGGGAAAATATAATTAAAACAACTGCGACTACACTGTCAATGTCAGGTAAAGATGCGCGTGATGTTGCATAAATATCTAAGCAAAGTGTTTCAAGTGCAATAGCTGATGGAGAAAAAAAAAAAAATTAAAACAACATTTTAAATGAAAAATCTAAAATTAAATTGGTTAAAAGCTTTGCACAAAATGTGCTTTTACTTAAGCTTAAAATGACTTACCTAATTGAAAACATTTCTAAAAATACTCAAGTAGTTCTTACTCGATTTATGTTGAGATCTGAATAAATTGCTTTGCAGAGAGTTTCTTTTGATACAGTTAGAGCGTAGTTTCTATTAAAAACCATTGGTATTTTTGAGTAAAAGTAATCGTTTGTTATATTTGATTTAAATTTTTTTTCGGTCAAGTCTTTTAACATTTTTTTGAATGAATTGGGCTGATGAACGAAAAGACGTAATACTGACATATTCTCAAAGGAACTAAGTAGCATATTATAAAACTGTAGTACGTTTTCCTCAGTCCTGACCTTAGAGAGTGTCAAAACCAGATTTTTGTCAAAAAATGTTTGAAATTATATTGACGGATTTGATCTTTATTCAAATTCCTGTCCGTAGAGTAAGTGAGATACTATTTTCTTAATATTGTATAATAATTTTTCTTATGTTTATAAAGTAAACTTAAATTGTGAAACCACAAAGTAATAACTTGTCATATTCTCATTATAAAAATAACATAAAAACTTCCTTCGTGTAGAAAAGGTGAAATTTCTTAACTCCGGCACAATAAGTTACGCTGCATTACTCCTACGATATTAGTTATGATAAAGTTAATATTTTTGATCGAAATTTGAAGTCAAACTTCAAACGAATCCATCAAAACAACAATAAAAGCGAAAATTAACTTTTGTCTTCGAAAATGGCGAAGGAACACAAATTTAATTAAATCAGATTATGATAATTTTCAAAATTGTTCATGCATACTAAATGCTTTTGGTAAGAAAAGGAAATACGTTAATAAGCCCACATACAAACTTAAGTGCCACACATTTAAAATTTTCGTGTCTGCTTGCTATAGTGCTTGTGAGTGTGTGTATGTGTGTGCCTATCTATATATCTGTGCTGTGCGCGTGGAAAAGTTGCGTTTTAACCTGATTCTCTGATTTTATGATTTCATTTAAAGCAACTTCGACAGCCAGCCAAATTCAGCGACGATGTCAAAGAAACGCGTGAGTTGCTTGGGTGCACACCAAAAAACTTAACGAACAAAATCAGAAAGTCAAATTAAGAAAATCATCGTTGCCTGATGAAGAAGCAGTCAAAATTAGGTGAAGCAGAAGAAGAAGTTGCTAACACATCAGACGCAGAGCAGCAGCTCTATGAAGTCAATAGTAAAGGGTTCAGATTAAGGGTTGATTACGAGTTGATAGCAGTTTATTTAAACTGAACATACAGACATTTGAAATGCGTATCCATTTAATTAATTAATGTGAGTTGCACACGTCAAGCAAAAATCGGATGGGTGCTTTTCACAGGTGTATCGCGTAGTGTGGCATTAAACTCATGAATTTCAGCAATGTAGCGGCGTTACTTCAAAGAACTTTTACAAAAACCAATCAAGTTGATTTCGTTTCATTTTCTGGCGTTTTAAATCTGTGAATATATCAGCTAGCTAGCTTGTTGTTTTATAATTTTTAGCTGTTGGTACGGCAAGTGATGTCGTCGCCGCCATGTAAAGTGAATATGCAAAATATTTGCATTGAAAGTTTGAAAAAACCCCAAGAGGGCTAAACTTTTGCATGCAGGAATTTAAATAGAATGCTCTAGTGCAGCTTTGGGATAAACTGTAGTTTTTTCCTGTTTAATCATAGTAGGAATTGAAAATAAGAGTGACCGTTCTGAAATAGTTAGTTTTGGAAAAGTTTTCTTTCTTACATATACGTTAACTGGAGATAAAAGCTATTAATGGCCGTTAATTGGAAGTATTTTTACACAATCAAATAAAGTTTATACAATTTATGGTAGAAGTAAGGTACTAAGTACTTTGTAGAAATTAATTCAATATTGCTGACCAGTGACCAAAAATAATGGTTATCAACTTTTTTCAAAAAATCTTTTGCATATTAACAAGTTTTTTGGCATTTTGAAACTAACGGCTAATTTGTCATCATCGTATGTCATTTCCTATCAGGTCATCTTCGTTATTAACAACTTTTTTTTTTTTTTTTGGTTCAAAGCTAATTAAATGAGCTTGCAAGCAATGCTCTTGGCTACGCTTCGAGTTGGCGTAGGTGTCAAGCAAATGGCTGCCATCCTATTTGGTGTGAGTTAATAAAAAACAAAAATAAAACAAAAGAGAGTGCTCGTAGGGATTACATGGATTATTGATGTAAGAATAATCTAGTGTAAGTACGCGTGCTTGTATGTACTACCGCATAAACTATAATATAATGCGTTCATTTCAGAACTTGCTGGCAGCGTTGAGATTTAACCTGAACAAAAAAAAAAAAAAACTAATTAGGTATATAATTTGTAAAACAAGTAACTTTTAATTGTTTTAGTTTTAGTGGTAGTGAGTAAAAAGTTGCAATAAATTGTTGAAGCCACTCACAAAAAATGTTGATGTTGTTGAAAAAAAAAATAATAGTAAATAGTTAACATGAGTGTTGCGCTTGGGTTACCGACAATATTTCAATTTTAGATCTTGTGGAAGTGGCGGTAGACACATAGTATTAAAAGCCAAACAAAAAAATTATGCTGAATAAATTTTTTATAAATTTGTGTCTAATGGCTTGTGAAAAACTGTCCAAAACTTTAGAAAATTGAAGTCCTACTTTTCTGAATAATTAATTAAAATGCTGCAAAAATAGCAATCATAAATACAAATCGCTGGGAGAAGGCTTTCAGATTTTGTTCAGTTTGCATGTCAAAAAAAAAAATTCCTATCATCAAATATCTGTTTAATAAAAGGATGGGTTTTTTCTTTCCTATACCATTTTATTTCATTAATTTTGGTTAAATTTGGAACTTAGGGCCTCTTTATGTAACACGATTCGTCTCGTTTCGTCTCTAATTTCCAAGCCGAAAAGTATGCTAGTACAATTCTTATATTTGTGATTAACTATTCATTAAGCATAGGCTAGATTATTTTGTTTTCATTTATGTAAAATGCAGTAGCATACTTTCAGGCTTGAAAATTAGAGATGAAACAAGACGAATCGTGATACATAAAAAGGCGCTTAAAGCTTTGTTTATTAGGCCAAGCATGATATCAATTTGAGTCAATTGAAGACATTTAATGGGATCGAATATATATTTGGTAATTCTATTTCTACTTGATTTTACTTCACATTAACTTGAATACTATACCTCCTGTTCGGTGCATGATTTATTGATTGTGTAAATACCAACTATATCCCATATGAAGATCTGTCGATATGGGAAAATATCGACTTACTCATAAATCGATATCGGTTTTCTGATCATCGGTTTTAACTTAAACGTATACGTTAGCGACAAAACAATATTTCTTCCACCAAATATATGATTCGCTGATTATTACCATGTCAATGTTTGCAACAAAATGTTATTATTTTTTTCAATCAAGTATTTATTTGGTAATTATAACCAAATATATGATTCGCTTAGTATAATAATATAAATTTTATTAGTTAATTAATACCAAATATATGAATTATTCAATATTATTACTCGATTCGTTGGTATGTGTGGCATGGCGGCTATATCAAATTTATTATGGGTTAATTGTTACTAAATCTCGATATATACAAATATATTGTTTCTCTGTGAAGTGGCTTATAGCAATACCTTTTTAAACTGGGCCAAAAGTTTTTATTGTATTGTTCACTATCAGTTATTTGTTGCTCCAGAAATAAGCATTAAGCAATGATGGAAAATTAATAGAAATATACCATAGAACTAATAATTAAATTTACTTTAAACCGAAAATGATATTTTCATAAAATCACCCGCATTTTCAACTGTTTTTATAATCGGATATATATTTCTTTCTACCCTGAGCTAAAATATTTATAAAAAATATATTTTATTTATTTTTTTATTTAATATTTGTTAACCAAATAGTTGCTTGACCAAAAGCGCGCCCGCCATTTCGAGAGTGTTATGCAAACAAAGTATTTGGGTCAATTTCACGCTATTTTTGCAAAAATATAACAACACGGAAGAAGCGGTAGAAGAACAAATGGCAGTGGATCAATATAAACAATCTCGAACAATAATATAAAATAAAATATTAACATTGCTCGGCTCCTACATTTTTTTTGCACATTTGCTGATATTGCTGGGCTGAGTAACTGCTCTACTTTTCACATTGTACTGTAGATATTTTCAATTTTTTTAATTTTGTTTGCATACGAATAATTTGCATGTTTGAACTTTTTTATCGGTTCTCTTTTATGCGTAAAGTTTTCAACAAATAAAGGGTGTGTCCAAATTCACACATGAATTAAATTTCACGCCATTTGTGCGGTTAAGCGTTGCTGTTGAAAAAAAAGACGGCATGACAGCTGCCAATTTAGGGCTATTTATAATGGGGCGCTACAAAAAAGAGAGTCCAGAAACCAGACCATTCTTTTTCGAACAAAAGTGTGCGTATGTGCCAGCAAAGTTGCGTAAGTGATTTACCCGATATGCTATTCCATATATAATATGTATTGTATGTGTTTTCTATAAATATTACTTACAGTGTGAATTTTCAGACACCCTTTATTTATTTTTTATTTGCTTAAATATAAATATTGATTAATATTGTATTTTTTTTTTGTTTATTTACAAAAAAGTTTAAATAGTTTGTTAATTTGAGTAAATCAAAATGTGCGGCTAAAGTTTTTTCACACGTTGTGACCAAATTTGCAGCAAGGATTTATTATTCGTTTTTGTAGAAAATAAATATATAATTTGTTCAAATGACAGTTTTTCAATTCGAAAACTATGCAATACTTTAAAGGAAGCTGTTTTTTTTATGCCAAAGTTGCCTTAATTACACTACTCGACAAATTTTTGCAAAATGTTATTGCGGCAAATAAAAACCACCATTCACCAGGAAAATTTGCCGCTAAATCCAAAAATCATAGTGGTTTTGCTGAATCAGGTCTGGTTTCCGAGATAAAGGGCAAAATCGAAATCATGCACTGTCTCGTAAGGTAACGCCTTATAGGCTCGATTAAAAACGTTATTTTACATGATACTCGTTCCAAATTTTTTTGTTTCCTAAAAGAAAAGATCACGAAAAAAATTTCGGAGTAATATATGTCACAACTGCACCATTAGTTTGGTCGCTACGGCTAAAAACAGGTCAACAAAAATGCAATTTTTTATAATTTTTCAAAAAAATTTCAACTTTGGCACCTTATAACTCGAAAAAAATCTATTTTACTCAAAAATTAAGCTATCCTATCTTGTAATGCGTTGAAATATAAAATTTCAGCAAATTTCCCTCGAAAGTTTTCGAGTCTGCGTAAATTTTGCTCCTCATAAATTCTTTCCGAGGCTCGAAAATATTCTCAATCTATACAGTTTACTCAGTTTTCGAGGCAGCCACGCGTTTAGAGGAATACTCTCATTGCCTTATAGATGAAACTTTGTGGTGTCGTCAGCTAGAAAGCGAAACTCAATAAATCAAATAGAATTGTCAGTTGAATATACAGCGCTGTCATTTTAGGTTCATCATGTTATATTTTTCCAAACACGAGGCTTCTTTCAAAAGAATTATTAATATAAAAGCTTTAAAATCCCTTTGGTTTCATTTTATTGTAGTTAATATTTTTTGGCCAGAAAATTTTTTCTTCGATCAATTAAGTTGATTTCAAATTACGGCGCTCATACTTAATAAAATAATATTTTTTTTTTTAATATTTAATGAAAAAACAGAACCGAACTTCGAAGAACAGAATCAATTGCAAACCTCAAACCTCTTAAAGAGTCTAGTTACTCCGAAATTTGTAGGTCAATGCTTCCTGCAATATCATCTTCTGTAATACATTGCCGGCGAAGCTGAGATTCGGCATCAAGTACAGTATGTTTCTGAAAAATTAAATACAGTAGTTTTCATATAGAACGCTGCAGTTCAAAGAACTAAATAGGAAGAAAAAAGTGATGACCTTGTAATACTATAAGTAGTTTTAATTTTCTTATTTGACAAAGCTTGAATACGTTGGGTAGATGGCAGTTGCTATGAGCTTAATGATTTTAATGGATGAGACAGACCTCCCTTCTCTAACTGCCATATTGAAAAATTTGTTACTTTCAACAGTAAATAGCGTATATTTAGTATAGAATTATCAAAAGTTATAATGAAAGGGAATGTATTTTACATTGCTCAAAAGTTGATATTTTAACGGTGAATTGCATTGCAATAAATTATTACACTATTTTTTTTTAACTACATGTGTATATTTTAAGATAAACATATCTGGTGACTATAAATAAGAACTTATCGAAAGACATGTCGTATGAGTAACATTAATTAAGACAAAGATTTATTGCCTCATTTAATTAAACTTAATTTTTTCTTTTCTTTTACTTGCAGGTAATTCAACACTGATGATTATTAATTGCAGATTGCCAAATAAATTGCGCGATAAATTACCATTTGTTAAATTTATAACCGTGAAGGTTTAAAAAAATTATAATCAAATGAAATATTTACCTCTGCGTGCTTATAAGTAGGTATTATGTATTACTTAAATATTAATAGTTCTCTTGAGCACAGCTCAATTAAAAAAATGTAATAAAATATTCCATATAAAGAGAAAAAGTTAAATGTTTTTAGACATTGCCACAGACAGCTACATTTTAGAGACTTCGCAATTTCGCCACAAAAAAAAATCATTCAGCGAATACATAGAACTCAAAAACTTGATTTGATTTGACGACTGGGAACGTAGTCTAATCATTTTGATAAATTCAACTTTGCAGTAAGGAAACCTCATAAATGGATTTGTCTATGTTACTCCATAGAATTTAAAAAAAAAACCATCCATTTCTGACTTTGTCTCTCCTTATTAACAAAAATTCAAAGCATGCCACATTCAACAGCAACTGCATCTGCACAAAAGCAACAAACTTGCAAACAGCAACATTCAATTTCTATTCGTATTCGCTGCTTTCAAAATTCTTAACGACAAAATTACTTGCTTATCCTTGATATCCTTTATGCGAAAATATTTTCAAATATCTTACGGAGCATAGTAATAACGTTGGGGCAAAGCCAAGTGTGCCATCAATTTATTTTCAGCGCTTTGCATTTTTTTCTTTCATATAAGTAACACGCTCAAATTTACGCCACATGACTTGAGCTCACAGCATGAAAAATGCCACAATGTTGCAAATGTTGTGGTTGGCACTTTATTTTCCTTTCTTGTTTATTTTTTATTTTTTAAATTTTTGCTACTGTACACTATATCCTTGAATAGTGTGAAAATAGTCTGGTCGTTGGCATGTCTGACGCAAAGGCAGACAGACACAAATGCTGCACCGCAGTGCCAAACTGCAGTTGCTGTTGATTTTGCAAAAAAAAAAAATGAAGAAAATTCTAATATCAGCATTAAATGAAGCAGCGTCTGTTACTGCACGTTTTGCTTATTCCTGCATGCTGTAGTTCATAAACATTTTTGCTTTTGTGAATTTGCGTCAGAGCCTGCTTAATCAAGTTGTATGGTTTGTTTATTTTGCTTGCTTAGCTATAGTGGTGCATGAATTTTGAAATTGTTTTTTTTTTTTTTTTTTTTTGTAAAAATGATCTGATGATATCTGCAGATTTCAAAACATTCGAAAATTTAGAAACATTTAAGAATTTAAAGATAATTATTTAAGATACGAGACATTTGTATTATTTAAATATTTGGAAAACTTAAGATTTGTTATCTCAATGTCCGGTTTAATCTTGTGAACGACTTTAACAGTCATTTTGGCTTAAACTCTCACACAACAACTGCCGGAAAAGTTATGATATATCATAATAACCACCCCAAAGGCATTCAAGACTATTCATTACAGGACTTTGACTCTCCACTGCAACTTTGTAAGGGAGATGGGCGTGTCCGTTAGCCGATTTTGTATGATGCTCCGAATTCGCATATTCCAATATGATATAGGGACATAATGCCCAAAGGTTTGATATTGCTTGTGTAAAAGTCTTTACTTAACTTAGTTCCATTTTAACTAAGGAACAAATACATACTCATCGAAAAATAGGTAGCGATAAATTTGTCTGTTGTGTACCACTGTACTTCTTTGGACGTTTCCTCTTAATGAAAATGTAAGCGCAACATGTTTATTATTTGCAGGGTTTTTATTTCAATTTAAAAATTGCGACAGCGCATCCATAAAGTGTTGCAAATTGCAAATTTTACTATACCAAAGATTTTGTTGCTCATGGCAATTTTTTTCTACTTTGGCCTTGTTGTTTTTGCAGTACTTGCAACAAGCAGAAGGTCAGACGACTGCGTTCTGTATTCTGTATCTGATATTCTACGAAATATTTACGAAAAATGCGATTTGTTAGCGGTAGAGTTGCGGCCGCGTTGCCAACACCATGAAATATGCATTTTTTACTTGTTTATTATTATTACACTGTTGAATATTGTTGCTATTGCCCTTGTTGCTGTCGTTATAATAAACTTGTCTCGTAAGTTAAGTCTTTTTGATCCTTGAACGTAACGGCCAAAATAAGAGAGTGCATTTTTTCTTGTGTATAATATTACTGGCGAACCTTTTTCACAAGCATAATTTCATTTTGTTCCCGCTATTTATTTACACAATTTTATTTTGTTTCGTTATTTACCTTTGTTCTCGTGCTTATTTTTTTGTATAACTTTCGAAGATTAATTTTTTTTTTCAATTTTTTCGATTGTTAGAATTCTTGTTGCTCTGAGCTCTAGCAGCTACATTACTATTCAATTTATTTTGTTTGTTTTTTATGCTATTAAATAAAGTGATTTTTAAAGAACTTTCCAAGTTTTTCTTTCCTTTGTGTTTGTGCTTCTTTAAAATATTACTTTTAAGCTTACAAAGTTAGTAAGCTCATAAGAAAGAGGGTGAGTGAGAATAATTTTTTCCACGTAAAATAATCCTTATTTAAATTATTAAATTGTTTATTTCACGCAGCTTTGCTGCACAAAAATCACAAATCAATGGCAACATTAATTTTGGCGAGAGCCCAAAATTTAAACACCTCCACAAAAAGTGATGTCAATAATTTGAATTAAAAAATAAAAACATTCAACCATAAAATCCTTATACGTCGTCGTCTACTCTCACGACAGTGTGACAAAAATCACAGCGACAATAACAAAAACAACGCCTACGCCTGACGACATTTGTTTTTAGCCAACTTTCAGCAAAGTCTGAATTACACGCTTTTTATGCAAAAACGCTCTGTAGCGCACGTTAAATTTAATGTCGCTTGAAAAACTTTTAAGTGCTACCTCAAAAGTGCGATGAATACGAGTAAGTGCGATAAAGAAGTAAAAAGAAGCAACAACAGAAAATACAAAAATAAAAACCAAAGAAAACAAAACAAAAGACTCAATTAACGCAGGAAATGAAAATGTTTTTCGGGGTTTTTTGGCTTAATTTCGCCAGAGAAGGGAATCATGTGAAATAACAAAAATTAAGACTGATGAGTTTCATTATGGGTGGATTATATATAAGTTTGGATTTGAAATTTTACTAACTTATAAAAAAGTGGTTTATTGTAGCAGAAATCTCTTGTTGTTGCAAAGCGTTGAAAAAATAAAATTTTTCATATGACATCAAAATTAAATTTTACTACAGACCAAATCCATCTCAAACCATGCAGTCGGAATGTCTTAATATTGCGGAATTGGTTGCCGATTAAATATGTTGTTTTTCAAAGTAATTTAGGGAATATAGTGTCCCCCGTTTTGATTGAAAATTATTTTTTACGAAGTTATGCCCACTTAAAGTTTTAGTGTCAGAGCTTGAAAAATCATTGAAAATTGTTTCAAAATAGTCGCATTTTCATCCAAATCAAAAAAATTAACTTTTGTCTTTTGATTCTAATAGAACTTCTGATTCTCTGTCAGAATCTTTAAAATTTTGAAAATTGTTGAAAATTGGCGGAGTTATAGCGCTCTTTATGAAAAAAAAACAAGGCTGATTTTTTCAAAAACCCCAATATTTTTTTTCGCTTAAAATTTTACTGTGGATTTGTATTAATATAATAAAAAAATGACATGAGTTTAATGCTTGTTAACCCACTTTTGAGGTCAGGAGATTTTTTTCCCCAAAATGAAAATGTAAATTTTTCTTTTCATCATTGCCAAGCCACTCTACGGTACTATTTTCAAAGCAAATAATAGCAACAACATTCCAAATTACTTTCAGCAAATCCTGCTTGCATTCTGCATACTTTTTTTCACCGTTATTTTCGATTTTCGTATTAACACCCCTTAGGTGGTCAAAAAAATTTGATAGCCCTTTAGTAACAGTGACTTTATATAACACAATAGTGCGTCATCACTAAGAGTACGCCAGCCAAGTATGGTTACCGTTCTATAATATTCATATTAATAGAATTGAGAGAATTCAAAAATTTTATTCGTTATGCTCTCAAAGGCTTAACTTGAACCTTCCTTTTTCTTCATACATTTTAATAATGATCAGAGCAGTACTCGCATGCATTAGAGGTCTGCATGAGTGCACTCGAAACGATCATCATATAAACTTTCGAATGTAATAAACTTCGAGTGCTTGAACTTGTGGAACATTTTATTTGCGATTTATTTGCAAGTGCAGCACTTATCTCCTGCATTGTGTTTTGATTCAAGTTGTGATTTTTGTGCACAAAAACTCGATGAATTCGCAACTCGCGAACATTGAATTTATTATTGCTGCCGACTACAGCGAAATAACCGATTACGCTCGAAGCTTACGTATACATACAAAATTAATTAAACAAATCAGAATGAAAGTTCGTTTTTGGTCTTTCGAATTTCTTGGTTCACTTTTCCTCTAGCTAATAAAATGGTTCACTTTTGTTCTGAGTGCGTCACATGATCTAAGTGGGTATGCTGAGAAAGTGCGAAAGACTAAAAAAATGTATAAAAAAATATAAAAAAAAAACAGCGTAATGCTTTCGTTTTGAAAATTAATTTTTAATAAGTTTGTTACTGGACCTAAAGCTCTTAGTTTAATAGCTAAGATGGCTGATAGCTGTAGTAGCTAAACTCTTATATTATTAGGTATTATAAACTTAAATTTTTAAGTTTGATTAAACCTAGGAATTTTTGCATTTTGTGTCTGATTGGTTCATGTAAATTAATACATTTCTTGAAAATTTCTTTAAATTTTGTCCAGAAGCTGGTGGCAAGCCATTAAAAATATGTAAGCTTTTAAAGTCTTTAAGTCAACACGTGTATTTAAAAATGATGCACTAAGCTCACGCACAAAATTCATGTAGATCGATGTTCATTATTCAATGTTTGCTAGAAGCGCATTTTTGTTTAAAGGTCCACCCAAATGAAGTTGCGGTGGTAAACATTTCTTTTTTTTTTTTCAAAATTTATGATTTTCACTGTAGCTGTCGTTGTTGCTGTTTAGTTTCTTTTGTATTGTAAGCAACTAGTGGTGATGTGGGTGTCGAACGTTTTTCTACTTTAATTTTCATGTTGTTGACAGCTATGTTAATTTAGCGATTATTTTTCTTTCAAACTATATATTCATTCCCAATATCTGCAAAAAAAAAGAGAAGAAAAATTTACACAAATTTGAAAATATATATGCAAAAACTATTTTTTAAATTTTTTTTTTATACTTCAATTACAATTACAATGATGAAATTATAACTTTATTTAAAGTTGGTTAGAGGGCAGATTTTTTAGTGCACCTCATTCACACAATGGCGTGCAAACTGGACCGTGCTGTCATTACTCAAAGTTCATTCGTGCGGTTTTTTTTTGCTTTCATTTGCAATATAATGTGAATTTTTAAAATTTGTTGGTTTGCAATATTTTTATTATATTTTTTTTGCTGCAGCATTTGTTTTTGTTGCTGTACGTGTTACAAATATTTATGACAATGACAGCGCCTGAGTAACTGAATTTTTCAATTTCAATTTACATAATTCAATTGTTTTACTACAACATGGTGATTTTTTTTTTTTAGTTCGTCTGTTATTGCTATTGTTACCAAAGTTGTTGTTGTTATTATTATTTTTTATTTTAGTGAACTAGTTCCAATGTTGCCATTGTTGTTGAATAATAATTGTTTAAGCTTGCGGCATTGCGTAATGCTGTTTAAGCTGCTTCTGATGTTGGTGGGAATGGGAGTGCTGGTAATGGTTTCGTTTTTTCGAGTTAATACCATTGTTGCACAGCGTGCATTTGGTGCTGAGTTTAAAATTGGTGTTTTTTTTTTCTGAATATTTTCAGTTATTTAAAAACAAAGTTCATTTTGTTGAAAAACATAACACAAATTGTAAAATTATGAAAGTTTGTTAGGTTCGTGAATATTTTAGAGTTTTTTTTTAGAGCTTCTGATTAAACCGGAATTTTCATAAAAAAATTAAATTTATAAAGAAAATCTTTATTTAATGTTATATTAGTTGAGTAAATGTAATGTAAATGTAAATGTTGCACAAACTTATTATATATGAATTTATTCATATTTTTTTAAACACCTACACACATACTTGGCATCAAAAACACAGTTAGATCTTACGTCCCAGTAAACATTTGAAAAATTTTTTCATCTTCCACATTTATGGTAATTTTCAAAAAAAGTTTTACGCAATTAAATTTTAGCATCATTAATAAGCGAATCTTCCTTACATGCTTCTGAAAGTTTAATAATATAAAAAATATATATGACTGATTTTGAATCATTCGTGCGACTATTTAGCGACTATTCCATAAAAATTATTTGATTCCATCTCTAAGATGTTAGACTTATAGCTTTTCAAGAAGACTTAAATTGGTATTTTAAATAAATTTTTTTAATATGGTATACCTCAATAGGATTCGATATTAATTATGTGTTATTTGCATTGTATATGTTCCCGGCTAAACTAGTTCTTAGACTAAACTAGTTCCGTTTAGCCTAAAGATGCACAATGAAATTTTAATGCAAGAGCACTGTGGTTAGTAAAGTCTACGACAATAACAAATTCAGACAAAAAAATTTCATTGTATACTTGGCATGTGATAAGTGGGGGTAATTGAGCGGTCTACGACCGCGGTTCAGGATTTACATCCTCTAATATGTCCAACAGCGACTTCGCCCCGGTTCAGTCTCTAATATGTGTAACAACAATTAAACTAGTTTGGCCTAGGAAGAACTAGTTTATCCTAAGAGCTAGTTTGGCCGGTATTCGAGTATTCGATATATTACATCAAATGTAATGTGGCCAGTTTAGATCAACTAGCTTCTAATGAGTTTTTAGAAGAAGCGATGATTAGTTAATTGGCCAGTCGTAGCTAGTCTTACTGCTTCGTCTTGTTTATGTGTTTGTGTTAGGCATCCCTAAAATATCAATTATAGCTAGACTACCATTGCGTCTCCAACCCTCTGTAGTATAACTGGGTATACACAGGAGTGGTACCTCCCATATTAACAAACAAATGTTACATTTAATGATATATCAAGCAAACTATTTGAGGAATTAAATAAAAAGTTGGTGTCAAAATCGATCTAAATTGTATTGGGTGTGTTACCGCCCTAATCTTTAAGACTAACTAGGGCACATCTTGGAAATTAAACAAGCTATTGTGATAAAATTTGGAATGCGGATGTCGATCATGAATATAATTTGTTGAACCAATAGTAGGCGGAAATGAAAAATGGGGGTGTAATTTTTTTCGACTTATTTAAGACTTTTCGGTTTTCAATTTTCAATTACTATGTTTCTACTCAACTTCTGAGACTTTTTCAACACATTTCACCATTTTTTGACTAAAGTACACTCTTCAATTAATGTTGAGCTCATTCATAAATTCGAGGATTATATATAACCAATGGTATCCTTAAGTTCAGCTTAACTGGATTTTAAGGACAAGTAAGAAAATTTGATTTTGTGTTTTTAATAAAAAATATTAATCGAAGGTTCACACAAACTTTCAAGGTGTGCTTGTAATCGAGGGTCAATATAACTAATTATATTGAATGTACTGTATTTTAACTTTTTTTAACATTTTCTATTTTTTTCGACTTTTTCAACATTTGCCAACTTAAATTTTTTTCAAACTTCCAACTTTTCAAATTATTCCGTATTTATTCGACTTATTCAATTTCTTTCAACTTTTAAATATTAAAAAGTAAAAAATTAAACCAAAGCCCAAAAAACAACTAAAATTTAACGCCTCCTTATGTATCACGATTCGTCTCGTTTTGTCTCTAATTTTCAAGCCTAAAAATATGCGATTGTATTTTACATAAATGAAAACAAAAAAATCTAGCCTGTGCTAAATGAATAGTTAATTACAAATATACGAATTGTACTAGCATACTTTTAGGCTTGCGAATTAGAGACGAAACGAGTCGAATCGTGATACATAAAGAGACCCATAATTTCAGAAGGTCCATCAAGACAGCGTAACCATTCACCATATATTTTCGAATTTTTCAACCTCTTTCAACCATTCAACTTTTTTCGAGTACATCAACTTCATTCAACTTTTTTTCAACATTTTCAATTTTGACTTTTTTAACTTCAAAACGAAAAACCGAACTATGATCGGTCTCTTGGTACATTTTTTTGTAATAAGAAGAAAAATATTAAATTAAAAAAAATCTACTTGATCAATTTAAAAAAAAAAAATATTATTTTTGAATAGAAATACAACTTAACTTTATATACAATATATATTGAAAATTAGAAAAAACCTAGTGATTTAAAAACCCAGTAAACAAAAAAAAAAAATAAGTCATAAAATTTTTAGTAGATTAATTAGAGCATTAAATTGTTTCATATTCAGCCTCAGCAGTTTCAATATAGCCAGAGCCAACAACAATGTGGCCAATGTTGGCAAAGCTATTGTTTGATGAAAAAAAAAAAAAAAAAATTCGTTTTAATTTTTATTACTTTCATTAATGTTATTTAATTTTTTATAATTTTTTGCTGGTGCTTGCAACATTTATTGTTGTTGTTGTAAAGCAACAAAGCGAAAAAAATTGCTGATTTAAATGTTAAATATTTAAGCGAGCAATATTGTGCTCTACAGTAGCAATTGCAACTGCAACAGCAGCAATACAAAAACAAAAAAAAATGAATTTAATGTTGCAACATTAAGAGTAAATGCGCGTGTGCAATATTGCACATTAACAACAACAATAATAATTGCATTTGCTACACTGTTGCCTGCAAAACATCACCAACAACGTCGTGGTCTTGCTTGGTCATTTCTTTTTTTGTTTTTGTTGCTGCAACTTTGATATTTTTTCCGCTGTAGTCGTTTTCTTGCCTGCTGCCATTGCATTATTTTAAATGTTTTTTTTTTTTTTTTTCATAAAAATGACGACAACACCAACTCACATAATTAAATGCAGCTGTGCGTGTAATGAATTACTTGGCGCTATTTTTCCACTAATTTTGTTTTAATTTTTTTTTCAAGTTTTAATTAAAATTATAAAAAATAAAAGCAAAATTAAGAAGTAAAAAACACGTGCATATCCTGCCACAACAACAATTTCTTTTGACATGCTACAGCACATTTTGAAGTCATTTTTCTGTTTTTCTGTCACATTTTTTAAAGCTTTTACTTGCAAATTTTTGCTCTACTTTGTAACGTGAGTCGTTGTGCAGCAATTGTGCAGTAATAAACATTAATATTTGTGCGTACTGTTGTTCTTGTTGTTGTTGCAAACGCAAAGCGACAAAACCTCTTGAAAAAGTTTTAAGTTGCCTTTTTTTTGTAGCATTAATTGCGGTGTAAACGTGATGCTTTTTGTCACCCTTTTACCGCAAAGTAAGTTTTCGTCCTTATTTAATCGCCTAACTATATATGTATGCATGTATGTATGTATCCACCCACCTTGATGTGTTTGTGCATTAATCTTGGTGTTGGCTAAGTTGCTGCAAAATTTAGGTGTTGAAGGATGCTAGTTAACATTGTTTAATGTGACAAGTTTTCCATCTGTTTTACGTTGTAATGTGCGTTATTAACTTGAGATTTTGCGTTTTCAATGCTAAATGTGTTAAGATACTAATTTTGCTTTAGCTTTTTTTATGGTAAAACTTTTGCAACAATACCTTTTTATTTGCTGCTCAGTTATATGCAGCGTAGATTTATAAATTAGTAGCTAGAACCGCAGTTTCGCACATGCACTCATGATCAACGCCGCCTGCAATTTAAGCAGTCCTTCTTGCTGCAGACAATTGCGTCCATGTGCTATGTATCATAACTTGGTATAAATTGGTATAATTGAAGAATTCTTGTCATATAGTAGGTGCCACGCCACATTGTCTAATCCTATTCACATTTTGAAAGTAGCTTTAGCATAAGCAATATATTAAGTTTCGCAACTGTAGCTGCAATAGAATATGGCGTTTTAAGTGTTTTCTGAAGTGTTTAACATGGACAATATACTTCTACTGTTTTTTTTTTTTTTTTGTATGAAATGTGCCACGCCCGTTGTCCAGGAAAGTTCAAACTCTGTTCTTAATTTTCCCAACATCAAAGCAAATAAAACCTTTAAATTTGAGCTCAGTCGGCTCAGTAGTCCTCAGTTCTATAGGCAACTTACAAGGAGACCACCAGGTTGCGACATCTCCGATTTGGCTTAAATGTTTTCAGATGGTAGTTCACCTAAAATAAGAAAAACCATTGTCGCCGTCCTTCAAAATGCTCAAGAAAAAGCGAGAAAATCGTGTTTAAAGTCTTCCCCTGGTTGTCTTATACAAATAAAAATAACATCTTTTCAATCAGCAGCGTGGCATAGTGTGCAGTGAGTTAGCGTATAAACCGGGGGGTTGTTGTTTCGAGCCACGGTTCATGCAATGTTTTTTTTACTTTTTTTTTAAACTTTTTGTTTACTTTTCCTTTTATTTTTTCTTATTTTTTTTTTATAGTTAGTTATATTATTATATAAAACTATTCTATAGATTTTTCTAGGATTTTCAAAAATCTCAAATTTAGCCAGATATGTTAATTTAGAAAAATGTAGATATCTTGGTTTTGAAATAAGATAATGATATTCGGTTTGCGGCATTCTCTTAAGCAAATAAAAATATATTAAAAATATTGTACAAAGGCATCGGTGATAAAATAATATGGGCCGATTTTGCAACTTGAAAGCAGAAAATCGGTATTTTTTGTTTTTTTTTTTCGGTCAATTTTAAATTTTTTTATAAGAAAAAAAGAAGAAGAAGAAGAGAATCTAATCACGGATTCAAGTTCCTCGATAGCTGTTCAGAACAAAAAAAAAAAAATTTTGAATCTGCTTAATATGTATATATGTCAACGCCGAATCGAAGAATTTCAGGTCTATTAATTTAGAAAAATGTAGATATCTTGGTTTCGAAAGAAGTTATTGAGATGCGGTTTACGGTTTTCTCTTGAACAAATAAAGATACATTAAAAATAATGTACCACTAGATCGGCGGTAAAATACTATATCAAGATTTTGCATCTTGAAAGTAAAAAATCGGCATTTTTTAATTGTTGTCCGGGCAATTTTAAATTTTTTTATAAGAAAAAAAGAAAAAGAAGAAAAACTGATCATGGATTCGAATTTCTCCATTTGTGAGTTTTTTAAAATTTCAACAAACAATTTTCTAAACAATTTTTCAACAATTTCTTTGTTGTTTTAAATGAGACAACTTATATGCCATTTATAAGCTTATAAATGATAAGCGATTATTTATAAGTTTTCGAAGCGGAATATCACTGTCGGCATGTGTAATGGTTTTTTTAAAGCGTTTAAGTTCACTTAACAAGTCCATCTTGTTGATCAGGTAAAACTATATAGCAGATCTCGAAGATTCTTAGTTTTGTTGCAAGAATGGGTAACTTATAACGTTGTTTCCTGCTGGGCATGTACATATATTTCACCCAAAATAAATATAGCAATTATGATAATGTCACGCGCTAATTAGAAATGTTAATAGAAGAAAAATACACTCATACACATATAAACAAAACGACATATGTATGTATTATGTATAATAATACGCATCTGTGTCGCAAAAAAAGTAAATGAAATATAATTTTTTTAAAATTACCAACAGCTTGTTCGTGTTAATTAATAATACACGCAATTCTACGCTTTGATTTTAATTTGTTTGCTTGTCTGCTTGTTCTTCTTGACTGTGTGTGTTAATGTAAAATTGGAACAAATTACTGTAATTTTCTAAAATATCGCAAACTTTTGAAATTTGGGGGTTTTGAAGTCATTTAAATTGCAGCAAAATTGAAGTGTATATTAATATTGTAGCTACTGAAGTTGAACAGCGAATGAACAAATTGTTTTTCTCATACATTTTTCTTAAAGGGTATTTCTCCAACATTGAATTTGGCAATTTTTAAAATCCATAATTTTCATATTTGTTAGCAATTTGGTTACACAGGATCAATTAGCTCAATATAGCGTCTTAAATATATCATTTATAAAGGGGTAGACGTATCCGTGAACTGATTTTGCCAATTTTCAATCCCAAGGATCGTGTATGAAGATGTAGCCTTTGCCCCAAACTTCATCTAACGACGATCAGACATGGCTAAATCAACTTATATTTTTGTTCAGAGGTAGATGCTGCCCAAATTGAATATATAATCGCCCAAAATGTTGGGGTCTTTTTTAGAATTTTTTTGTGCGGATTTTCTATTTGTGATTTTACCTTAGTCCTTAATTTTATTTTAAATATTTCTACAACAAATACAGGAAGGGAAAAACAAAAAACTACATTAGTGTTGCCAACTAAACTTAATTTTGATATTTTCACATTGCCTCACTTAAGTCTTCATCAAGTCTCTCACCTCTGCATCAAGTCTCACAAGCTCATTGACTGCTTCTTGCTTGTCTAGTGGCGCCAAGCCATAATCAAACGAAGACTGCTATGCATTTCCAACGTCTGAACGTCTGCCCAGAAGAATGCTACTTCTGTGGCTACTGTTTTTTTTTTTTTTTTTGTAACTGCTGTTGTTTTTGTTACTGTTGTGTTGCCTTTAACAGTTTAAAAATTGAGTGAAGCTCTTTTTTTTGCCGTTGACGTTGTCCATCATGGCCTGTCATGTTGTGTGGAAAGTTATGTCAAAAAAAAAAACCCCTTAAAAATAAAATAAAGCACGTGAACACAACAACAAGAGCAAAATGTGAGCATAAGCTGAAACCGCTACATGACATGGATATGGCAGCAGTTGGTTTTATTTCTTTTTGAGTTTTAAACGCCCTCTTTTTTAAATCTCTTAAGAGCTTTACTGCAAAAAGTCGAAAAAAGACAAGAACTGTACTCAAATTTAAAAGCATTATTTTTAATTTAAACCATGAAAGTTACACATTACCCGAAGAAATAACAACAAGACTAAAGCTTGTAAGGGTTTTATCTTTGGCTTTAACAAATATTAAATTTTAAGTAGTAAAAGTGAATGTTAAAAAGTGTCATTTAAATGGTATTTTTCCACGATTTTAAGGGAAGATGCGCGGTAGAGTGCTCAGCTGTGTATTGCAAAATGCTGAAGTTTTTTTAAAATTAATCATATTTTTATATCTCCTCGAATACATTTATACATATATTGAGTACTTTGATTTTATTAAGAAGTGCCACATGAACAGAAAATAGAATATATATGTACGGTTGCCTTGTCAAATCCTATCGCAAACTCAAAAAAAAAAAAAAACTAACCAAAATTCGGGAATTTTTGGATATCGGGATGGGCTTTGCAAGGCAAACCTCGTTAGCAGGTTTCACATAAATTCATCACTAACTTTTCTGTACATCCCATCCTGTAATATTGCAAACTCGACTTCTCCACCAAGGGCTCTTGGGCTATTTTACAATCTCCAGTTTGAGGCGGATATTCAGGACTTTGTGGTACGCAATGATATGTCCAAATTTGGAACGAACTGGCACAGTTTAAAACAACACTTGAAATAGTTTTTAAACTTTTGTTTAGGACAGACATATAGATTAACTCCAGAGGTAACCTTGATCAAGAATAATAAAACGTTAAATAACCTACCATAGAGCACTATGCTATGCATTACAAATGAAAGCAAAAAATGCATATACCAAGAGTGTAGGGTATAAAAAAATGCTTTCACTTTAGCTTTCAGCTTAGATTTTACTTGAAGTTATCTATCTTCAGCTTCAAATTTACAGAACTTATCCAACCACGTTTACTGTTGGTCGTCAGTCATGCTGCCTGTCTGTCCAAATGAGGTCATATTACAATTTTTTAGCGCAGCACCGCGTATAATGGCAACACTGGCACACACTTAATTTGAGTTGTTTTTTTTTTTTCTTCACATGAAATTTGTAGTTTCTGCTAAGTTCAGTTAAGTAGAGTTGAGTTCGGTTGGTTTAGTTCTTTGTTGTCTTTTTTCTTGTGGCTGAGTTGTGGGACGTAAGTCATCTTGCATGTATTCTTGTGGTATTCAAATCATATAACAGAGCATGTGAGAAAGGCAATGTTGCCACAAAATTTTCTAGAGTTTGCAGTATACTAAGTTAAGCTAAGGTACTATGGAATTTGTAACCAGGGATCCGACTAATAAATTCCCAATTGACTTTTTGTGTGCAAATATCAGATTGTAAAATCGAAAGAGAAAAATTTAAATTATCTGTTGATGTAGTGGAATAAAACAAGTAAAGGTGTTATCTTCGGGCAGGCCGTAACTTACATACCCTACACTGCATTGAAAGTGGCTTTTAAATAAAATGTTTAAGAGACGTTGAAGAGGTTGAATGAGTCGAAAACAATGTAAGATGTGAAAAGGTTGCAAAGTGTTGAAACAGTTGAGAAAAAAAAAAAATTATGGGAACCATTGAAGAAAGTTGAAAGAAATTGAAAAGGTCGAAAAAATATGGAAAGTTCTGAAAAATTTTGAAAAAGTCGAAAAAGTACGAAAAATGTTGAAACAATTCAAAATCGATGAAAAAGTCGACATATGGGATATATCTATTGGAAAAAGTCATATATGTATGTTGAATTAAAAAGTCGTAGTATGCCACGCCCACTCCTTCAAATGCGTCTAATTTTGATTCAATAAATTCGTGATTGACATATGCATATGAAATTATAGCACAATATCTTGTATAGTTTGCGATATATGACGTAATTAGTCTTAAATTTAGGGCGGTGACACACCCACTGGTACAATTCTGTCTGATTTTGAACCAGAAATAGTTTTCCATAAACAAACCTCTTACACCAAATTTCAGTATGATTGTTCACCTATTTCGATAGATAAGACAATTGGTAAATTTAAATTGTATGGGAGGTGCCACGCCCACTGGTGCTATTTCGGACGATTTTGATTCAGATGTTCCTTATAGCAAGTAATCCACTTACATGAAGTTTTATGCCAATTGTTGGAATAGTACACTGTAAATAGCGCTTACTTCTTATTTCTTTCCATAAGACTAAAGCATTCTATTCCCCACAGTTTTTGAGAAATTTCGTTTCAAAAAATGTTCAAAAACTTCAAAAAAAAAACAGCAGTTATTAAAATAATGACCGATATACATACATACATATTTCATTGCACTTTTGCCTAGAAATCCTTCAATCAAAGCAAATAAAACAAAGTGAAATCCCCTTTGATGCACTTTTAATCAATGTGCAGAAAGGTGAAGGGGAGGGGGAGGGGAATGCTTCTACTGCATACTGAACACATAACTATATACGATTTTCATACAAGTGAAGTGTATGGTGCTTGAAATTATTTTCATTTAATTGGCACTCATTGATAACTACATCAATAACGCTACACAGCAGCAATATGTTGCTGATATCTGCACTTGCATTTACATATTGGCAGTATTGTTTTTGTTTCGATTTACACCCTACATTTACTTTATACACTTTTTGCATATAGGCAAATAAAAGAAGAATATATAAAAAATTTGGACTTAATTGTAATGAAAAATAAAAACAATTGTTAAGTGCCTGAGTGAGCAGCAAAAATAAAATAGCAATACATTGATTGCTTAATTAAAGCTACGCCAGCAATAAAGGCAGCTGTTGCCATTGCAATTGTTGCAGCTACAGAGTGTTGCCATTTTAATCGAATTATTCTTGCTACACTTGAATTTATCTCTGCTGCTGCTGATGCTGTTGTTTGCTTAATGCATTGCCTTCGTTGTTATTGCTATTATATATAGTAGCAACATATTAATGCTGCCGCTGCTACATTTCAATATACGCTGCTGTTAATGTTATTTGCCTTCTACATTGGCTGTTGATTTATTGGGTAATCAATAAAATACTTTAATTTATTTTTTATTTCCATTATTATTTTCATACCGCATAGTATGTATGTGCATATTGGCAATAAATCTTAATTGCAATATAAAAGAGCTGCAAAATTTAACTCAAATAAATTACAAGAAATATATTTAAATAATGCTTCATTTATTTAGTTTTGAGTATGGAAATTTAGTAAAATGCATAGCTTGATGTAGGGAAGCCTAACAATAGAGTAAAATATTTCTAAGTTACTACAAGTTTTACTCGAAAATCAAGGTCGCTCTTATACTTGATCCCACAAACAGTCCATCTTATTATATTGACGTATTAGGGTCTGAACTAGATGACTAATTTTTTTCGAAAAAAAAATTCAATTTCAATGATTTGAATGGAAAATTTTGAAAATAGTTTTGAGCATCACCAGACACAATATTGGGCACAAGATGATGCCAACTTCTCGAAACTTTTCCATAAAAGGATTATCTTCAGCAATCGAAGCGAAGTTTTCACATCCATTGGTACAGAAAAACTTTTAGAAAGTGAAATGATCATCGATATACGAGCCGCCTATGGTGATATTCAAAATTTTTAATCTTTCCTGATCGATTGTTGTAAAATAGCAACCTGTACTGCTTAAAATTCATATTCAACCTAACAAAAAAAAAAAAAAAACCAAAAGGAACTCTTATTTAGCTGAGGGGTATTGAGGATATTTTTGCCACCAATTTTTGAAATTCTCCTTTCATTGGAAGAAAAAAAAAAGTTTTCATTGAAATATACAATTTACTCCTCCAAGCGAAGTTAGCCCCCCCGATGAGCTGTGAGGTATGAGGCGGTTAATGGAGCGTATGGGTCTGACCAAACCCATACATGTTAGGGTGGCTTAAAATATTAAAGTTGCTCTAAACTTTGCATCTCCGGGCACCAAAAGTTTCGTATTGGTGCCAATAAGAACCACGTAAAATGTGGTCTGTTTTTAAAACTAGAAAATGGTCCTTAATCTACCGAAAATCATTAATAACTCCCCGAAACTGCCCCCTAGAGGGAAAATTTTGGATTAAAAATTTTGAACATCACCATAGGCGGCTCGTATATCGATGATCATTTCACTTTCCAAAAGTTTTTCTGTACCAATGGATGTGAAAACTTCGCTTCGATTGCTGAAGATAATCCTTTTATGGAAAAGTTTTTCCTCCAAACTTTTTCTCGAACATACTTACACCCTACCACAACCCCTTTGGGGGACTCCCTTTCACAAAATGACACTCTTATGAAATTACGAAATTCACTTCCTCCTTTCTCAGATGCCTCTGGAGGGGCAAAATGTTAGACTAACTCGCACTATTTTTACTCTCCAAAACTTTTTCCTTGTCACACCTACCCCCTATCTGGCACTCTTTTGGGGGTAATCCTACAAAAAACAAAAAAAAATTTCGAAAACTTGGAAAAATAATTCATAGCTCCCCCGGAGTGACCCCTAGAGGGTTCATATGTATCACCAGGTCCTAATATATTTTCTTCTTTAATATATTTTCCCACCCTTTTGGGGGTCCCCTTACAAAAAACACAAAAAATTAAGAAAATTTCGAAAAACAATTCATAGCTTTCCTGGAGTGACCCGTAGAGGGGTCAAATGTATTACCAGGTTCTCCATAAATTTTTTTCGGACATACTTACCTCCTATCTTTACCCTTTTGGGAGGATCCTTTGAAAAATGAAGAAAAATTCGAAAAATAATTCATATCACTAGGTTGTATTATATTAATTTTTATTGTGTTCATTGTTGATATTAGCTTGCTCTTTTCACAAAACGGATTTTTTTTTTACGATTTGTAGCATTAGCTCTTTTTGTGCTCCATCATTTAACAAAATTTAGTTGTAGTCTTTCATAAATGCAGCACTTTCTTTCAGCGGTGTCATTTACGAAAGCTAAACCTTTGCGAAAAAAGAGCACATCTTTGAAATCATCATCAGATTCCCATGTAGATAAATGATTATTGAGAAATTCTGTATTCAATCCAAAGGAATCAAGTCTTCTTTGTAAAATTCCTCTACATTGTCATCATCATAATAATCCAAAACAACCTCTTATTTAAATTTTTTTTTCAATAACCATGTGCGCAGAATTCACGAAAAAATTTAAAATTCAATTTCTCACTACAAATATATCGGAAAAGCATCGTTTACTGTTCTATTCAGGTCCGGATTTACCTTAGAGGCACACTAGTCAGGGCGGCAAATATTAGGAATTTTGAAAATTGTTTTAAGTGGTGATCCATTGGTAATGGTGAGAGTGCGAATACTGGGAATGTCGCCCCCTAAACTACCTAAAAAACTGAAAAAATGTTGACAAGCAAAAAAAAAAAAAGGTCTTCATTTTAGATATTAAAAATTTTTTTTCCATATTCACCAGTGAAGAAGGGCGGCAATTAGTGAACGGCCTAAGGGCGGCAAATTTCTAAATCCAGGCCTGGTTCTATTGCGTTCGCCTCAACTTATTTGAGGAAGCCATGGACGGGGATTACTCAGAAATACTTAGAAAAAAAGATATACCAATTTGAAAACCGATTGGGTCTGGCCAGACCCGTACGCTTATCGGAGGGTTAAAGGCAACTCTAATGATGTTCAAGCTGGATATTTTAACAATTTTTCAATAGCACAGTAAAATAAAAACAATTTGACAGAAATAAAATATATGCATATTATCGAAAAGGTTATCTGATATTTAAAAACTATCCCTAGCAAATTATATATTTTCTTAAATGCAATCAAAGCTAAAACTAAACAACTCCCATAAAATTTCTACCAAATGATGAAATTAGGAAAACATAAATTTTTGTTTAAGTATTAATTTCGAATAATAAATAAAATCGCACAGTTCGAGATAAAGCAAAATATTCATGTCTTAACTGAAAATATGAGCATCACTTCAATGCAACATATAGTACCGGCAATACTTCAAAAAAAAAATTCAAAGTCATGTTTAAAAAGAGAACAACAATCATTATTTTTTACATTATGTCTTATTAATATTCAGCAAAACGTTGTGTTGCCTTTGACATGGCTGATTGGCGCTAACTAGTTAATCATTTTAATTATCCGAGACTTCAAACAAAATTTAACTACAATTTATGCAATATTTTTATTAGTAAAAATGTACATCAACTTTGTTTAATTTATGTTTCGCTCCATGGTATGTTGTTTTTTTTTTTAACTGTCCGTGTCTGTGTTGTATGAACGAATGGTTTTCATTTCTGTACTCTTAAAGCCAACAACAAAATTGCGGCAAATTTGTTTGCATGAATTTTCATATTACACGCTTTTAAATGATTTAAAACTTTTATGTTAAAGTAGTTTTTGGCTTTTAATTTTTTTGAAGGTTACATTTTTTTTTTTGGTTTTTATGTTAACGATTCAGTGGTTTTATGTCTTTAACAATTCTTAAGTTTAAACACGTGCTTAGTTTTACGAAGGCTTAAAGTTTTAATTTATAAATAATGGCATGAAATCATATGTGCAAATATAGGAGAGCTGTGATGGCATTTGCATAGTTAAAAAATGTGCTATTTGTGGATATCAAAAGAAAAATGTAAACCGACTGTACCAAAATTAAGGTCACAAGCGCTAAATGTTACAAACGAATTGGCATTTTTCGGATTCTTTTTAATATATCAATCAATATGCTGGATTTTATGTTGCAAAACGTTCTTTGAACTATCGAGAAAACATTTTACAACTAATTAATTGACGTTCATACTTTGCAAAATGCAATAAATAAATGTACGGTAGTGCAATTAAATGTTTTGGATGTGTTGAGTCTTAATCCAATGAACTTTAAGATTCAATCTTGTTGGCCACAATTTTGCAATATGTAACCCATAATTTTCAACCTTTTAGATGCTTTTGATCAATTTTGATTCAATGGATAAAATCAAAATTCATATGAATCGTTTATTTCAAAAACAATATTAGTTTTTGTCATTTCTGAAATTATTTTATCAAAAAACGGAGCTACATAATTTTAAATAAAGCTGACTTTAAATGGAAGCCAATCAAATTTTGCTACTATTGCTCTCGCTGTTACACAACAATAACAATGTTGCAATCAATTTAATTGTTGCAAAATCGTTGCAATAAATTTATATTTGTACCATTGTATTAAGGTTGAATGTTGTTGATTCTATTTTTTTGAACTTTTTTTTTATTCTTTATTTGCTTTCGAAATCAGCTGCAATACTTCAATAAATTCCTTTTATCTCGATTTTAGCGAATATAAATCACATGGTTTTGAATGTATGTATGTATGTTTGTGTGCCTATATGTTTAGTTTGTGTGATTGTATACTTGTGTGCACATGAGTGTAATTGAAAATTTTCAGTGGTTTTTTGGCAAAAATCCAACAAACTCTCTTCTTCAACATTTTATTTTCTATTTGCTGCACAAAAGTCTATGACATACGAAAAAATAATGTCCTTATTGTCCTTGTACGTAGAGTTCTGCTACTATTGCTGCCCTTGCTGCTTTAATTCTTAGTCATGAAATTCAAATTAAGCCATTTAGTTACTGAGCTTTATATACTAAAGGCCCAGGCAACATTTCGGAGACTTTTGAGTTTTTCATCTTTCAGGTGTTGCATTTATAGCCTCTCTAGAAGATTTACTTGAAAGAAGCTATTTTTGTTATCAATGATTTTTTGGAATTTCTTTAATTAAATATGTATGTATGTTTCAATGCATTATGATTCGATAAAAATTTTTAATTATTTGCAATGAACAAATACATCATATATATACATATGTATTTATGAATAAAAACAAAGCAATATTTCAATGTTGCCAGGCTGTTCCTCTGCTTTCATATTATGTTAGGTGCTGTAAATGAAATATCCATGATGTATAAGATAAAAAAATATCTCTCGCACTACTTAACGAAGCAAATATATTTATTTTGTCTTATACAATAATCGTTTGAAAGTTTTCCATCTGATTCATAAGTAAACTCTTATGCGAGTCACTACCCCTATTAATTGACTCAGCAATTCAAAGCTGACTCTTCTGCGATTAAAAATGTTTGCTGGGTTAGTTTTCATTTGTAATTTTTTCAACAATGGTTTGAGTTGGACGCTAAAAAGGTAATAAATATTTTATGTGGGATCAACCGATGAGACAAGCTGTAATGTGTTACTTATGCTATAGGGTATATTCGTCGTATTCCGTTTGTATTATAGAAGACAAAACAGTACTACCTTAAAGTGCACACATAAAATGGAAGAATTTTTTCCTCAAACAAAAATTTGGCTGGACGTTGAATAAAGGACCTTTTGCTACTCAGAAAGCACACAATTATAAAAACTCTGAAAAAACGTCTGTGTACTCTAATGTAAATCACAAAGATTTGCCACATTTTTCTATTTTTTTTTTTATTAAAGCACAAGTATTTTATTTTTATTATCTGTTTTTTTTTTATATAGAAAAGTATAATTCTTAGCAGATAGAAAATTTTTCAACTTACCAGCACATGAGGATGTTTGTAAGGCTCTTGTGCAAAATGGTGCGACATGAAAATTCCATTTCCATTAAATTGGCTATTTTCATCAATTTTTATTATGTTGATTTTTTTTTTACATTTTTTCCCTTGGTTACACAAAAAAGTATCAATAAACAAAATTACGTAAAAAGTTGTCACTGTTTGAATTTGTGCAACGGAAAATATATCAAGTTAAATTCAATGAAGTGATTTTTTTGTTTTTCTTAAGCTTAGTAACTTTTCCTCAAATTAAATAATTTTTACTTACATAAATTAAATTCAACTTTATGTTTCATTATAACAAAATTCACCTCTTCTTCAAACAAAGATTAGTGTTGTAAGAAAAATATTTCATCCGACGTACTATGGTAAATTTGTCATTGGAAAAAGAAAATAACATTATTTAGATACGTTTCCTAAGAAACGTTATATGGAGATTTTACAATCTTAGAATATGATTCAAGGCGAAGTTTCTGAATGCAAAGGTCATCTTTTCGATTTTCGACTTAATTTTAGATATTAAACTTAAATTAAATTTTAATAGCTTTTATTAAATTCGCATTCATTGGAACTAGTTGAAATGCATTCTATGCTTAACTATAACTAATAATTTTCATTATTCACAATAGTTTTAGTTTTTGCATGCAATTACTATTAAATTAATATCAAATGGAAAATGGTTTATAAATAATTTTAACATTTTGTATGCAACTCAAATAAAGATGTAATTTGCTGCATGTGTTGGTTAATGTTGAGGTTTTCCCCACAGCATACTTATATGTATGTATTTGAATTTGTATGATTTTTATATTTGTATATGTGTATTAGTTAGTATAACGTTTGTCATGTTGTGGTCGAAAATATGAAAATGAACGTAATGAATTTTTGGTAAACGCAACACGATGTCAGCTGCAAATTATAAATTTTAATTGGAATTAGCAGCAGTTGTCACATTGTTCGCAAATGCTGTGCGCAATTACTTTCAAATTAAAATTTTCCACAATTTAAAGTGTCATATTGAAATTATTCACAATGATAATCAGTGACAATTTGGCATAAAAATTATTATGATAATGAATGTAGAGAATAGAAATGGACAAGCGAGTGATTTTATAAATATTTTACAGGAAAATATTATTTATATTCGTTACTCGTATTTGATGTAAAGATGTGATGTGATAATACATTTTTTTAATCTCTGTATTCTACTCTGCGCTTTTAACGTAGTTTTTAACGCTGTCATCTGATTGTAAGTATAAAAATTATCTGTCTGATTGGACTTAACATCTACACACAAACAAATTAAATAAATATTACAATATCAATCATTGTTCGTCCTCGGGACATCTTGCGAGAAAATCAATAAGAAATCACCTGAAAAATTTAAACTTGGGAAGTCACGAAGTTGCATAAATGGATTATGTATGGAAAAACTCAAATTGGAAGTTTGGAGCCCTGGATGGTTTGTCTCAGCTAAATGCCTCACTACCTTTCCTGTAAATCCTATCCTTTAATCTTATACACTCGACTCTTTTTCAGCAGGCTCTCCGTCTATAAGTTTCGGTTGCACATTTTGGGTAATATTGGCAGAGTTGATGAAATCAGCAGTAAGACTGGCACAACTATAACTTTTGCAAATATAAATATACCAGCTGTCCCAGCCTCACGTTGCTGTGGCTTTTTTAATATTTGATAACAGTTAAAACAGTTAACTTTAACTCTTTAATACAATCAAATTAAAATTAACTAATATGGGTATAATGGTCAAAAAAATATTAGTCGATCTGTAAACTTACGGGAATGAGAATGTTACACAAAAATTTAAGTGATTGGTAAAGAGTTTCGGAGAATCAATATTGAGCAGAAACCAACATAGAATTGTAAATATCTTCGAGAAAATGGTATATAAGAAATATTTTTGTATGAGGGTCACCTTAAATATGCACCCCAAATAAAAGTTTTGTAATCTAAGCTATGCTTTTTCATATAAAATCTACGTGGTGTAAATTCAATGTGAATCATTCAAATGCTATATTAAAAATATTTTGTATGAGGGTCACCCTTAATATGAACCCTAAATAAAAGTTTTATAGTCATAGCCATGCCTCTTAATATAAAAGACACGTGGTGTAAATTCCATGTGAATAGGTTGAATGCTATTTTGAAAATATTTTTGTATGAGGGCCACCCTAAATATGCACCTAAGACAAAAGTTGTGTAGCCTAAGGTATGCCTCTAAATATAAAAGCTTCGTGGTGTAAATTTGATGTAAATCGATTAATCGGTCTTTGTAAAAATGGTATTTTAAAAATAATTTTGTATTATAGCCACCCTAAATATGGAACTTATATAAAAATTTTATAGCCTAAGCCATGCCTCTTAATATAAAAGAAACGTTGTGTAAATTCCAAGTAAATCAATTGGCAAAATGATATTTTAAAAATATTTTTGTATGAGGTCAACCCTAAATATGCACCCTAAGCAAAAGTTTTGTAACCTTAGCTATGCCTCTTGATAAAGGAGACACGTGGTGAAAATTCCAAATGAATCGATTGACCGGTCTTTGTGAAAATACCGTTATGAAAATATGTTTGTATGAGGGTTCCCTAAAAATGCACCCTAAATAAAAGTTTTACAGCCTTAGCTATGCCTCTTAATATAAAAGACACGTGTTGTAAATTTCATGTGAATCAGTTGACCGGTCTTCGTAAAAATTATATTTTAAAAACATGTTTTTATAAGGGCCACCCTAAATAGTCATCCTAAATAAAATTTTTATAGCCTTAGCTATTTCGCTTAATATAATAGAAACGTGGTGCAAATTCCATCGAGTAAGTGGTCTTTGTGAAAATGCAACATATTTAAAAATATATTTATATGAGGGCCACCCTAAATAAAAGTTTTAAATTTTTAGCTAGTTCCCTACATATGAAAGCTACGTGGTGTAAATTCCATGTAAATCGATTGTGAAACTGCTTTTTTAAAAATAAGTTTGCATGAGAACCACCCTAAATCTGCACTTTAAGCAAAACTTTTGTAGCTTAGGCTATTCCTTTTAATATAAAAGCCACGTGGTGTAAATACCATATGAATCAATTGACAGGTCTAAGTGAAAATGCCGTTTTGAAAATATGTTTGTATGAGGGTCACCCTAAAAATGCACCCTAAAAAAATAGTCTTTTACGAATCGCCCTGTTTGAAGTAAGTTTCGGTAAAATTGTTTTACATAAAGTTAGTTTTACTATTATCTAAATATATTTTCAAGAATACTGTAATATTTAATTTTTTTCTAAGCTGTTTCAACTTTCGAACTAAGCTAAAGAAACACTGTCTTTTAATTTAATTATGCAATTAAGTAAATGCTGAAAGCTTTCTTCTACTATTCCTGCTTGAAGCTGTTATGAATAAATGTATGAGTTTCACTTTAATAACCATATAATATTGAAGTAATTTTAAATTTAATATTTACATTTAGGATCAAAGTAGATTACTTTGCACTTGAATTGTAAATAAGAAAGCACCATTAAAACTATGAAGCAAAGAGAGATGAGCTGACTGTAGAATGGACATGGGCTTACTTATTGATGTTTTTGTAATGACATTATCAGAATGTTTACTTTGTAGTGGTTAAAATATTTTGCCATACATACATATTTACATATATCTATAGCATGTTGACACAATTACATGTATGAACTTTTAAATACCATATAAAGAATTTGCCACCCAAGTGGAATTTTTTGTTAGAACTGATGCAGCTTATGTGAAACTTGAGCGGTCGATAAAAGCGCTGCTTTATTTCTTGCTTAGAGCATAGTTTAATTTGAGTCTGTTAAATTCAATTATCTGCAGAAGAAAAATAATTTCAATTACATAACTCTTATTTCTTTGGTGAATTGTTGGCGCGCATACAACATTTACTGTTGGGGCATTATGCATTACATATGTATGCTGACTTACATATACATAAACGTAACTTAACGCTCAAATATATTAACAGCTTGCAAAGGAAAAGGAAATATTCAAAATCTCAAATTAAGTTCCAAAACTGGAAATGGAAAAATATTTTTTTTTTTTGTTTGACGTCACATTGCTGATGACTGTACAGATGAGGAGAGCAATAGCAAATGAACGAGGATGTATGGATAGGGTTACGGATATTTAACTTCCGTTTTAGATGTTGCTGCTGTTATTGCTACTCGTACTATTAATGTGGCTCATGTTGATGCTGGAGCTAACTTCTGTCATTGGGTCAATGATTATGTTGACGTTTTTAATGGCAACACGAAATGAACGCAAGTGACAAAATCGGAATTGATATAGAAAAAGGAATAAACAGAAGAATAGAAAGAGAGAAAATATGAAATGTTGTCTCTATTTTGTTGATACATATGTACATATCATATAATATATGATAGACGATGATGAGCGAGATGATGCCAATGATGACAAAGTTGATGTATAGATGCTGACACCAATGATGAAGATGATATTGTTGATGATGACTACGATGATGATGCTGTAAATACTGTTGATGTTCATGATACTTTGTGTGTGTTCACTCGCATGGGACGGTGCTAAAATATGCGAGCGTGCTAGTGTGTTCGTAAGAAGCGGAAATTGTGCAGCATTAAATGGCACTCTGTATCCAATACATGCAGATATATGATGATGATGTTGTTTGCTACACACGATTATAAATTATTGCTTATTTACGTGCTGTAATAAATCAGCTGAAGGTGAAATACCACAAAATACCTAGAAAATGGGTCTAGGTTGAGGTTATGATGAGTTAAGTTATTTGATTTGTAGTTAATCGTATCTTGATTGTGAGCTTTCGAATTAAGTAATTTGCAAATAATTGATCAACTGAGCATTGACAATTTAATTTAAATAACGCAGTTATTAGACGAAATAATATTAAATTAAATTGAAAATATGATCGTTAGTTTATTTCTTATTTCTTATAAATAAGGGCCTTACATGGTCTGAAAAATCTTAAAATTTTGGGCGGATTATTGAAGTCTTTGTTGAATATTTTTACATTATTGTTAAAGATTTTTTTTTTAGAAAAAAGAAAAACTCTTCGGTATATTTAATTTCCGATACTTAACTCGAAAATAAATGAAAATTTTGTTATAAAAACAGTTACTGTTTTTCTTAAAATAGCCACATTTCGGTATAGTTTATGTCAAAAATGTAGCCTGTTTGAATCGGACGACCAAAAATTCTGAAAAAATTCTCTCGGAAGATCTTATTATATACATAATTACTGCATGTGCCATGCAAAGTCATAGCCACATCATAATTAACGCGTAATTCACAACGTACTGTAAACATCAATGGCACTGCTGCTAGTACCTGCTGTTCGTTTGATTGTGCGGATGTTAGTAACGTTGTCAGCATTTGCGCAGTTGTGGTCAATATCCGCAAAGTAATGATGTTACTGCTACTGCTGCTGCTGCTCTTTCTGTAACAATTAATTTTGCAAGTCAAACGCTAATTTACTGTAATTGATGCAGTGACTTAACGCAGGCAGTAGCAACAATGTAAATGAATTATACACACACACTATGAAAATTCATAAATATAGACATGTCCATAAGTTCATTTATAATGACCGGAACTTTTGCGGATAGCACAGTATAACAATTTTCTGGTTTCTGGTTTGAGCAAGCAGCCAAATGAACATAGAAAATTTCTGCAAATTACCCACCCATTGGTGGTAAAAGCGGAATACTAAGAAAATAAGTGGGCAATGACTTAGCCAACTTTCAATTTACAAGAGGTTCTATGACATATAAATATCTCGCACCTCTTCTTCAAATGAAAATACAAAATAGGTGTGTGTAGGTCCTGACCTTAAGGTATACGTACAAACTTTTCAAGACGTGTTGTCTCTTTTAAATATTTTTTTTTTATTCTTCCTTTGTCTATATGCTTGCTTATCTGTCTCCTTTCCTGTTTCTCTGTTTATCTAATTAGCATGAAAATTTATTCTAAACATGCGCTGCTTAGTTTGCCAATGCGTGCATGACGCTATCTTTTTTTATGTTATCGTTGCTACTGTCATCATCAGCGCCATATAAACATATTGTTGCTGCTGCTGCTCTTGCAGTTGCTGACAGCAGTAGCTATTAATAAAAAAAGCCAACAAACTTCATTTGCTGCTGCTGCATTTGTTGACAGGAAGTGAACAACATTGCGTTTTTAATTTAAAGTTAAAAAGTCATATGTTGCTGTAGTTACCTAGTTAGTTTTTGTCGTTGTTTGTTGAAAATCAATTGGTTTGCTGCTCAAGCATGCGTGACATTCAAGTGCAATTTAGAGTAAAATGTTTGCAACATGGGGTGAAGAACAAAAAAAAAAACTAGCAACTAGTTGAAGAACTATGAAAGTCAAGCGTAAAATTATAAGAAATATAGTTATTCATGAAAAAAGAAGCGTTTAGTAAAATGTACTTCAACTCAAGCAATGGAGTTTTTCAAAATAAATTATTGTGCGCAGCTAATTTGTAGGTAAACTCTTGCAAGCATAATACTGGAAAGCTGAACTAAAGTTTAATTATCGGTAGAAAAATAATGTGAACAGGATGTTTTCATTTATAAAAGCGCTTAAAAGTTTTTAGAAATGTTTGAAAAGGAAAAAAAATTGTCAGTCATATATGACTGACATCTCAGAAATCACTTATTCTTATCACAATTGTACTGCTTTTATTTATTTCATATAACCAAAATCATTAAAAACGTATAAAACTCATATAAATCTATGTAAGCTGTCATTTTATGAATGTGAGTAATAATAAAATAAATATATGATTTATATTCATTAAAATTGTATATGCTCCAAATAAATTGAAAAATACCCAACGTTAATACTCAGCACAACAATCACGTAATACGTTGTGTCAGTGACATTTGAAAAAAAAAAAAAGTTCATTCATGCTTACGTCGCCCATATGAAAATAAATTGAAGAAATGAAAAACTGAAAACATTGAACTCAGCAGTGTCATTTAAAAATTTTATTTTTTTTTTGCTGTATGAAAAGAATATTTTGGTATAACAATGAAACTAAAAATATTAATGCAAAAAATGAGAACCTACGCATTTTTAATGTGCGCCGCACATCAAACAAAGCGTGACATTTCAGGTTTACTGACAGCCAGACAGCGAGTTGCAGCAGCAAAATTAAAAAAAGCAACGCAACGAAGCGAAGTAAGAAAGGATGTGCGGTTCATTGATTTTATAAAAAGGTTAAATATATACAGATAATTTAATTTTTCACATTAATAAAGGAAAAGAGATCATTAACATTTTATTTAACATCTTAAATAATGTTTTATTTAACAGATCTGGTATAGGTTTTTGAGGTGTTCTTCACTTAAAATAAATATTTATTTTATTTAAATCGATATTTTAAATGATTTAAAAACATCAATATGTTATTTTATAACAAAAAAAAATTTCAAATGAAAATCAATTTAAATTATTTTTTATTTTTTGTTGAGTTCCTTTAAACTATCGTGGGTTTCAACTCAAATTCAGTGAATATGAAGCTGGAAGATGTACTTTCTTTATACTGAACGCTTAGTGAATTGCAGTTTTTGCCCACACTTAAATAAATTCCCCTCCAATTAAAATTTATCATAGTCTTTCATAAAATATTATGTTATTAAGTTTAAAATATTTTTCTTTAATTCTTTTTCAGGATTCACACAAAGACTTACGCCTTATATTAAACATTGGGAGGCAGCAAATTACGACCGCCTTCAACTGTATGAGGCACATCAAAAACATATCGAACAAAAACGACATCGACGGAAACGAGAACTACAAGGTGGCCGTAGTGGCGCAGCAGCAGAATATGGGCCGGCTCATACAATCAGACTGAATTTTTTTGCACATGACAGGTATGATTTTATTTACATGAAAAACATTTTAATTCGATAAAATATTAATTTAAAAAAAAAAACAATCGCAGAATTTCAAATTATTTCATTGTGAGCTTAATGCATGCATAAAAGTATGCAATAAAAATGCACTTGCACAATGACATTGAAATTTAAAATATGAAAGCATTTGTATGCAGTAAAATATATCCCAGTTAACATTAGTAATCGTCACTCATACTTATGTTTCATACGCGAATCGCTTTGGCATTTTTCTCAAACAAAATATACCTAGACTGGCATCAGAAAATGCGCTCGCGTGCGATTGAAGCCATCGTCGCTGCAATGGAAATATATCTCTACCCCAATTAAAGTTGTTTACTGGGGCTGAAACAGGAATTTGCTGTTCTTGTTTACGAGTATGTTTACACTATTCGTGCTGAATATCCACAGGATATTGTTGATGTCAATATAGCATTAATAACTTATTTTCTGTTAAAATATTAAATTTTTCTTTGTTTTAAAACAAAGTGATTTACATTAAAAATTATTTTATATAATACATTTTACTAACAAAAAAGGAAACATACATAACTATAGCGAAAAGGAAAAAGAGAAAAATTATTAAAAAGACATAATAAATCGTTTCGTTCGTCTTAAATTTTCAAAATTTAAAGCAACTTTTTCAGTTTCTCGATGAATTACAATAAAAATTTCTTTAGTCTGCAACTCGAAACTGCGCTGCTTTCGATTACAAAAGCTTTCAGTTGTGATCTGTCATAGAATATTGTGAAAAAAATGTTATTTTAATTAAAAAACAGCATTATCTAATGATACCCACACATACTTTGAGTTAGTACCGAAAAGCTTAGAGATTTCAAATAAATGCTCCTAAATTACACAAAAGCAAAAAAAAAATAATTAAAGTAGGCAGAAAATGTTTGTGTTTTAAGTTAGGAAAAAAACATGAAAAATTTAATAAGGATAATACCCATGTTAAAGAAGTAAAGGCCAAGTAAAATAAATTAATTCCATTACTTAGAAAAATGCAAGGAACCAAATCATTTTGGTTTTTTCGCCAAAATTCTTATTGCCAGCAATATAAAGCTACTACAAAGGAATTGATTGTTTTAAGGTTATAAAAAAAAATAAATGTAGGCAAAAAATTAAATTAAAATAACAAGCTTTTGCTGCAAGCAAATAACAATGAACTTAAAAAATTTTATTGGCCAGTGGCAATTTTGTTTCCTTAATAAAATCAATGACCATAATGGTATATATTAAGTATTTGCAGAAAAATTTTGTTTTTTAAATTTTTTCCAGAATATTACATTCGGTTCAGTTAATTGTACATACTTTAAAAGATAATCATGCCGTTAGCATTCGTTCTTTGCACATAAAGTAACTTTTATTTTTAGTGTTTATTTAGGAAAACAAAATAGACCAACTCCACACACATTGGGATAGAATCACTACTTGGCCAATTTAAATTAATCTTTAAGGAACCAAATTTATAACAAAGTAAAGATGAATCTTTAATGCCAAGCTTTTGAAAGAGTGATTGCATTTTTAGTGCAATTCTACTCCTCCAATCCTTTTTAAGTACATATAACTATATACATTTAGCTACACGAATCATAAAAATATTGTTTTAAATTAATAACATTTCTTATAGATTTTATACTTAATAATATAGACTAGAACAATACAGAACATCTCAGTATGTAATTACTACGAATATCCTTCAACGTGCTTTTTTATCATAGCGTAATTTTAAGTTAAAATATTAGCTTTCAAAAATTTGAGTCAAACAGCGGTATTTTTTTTTAAGTCAAAGCTTCTTAAATAACTAAATTCTATGGGAAACGAGTGTATCCAGAGGCCAACTCCATCAATTTTTATAACATTATACTTAAGGCTCGAGAAAGAATCTGTCGAACATTTTCTCTGTAACTGTCCGGCCCTTGCCCGAATCAGGCTCAGATATCTAGGACAAGCCTTCTACAACAACCTCAGCGATTTGGCCGAAAGTTACATCAGATCGCTGCTTAACTACCTGAACAGGACTAACTGGATATAGCTTTAATCGCTGCTTAGGCTATATAGATTCTTTTGACAACCCCTTTACCAGTCTTTTGCGGGTCACGCATGTGGTATTAAAACGGCACATCTAGGGCTACTTAAGGATTCTAGCATGCTTGCTAGACCTGCCACTTTAACCTAACCTAACCTTACCTATACTTAAGGTTGTTGAAATTTTTTTTTTATAGAAAATTAAATAATCCACAAGTCCTTACTAAAATAAATTAATATTAGAACAATTTTAAAAGCTATATTAAAGTAAAATATATCAATATAGTCCATTTTTTAATTTTCAATCTGACAATTTTTTGTTAAATAGTAGTTACTTAATATTTTAAAGAATTCGTATATCAAAGAATATTTTTTAGCATTTATAATCCTTCTAAATTTCATTTTACGTTTGTTTTTATTAAAAAAACTAATACAGTTTTTATAAGACCTTGTCCAATCAACAAAGTTTTAAGACTAAAACAACATGAAAAAGTGTAACTCGGGCGTGTTGCACGCAAGGATATGCATTTTAATGAGCCATTTACAGTAATTAAATTTGAGCTATATTTTATGCATAACGGTTTCTTGCGCTTGGATACTTAAGCATATCGTCGTTGCGACTAGAAAAACAGTTATGTATGTGCATAAATTTGAACTTTTTTTTAATGCACAATGTAAATGCTCTGCATAGGTCTTTCAACTAAATAAACCAAAACAAAAAATTGTTGCTACAAAAATCAGTTGTTTTCAATACTAAGACAAAAATAATTAGTAGGAATGTGAAGCAGTATTTTTGTGCCGCTAGCGATGCTGTCTTTTATTACTTCTTTTGTAAGCGCAAGAATTCCAAAAATAAAGCACCAAAACCTGCATTAATATAAAAAAAAATGTAGGCAAAATGAAAATACTGTACAGACAGAACGATATGACCATATCAACAAAGATGTGATACTGATTAAAAACTTATACGTTTTTTTTGAATGGACTAATATAAGGAAATATCTTCAAGAAGCAGTGTAAAACAGAACAATCTGAAAAGGTTTCAAAATGATAAAATTTAAAATAATTATTAAAAATTTAAAGCAATTAAAATTTAACTCACTCATAAGTGGATACTAAGTCTGAAGGATTGCAGTCAATTGGATAAGGATTTAAAACCATGAATGGATGAACTCTTGGAAATTTTGTAATCTCAAAATATCTTGATAGTAAGTAGCTGCACCACAGTTGTGGTAAACTATTCATATCAAGATGAATGCAGTACAAAAGCTTCCTGCACGCATACAAGTGTAGGTTTCTATAAATGCGAACGCACGCACATGTACAACAACTACTATGGTTCGATCAATCAATCAGAATTGTAGGTAGTACTTACGCTTACTCGTATAACTAAAACGTGTTCAACAACTAAGTGACTTTACTTGGCAAAAATATGCTGGCTTTTGTTCAGCCTTAGTGGTTTTTGGTTGAACAAATCCGAAATGCATTTACAAGTTGCACTTGCACAGTTTCTAAGTAAGTGCAGACTTCATTTTCTTATGGTAAAACGTAATATTAAAAGGTTTAATTCACGAAAATGTCACTTCATGTGAACTTAAATGAATACTTTCTTACAATTTTTTTCAGACAAATAACCTTATATATTAAATTTTGCCTTTTAACCTTTTCAATATCTTATCCGGTATATAGCACATTGAATTTAATATGTTTTGTTTTCTTATATAAACTGCTTAGAAGTATTTATTTCAATAAAAAGTATATTGGAATACAAACATGCTGTCGAATAATTCAGAAGCTGAAATTTATAGAATAAAACTATTTACAGAAGAAAAAATCAACATAAGAACTATGTATTTGTCAAAATTTTGATTTTCCAGAGAAAAACTGAGATTTATGAATTCTTAACTAAATTATGAACCTCGAATGGTAGATTATCACTCTCTCACTGTCAGTTCCACGGTCGATTACGCAGACCGACAAAATTAAACGAAAGTCCAGAACCAGAGATCAGATCTAGAACACCCGATGGCCTTTGATGCGCTGAATCCAAATCCGAGCTCATAATTGCTTCTTTACGTCAAATAGGTTTTGAAGGGTAAGAGTAGTACTTTCAGATGCCGTAACCAGTTTTGGAAAATAAAATTAATTCGCGACGTAAAATAACCTCAAATATAGCCAAAAACCGTGTTTTTTGCACTTTTAGGTTAGGTTATCTCGAAAACTAGGAGCAGTTCTGAGCGCGGATTTGGATTCAGCGCATCAAAGTCCTTCGGGTATGATAAGTCTGCTCTATGGTTTAAAAATTTGTCGGCCTGTTTTATCATACTAACTAAGAAGAAGTGAATTGCTGAATTCAATAAATACAATGACGTATGGCTGCCCGTAATAGGGTCCGCTATTCCCATCCAAATCCGAGGCGGACTATGGAAGGGTTTGTCTGCTAGAAATTCCTACTCTGGAACGTTCAACGTGTATTTTATTTGTTTTTTATTTCCATCTCAAAATCATCATTTTCATTTATTTGCACTTCATGTTTTTTTGGTCTTTGCTTTTTATGATTTCCACAATTTTTTTCTACTCACTATTCTTGAGTAACGTTTTTTTGCTCCTTCTTTTTTATTGCTTCCATTTTTTCTAACCTTTTTTTTGAACATTAATGCTACTCATTTGCTTTTATTCCACACATTTTTTTAGTCCTCCAGTGTCTTTCCTCCAGATGGGTTTGCAAATTTGGGCGTGGGATCTTTTATTCAAGTGATTAGCAATTTTCAGCTCGCTTACTCAGCTCTTCTGAGCATGCCTGGTCTAAAGTCAAGTCGCCAGATTCATGCTCAAGGTTTCAAAAAATACTATGTTTGATTTTGGGTTCCTCTTCATTTCTATTATACATCATCAATATGCACTTGTATTTATTTTTGTTGTTTGATTTGAATTTTTGCACTCATTTAAAGTGACTTACGTCACTTACTTTGCAATTTCAACTATTACTTAGTCCTTTGGGTATTTGTTTTTTAACCACAGCCGTATCAAATAGTTCGAATTTTTTGATTTGCATCTTTACATAGCAACAATTTCTGTAACGTCATGCATCATGCATTTCATTTTTGCATTCATTAACTTTCAGTCAATTGAGTATGAAAATGTTTCATATAGCAGCTTTTCATTGTTGGCCCTAACTTGTATGCTATATTTTTTGTTTGATTTTCAACGTCATCATTGTTTTCTTGGCTGTTTATGTACTCTTTATTAGTGAGAGAGAAAGAAAGAGAGAATGCAAGCTGTGCTAGTGATTAGGCAACGGTTAAACGTTTACACTGCGTGAAAGTATTTCATTGCTCTTTGTTCGAGTTACAAGTTGCTGGTCTGTTATGCCATTACCCTCTTTTCATTATTCTTACGAAATCTCGTCATCGTCAACATCATTTTATGCTCGTTATGCTTTGGCATTTACGCAACACTTAGTCACTCACTTAAATCAAAGTCATGTTTGTTTGAATATCGTTCGCTGTGGTTGTTGTTTTTTTTTTTGCTGTGTACTTTTGTATGGCATGTAAACAGACCTTTAGGCAGGAAGTATGGTTGGTCATTGCATATCCGTGTAGTTGTTGTTTTGGTAATATTTGAATTAGGAAATTAGAGACTTGCATACTAGACATAGTGGCTGCAAGCAGTTTTTTTGTCACTCACATTTGACAATAGGCTAAACAAATATTTTTGATTTCATGAAAAATTTCCAGGCACTGGCAAAATTTTTTACCTTATATTAAGCAATTTAAAAGTCACCTTCTAATCACTGAGTTGCTATGACAATTTTTGCCTCAATTCATATTGCAGCATAGCTTTAGCTTTTGAGTATGTACTTACGTTCTTCAATGTTCTTGGTTCCACTAGTTAAAGTCAAAGTTAAAGTAGTTAAGTCGTTTCTTTATTGAGTTTTTGCATACTCGAAAGTGCTTCCTTATCTACTTCAACATCTACTATACATGTGTATGTGCGAGTATGTAATTGTGTGCGATTGCGCACATTGTTGCTGTAGTTGTTGTTGCTGTTGTACTGCAACAGAATTGACATGAAGTAAAATTTTTCAATTTATTTTCGAAATTTTGCTCGTTATGTTGTACGCGCTTATCCTGCATGAAAATGTCGCACAGCAAGTCGCATACGGTAAATGAAAAGAGAGAAATAAAAATGTCATCTAAAACGAAAAATAGGCAAAAGTTTTACCAATTTTCAATTTCCATTTCCATTACCATTTTTCATGCTCAATTTTTTTTTTTTCATCCGAATGCTGCTATTGCTGTCGTTAGTTGGAAAAATTTTACTCGTTGCCAATAAAAACTGTGTTTTACTTTTTTCAGTTTTGATGTTCTAAAATTGTCGTGCTAGAGAAAAGTTTTGTGCATTTCACATGACTACAGAAATGTGCAGAGTAGCCAATGGGTGATTAAGTGGCGTTAGCCCCATGTTGCATAAGAAACATTTGCTGAAAGGCGGTTCATTTTGGTTGTCGACTCCTTCGAAGAATCAGCAAACTGAAAAGATCGTTTGAAAGGTGCAAATTGATCGAAACGTATAGTGAAATCATAACTAATACACAAATGCAAATCAGTCGATAATATTCGATATTTGTTGAATAGTATAAAGGATCATTGGACAATTTTGAACTCTATCGAAAACATATGCATGAATCGACAGTAGCGAAAAATTACGTAAAAGTTGAAAAGTATCACAAAGTATTGCTCGATTCAGACAACATCGAAAGTGTTGATAACACTGGCCAATAGCGAAAATGTTACAAATGATGTATGAGCTATTACAGAAAAGAATCGCTACTAAACATGAAAATATTAGGAAATTGGGAGTATTTGCATATGAGACCCACCAGGAATATGTTCATGATCCGTTTTGACTACCAGACCTGAGTGTTGTGAAAAGAGTACAAAGTGTCGTGCTTCTTTAAAAAAAAAATCATTATAATGATTTTTCCAAGTTTAGCCTAAACGAACTAGTTTGTCCTGATAAAAGAATTTATCATTTCAGGAAAAACTAGTTTGGCCTAGGATTAACTAGTTTTTTCTAAATCAAATGTTTTGATGGTAATTATGTACTTTTTGACCCATTGTCACAGAGAGTGGGGGTTGCGGCGGTAGTTCATAAGTGAACTTTGAACATAATTCCGTTGGATTTAGCCAGCGGTCACCCCTTAAAAAACATAAGAGTAGAGGTAAGTGGGCGGCCTGTGTCATCGAATTCTACCAGAAATTTTAACGCTCCATAATTTTTTTAAAGGAGTTGCCGACGGCTAATTCCTAGATTGATCCGCGAAGCCGGTATCGGATTTTTGGGAGTTTTAAATATTGAGCTGCGGCTCAGTTTCAATGAAATATTGATAAAATTTCTTCACCCGTTCCATACAGAAAATCTTGACTACTCAAACATATAGTAGTAAAAGATAAGTTTTTTCTTAATAGAGGTTTTTCCTTAACATCCCTTAGAAGTAAAATAAAATTGGTTTGTAACTCATTGTATTTTTTCCTTTACGCCCCTGTATATTTAGTGTGTGGAAAATGAAAAATTTACAGATTTGTCGCTCGTTTTTCGCAGTAATTTACTTTAAAGTTCATATTGGACTTGACTTGCTATCAGTTGTACCTTGAAAATGATACTACCCAGCAAACATGTCTTGAGATAGAGTCATATTGCAGCTGTCAAAACGATGACTGATTTCGATCGCACGTGAGCACGTGAGTTTTCGAAGCGAAGTTTTCTCGGAGAAACTGTCCGCGGTTAGCGATTCCTCAAAGTGACGTGCTTATTAATTATAAAGAAGTAGTTTCAAGTGATTTCTTTTGTAGGCGAAACAAAAATGTTTCTTACAATGGAACGTTTCAGAAAGTTTTCTTATATATTTCATATGTGATGTTCCACATGCAATCATTCTGAAACATTTCTGAAAGGTTCCAAATCTAATATTTATTGAATTTTTCTAATGAAATGGTTTATGATTGTCTGTTTGATGCTTTTTTCTAAGAATAATTGATTGTCAATTGTAAATTGAGAAAAGTCAGTAAAAATAATTGCATATTAGCAATAACTCAGAGTCCCGATGACATGATTATATATTAGCGCAAGTAACGCAGAATAAAAACAGAGTCCAACGACATAATAAAAAATGTTTGCTCTTACCCTTTAATTTTGAAAGATTTCTATAACGTTTCAGAAACGTGTCAAATGAAATCAAAAGGCAGATATTGATATATTGTAGAAGCATACCAGAATGAAAATAAAAAATTTCTGAAACCAAAGTGGAACTTTGTATGATAGCATGTGAAAGATTTCTGAAAGACTTACGAAACGTTAGATATCGAGTGGGTATGTACTTCTTTTTTTTCTGTGCAGTAAGCGCTTAAGAATGTTACTACATTAAGGGTAGACTATAAAGAATTTAAATAAATTTATAGAATCAAAAATAGGTAGCGACACGACCTTCTCTAAATCTTCACTCACTTCATGGGCATTCATGTGCGTTCTTTTTTATAATGATTGGACACTTGACGTTCATTTCTTTTAGTAGTATAATAAGACAGTAATTAGATGTACCTATCGTCTACGGCGCACAGCACAGCAGCTTTTACCATACATATGTTAAGCGGCATGCTGACGAGGCAAAACAAACTATAAAAATGAGAAATTTCAAAAATCTTACAAATGTTTGCTGGGTCAGAAAGAACATCGTATTAGTTCACTATTTCATATCTTCATATGTATATGAAAGTTTGTATGTGTTGGTACTGCAAGATTTATAGCTTAATAATTGCTGCTGCTACTGTCGCATGTGCTATCATTATTTTCAAATTAAGTTCTAAAAATTATGGCTTTTTTCTACTCTTTGCTAACAAGTAGAACATTTAGCCACACTGTGGTTAAAATCAACAACAGCAGCAGCAGCGTTATATGCATTTTTTTTTTTCAAATTTACAAAAAGGTAAAACAAGTGCTGACAGCTGCTGCAATTGTTGTTATGGATGTCATGTTAAGTAATCCTTAGCATCCTGCATATCCTGTATGCCAAGTTTGAATATGCAAATACGAGTATATGTACATATGTATTGAACACCCAGCAGCTTTTCGGTTGAACGCAAGAGTAGTTCTTAATAACTTCCAAAAAGAATTAGTAATAATTCTATGGCAAACTGACGATTTTTGAATGTTGATGTTCAATGCATGGATTATTGTCTCCATCAACACTAGAATGTGTGCTAAGGTAATTCATAAGCGATATCAGCATTGGCAGTTCATAAAAAAAGAAAAAGAGATTTGTGGTGGAACTAGTACAAGCTACTTTCGGAACAAGTTTCGAACTCTTCTTGTGCTAGTACATAGTTTCCCAAGGAATGCCATTTTTCAATAGAAAAAACTATAAGATTAACCAAAAGTTAAAATAATGATGATATACCTAACATTTTGTTTCTTTCTTTGCTTCAACCGCCGTGTTGTGCATTATATTGAAAACAAAACTAAAATATTCCTTTTTGAACTGTCTTAGAACTAGTTACTTTATGAGATTGGCTTCAATTTTAAATGCAGGGTATTTATGCATACTTGAGCACATACATATATAACTATAAACATACATTTACTTGCATCAAGATGCTGCAATTCTGTTGCAACTTATGTTGCTTCTTGTTGCTGACGTTGGTGTTATTGCATGCGAATGTCAGTTTCTTTTGTCTGTTTTGTTAACCTTCTACTCTCGGACATAGACATGGAAATTATAAATCGATTTTCTATTTTGGCAACATTTTGTGGGCGTGAATGGTTGAGTGTATGCGTTAGTATGTATGTTTATTTTGTAACATTTAAAGCAGCTTTTGAAAAACATATGTGTTTTATTATTTGGCTTATTATTGCTTAGTTGAAATTTTGTGTTCTTTTTTTGTACTGCCTGCCAACATATGTTGTATATCTTGTAGTTTTTGTTGTTGTTTATGTTGCTTCAACCTATTTCTTCTTGTTATTGAAATTATTACAATAATAAATTGCTGCATTAAGCTACTCAACATGTCAAAAACAAATTTTAAATTTTAATCTAAAATTATTTGTAAGTTATAAACTACAACATAAACAACATGAGCAGTTATTTCAATTATCTTACAACTTAATCTATGAATGCGATTTTGTTTTAATTGCTGAAATCTTCAATTATGCAGAAAAAAACATCTCTCAGAAATTAAAGCAAGTACATAAATTTCTATTGAAAAGAACATATTTTGTTCGAAACCCATATATTAAAAACTAAAAAGAGTTACACGAGATCGACTGAAGAGATAACGCTGATAAAAAAAATACATGGGACATAAATCGAACAAAAAATGTAGAAGTTATTCAAAAATTAAGTAAAAAAAAATTATGACTCTGATTGAAAATATGTCTTCTTCGTTTTCTAACCATAGAATCTTCGCTAATTTGCATCCAGCATAGATCAGCCAACATGCCTTTGTCTCAAAATCCTTCGAAACACTTTTCAACTGTTGTGATGTCCTGGTGGAAACGCTCACCATGTTCATCACTCTCCGCTCACAAATTTGGAAGAAAAGGACCCCAATTGGCTATACATTTTCAATGACATGGATGTACCTAAATTTGGAAGTATCGTTTCTTTTTAAATATAATGTTCGTATATCTGTACAACTTTTATGTTCTGAGTGAAATTATAGTGATCATACGCACCAATAGCATGAGTTAGCGGTCGTTCTCTCTTCTGTTGTTTCCCAAAAATCCATGAACAACGTCTTACAATGCCTTGCAAGCTTCAACCTGTGCCTCGATCAAGTATTCACTGTACGTGTTTGAGTATTTCAACAAAGAGTTGCCCAGATTGTCTACAGAAAAAAACAAGGCGGGGTGTTTTTTGATCGGAAAAAACATTTAATTCCAGGCTTTATGTTTGGACTTTTTTGGAAGCAGGTAGACGATTTTGTTCAAATTAAAACTTTATTCTCATCTACCAAACTACCAATTCTTTGTTTAACTCTACAAATCATAACTTATTGCAGTTGCTTAAGATTGTATTCTTTAAAACTGATTCAGATAGTTCTACTCAAAAAATATGTTGACTCTAAATAATTTTTACTCAAAGAATAAAGGTTGTAAGAAATATGAATGTCTGGTTCGTGCAACTGACTATTTACCTTTGTTCATTTTTTATTGTGAAATTTAAAAACTCTTTGGCATTTGTAGAAAATTTAATCAAAACAAACTTTACTCACCTGCAGTGCGTCATGTTATATCAATGACATTTTATCATCAACATTTATTATGCAGCAATTTTAACTATTTCTTGTAAGTCCTCACTACCGCAATGGTGTTCTTAGAACTTTATACAATCAATATTTTCTGTTAAGTTTATATTCAGTACAGTTTTATACTCTGCTACATGATTTCAATATTAAACATAAACAAAAATTTGAAAACTTTGATGCGCCGAAGCAGCAGAAGCAAAAGCTACAGCACAAAATTCAAACGTCACTGAATTGAATCGAATTCCCATCACAACTGTTCGCATTTTCAATCAGTTCAGAAACTATTTGCTCAAGTAACCACCCACGCCTCTTCTGTTGCGTCCTTCTACTTGCTCTGCTGTCTTTTGATATTCATCGTTATTGTCGTCACAGTCGATGTTGCCATCACTGCTGCTGCTGCTGCTGCTGCACACGTTTATTTCATTTCCCTGGTGAATTTTTGTTTTCAATTCATTGGCGTTATTTGTAAATATTAGTTTTGCAACAAGGATAATGCTTTAGTCCTGACATCGCAACCCACTTCAAACGTTGTTGAGTGTTGAAAGTTTAGTTAGTGTTTTTTTTTAAACTTTTCCACCCAATGCCATTTTCATTCTGCTTCTTTTCTTCTTACTTTGCATTTTGCAATTTTTTTCCATTGATTGCTATTGCTGCGTAAATAAAGTTTTCTTTATAATGGCAAAGGTTCTGTTTTCAAAACTTTATTTGAGACGTCCATAGCGTAAGGTCTGTTTAATGTTGATTTATGAGGGGTTGCGGAAAAAATAAAAGAAAAACTTAGCTGAAAGCGGTTGAAAAATTTATTGAATTCATCGGGGAACGTAAGCTTGTGCTGAAAGAAAGAAAGTTGAACCAAAAAATTAGACAGTTTTTAACGTTTAAACATCAATATCAAGTGCATATGCATATGCTTATGCATGGTCATACATATTAGAATCTGCATAAGAATCTGCACATACATAAGCATAGACAAAACATAAGCATAAGTATTAGCTTAAGCATAAGCATATGTGTAAGCATAAGCATAAGCATAAGTATTAGCTTAAGCATAAGCATATGTGTAAGCATAAGCATACGCATAAGCATAAGCATAAGCATAAGCATAAGCATAAGCATAAGCATAAGCATAAGCATAAGCATAAGCATAAGCATAAGCATAAGCATAAGCATAAGCATAAGCATAAGCATAAGCATAAGCATAAGCATAAGCATAAGCATAAGCATAAGCATAAGCATAAGCATAAGCATAAGCATAAGCATAAGCATAAGCATAAGCATAAGCATAAGCATAAGCATAAGCATAAGCATAAGCATAAGCATAAGCATAAGCATAAGCATAAGCATAAGCATAAGCATAAGCATAAGCATAAGCATAAGCATAAGCATAAACGTAAACATAAGCATAAGCATAAGCATAAGCATAAGCATAAGCATAAACATAAACATAAGTATATGCATAAGCATAAGCATAAGCAAAAAAAATATTGAAGATATAAGCCATCAGGTAGGACACTCTTTTGAAAATCCTTGCTGACAAACCTATCAAGTGTCAGATTCGTTAGGTTTGTTTTGACTCGTCGCACGCTGCATGTTTATAATCCTTCTGGACTGCATGAATTGCACTCGAAAATATTTGATAACTTCCGATCTAATAGAGATTTCGATTGGTTTTGTGGAATAGTAGAAAACAAAATGTTATTTTTTCAATTTAATTCCAGTTGTGGGGACAGCGTGTCAGAACTATTTAAACAATTAAATTGTTATTATTTTTCATTTGTTGACAATGTAATTTTTTTCTAATTTACCTCAAAAGCTCACATTACAAATCAAAAAAAAACTGACACTGATCTGAACAGTACAACTGGAGATAAAAGAGTGCAAGTAGATTTGGCAAAATTCAGCCATTCATTATCAAAAATTCATGTGTGGAGATTTTCGACAAAAAAATTTTTTCAGTCAAGTAATTTTATGTAAATATATAAGCTGTAAGAAAAATTTTGGGCGATTCTAAAATATCAAGTCTAAAAGTATGACCGATATGGTGTGCCATGATTCTGAGGAAAAAAGGACGACTCAGAAATATTGCTACCTCACTTGAGCATAAGGCAGAAAAATATTGAATTTTGAGCAATATTTTTTAGAGTACCTTTTAAACAATTTTGCGTACATCCAACGGATATGTATGTCGTTTTATTTTGCAGTTAGCAGAAAAGATGCATTGCAACAATTTAAAAAATATTATCCTTCCGCTCAATCAATAGGAACACATGCTGTGAACTCAAAAGCCACAGCAACAACAGAAACGGAAATAGCAAAAACCCCCCATTGGTTGCATTTTACACTGGCTTTGCTTTATAACTTTGACAGTCGGGAACTCGCACGCAGCTTCGCTTTTCATTTTCTATTTATCCATTTAAGAGTAGCACTAACATTGACAACAAAAAGCTACTTCAATTGCATCTCGATATCGTGGCAATCTGCTGTCGCTGTTTCAGATACATCTGCTTATGTTGTTGCTATCTTGTTGTATTAACAGGTGATGGCGCCCCGCAAAAAACACAATTTTGCAATTTCAGCCAACATCTTATTATTTCATTGGATATCCTGAGTACTTGGCTTTTCTATCCTTTTGAGAATTTCCTTTTTGTTTTTTATAGCAGCTGTGAGTTGAGAAAACGTAAAGAAATTTTAAAAGCGTAAAATGTTGAAGACAGTGCATTACTAGTAAGGCGGAAAGTTATAACAAGTGTATCTATATGGGTAATCTTTATAGCTGCTGCAGCGAACGTTTCTAAATAAAACGCGAGTTCACATTCAAAGGAGGTATCCGAAATAGAATTTAGAATTTTCTAGTATTTTTCACTAATTTGCAAGTTTCATATTCTGAAGCAAGAAAACATACAAAAAGAAAGAACATTTATTGTCTGCTTTTGTGTATGCCAATCACCTTCGCTTTTTTGTGATGAGCTATCAAACTTCGAAGGTCTTAAAAGCTGTACAAATTACATCTCACAAATTTTGTACGTCTGCCTTTTGTGTTTTGATCTATGAAGGAACTATCTCAATGTGTTATCATATTTTTGCTGTTTTGTAAGTAGCATCTTCTTGTTCGGATTTGTTTATTGTTATGATATATGCACTTTTTGAACGCAGTATATTATTTTTCAGCCTAATGACATTATAAAACGCTTAAAAATTAACGTCTGCCAGGTTATCTTACAAAAAATATTCTTCCGAATTTCATTCTTGTACATTTATTATATAATGTTACATTAATAAAGCTTTTAAATGTTTAAAAATAACATCTGTCAAGTTTGCTTCGACTGGCTTACGCAGTTTTCTGAATTCTATTTTATGCTTAGCTTCAAAAAAAATTGCCAGATAGGTCTGCCATTTGAGCCTTATATTACATTTTATGTCATATTTCATACAGAAATAAATATTTAAGTCTTTTAAGCTCATACAATGAAAAATTAATTATGTCTGACAGATCTGCCTATTGTATTACGCATACAATTTTTCTAGTGAAATTTGAAATACTGGTGAGTCTTAAGCTATCAAAATATAATAAACAATATTATTTTGATTCTAATGACATGAAATTCTTTTAGCTTATAAACGTTGAAAAATAAAATCTGCCTAACTCTTTAAGTTACGTTAATTGTGTATTAAGTTTTAATATGACTTAATATAACGTCTGCCTTATGATATTTGAACTCTTTTTGCCTATTAAACTAGATGAATATGGAAAGTCTGTTTTCAATACTAAAATTCAAATTATCTTTACAATTTTGTTACGCGATATTAAATTTTTATTGTTTTGAAACATTTAAAAATAATTTTTGCTTGATCTGTGACGTCTGCTATGAGTGTTTTGATAATCGTTGGAAGTTATGCTTTTTTTTTGTGGCAAGAAAATATATCTCTCAAACTATAAAATTGATGGCTATATTTACTCTTTTTATATGTTTTTTTAAATAAATTAATACTCATTGAACAAATACTTGGAAGTCTGTCTTTACCTTATTAGTAGCTATGCCATTAATTATTTTATTTGCTTGGCAGACATGAGAAAATGCCATTTCAAAAACTTTATTTTAATCATTTTCTTAACTTTTTAGCACTCAGGATACATCTGCCATTCATATTTTTCATGGCTTTCCTAAAACGCAATAGGCAGACGTGTAAGATTACTTTTTTTTTTGCTATTGTGAATATTATGGTTAATTTACGAAAAGAAAGAAAAACATAAAAATTTAAGATTTAAATCAGGAATACCTACTTCAATCGCAACACGGATGTGTATAGAAGTGAAAAGGTTTAGGTAGGCAGTAGATTCTTTATTTTTATTTCTGTAGGTATAAATGTTATGGCAGAATTGACCTAATTCTTATGTGACATCATTTTCTATTTTTTATTACTCTTCTTCAGATCTTATCGATAAAATCGTACTTCAGACACGTTATTTCTTTCATTGCACTTAGTGATTTCTTTTGGAAGTAAATCTTGCATTTTGCACCCCTAAGGTGTGTAATTTTGAACACCTCTTTGTGCACATTGCAATAGTATTTGTGCGTTTTTCTTTATACCTCAGCAAACATTTTTATTTGAGAAACAGCCGTCTAATAATCGCTGCGAGTTTAAATTCTCATATCAAGCGTAAAGTTATTTTTCAGAAACTCGCTAAAGTGATTTGCATATGAATCATAAGTTTCATAACGATATGTTTTTTTAGCGATTGTAATTTAAAGCGAATATTTTTTATAACACACACACAACACTTATCTCAATTATACCGTTTTTGAAAAAAAAACTAGTCAAAACGCCTACGTTTTCATAATATGAAACATCAAATAGAAACAGCTCAACGTTCGTTTTCCACAAAACTAGTTGCTATTGTGAATGAATTTCAAAGGGCTTTTATTTATTTCGTTTACCTCAAAAAGTTAATTACGAAAGTTCATTATATACATACGTTTTATTTTGCAAAACAGCTGACATTAAACAAAAATGAATGCTTAACAGAAAGCTAAGGTCAGCCATCGAAATGTGACAATGCCATTGTGAAAGCTGTTTTAAAAAACGTGATACAATAGTCATATAAATGAAAACCGGCATTTTTGACGACTGTCTGTAAATCTTATTCCTACAATTGGCTTTAAATATAATAAAAACAGATAACACAATACACTTAAACTAAAATGGAAATAGTAGACCTGACAACATTAACATCGTTCATTACTTCTAACAAAAAAGTAGTGTCGAATCATAATGCATTAAAATGTCTGAAATTAAAAAATGCATATAAATTTTCCATGCAAAGCTTAATTCCAATTTAACTCATCTTGCATAGTTATAAATTCATTTTTCAAAGATAGAGAATTCAAAATGCATTCAAATGTTGACTGGGATATGCCATACGAATGTCTGTGCATTGTTGTAAGTGCTTGCTTAAATTGTGTGCGCTGGTAAGTGTGTGTCTGCTTAAATTGCCAAGGGGATACCGAAATTTGTAACACTTTTAAGAGTACATTTTTAATGCAGAGATAAGCATCTTTTTGGCTATGAAAATTAAAGTGTAGCATATAAATCGCATACTTGCAGATGCTTGTGAATACTAAAACTTTTTCATGATAACAATTTAAACACACATTGAAAAATAGCAATGAATTTGTTAAAAATGTTTTATAGGAAAGTTTTTACAGAGCTGATAGTAAATCAATTAGAAAAACATTGAAATTAAAGCATCTCTATTCCTGATAAGTGTAGCAATGTTAACGTTAGTTTTAACGTCATTGTTAATGCCAATGTTAACGTCAATGTGAATGTCAATGTGAATGTCAATGTTAATGCCAATGTTATAAGCACTGAAACAAAGAAAATTCCTCACTTTTTTTTCTCTAAATGTGAAGCCTAATTGAATTGTAGTTCAAAGCTCATACCATTAATTAAAAATGAAGGGATACAAGCTTGTTGCATGTTGCACCATGACGTTTTTTTTTTCATTTTTTGTACTGTTGTTAATTGATATTGACTTCCTATATCGATAACTTAATGGAACTAACAAGGAATAAAAACATCACTTTGAATGAAAAATGTTAATTGGTTTGATTCCAGGTATAGCAGATTTTCATTTTACTGAGAAATCTGTTTGTAAACAGACATTTTTTGTTGCATACCTTTATGCGTTAATTAAGAATTGCATAAAGAAAACATATTTTTTTCAAGAAAATTGTGTTAGCTTATTTTGAGTTGTGTAATGGCATCAGTTTCAGTTTCGCGCTATTCTACGAAATCTAAATGAACACAATTGATTGGTAGTAAGAGCGTGTTGGTTTTGATCCCGCGAAAAACTGAGTACCCGCATCAAATTCTGATATTCTTACTACAGTTTTATGTTTTCGGTTGTTATGATAGATATGCTTAGTAGAGGCTCTTCGATGTGCTATATTAAAAATGCGTCCATTATTTGTTTATTTGACTAAATGTCGCAATTTATTTAAAAATCAATCGTATTGATATAGTTCCCTGAAGATAAAAATTTATCGTTGTCAAGCTAACATGTCCAAAACCCAATACCTTTTTAATGTTAGTTTGTGCCACCAAATGTTTTTGTTCCGAGTTTTGGACCATTAACTTCAATAATTCCCATAATGTATCATCATACGTTTCTCGTTTGTTTAGAAGTTGATACGTCTATTTGTCCAGGTTTTCTCTTTGTAGAGGGTGTTCATTAAAATTTATATTCTAAATCTATGTTGAACTTAAAAACAACTCTTAGCGTAACATCTTTAAGGTTTCACTTGATTGAACGGTCTACGCCTTCTTGTAATAATCTACCTACCTTCTGTCTATTGCTTTTCCCAACCATTCTTATAATTTTGTTGAAATTTGTTTACATTATTTATAATAATTTTCTCAGTGTAGCGTTTTAAATTTTATGCCTATATGAGAGGTACCACGCCCTCTTCTCAAAACATTTCAGCAGTAATAATTTGAATTATTCTTATATATATGTGAAATTTAGTTGCTTTTTGTATCGCGTTATTAAGATTTTGCTTGTAGTGGAAGTGCCACGCCTTCTCGAAATCCTTACTTGTCTTTGCCATTTGTAGTACTTGCGCTAAGTTCGATTAAGTTTCACGCCTCTTTAAAATATCAAGTTCTTAAGCCCTATTCTGAGTTCGGATGTGAAATTGAAGTACGAAGCTCCTTAGCTCTACTAAGTCTAATGGTCGGAATTTGTTATGGAATTTTTTTTAAACATCAAACTTGAGCTTTTAGAGTTCCGATAATGTGACGAATTTCACTATTTTTATGATCCTAAAATAAACTTTTAATTCCGAAATGGAATCAGAACAGGTCTAATTGTATAGTTTTTATTACAAAAATTAAAGTTACGTTTTTGAAACGTGGATCAATAAATCCTTAGATCGTAACACGTTCGAAAAATCTCAGTATGTGCATTAGACGATGTATTAACATATTTTGTTGTCCTGTAATTTCAAAAATTGTACTGAACTTATTTAAGTTTTCATTTTTAGCGTTGAAAGGGTTTCCATAAAATTTAGCTAATATGTTAACCAAAAGAAATGTAATAAGTACAACCAGTTTTGTAGTTTTCTTACTAAAAAAATTTATAGCTTAACATATGTTTGCAATAAGTTTACATACAAAATGGTTAACTAACAAATCTTTTGGTAGACCAATAGTAAAATAAGCTTTCGATGGTTAAATTTACTATTTTTGGTTAAATTTACCTATTTCGTCTGTTAAATTCACCAGTCTTGTCGGTAGGCTTACCCAGAAAATAGTAAACTTGCACTTTATATAAATTTTTTACCTCTCATCGGTTTAATTCACTATTTTGAAGGGTTGGAGCATTTTGAGTAGACGTTTTCATTTAAATTGATCTATTATTTTTTTTGCGTGTAGATCTCAACACTTTATTTGAGATTTGAGTTATTAGTTTTGAATTTTTTTTTTTTTAATTATTTTCGCATTAAATTGTATATCGAAACATCAATTTTGCTATTTGCCCTAATGTGTAAACAATTATCATAAAATATAAATAGGATTCTATTGAATTATTGCTATTTGCTGTTTGATATGATAGATCCTCTTATCACTGTAATTGTAATAGAATTTCAAGTACAAGCAAATATACGCAAGGACATTGTCATTCTGCTGTTGTTAAGTTAAGTTGTAACTGTACACATACATAAAGGAACTATCTCGTTATAAAATCATATATAAAAGTTTTGAAAGAATTGTTACTCCACTTGTTATTATATATATATGTATATGTAAGTAGGTGTTGTTGCAATTCGACATACATTGAGTATAAGATGATTTTGTTTTCTTTCCACTGACACACTGTTATTGTTACTCGCCACAGTATGATGTTCTCTATTGTTGCCAATTGACAACTTGCTTGTATCTTAATAATACAATGTAATGCTGCCAAGTATTGTGTTATTGTTAAAGTTTTTTATTTAAGAATATTTCAATGGTTCTTGAATTGTAAAATTTTATTTCTTATATTGTTGTTTTTTTTTTTGTTTTTTCAGAGAGTTCCGTCTTGTTTTACGTCAGGATCCATTGTCAGTGTTTGCCGGTGATGTCGAAATCGAAAACACATTTGGACCAATAGATTATGATATCTCAAGAATATATACAGGCTCATTAGAAGGTAAGTTACATTTTAAAATTAAATAAATACTTTTTTTTTTGAGAAATTATAAAAAAGAGTTTCGACAATCTCGTTTTGATATATAGCCCATTATTTTTCAAATCGAACAATAAGTCAATTTAGTGTCATCGATTTTCTTGAAATTTACAGATATTAATCTGCGGTCAATTTTAGGGGACCCATATTTTTTTATTTCGCTGAAAGGTCACAACTTTCAAAGATATGGTCATTTGAACTTTGTCCTTTAAAATTATAAAAAAAAAAAATTCTCAAAGGACTTTTTTTCAAATTGTCGATATTTCCTTTATTAATGACGGAATTTCATAATTTTTTTTTTCAAATTTTTCATAATTTAATGGATCTTATGAAAAGATGACATCTAGTGCAAAGTAAACCGTTTTGTAGAAAATATTGCAAATATTGTAAACCAGAGGCATTTTTTTCAAATCAAAAAATTTTTAAGTGAATAAGTTTTTTTTTCTTTGAAATTTTTTTTATCAACACAGAAAGGATTAAACTACATTTGATAAAACTCCCAACTGTCGAAAACGGCTTATTCTTAATTGAGAATATTTTTTCTTAAAGTTCAACTATTTATAAATTTTAATTGAGTAGTTGGGTGGAATAATGTCACTTTTGCGGGAGTGCTTTTTATCTGCAAATTACCTCTCAATGGCTGATTTTGACGATTACTTACAACGCATTTGACTAGTTTTTACTTTATTTGACTACATCTGGGACTGGCTTCGGTAATATTTGCGTCAGATGTGACATACTGAATTTGTGACTGAAATGACTCTGACTAACATCGACTACGAGGCCTTGCAATGTGTAACAAAATACATTTGAGCAAAATAATTCCTATTCGAATAATTAATTCAAATATAGTCTGTATTTGTTCATTGAATGAAAAACGTGTAGCAAAGTTTGTTAAAAATTTAGAAATAAATTTTAAATTTTACTCTTGACTCTTTGCTAAATTATCTTTTCTTTTAAATTTTATAAAAGTAGGACCTAATTTCACAGAAACATATTTTTCTAAAATTTTCTGCTTTACAAAATAAATAATCGTTTCATTATAAAACATTTTCACTCTGCGAAAAGTATCAGAAAAAATGAGAGAAGAGCGTGCTAACTTATTGCCACTTCTTTTTAGTTAGTTCGTTCGTAGAAAATGATTATTTATTTGAATTAAAGTTTTATCACGTTCAGCACATTCGTTGCTTTTACTATGACTCTTCTTTTTTCTTAGTATTTTTTATCTTAATAGACGTTTTTTTTTCTTTACTTTACTTTTTTTTTTGTTTTTTTCTTTCTTTTTTTGTACTTACAACTGTAATAATTTTTGTCCAGCTGTGCTCAGCAAATAACTTTACAAACTTTTATTCATTTCGTTTATAATATTACTTGGTCTTATCACCACCTAGCACTCTTTTTTCTATTTCGCTTGCTCCAACCAAACATCTTTACCTTCAACTCTCTTTTGCTATCTTTCCATCTGTCTGTCTGCTCTATTATCCTCTTTATACATCTAAGTGTTGTCCTGTTTTATGCTGCTAGCTGCTTGGCAACGACGATGTGACACACAAAATGGGTCGGCACAGCGTTGGTTCAATTTCTTATGAAAATCCAATACCACTGCTTTATTACACGCATTAGACGAAATAGCCCGTGATTTCGTTGCAGCCATCCTTGCCATCATAGTCATCTTGATGTCAAGGACAAAGTGTTTATCTGTCAGTTAAGATTATGTTAAGGAGTATGAAAGAGTTTACAATAGCAGTTTAGGTTAAAGGAATCTTTGATTTGTTGTCAATGAGTATGAATTACTTTTGAACTGTGAGAGTTGAAAGGAAAGGATTTTAGCAATTATTTAGTCGATGATGGTTGTTTTGTGTCGGAAAGGAAAAGCTAGGTGACTGAATTAAATGTAAGATTCGTTAATTTCTTATTTGATTGTCTTTCAAATGATATCTGTTTTGTTGAAATTCGATCATAGGTTTCCAACTTATACAATAGAATTTTGTTTTTTCAAAAGCAGTATCTGAAAATTTCAATGGTTACAAAAAGTTGAAAAGTTTCTCTATCTGCAACGCCCTCTGCTATGCGTTACAAACGCATAGCTCTCAAAATGTGCAATTTTTATTGAAAATCTTTCTGTAACGTAAATAGCTCATATTCTATGAAAACTTTATTTTTCATCAAAATAATTATTGTCGTTTATTGATCAGTAGAACAATAACATTGCGTTAGCATCACTATAAAAATTAAACACTTAAAGTAAAATACATGAAATGATACAACAGAAACAAGTTTACAACTCTGTGTTTTCTGATAAAAGTGAATCTTTCAAAAACAAAGATTTGGTTCAAATTCAGCTGCCACATTCCTAATAAAGTCTTAGTTCTTTTAACATGCTAACTTAATGGAAAAATTATGCAAATCACTTAAAAATTACTTGGCAAATCTTTGCCAATTTTTCATAACTTTTACATTATTCATTTGAAGAAAAAAACAAACGAATTCGTATCACTGCAAACGAATGTTTTCACTTTCACTCTTAACGGAAAAGTTTTGTTTTCTCTTACATGAATTTAATTTTCCCGCGAGAAAATTAATTTATCATTTTGTTGGTACAAGTCGGAAGAAGCTAGCCGCGTGGCAGCAGGGAACAGGAAGCCATTTGAAAATAGCCAACTGTTATTTATTTTATTAAAGTTTTCCGGCATTGTCGCTTTGTGTTTACTTTGCATCATTTTGGCAATGATGTTAAACGAAAACAAAAACAGCAATAAACAAGAACAAAAAATACAAGAAAAAACATCAGCATAAAAAAAAAACATCAGCAAAATGCAAAATTTAGATAGGAATATATTTTGTTTTCTCTTTTTTTTTTTTCTTTTCAAACAACATACATTTTTATTTTGAAATTAATGTTTTGTTAGATAAATGAAACTTTACCAACTGATATGGGGCAATAAGTGGAATTTAAATAAATAAATACATAAAGAGATATATGGCTTTAAACAGCTGAGAGCAAATACATTTTGCTTAAGAAAAATAATGATGGGACATAAATAAAATTTCGTAACAAACAATTTATGGAAAAAGAAGTGTTTGCAGCAAACATTAAATGTTTGATGCATTTTATTTCTTTTTTAAGTGAAAACAATAAGTTGTTTGCCGTATGCGTTTAGTGTTTTAAATTTATCATTGTTTAAGCAAATTATTCATTTTTGCCGAAGCATAATAAAAATTTAAAATCTCTTTGATAAAGATTTTAAGCGATAAAAGAAAATAAATTCGAAATTTTTTCGTAAATGTAATAAATCTTTTGCGGCATGTAATGCGTATCTTGAAAAATGATTATTTCCAGCATAACCTTGTGAAAAAATTTAAATTCCTTTTGAGCACTAGTCGAAGTGTTTGAAGAAATTATTTGGTGGATATAATAGATTTTTTATCGTTGATACATTTTTTTGCTGACCATAAGAAAAAAAGAATACTTGAAAGAAATAAATTTTCGTCACAGGCGTGGAGAAAAATGATTTCACTTTATTGTGAAATGCTTACTGAAAGTACTCGAGGCGTGATGTGTGAACTCCTTGATGATTCGTTATGTTAGTATGATTGAAAATTAAGTTTAACGAGTACTTATTCGATCCTACATCCTTTAAACTTGAAGTTCGATATATAGATGCATATAGTTTGCATTCAGTTATATGAAAAATATGCGCGTAGTTTGACCTACTGCACATGGATATATGTATATTGACTTTAACAAGAACCTTGCAAATAGCATATTAGATTGAAAAACGAGGTGTGGCACCTTTCATAAAGAAAACATATAAAAAACCATATCTAGCCACCTATAGCTGCTATAGTTATGAAAAATTTTAAGCCATAGATTTAGATAGTTTGTACTAAGCAACTTGAAAAATGTTGGCGGGATTGAACAACACGACATAAGCGTGCACAGCCGCGGGAAAATAACTGGTATAATATAAATAAGTTATTTATTTTTTTCTGTCATTAGATTAAATGATAGATTTTCTTTAATATTTCTCCAGAAAAGATGTTCTCACATCAAAAATAAAAATATCCATCATGCTATTTGCAAATGGGAGTGAAGCAATAATGGCAAACGAAAAACAACAAAATATTATTTCATGTAGTATGGTATGAGTAGTTTAAAATAAACGCTTTCTAAAGTAATTTTCGCTCAGAGACCTAGGTCGTTAGATGTGTATTCGGGGCACAGGAAATTAAAATTTATCAAAATACAACCCTATTTTTCTTAAAGATTGAATAGTGAATATGATGTCTTTGCTAGAAATGACATGAAGATAATTTAAAAGTATTTAATGTCTTATTTAGAAATAAATTGCTTTGATCGACAACCTTTGACCTACAACCTTTTTGATGAAAACTATGTTGCTGATATCAAAGCTATGCAGATAAACCATAAAGTTTCCACAAAGCGAAACTTAAAAATTCATAAGATAATAACAAATTCAATATTTCAATAATATGTAGGGGAAGGTGGGGCAAAGTGGTATGCCTAACGAGAAAACGAAGTTTTCACAAAAAAACAAGAATTTTTTCGCACAATTAAACATGTAAGTTATCAGTTCGATCTATATTGAATCTATTAAGCTAAATAGGCTCATTATTTTCTTAAAAGAAGATGTTTATTATTACGATGCCAAAAGAAAGTACGTACGTACTTCAATAATGCAAGGATGCAAGGATAAATATACCCTTTGTACCGCTTTGCCCCGTGTACCGCCTTGCCTCGCCTTCCCCTACATAACTTCATATAAAAATTATTTTAACAATTATTTAAAATTTTTACACGAAATTTTGATCTGGCAGCAATAAATAAAAGTGCATACAAATATATGATATTTTCCGACAGTCACTAATAGGACAATTTTTTTTTTAGCCTTATTAATTTTCAGTACGAGTATCACATCGAAGTGCATTGAATTTTTTAAAATTCAGTACACTTTTCCACTACCTACAATTGCACACCATGTCGTATGAGTAATATAAATTCACTGAAACTTTAAAGGTTGCTTATATGGCTCCTCGTCTTACATCTTCATTAGGTTTCATGTTAAAAGCGTGTACGACTTGCAAAATTTAATTCTTATTTAAAGAATTTTTTGCTTTCCGGCACAAAAATCTTTAACGAAATCAAAAAGAAAATTTAAGAGACAACATTTTTAATTGAATTATAAGCAAAAGTAAGTTTACGTAGTGATGCAGTTTTTCCAACTTTGTCGTTGAGGTTCTTCGCTTGCAGCAAAGTAGCGGCAGCATCCAAATGAATTTGTATGTCACGTATTTTAAAAGAAAATGAAACCTGCTCTATTTCTTGAACTTAAAATTCTTTTCATTTGTGTAGTTGTGGTTGTTTTCGTTTTTATACTGACGACTACTACTATGAGAACTTGTTATTTTAATTTTACTACCCAATTGGAATTGGATTGCATAGCTTCATGATGCATCTTGTATCGGTGCTTACTGATGAATGGATCAAACCAACTTCGACTTCAAATATATTTTTATATTGAATGTCAATTGAAAGCATATAACTGTAAATTTCAGGGCTAAGATCAACAATCTTGCCGAACGAATGTTTGTGCCAACAGAGTAGGAAATATCTTGAGTTAAGAGTTTGTTTGCTAAAAGATGCAGTTTTATTTGAAGCTCCGTTATTTTTCTTGGCTGCGGCTAGATAAACTCTTTTTTTTTTATTTCAAAATGTGCACTCAAAAGTTTCGAAATAAACAAAAATTAATTGTGCTTAAAAACTGAACTGGAAATCACAAAAAATATGATAAAAAATATTGATAAGAGGTTTGAATATTGCAAAATATTTAAGAAAGATCTCTGCTAACAGTGCTCAAACGTTGCAAGTTTCCATTTGGCAACAACAATCAAACGATTTGTCTATCTGTCTTAATGTTAATCTGCAATCAGTTTAATGAAAAAAGTTGTTTAAATGTTTTTCAATTTCAATTCCTGTCGTATAGGTTTCGTATTCTATGAAAATCATATGCTCCATAGTAGCTCCAATTTGAATTGCTCCAGCATTTTCCCGTTCGGTACTTACACGCAATTCACGCAGATGCCTAGAACATTGAATTTTATTTTCTGTCTTATTCTGCACTATTTACTTCGTCTTTGTATTTATTTTTCAACGTCCTTGAGCCACAGTTGGCTGTCAACTGCTTGTGTGTTTGTGAGACTGTTCCCAGCAAACATCTTCAATTGTAGAAGAATCATATATCAATACATATTTTGATACCAGACAATAGTTTGTTCGTGAGAAATATATAAACTATTAAAAGTACATAGCTATGAAGCCATTGCTTAGAATATTAAATTACATAACCTCATAAAACTATCGACAAATAATCAAATGAATGATTCAAAATATGTTATTTATCTTTCAGAAGAATGTTATTTATTATTCGTGTTAAAGTTTTATCGTGAAAAACTCTAAATGATTTCATTGCCATAACTGTGGGTGGATCTAAAAATCTTCCATAATGTTTGCTGGGTTTTGTTGTCAGTTGACAAAACTAATACCGTTGTACTTAACTTACAAAGTGCCACAATTTTATTTCGTTTGTTTGCAACTCATAAACTATCTGTTGTATTTGTCTATTGCTCAGTGCTCAGTGTGTGTGTGTGTGTGTTCACACAAATACATTTATGATTTTAGCAAAATTGCAAAAATAAGTAGACACTCAAATAGACAGACGGACACATTTCTAGTAGTTGACGTGGAAAGTTAAGCAAAAGGTATAAATTTTAATTAAATTTCTGTGAAACAAGAGCTGTTTATTTTTGCAGCAACCAACGACGAGTGTCATTTATTAGGTATAGTATAACTAATTAAGAATCAAGTTTAAAAGTCAGCTGTAAGTGTTGCTTTCTCTTTTGTGTAGTTGAAATGTAATTTGCTTTCATATTTGTTCCGGAAGTCTTGCGTCATTGAACGAAATTAATTTTGGTGAGTATTTGCGCAGAGTAAAGCGTTCGGGAAATGTTCTTTGCAGACATTTTTTTTTAAATAACTGACAAGCTGCTCGATTAAATATATTTTCAAACATTATAAATAACGTCGTAGTTGGATATAGAGTTGAAATTCAAAACTGAGTTCATTCAGACTAAATCCATCTCAAACCAAGCAGTCGCAGTGACTTCAAATTGCGGAATTAAGTAGTTGCCGATTAAATATGTTGTTTTTCAAAGTAATTAAGGAAATATATTGTTCCCCGATTTGATTGAAAATAATTTTTTACGAAGTTATGCCCATTTAAAGTTTTAGTGTTAGAGCTTGAAAAATCGTTGAAAACTGTTTCAAAATAGTCGCATTTTCATCCAAATCAAAATAATTAACTTTGGTCTTTTGAATCTATTAGAACTTCTGATTCTCTGTCAGAATCTTTAAGAAATTTGGAAAATTGTTGAAAATTGGCGGAGTTATAACGCTTTTTATGAAAAAAAGAAGGCTGATTTTCTCAAAAACCTCAATTTTTTTTCCCCTAAAATTTTATTGTGAATTTATATTACTATGGTAAAGAAATGACATGAGTTTAATGCCTGTTAACCCATATTTGAGGTCAGGAAATTTTTTTCCCCAAAATGAAAATGTCAATTTTTTTTTTCATCATTGCCAACCCACTCTACGGTACTATTTCCAAAGTAAATAATAACAGCAACATTCCAAATTACTTTTTGTAAATCTTGCTTGCATTCCGCATACTTTTTTTATCATAGGAAATATATAAAAACATTGTAAGCACATATAGCTTTTTCGCTGACAAAGTCAAGCAAACAAAACATTCAAAACCCACAGAAGTACAGTCATATATGAATATATCATATAATATGAAATGAAAGATTAAATTTTGAATATTCATTTAAGAAAACTTCATTAAACTTCCGTGGCATAATTCTAGGCCACAAACTGTGCAATTACGTTTCCAGCTGTTTCCATTCTAATTTTCAACTGAAACTAATTAGAGTGTAGATTTAGCTGTAATTCACAAAGGAAAATCACTTGAATGATAAATTAAGTCATTAACTGTAATTTTATGAGTTTGCATAAATAGTAAGAGATACTTACACTTACACTCACACTAATGGAAGCATAACATTTTGGCAAACCTTACAGGAAAGTAAGCCCAGTAGGCAGTTTTTTCGGAGAAAGTATGTTAGCCAACATTGCTGCATGCGTATAAAGCCTGTTCATGCAAAATATGCCTTTCAAAAGGAACCCTATAGCATGGTAAGCACTTGACTGATATAATTTTCAGTTTGCTATTGTTCAATTCAAAAGTAAATCACAAAAACTTCCCTCAATTTTTGTTTTCATTATGTACTTCTTATTATATTTCTAAGTTAGCTTATGAAAGTATTGTACCAAAAATCTGTTTTCACGGCTCTCAAGCATTACTGAATATTTTAGATATACTTATTTTTTTTTCAAATATCAGATTTGCACAAATTGATTTATCATAAGAACTCATAAAAAGGCGTTAATTTTGGTTTTACTGCGTAGTTCAACTAAACAGGCAATTATTCTCCACTCTCTTTAAAAGGTAACGTCCATTTTACCACTAAGTACGAGCACAGTAGACCGTTTTTAAACCAAGTCTTTTAAATTTAAAATTTTAATACAAAATTGAAAGTGACTTTGAAAAAAAGCTGCTACTGGGAGTATAAAAGCGCTAGAACAATATTTATTGGTCAACAAATGACTAAGAGCTTATAAACTCACACAGCCAAACGTTAACACTCATGAAACTACGAAACAAACACAGACATAGCATAGAAACGAGCAATGAGCGTTGAAAGCTATACATGTCTTGTTGCATAACAAAAACAACAAAAATTGCGCCAACAATTTCAAAAAATAAAATAGAACAAGAAATGAAAACAGCATAAGTTTTAACAAACAAAGATAATAAACAAAATGAACTAACTAACTGAAAATGTAAGATTAACTACAACAACAATGCAAACAAAACGTAAAAAGAGAATGCAAAAAAAAAATATGCCTTAAGGATATATCAAATAGGCTGTAGGTTTGAATAAATAGCAGCAACAAAAAGAAAGTAGCATAGAAGTATATTTTTAGGCGCAACGTAGTATGCAATACGTTATTTCAGAAAATAAAACAAAAGTTTGCTAACAATTAAATGCAGCATAACTGTATTCTGTAAACATGTGTGTGTGTGTGTGTTTAATTAATGTAAAGTGCAATATTTTTATGTAATTCTGTGCGTTTGGCCTGAAGTGGTGAAGTATAATAATGTTGCATGGATAGCATTCAAAAAAAAAACGAAAATTTACAAAATTAAATTTTCCACACAAGTGGCAGCAATATGAAGTGAAAAATTGCTAGGGACTGTGATTTTGTTCTTCTTCTGTTTCTTCATTTTGAAACAGGAAAGAGTTTTATAGCAGAAGCAGCAACAGAACAGAAAGTCAAAACAGTAAAGCAGTCAAAAGCGCAGTGCATAAATTATGCAACACTGCTTGCTACACTTCACTTTTCTGTGATGTGCACACATACGAATATGGCTATGTGCATGTGTGTGTAATTGTAAAATATGTAACATTTGTTGCTGCAAGTAATCAACATGCAAATCACAATAAATGCAAAGGAATATATACATATAACTACAGGCCAAACGGCGCACAGTGCATTGCTATGCAGGGACCGTAACGATTATGAATTTTATGATAGAAATCACTGCATAATCGTTATTTTGGATTTTTATTTTTTTTCTCGATTAAAAATAATCGTTATTCTGGATTTAAATTTTTTTCGGTCAAAGATAATCGTTATTTTGGATTTTTAATTTTTCGATCAAAAATAATCGTTATTTTGGATTTTAATTTTTTCGATCAAAAATAATCGTTATGTTCAATTTCTATTTTTTTCGATCAAAAATAATCGTTATTTTGGATTGTTAATTTTTCGATCCAAAATAATCGTTATTTTTTATTTTTATTTATTTCGATCAAAAATAATCGTTAGTTTGGATTTCTATTTTTTTTTTCGATCACGAAACGCACGGCACGCAAGCTGCGGAAAAATTTGCTTTATGTTAAAATCTCTTAATAGCGATTATTTTTCATCGAAAAGAATAGAAATCTAATGTAACGATTATTTTCAAAGATCAAAGATTTTCTAGAAATTTTTTTCAATATTATTCACTATCGCAATAAATTAAAAACAAAACTATGCGGGTTCAATAAGTTAAAAAATATTTTTCAGACATCACATCATAGTGCTGTGCTAACTTATATTTAAATTAGAAAAGCATTTCCTTAGACGGGTAAAAATCACACACATATCAATAAACATACGTTTGAGATGTACAAACGTTCACACGCCCACACAAATGCACATGCATACATACAACAGCAACAAAAATGACATCTTGACTTGTTCTTCACTTATTTTGAAGGACATTCCCAGCGCTTATTGAAACGCCCACTCAAAAATAGAATAAGCGGCAGCAGCAGCAACAGGAGCAACAAATTATATGCCTGAAGTCTTAAGCGGTAGTCAGTTACACACACACTAATATATGTATTAGATTTGTTTATGTGTTTGCCTGTGCTTCTTACTTGACTTTAAAAAAAAAAACAGACATTTAAAAGTAACAACTAACTGCTGTTGTTGATTTTTTCTGTTGCACGTTTACGTCGCGTACTCAATCGCTCATCGCATTCATTCATTCTAATACTGGTTGGTGTCCTTATAATGTTGACAACAGTCAACAGCAAAAGGAATAAAACATAACAGAAAGTATGCACGACTTCCTTTATATGGAGTAAGTGCATTTGCATACTTCAAGTTGCTGTTGCACATGCATTTTTAAAAGTTAAAGCAGCGAAATTCGATATTGATTTATTTCAGTTTTATACTTAAATTGAAATTGGCTCAGTTTGTGAAAAATAATTACAATTGTTCTAGTTTGTGTAATTTAATGTTGCATACTTTTTGCAATATTTCAATGGTGCGGAGAACGCATTTTGTTGGCGGCAATTTTGCGTTACTTTTGTTTTTGAAAATATCTTATAGAAAACTTATTTTTTTAGTGATATTCCTTCATTATATTTTTAATGAAATTTATTTTTAAGTTGTACATGATAGACCCTTTTGGTGAAAATATGCTTGATATTGTCTAAAACACATAACTATGCGCAAGTGATATATAGAAATTTCGAGAACATGTGTGTATACTTAGCTTGAAACGTCTGCTCTGAAACTGCTGCATAATTTTGTATTTCTTTTGATTAGATATATTTAATTAATTTTTAAAAGTATAGTCTTTGCAAACAGCAATTCATATTAGAAGTTTCGGCTGGACTACTTTGAAACAAATTTTTTTTTCTTCCCTAACAACTTCAGCCAATTTAAATAGTTAATATATTAAAATCACTTTAAAATTAACTAATTAAATCAGGTAGAAATAAGCCTTTGGACTTTTACCTGTCTTGACGCGAAATAAATGAAATATGAATATTCAACGAAATATTGAAACAACAGCCAAACATTACCAACACAAAAAAGCACCTAAGCGCTGCTTAACACAAACGCGTTTACCACCCAGTCATATAACAACACTAACACCGATAACTGAATGAACTTATGCCACGGCAAAAAAGATTAAATATGCAGGCACAAGTAACACAAACAACAACAACAACAACAATGGCAACAGCAATATGAGTAGGCTTAAACAAAGTCCCAAAAATTAAGGGAAAACAACAGCAGCAAAAACATAAATGACAACAGGATAAAAGTGTTTCCTTTCAACATTTAAAATTAATGAAGATCATGAATACTGAATGTTTAATTTAGTACGAGTGTAGCGCGCAAATAAATACAAAAACAAAGCAACAATGTTATGCACAAACACACTTATTAGACCTCGTGTACATATAGTATGAAAGCATATGATTATTAGGGTGTACGCATATTTATAATTTTTTTATTTTTTTTTAGAACAGAAGCAAATGAAGCAAAAAAAAAGTTTTGAAACTCGTTTTCAATTTATTTCGGGGCTAATTGAAGTTGTTGAATTTGAGGTTGAAGTTTTCTTTTCGTTTTTTTCTTTTTGTGTCAACGGTATCTAGTAGCACTATAGTATGTCTCTCTCTAAATTACAACTATTGTTATTATTTTTATTTTGAAATGCGGATACCCTAATGATTATGCATGTACTTATGGCATGATAAAAACAACCACAGTAATTTAAAAGTTGTACCGCTGTCGTCAGGGAAACGGCAAATTTTGCAAGAAGAACGTAGGCTTATGTAAGAGCCCAGCAAACCATTTTAATCGCGAAAAGTCATAGTTTGCAGACGTTTAAAATAAAGTTATAGTTGTGACGTTTAATCTGTATATATGTAACCGGCCAAACTAGTTTTTAGGATAAACTAGTTTTTCCTAGGCCGAACTAGTTAATTTGAATGCCTAAAAGTATGCAATTTAATTTTAATGTAAAATCACTGTGAATAGCGAAGCTATGTCATCAGGTATGACACCTCTTATTTTGAGATATTTTAAGAAAATTAGTAGATATTCTTAACTATAAGAGAAATACATAATGACACAATAGCGTAATTGGATGCTCGAGATATCTCTAGAAATTTGTATATCTCCGTAACTATAAAAGGTATCGTCGCCCTATTCACATCATACGTTGTTCGGTTTCTGGATAAAGTTTACGTATTTTTTGAACGTTAAAATAATTTGATTTAGTAAAGATAGGCATAACCACGCCCCTCATATAATAGAATAAACAAATTCATCATATCTCATTAACTGTTGTACGTAGATGAACGAGACTTGGTACATATATAAAAGACAAAGACTAAAACAAAATTAAACCGACCTACCAGTAAGGTTCAAATAACGTCTATCAGGTCTGCTATAAATTTAAAAATGAAAATGCTTAAACAATATCATACATGATATCACTTGAAGTAACCGCATGGATGATTCCAAATCAATTATTTTTACTTATCTTCCAGAACAATGCTTAGAGGTTCGCTTATTAATCGCACTGATGTTTATTCTCGAAAAACTCCTATAAATTCATAGCCATAAATGTGGTAGATTTAAAAATCTTTCGAATGTTTGCTGGGGTTAAAGAAAAAAATTGTAGCATACGCACGGACAAACAAAATCGTTTATATGTTTTAATTTAAATTTAAATTGACTCACATTCACACAATATGTACACTACGTACACATGTTTATGTGTTCAATTTTTTTTACTTATACAGCATAATATTATGTATGTATGTATGTATGTATGTACAGTGCCAACAGAGCATAACTTAAACCTTCTTATGGAGCCATTTGGATTTAATACATAATTTTCAATATTAAGAAGTTTTGTTACCACAGCTCGATAGTCTATGGTATTCAGACCAATGTATGTCTTCATGTATGATATTGAGAAAAATGATGAGAAATATTTGCAGTTTATTTTCAATTTATAAAAAAAATCAACTGTTGAAAAAGTAAATGGCAAATGCAAAATGAAAAACTACACCTTCAACTTATAAAAAGCAAAAATTGAACAAAATTTTAATAAAAACTGCTGAAAAATGTTTAAAAAGTAAGGTAGGAAAATCTAGAACTTCAACTACCAAAAACGAAGGCATCGAAAAACAAACCATATGAAGATGAGAAACAAAAGAACAAGCATTGCAGACATCGTAAATCCTCTGATAAATCTCTATTCACATGTACGCCGATTTTGAAAATCTACCATACGATAGAGTCACTAGATTCAACAGCCCTAGCTTTCAGTCGGACACGTTCCGGTACTGATAGTTGACATGCTCGATTTGAAAGTTCGAGCACTGCCGCTGCACAGCAAACGTACCTCAGTAGCTCAGTAGCTCATTACGAAGTAATAATACGAGTAAGATAATTCCTTCTTTCCAGCCTCTCTAATAGAATATATAATGTTGCCCAACCATAAGCTTTTTTCTAAAAAAGTTTTTATTATAGATCATCAAGGTCTATCATTTGACACACATTTCAAGCTGAAATCTCAAACTATAATCATTTTTCTGAAAAAACTTGGGTTAAAAAAAGGTGGCAACCCACATTTGGGACGGGTTACCGCAAAGCAACCCTACATATTTTATTATAGCTCATCAAGGTCTATCATTTGGCATACATTTCTAGCTACGATCTTAAACCATAAACTTTTTTCCAAAAATAGTTTGCCCAAAAAACAGGTTGCAACCCACATTTGGGACGGGATTCGACAAGATTACTCGAAATATTTTTTTAAGGCTAATCAAGATCTATCATTTGACATACATATCAAGCTGAAATCTTGAACCATAAACATTTTTCTGAAAAATCTTGGTCCAAAAAACAGGGGCAACCCATGTTTGGGACTAGATTCGGCGCATCCCTATATATTATATTTAGGCTCTTCAAGTTCTATCATCTGACAGAGATTTTAAGCTGGAATCTTAAACCATAAATTTTTTTTTAAAAAATGTTGCCCCAAAAAATGGGTGGCAACCCATATTTAGGACAGTATTTGGCAAGGCAACCCTATATATTTTGTTTAAGCTCGTCGAGCTCTATCATTCGACGTACATTTCATTCTGTAATCTTATACACTCGACTTTTCTACAGTCGGTTCTCCGCCTAACACCTTTTAACACCTTAGTGAGGAAAATAAAATCTCCGCAAAAGCGTTTTTTTGAATATCACTATTTAATTCATAACATCTAAGTAGTGTGCAATAACTACGGTATTTAATTTTTTGTCCCGTATTTGTCCTGGATTTTGATATAAATGTTTTGCTTTCAGATCGAAATGAGTTTTTTCAGTAAGTCGCAATTAAACCATTTTTATAATATGTTCGTAATAAAAAAAGAAGGTCATCAACAAATTATTTGCAGCAAACGAATTTGACTTTGAATTTTTTTCTCAAATTCAACGCATTATTTTTTTGTCCCGTGCTTACCTCCTAAAATATGGTCACCGTGGCAATAACAGTCATTTAAATTTAAAAAAAAAGTACTGTCAAACTATCACCATTAGGTGAATATGATGTCTGGCTAAGTGACAAAAAAGTGTAGACAATGACAATGATAGAGTTAATACTGCGAGCGATCAATAATTCAAACTTAAATTTAAATTTAAAATGAATTTTATTTGCAATAAATGTACATAAGTATGTACATATATGAACAAGTAGTAAAACATATGTGCCTGAAACTATGCAACATTCAAGTATGTAGTTTTAAACTCGTATTTATATTGAAAGTTTCAAAGTTTTTAGTTACATAGCCTAAGGCGCTTACCCATATGAAGTGAAGTATGCTCAAAAGACTTGTGAATGAAATTTCACAATATGCTGCAATTCTTTCAACACAATGTATTTTCTCAATTTGCTTCAAATCTTTTGTTAAGAGATTTCAATAAATTTTCTTTCAAGAATTTTCTAAAAAAAAAAAATGGGATAAAAAAAAGCATTATCCAATCATAATACTCTTCACCTATTTATAATACCTAATTAAATTACTATTAAGCTGGTTTTGTTAAATTACTGCTTATTATTTTCAACACAAATTTGCAATTTAAATACCTGCTGCCAAATATAATCGCACACATACAAGAATGTGTTTCATTTCGTTCTCGTGTGTGCAAAATTGACGCTACAAAATGGGCAATATTCCAGCAAAACATGGATTTCTTACATAAATTCTTGCGACAATTATTATGCATTTTGCAAATTGAAAATAAATTTTCTTACCATGATCATAATAAATCAAAGGATTTACAACCATAAGAAAATTAAAATTGTACATTGAGCGAAATGGAATATATGTAAGTGCCTTTAAATATGCAATAAAATCTTGAAACTTTAAATGCAAACGAAAGTTAAAAATAGACTTGAATGAAAATAGGCTTGAATGAAAATAAACTTCAATAAAAATATGACCGTCTAGACGAGTAAGTAGATCAAAGCACATTAATTCTTAAGTTGAAATTTAATTTACCAAATTTCTGTTTGCTGCTACTTTAGTTCTGTCTCCACACAATTCTACTTTTATTAATCAAAATTGCGCGTATTCTGCTTTTTTCCGGCGCGTTTTACAAGTCTAACGTACTTAGAACTGATTACATTCGTCATCTTTACAGAATCGTTTTCAAAGAGAATTACAAAATATTACGCTAAAAATTTATCGTCACAGTTCAATTGAATATTCAACGCTTAACTGCATTTATTTTATATTAGAGCGCATGTAGTATTAACTGCCGCAGAGTAAGGCAAAAGCAGCAACCGCATTTGTACTAACAAAATATAATGAAACTGAAACTTTTGCAAACGCTTTTGAGCATTCAACAATGCAGGATTCGAGCTCTTGTCTTCTGGCTGCTTTTGAGAATTTCAATGACGTTAACACAAAGATACCAATGTAGTAAGAGTTTCTATTGCTGTCGTTTATATTTCCAAGGGATTTGCTGCATCAAATATTTCAGCTGCTTGCGATGTTGTAATTATTGTACAGAAATTTTGCAAGAAATGAGTTTGAGAATTTGAGTTGAGCAGCAGCAGTAGCAGCCTAAATAAGTAAAGCTCCTAAGCTAAACCTGCGTAAGGCGAATACGAACATTTTCCATGGATTTTTACAGACATTTTCTAAGACAACAGCGATTTTGGAATGGAATGCTATTACGGAAGAATATAGCAAAGCTGAATTCAGGTACATAATGTTAACCTGTCGTCGTTGTCGGCGATATTGTGCGTATAAATTGATGCTGTTGTTGCTGTGCTGTTGAGTTCGAGGATTTATATGAAATCCTCCTTTTCATAAGCATAGTTTAGTGCTGCAACAAGACATAAAATTCGTAAGGACAACGTACACTCACAAGTAAAATCAAAAATTTTAAATAAATTTTTCACTGATTGCAGTCTGTAAAAGAAAAATTCATGGTTAAGGTTGAGGTCGAGGTCTGCCAAGCTCGCAGAAAAGATCACTTGAACTACGTTCTCTTCATTATTAACCGGAACCAATTTACTTCGATTTGCAATAAAAAATAAATAAAAATCGCATGCAATTTATATCTTTGATTTAAAATTTAAAAATATACCTAAAATTTGAACACCCTGTATAATAGTATAGATAAAGCAATAAATGATAATAAGAGGAACTTTCTATTATTATTCAGATAGGTTTAGATCCAAGCAATAACTTAGAACTATTTTTTTTTTTGAACAAAGCAAAACTTTTATTATTCTGATTTTTGAAATTTCATTAAATTTAGATCAATAAAAATACTTTTTTGCCGTAAAAAAAATGTTTTACCAAAAAATTTACACAAAAGCTAACCATTCGTCAAAATGACGAACATGTAGTCTAAATATAAATTCAAATTGTTAACCTACTGCTCACTAACACCACAAGAAAGCTTTCGACAAAGACTGAGTAGGTACGAGGGTAGATGTAGCTAGGCGCGATAGTTAGTGCAAGAGAGGTGAATATGTGACTTATGTTCGTCAAAATGACAAAGGTTAGCTATCTAGGATTAAATAATAATCGTTAAGAAGTAAAACTAAAAAATAAGAAATTGGTCATGGTTAACCAACTTTTGAGACCTTTAGGTCTTCTGCCGAAATAGGATGTTGACGAAACTTACTTTTTTTGAAGATTAAAATATTTATTCGAAGTATCAGTTTTTGTACAGAATTCTCTATGTCAACGTTAAGTTCCTGTTCAACTTTCAGCGTGTGGCATTTATAACTAAGCTGCTGTCATAACGCTCAAGTACAATCGAGTTTCAATTAAATTGTCGTCAGCTTTCTCCTCAATAAAAGCAGATGAAGACAAAAAAGCTGTGGCAACAGCAACAAAAATTTTTTTTCGCTCATTCAATTTCATGCAAATTTATTCATGCTGCTTTCTAAGCGAATTTTAAAAACACTCTAAGCAGCATTTCCGCAAGCATTTACCAAGTGCTGAGGTAAAATTTTAGCAGTGGGAAAAATTTAGCTATATTTATTTATAATGTTTAAATAAGAAAGAAAATATTAATAGCAAAATCTCTCCCCTCTCACCGCCCATATCCACTAATGGAGATAACATAGGCTAAAAAATTTCTTATAAACAACGGGCGCGAAATATTGAAAGCTTCCCCGAAGTTCACCGCTGTACCCTGTTTTTATGCAAATTTGGGAAAAAGAACGGAAACCTGAAAACAGGTTCATAGATACCTAAGCGAAAGTCACAAAAAATAGGACCTGTTGCTACGCAAGCAGTATTGAACATCATCAGACTGCTAATTTCGTCGAGAGTCTTGATGAAAATCCTCCTCATCAGATCCTAATCAACGTCTCAATTGTATTGTTTCCCGCAACTTAATTGTCACTATCCATGTGTAATATATCATGATGACCATATACACATTTACAATCCTTTTAGGTATAATTATCCTTGCGTGCACTTTCTCTGTCCACCTTTTGGTCATAAATTTCTCATTCATTTGCATCTCTTCTACAAATTTAAATACACGCTGCTTCTTAAAGTGTAACAAAAAACTTCTGGATTTTGTTCAGTATGCTTTACCTTTCAAACTACAGCCATAATTTTTTCACACTTTTTTTGCCAGCTAAAGCAGCGTTTTAGCGCTGTTTTTGTCAGGTGGTTCTTTGAAATGTTTTCCTCTTTTTATATTTTCTTTTTTGCTATTCGTTTCTGTTCAAAGTTTTTTACTTAGAACTTTTAAAACGTCAGATTTTTGAGCTTTCAACATTGAATCATAAAATTTAAGCTTAAACTACAATGTAACAACAGGGCTTAGTGAAAATGCTAACCTTTTAGGGATTTTATTAAATTATTTTTGTTTTTATTAAAAATATCTGAATTTTTTATGCTTAACTTTCCTTAAAGGACCTCAATAATTTTTAAAAATAGCAATAGAGTATGCAAGAGAAAAATTTTATTTTATTACAAAAATTGTTAGTTACTCATACGTCATGTTGTTTAAAATTAGATTCTAAACTAGATTAATGCATTTTGTATTCCAAGAACACACCACATATTTTCCATAACTCATACCAAATTGTATGACTCTAGAAGCTATCAACTGCGTATGGGTGCATATATTCATGTATGTGTGTGTATTAGAGTACCTTTTTTGTTAAATTCACATTGTGCATGAAGCTTTTTCGTATAAAAATGTTTGGTGGCCTCATTATTTTGCGACACATTTTTTATACTTCAAAAATATCACTAGAAAAATTGCTCACACTCAAATAATGTGAAAGTAGTAGACCTTCAAAGGTTAATTAATTCATGTGGACAAATACCTGATCTGATCTAATCGTAAAGGATAAACTTTATTAAGAATTTGAAAGAAAATTGATTATCACAAATAAGTTTTATGAGACAAACAAGACAGATCAATGGTTTGAAAGACATTCAAATTTAATCAATATAGTTCATTGCTCTTCAGTATTACTCTTTGCCTTCACAAAGCAAACAACTTGTCACTGATTGAACCTCAATAACTGATAGTCAATTTTCTGATACATGAAAACTTTCCTCAGAGAATTTAATTTCCTTTAAAATGTTTGTTAAGACTTTGCTTTCGTTCAAATCAACCGTTTGGTCATGTAAATAAAAGTTGATGCTGAGTCACCAAGAAATTGACTTTCAAGGCCTGTTACTGTCTACAAAAATTTTTAAAGAAAAATAAATGATATCAAATGCGAGAACATTTTCTTTTGTTTTCCTCCTTTTCATTTATATTTGAAAAACTTTCATTCCTCTTGCGGTGAGTGATTGTATTAGTAAACTCACACATATACACATCTTATAACTTTTATTCGAAATCATAACTTTAGAAGACTTCTTCCTATTTTTATTTTTTTCTTTTGTTTTCATTACAATTGTATTTATTATTGCTTCAATGTCTGCGTTTCAGTCATTAAAATAACATTTATTTGTGTTGTATATGTTTGTGTTGAAGCTGTTTGAATTTCATACAATAAAATTTACCATAAAATTATTAATTAAATTTAAACATAAAACCCGCTACTACTGTTGCATTTTATCAGCATACAAAGTTGAAGTCATTACTTTTCAATGCTTCTAACTAATGTATGCCAAGCTGTATGTCAACACGTGGCTGTCGCTATATAATCAAACTTACTAGAGTTGACCACGAAGTTTCTTGCTTCTTTTTCGACCATTCTGCTCCAACTACCACTGGACAAGCTAATAAGAAAATTGTGCGTTTTAAAGTTGTATCACTCTATACTTTTTGCCACAATATTGCTGGCTGAGAACAAGTCTTGGCCTATCTGTTTTGACTTATGACTTCTGATTTATATATCAGTCGGTTCCATTTTTCTTATCATATTCATTTATTAGTACTAAAAACGAGGCAATGATGTAAGTCCCCTATCACTTTCTCTAAGTCTTAATTTTCTGGGGTAAATATTATTTTGTGATGAACATTTGCAGTTTAATTTTGTAATAATTTCTCTAATTTTTACATACCAAAAGAATTAGCAACACTTTGAATTATTTTTCAAAGTATTGAATATTGAAATTGAAATAAAATTTTATTTTCACGAATTGCTTTATTTCTGCATAGCATTTAAATTATTTTCCTCAATTCCAAATTGAGTTATTTCGTTATTCCAAAAAGATTGAAAAATTGGGACTAAAATGACTCCAAGCCAATTTCTTTAAAATATTTAAGCAAATGCATAGGAATAGTAATTCAAAAGAAACATGCAATTTTTCAAGCAAAATGTCCTTTGAATTTATAGTATTTGAATATATCTTCAAAAAGAATACTTAAATATCAGTAAGATGAGGCATCAAATACTGAATTTTTGAAAACTTAATACGTTTTTAAACTTTTTGTACAGCATATGTCAAGGTCATTAGACTTGAAACGAGTTTTTCACATTTAAATTAGTGAAATTGCACAAAAACCTAATCTATCCCAATTCTGTTGAATTATTTGACTTCACACCGACCTTCCTTAATTTAAAGGCTTGGGACAGATTCCTAAAAAATAAAAACTTGTTGAAAAATAACATTTTTCATATTTTCACCAATTCGTTGACTATTCAAAAAATTTTTAAAGGAAATCTTTCGATACCCTTGCATAGCATTTTTTTTTTTTTTCATTATTAAAATTGCTAAAATTTAGAACTGCTCATTTTCGAAAAAAGTACGCTCTATCTTCAAATAGTACATTCTTATTTTCAGTCCAAATGCAAAAAGATCTTGAAACATTATAAAATCTAAACCCATAACAACTTGATGTATGAGTTACCTTTTAATTAAAGTCACTTGTACTTCGTATGAAATATTGCAATCAACTACAAAAAAATTGACAAATTACTTAATAAATCACAATTAATACACAATGTTCAACATGATGTCAAGCCAATCATTGCTATTATTATTATTATTATTGGCATCACCAACCAGTTTTAACAAGCTTCATAATTTTAAGCTACTCAATTAAGCATGACAAGTTACTCGTTTTTGAATTGGCTGAACAATCACGAAAGAAAGAGAAAATAAAATAAATATTTTTTAAGAAATTGCAGCAAGATAAAATACCGTAAGCTTTCTTGTGACCTAACTAGAGCAGACAATCAAACGAACCATCCGATGACGATGAAGGTAGAAACCAAGCCAATATTACAATCCCAATAAATTCGCCATGGTAGACATGATAAAACTGAAGCTGCAGCACTCACATAGACAGACATTCATTGCTGTTGCTAACTTTCGTAGTCGTTGCTGCTGCCAAGCAACTGCACGTGTTCACTGCCACGTTCAACTACGCTACTGTGCTATGTCTAATGTCCTGGCGCTTGCTTCGGTCATGTGCTCATTGTTCATTAATGTCAATTTAAGCGAAAGTCGAACATGCCAACGATTAGATGACAAAAATTGCACAATTTTTCTTAATTTTCTCGAAATGAAAATAAATAAAATATAAGGGAAGAGAAGAAAGAAAAATTATTGTAGAGTATAAATTGAAGAAATTTTTAATGCAACGAGAGAAGAGTCTTAACTTTGGGCTTAATTATTGACATATTCTAGTGTTATAAATTCTTTCAGGCTGTGCGACAATGACATCGATGGCCTATAATTATTTAAGTGATTATTTTTTTATTTTGTGTTCCATTTTTAAGTTTAATTGTAGTAAAAAAAATGTTATTATGGCTCTTTAGTCTTTATTTCTAACTTTGCGAAGTTTTTCTGTCCGTCTGTTACTCTCGAATTTATGTTGTTGGATTTTAACTGAGCGCTTCCTTTTTAATCAGCCGCAGATTGGTATAATTTTATAAAGGCAAATCGTACAAAATATTGCCAATTCAATTAAATGTTACTCATACGACATGTTGATCCAAAAACACAAGGCAAACTATTTATTCATAACAGAGTTTTATTGAGTTTTTTTTTTTAAATTCTGCAAATTTCAGGCAATAGTTAACAGTTGGCTGCGATATTTGGCTTAAAACAGTTATTTATGAAAAATTGAGAACTATTTTTTTGCAGAGAGTTCAAAAAATAAAAACAAAAATTTGCAGGTTACTGGGTTACATAGTAATTGTGTGCGATTTCTTAAAAGTACAACAACACCGTCTTATGTAATTCGTTTTACTTTGCTATGGTGCTTAGGACGTGACTTGATTTGACAAATGGCTAGGACGGACATTCACTGCTGTAATTTTTGCCGTTTTTTTTTTGATATTTTCTTTTTAAATTGACCTACAAGAAAATTGATTTTCTGATATTTTGCTTAGTAAAAAAAAAATATATAAAAATACTGCAATTGACAGGAGCGCAGGCCCAATATAAAGAAGTCTGTAAAAACAACTAAAAAAAATGTTGCTTTAAAGTTGTCAAACGCACAATGTTGTCCTTAGGTTGACATATTATAATAAAAAAAAACTTATAATTAATTGCTTTATTTGTTTGGTGAAGGAAATGAGGTTTTTTAATTGAAAATTGTAATTTACTCTTTTAAATTTGAAGAGCATTTGATGAACAGTGATATAATATATTTGTACCGCACGACTTAAAATTATATTTGTATTACTATTTATGTTATAGCATTGGTGCTAAGGTTTTGCATAATTAACGACATCGGACCTAGTAATTTTTAATCTATTAATCTGTTGTTTTAATAATAAATTTTTAAAATTTTGTTTGTTACTCATTTAAAGAGCTAAACCATCACATAAATTAAAAGTACTATATATAAAAGGAAACATTAAGCAAACATTGTTATTAAATTTTCTCATAAGAGCGGTGCTCTGAGTTTCATTTTAACGAAGGTTTATTCTTCAAGTACTGCTTGAAAAACAAATAAACAAATATAAAACAAACAGCTAAAACATTTAAACTAAACCAAACCACATTCAATTACCAACACTTAACAACCTCATACACATAGACATACAAGCAAATATTCAAATATAATTACAAATTTTAATGCGCATACACATATGTATGTATAAGCGGTAAATAACCCCTTAGTAGGCAAATGGGCATAGCCTCTCCCGGAGAAGGCGTGCTGTAATTGCAGAAAACAGGGTTTAGCTCTCAAATTTTTTTTGGCTATTTACCATGTCCCTTTACTCGTGCAGGATATTATTAAATATTAGCATTCTAGTGTGTCGGTATTCTTGTATAGCAAAATCGAATGGCTCGATGTTTCCAAAAAAAAATGTTCTGTTTTCCTTCGAAAACCATCAAAACAGGCCTTATTTTCGCTCACTGCTGAGAAATGCACAAAGATGTCGAACTTTTCATCCTTGGACGGTGGGTCTACATTTTTCGCTTCTACGGAAGGCCTATTTTTCTCCATACAATGTTAGGCCTCCATTCTGTTTAAAAATAAGGACGGAAATGGTACTTAAAAAAGGGGAGTTTAAAAGAGTTGGTTAGGCCTGCTCTCTCCCAACGAATGCTTTTTAATTGAACTTTTTATTCCTGTTTCTTTTTTTGTTTTTTTGCTACTAAGGAATTTCCCCCTCTTATTTGTGTTCGTGCGTAAAGTTTGGAATTAAATTTTTTTTTTTTTGGTTTTTCTTTGTTGCTTTCTGCTCTCTCTTTAATTGAAAGCTTCGAAGCACACACTTGTTGTTATTTCGTTTATTTCTTTTGTTGAAATTGAAAGGATTTTATTGTCTGTCTGCTTGTTAGACCTTAAAATAAGTGGTCTGCTTTTGTTTCCTGTATTATTATTATTCGGTTTGTTCCCTGTTTGTTATTTTCTGCTCTTAACTTTTTGTTTTATTACAAGCGCTGCTGTTTTGGCCTGCCTTGTATTTAAGACTCTTCACAATTTTATGAAGCATTTGAATTCAGTTTAAATTTTACATTTTCATTTCAATTTTAGGCCTTATACATTTTCTCTTCACAGCATTTTAGAAAATTATATGAATTCATCTTATTTACCTAAAATTCTTTGTGTTTTCTTCCTCGTTTTGGTCTGTTGCTATATGCTTTGTTTAATTAAGTTTTAAATGAGTTTGCTAATTTTTGTAGGGTCAAATACAAAACGGCTATGATGAAAAATTCCACAAACTACCTTGTTAATGAGATCTCTTATATAAATGTTGTGGGTAGACTGTATAAATATGTGCAATTTTAAGTTCACGGTAAAGTTTTTCAATTAAATGATGAGTTATCATCTTTAGAAAATAAATAGGGGTTAAATGCTTTTGATACGGCCATACGCATTTTCATTATTTATTGTTGAAAATTTAATATCTTTTTGTAACAATATTGAAACTAAGTTTTCACTTCAACTTCTTCAATTTTCTTAAAAACATTATTTTGAATGCTACACTCAGAGATTTTCTGAACCATTTACGAAAATATGAAATTCCTGTATGCTATTGGAAAACCCATATTCACTCAACTTAGGTTTTCTTTTTGGGTGCATCCTCAATCAATTTCGCGGTCTTGAGCTAAAAGAGATGACTAATTTTTTCATGCGTTTATAGTTTATTCCTTTGATATCAGGGTTGCCAAGTAGACGTTAACGACGCGGCCAGGCTGTTAATTGAATTGTAAAGCCGTTGGCCGCGGAGGAGGCCGTTAAGCCGTTAATAGGAAGCGACAGCCGTTAATGGCTGTTGATTTATGATAATTATAATGTTATTTTTGGAATGTAGATTGTCGTAAATGTGAAAACGTAAATGTTTTTGTTAGTGGTAAGGAAGGTGAGCAAAAAAAATGTTATAAATTCGACCTCATTTTAATATTGATGAGCAAAAAAAAAAAAGTTCACACTTATCAGGAAAATTAAAATAAATTTTTTTTGGACTGGTCGTTAATTCTTCGATTTCAAACTGGCAACCCTGTTTGATATGTTGAAAAACTACTACTAAACAAAATTTGTCGACATAATATTCATTATGGGCTTATATTCTGCGCTTTGCCAAGACCAAACTAGAACTCGGTCATACAAAAAATTTGTCTCCTTTGAAACCTTCTTCTCAGTATTACAACTTTGACAAACAAATTATGGATCACAATCGTGCATAAGTGGCTCCAAAGATCAAAGTATTTATTTTATTATTATTATTTATTTTATATTAAAGAACTTTTGATGTAAAATAGTTTACTTTCTCTCATGGTATTTTACTGTTTGTCTTACTTTGTTTCTTTTTTGAGTTTTATTTGCGGTTTACAGCTTTGTTCAAAGTTTATGCATCTTCGATTTTTTCTTCAAGCAAAATTTTTAATGTTTCTGCTATTGACAGGCAGGGTCATCCTATCGCGCTGTGTTGAATTTGTTTTATTTTTTTTTGTATTTAAAAAATTGGGAAATACTGAACTCATAATGATAAGCAAGTACTTTAATTGTGAGTCCGTAATTAATTGCAATACAGAGCACGATCTTAAAATGCGCTATATTCTTAATTAATGGTATCCTTTAAGGTTGTAGCAATTTAGAAAAATCACAAAGTTCCTTTGTTGCAATTTAAATTGGCTCTTTCACGATGTTGCTCGCTAAAGTTAATTTCCTTTGAAATGTTACAACGAATAAGAACAAAATGCGCCGTACTTCTTCTAGCGTTTGTTTCATAGAAATCTTGTAATTCTTCATTTTTTTTTATTATCTTGCAACAGTAGAAAAGTCTTTTTTGCCATTTCACAAAATCTATGTTAAGCAAATAAACTGTGCAGCTTTAAAGAAAAGAAAAACGTTATGCGAGCTTACATAAAAGGATATGGCTTGCCATCTTAGTTCAAAACAAATTCTTAGACAGGTGAAAGAAGACTTCACAACAAAAAAAAATCCATAAATACAAACAAAAAGAAAGAAAGAAATATCGTTCTCTTTTCCAATTCTTCGTTCTGTACAAATATAAAATGCTACAAAGTGCAACAAATGGAGTGGAAATTTCTTAAATGTATTTGTATTTGCATTATGTGTTTGTTTCTATTTGACTCTGTACGTGTGAGTGCGTATGTTTATATTTTGTATACGTTTTGCTCAATTCATGCAAATTCAAAATTTTCTTATAAAAAATCGCATTTGAATTTAAATTCAAAACGAATTGGGTTACATCTTTTGCACTGAATATCCACCTGAGCCATGTTGCGTTTTGTGTTCTCGTTCTTTTGTTTAATGAAAGACTATCGTAAAATTCAAAACTATTTTCACGTAAAAAAATTTAATGTGACTTGATATGACATCAACTTATTTAAAAAAATTAATATTTAGTCATATTCAGAGGGAAATTTCTGAATTTTTATGGTAAATTGGTATTTTATTATGAATTTTTTTTGTTGTTTTTGTGCTAAAAATTACTGTAAAATTCATATAAAATTGATGATAAATGTTGAAACAGTTGAAAATTGCTCAAAAAGTTTCAAAAATATATAAAATAATGGAATAAGTTGAAAATTTCGTTTCAAACTTTTTCCATTTTTTCGACTCTTTTCGGCTAATTCAATATTTTTTTTAGACTTATTCAACCCCTTTCAACATTTTCCATATCTTTTGCACTTTTTCAATTTCATTTCTTTTGTTTTCGTCTTCTTCGAGTTTTTTCAACCTTTTTCAAATTTATTCAATATTCAATTGATGATTGATGCGATACATAAAAATTGTTTTATACATTAATATTAAAAATAAAAATAAAATAATATAATATATAAGCCACATACTAATTAAATTATCCACAAATAACACAACGTGCATACAGGTATGGTAACGTAACATAATTTTTTTTAAAAAATTTTCAAAATGGCGTAAAAGTTTTGCCATTAAAAAGCTTTTTAAAATTTTCAAATAAAAACGAAATGAAATTGGTGGCAAGGATTTTCGTTTCAGTCAAAATTATATGCCATAAGAAATTCGTGTCAAAAATTAGGCGTAACATTGCTCCTTGCACTCTCCTGTGGATGGTCACTGCTAAAAGTCCATTTTTATTTGTATATAAGTATTAACTGAAGCTTTCAAAGAGTTGTTTGAATGAGCTTTGAAAACTAATAAATATTCGCCCATCGGTAAAGGAAAAAGTTTAAACATAGATGCCGTCGGGATAAAATCTTTTATTATTAGATCATGCTGTTGAAGATAAATATTTTCATTATTAATAACATAAATAAATGAACTATGGGAAAATAGCATAAGTATTTTGGTTCAAAGTTCAATTAGAACACACATATATAAGCCCTAATCAGTATTCACTCATACCCCGTTTTGTTTGTGGTACGAGGACACTACAACTTTTCTTCGAATGCTTCGTTTTGGGTTAAAACACTCAGTTTAACTTTGTTTATATTAAATCAGGAATTGAAAACTATTCATTTTAGCACTGTCACCTCATAAGTATCACAAGAACCAACTATTTTCAAGAGAAGTCTCTGAAATTTCGAATTATTTCGATATCCGTATTCCAGTGATCCCGGAAGTTAAAAATTAAACCACTTTGTATTATATACATAATTCCAGAAATTAGTTTTTGCTTACATCACAGGGACAAGTGTGATTCAGGTTTGAATTTGATTTGAATCCATCATAAACTATTTTATAAAATGGAAAACGAGATTGATGTCTGAAAAACTCGCAGAACTCGAAAGTATGGTTGATAAGAAATGGACGATAGCTGTTCGTTTTTTTGAAGACAGCCACATTAAACTGAAATTATTTAATGCAAATGATTATAATTTTTTCACTAATTTGACCTAATGAACTAACGTCAATTCTCTGCAGAATAGTTTTCAATTTCACTAATATATTTGCAGCAATCATGTCCCGACCCAACACATTGAGTTGACAAGTTCCAAACTCAACGAAAGATTCATCGTATGAATTACATTTTAAATTTGTAAAACGTATATTATTGAGAGACACGAAGAGTTTCGGAAAACTAAGAATAATGCATATACTTGCAAAAATTAACCGAAAATTCAAAAAACGTCTGCTATTCATAATATCTTATTATTTATTCCATTTAAATGAAATAGTTTCCGCTATTTATAGAAAATATCAAAATTATTCTAAAACGTTAATCAGCTGATAGTTTTAAATGATACCACATCATATTAAAAAAACCTTTTAACAATTAAGTCTCTTAAATTTTGTCAAAATTTTAATTACAAATTTAAAACACAAGTCGACAAAAAAATAATTAAAAAAATTTTGAAAATGTACTTTCTGTATATAAATCAATGGATGAGTAGTCTATATAGGTATGGTAAGTGATAACGATCTGCGACTGTGATATGATTTAATTTTTGTTATCATTTTCATTTTGTTTTTGCAACTCGATTGAATGGAGACCCTGACGTAGAGTCTGATGGTCGACAGATCTCTGTTTTTGCTAAGATATCAATTTTTTTTTTTTTTTTGGCAATTTTTGATTTTCATAAATCTAATCGACGTGGTTTTAAAAATAACAATTGTCTCTCTTGTGGTGTCCTATGGTGTATTTTACGGGTTTGTTGTAGTCTGGCTCTGCTATTAATGGAGGTTATCTTTAAATCTGTGTATTTTTTACTAATCTACATTAATCTACTATTATTAAACGAGCAATAATTGTATGTATTTATATATATATATATATATATATATATATATAAATATATAAATATATATAAATATAAATATATATATATATATATATATATTTATATTTTCAGACTTTATTTCCAAAACGGGTGCAGCGATTTTGATGAAACTTGGAGGTTAGGTACATATGTAAACAAAATTAGGATTGGGCTGGGTTTTAACTCATCAAAGACTCCTGGAGGCGCGTGGCACAGCCCTAAACTTTTATTTTCATAACGTCATATCTTGAAAACCATTCAAGATATTGTAATACAATTTGGTACACAGATGCAGATCATAAATGTCTTAAATTTTGCCAAAAGTGGGCGGAATCGGAAAAGTGGGCATGGCACTTTTTGATAATTGAAAATTTGGATTCAATATTACTCAAAAACGGTACTGACGATTTTCATTAAAATTTTATTTTATTATAATACCACTAAAAGCAGTCATCATAACATGCTATGTTACTATACTGGCAAAACTCGTTGAAGGGCGTGGCATAGCCCACAATATTTATAAACGTTATAATAGGAGAACTAACATTGAAGTCGATATGAAATTTAGCATGGTAGGTATACTTGCTATAAGGTATTTTTTAACCAAAAATGGGCGCAATAGTACATGTGGGCGTGGCACCTCCCATACAATAAAAAAGCGTTAAGTGTTATATTTAAGGTGCTATGAGAGTAATCTTCTTAAAATTTGGTGAGGTGGCATCGGTTACTATAAGCTTTGAAATTTAATGTATTTCGACGGGATTACTTCAGTGGGCGTGACACCTCGCAAATAAGCAAAAAACGCTTTGTGTAATATTTGGTGAACTATAAAAGTAATCCTAATAAAATTTTGTATAGAGATGTCGGTTACTATAAGCTTTGAAATTATATGGAGTTCGACACGATTTTGTTAGTGGGCGTGGCACCTCCCATGCAAGCAAAAAACGTTTTGTGCAATATTTGGTGAACTGTAAGAGCAATCTTAATGAAATTTGGTATGGAGGTGTCGGTTACTATAAGCTTTGAAATTAATTGGATTTCGAAGGAATTTCATCAGTGGGCGTGGCACCTCCCAAAAAACGTTTTGCAAAAAACGTTTTGTGCTATATTTGGTGAACTCTATGAGAAATCCTAATGAAATTTGGTATAGAGATGTCGGTTACTATAAGCTTTGAAATTAATTGGATTTTGACGGGATTGAATCAGCAAAACAAGCAAAACACGTTTTGTGTTATATGTAGTGTGCTATGAAAGTTATCTTTTTAAAATTTGGTATAGATATGTCGGTTCGTAAAAACTCTGAAATTAAATGGACTTCGACGGGATTGCATAAGTTTACGGCACAATATAGCACAACTTTAATTTTTTTAAATTTTAAAAATGGCTGGGTCAACTTTCCTGACATTATATATTAATCTTTGCCTTCCGCATCTTGTGGTATATTTCAATAATGAACGTTTTACAAATTTAAAATGTAATGCATACGACGAAACTTTAGGTGAATTTAGAAAATTTTTCAACTCAAAGTGATTGTTAAATTAAAAAGAAACACCTTAAAACTGAGGTCGCAAATTTAAAAACAAACCTTTTATTTTTGTAAAGTGATGGGTCGAGACATGAAATTAAAACTAATAGAGTTCAGGTAAGTTTATAACATAAAATTAGTGAAAACAATTAAAATATATGTTTACGTTAAATATTTTCAGTTTAACGTGACTGCTTTCAAGAAAACGAGCGGCTATCATCCAGAAATGAAAATCGTTTTTTACCCGCGTTCAAAGATTGAACATGGACCCACGACTACAGTTAAGGGTTAAGCATGATTTTTGACGGAAACTACTTTAATTAACATTTTACTCCTCAAATGTCACCAAGTCCTGTTATATTTCCGTACCAAACCAAGAACTTTTTTTGCAAGCATCACCGTCTGTTCGTTATAAATCTTTTAACATTTCTCCCACTCCATTCTCAATTTAATTCTAGAAAAATCTTAAATAAAAGCAAACTTAAGGAATACCAGCTGTTTTTAACCGATTTTCACATTAAAAAAAAAACAGTTGATATGAAAACTTAATATCTTATTCCAAATTAACATTTGTAGTTGCAAAATTCCTATGGAACAAATTGGTTTATATGGAAAAAAGGAAATTTTTATTTGTGTAGGTATATATGAAGTAAATTATATATGAAAATTGAATTGGTGACAGAAAGGGATGTCAATTTAATTTTGTTTTATTTGCGATCTTTAGCCGGTTGATTCGTAGCAAAACTGGCAAATCCAAAAAATTTCATTAAAAATGTAACTTTCGTTCTCGTTCAATGCACACCTATGCATTTTTGTTTTATTCGTAGATTATTTAGTTAGTATATGGTTTTTATCCATCACTTTCAAATTTTTAAATAAATTTCAAATAATTCTGACTTGTCACAAATAAAAAATAATTATAGAAAACGTTTTTATGTTTTAGTTTAAGACCAAAGAAAAAACTTTTGAAACAAGATCTCCCAAGAGTTATGAAAATATTGGTGTGTTTTTTTTATGGAAATTTGCTTCTTTATAAAGTTTTTATGATAATTTTTTTTTTTTGTTTATATACAGTGAGTCAAAAAAGTTTAGAAACATCAAAATTTATTTATAATAATTAACAAAAAATTAACTTTGAAATGTAAAAAAAAATATTTTAGCTATGCTATCATTTTTTTTTTTTTTTTGTTGCATATTTCTTCTAAGTCAACAGCAAAAGTTAAAACAAAAAAACTTTTCCCTTAAAGTAAAAAAGAAAGAAGACTAAGAATATACGAAATTAGAGAGGCAAAAGAGTTTAGAAACGTAGTATGTTTAGTTCGTAGAAAAAATCATTAAAATCCAGTTCTATCGAAGTGTAGGTCCAGTAACACTCAGATGCATCAGCTCCAAAAAATAATGGCTTTTTCCGTCAATATTAAGTTTTCTGTGAGATTTTATTGTATGAGCCTAACACGTGTGCGATGAAATTGTTTTCAGTTGTTCAGGTGTTGTTAAAATTGTGCTTCCGGTTATTGCAAACATAAATCTAATTAAGCTACTCAGCACTGTATCGAGTTGGGCTGCTGCAACATACACAAGATATCGTTTTGCTTACACCCACTTTTATCTTTCGACTTAATGGCTCCCATTTGTCTGTAAAGCAGATACAACGCTTGCAGTATTCTACGCTTGTATGAATTTCTAAATAAATAATCTTTAGTAGATGAGAACTCTTCAGCTTCTAATTCTTCCACTGATAATTTTTTTTTACTGGCAAACCAACAGCCACATGACCAAGAGCACTTGTGTCGTTTTCATTTGCTCAGATGAAATAAAATCATATAGTCATGCCCAGCTATCAGTATCAGTGATGGAATTTTTATATGTATTCTTTTCATTTACAATATGTAATGTACTTTTGTGATAACAATTTTTTATTTTAACTTTTTTGGTATTACATTTAACGTACAGTACAAAATTGATAACACTTTGAATCAATGATTACAGGCAATTTTGGAATAGTTTTGTAGGAAACACCTCAAGTTACAAAAACTTCCTGCAAAACTTTTTTGTTAAACGAATATTAGAAATTTCTGTATATATGATGTAGTTTTTGATGCGATCCCATTAATTTTTACGCACATCGTCTGGTTTGAAAAGTAAACTTAAATTCTTTTACTCTATTTGGTTTGGTTTAAGTGTTCAAAATTACAACATTATCTCGATGTGCAAAAATTACATTCCAACACTAAATTCAGTACATTCTAGAATTCCAAATGCCAGCACTGGTCTGCATGTGCTTATTAGTTATCCATAATGTTTGAGTGTGTGTATGTGCTTGTATTGTTATGTGGAGTCTATTAATTAAAGATGTATTCAAACGCAAGTGACTGTACTTATTGTTGCTTAGCCGATCTCCTATCAACTTTCGTCGAATTAATCTTTTTATAAGAAATCTCTTGCATATTGTGAAAACAAATCTTAAAATGTCTATGCGTGAGTCGCTTAAGTCTTAATTAAACCCTTGAAAAATAGATATTATAGCCAAAAAATTATCTTAAGAAAAGTAAAAAATTTTCATTTCAATTTTATTTCTCATAATCAATCATGGCTCTAAAGAATTTGTGCAATTTCGCCTTTACTTTTATTAGATGATCGCTAACAGAAACATTTTTGCAACTACACACCTTCGCTATGGTGCTACATATTGGCCGGGTCGAGTCCTAAACTAGCTGAAATTTTACCAATCAGCTTTAAATATATTCACAAGACAGAATCCTAACTATGTACATATATTTTAGAAATCTGAAAATGTACCTGAATATGTCATCATTCTGAAAAATTTATAACTTTTCTTGAATTCATGCTAAAGATATGAATTTGTTTATCATGGGTGCCATCTTTTTAAGCGACAACATGTTGTTAAGTGAAGCTGATAATTTAACGTAATAAGTTACTATCTAATGATCATCTATGGCGCAATGATGGCTCTTAAAATTTTGAGTAATGCACTGAATATTCCACAAATTTGAGTTCGTGCATTCAACTAAACTTTATTAAAAAAAAAAACTTTTTGTTAATTATGGTTTTTTGTCATTGGAATGACTATTTCGAAAAACACAACTTTTAAATAATGATTTTTATTAACAAATAACTTATGCTATTTATTTGGTGCGACAAAATTTTTCTATCGACTTTCTCTCTTCAGAACAAAAAATATTCTATAAAATACTGATTGAAATTGTTAAGAACTCTTTTGCTACTTGTGAAAGTAATAAATTTTGCTTTCTTAAAATTTTCAATTAATTTCTGAAATTGTTTCTCCTTTGTCGTACTGCGTAGACTCAATTTTGTAGGGTTTTTGATTTTTCGTTTTTTGTGTTTTCTTAATGCAAACCCTGCAAGCTTTTCATTTCAACCAACTTGAAAGATTTATGTAGTGAGTTTTTGTTCTGTACCATTCAAATTTCACTAATGCTACAACGACTTAACTTCATTTCTTGGCTAAGCATAACAAATTCAATATTTCACTTAATTTTACCATTCAGCTGAAAGAAATGAAAAAAAAATCAGAAAGAGCGAAAATGCAACCGATTCTTGTTGCATTTCGCGAATAACCTAAATTTTCATCGATTTTTCCAGATATAGTTTTTACGTGCATTCGCGTCCTTTCCTTCATACAACCCAGTAGTCAGAAGCAAGATTAAGCAACATTAGTAAACTCACAGGGTGTTCAAAATAAATCATCCCCTTCCATACAATTTTTACTCAAAATGAATCAGAAAATCAAATTTTTTTGTTTGTCTGTTCGGATCCTGACCAAACTCTGCATTTTAACGCAAGTCTTCTCCGGATGAAGTTTTACTCATTTGTCTACTGGGTATATTTTTCTTAAACAGTGTGGTGAAAAAAGGTAGAAAAATATTAAGTAACGAAAATGGTAGAAATAATAAACAGCAGAGAATGCGAAAAATAAAAACCAAAAGAAAGCAACAAAAAAAACAAAATTTGTTGTTAGTGTATGTATGTATGTATGTAAGTATCTATATCTGCCAAATTGATTTAATGCAAAAGCAGCAGAGATTTTCCAGTACGACCTACCTTGCTAGCTGCACATGCAGCAACAACACTATACAAAGCTACTTGTGTTACCCCTTGGGGCTGTTCTGTTCTGCTCTGTTGTGTTTTGTCGCTTATTTGGGTTTTCAATATCCCCCCCCCTGAAATACGTTGTTGTTGTTACTGTTGTTGTGCGTTTCGAACGCTTAAAATTTTTATTTCGTTTTATTTATTTTAAGATTCCTGAATTTATTTTTCTGTTGTAACTTTTGTTGTCTTGGTGGCCGGGTGTACCATAGAGCAACAAAATTTATTGTTACACGTTTTGTATACAGAAACTTTTGAACTTCTTACTTTTCTTGAGGTTTAATTTTTAAGGTGTTTCCCCCCCCCCCCCCCCTGATCTCAGCTAAAGGACGTTTTTTATGTTTTTTAAATTGCTATTAGTGATTTAAGTATCCTTTTGCTTTTGTTTGTTGTTGCTGCTCGTTGTTGTGTTGCGTCTGATTATTGCTGAAGTTTTTTGTTGCCATTGTTTGTTGTTTATTTTGTTTTCTTTCTTTGTGGCCACGTGTTTTCGTGATATCTATGGTGGTCGGATGTCCGTAAATTGCAAATTTTTATACTTTAAATTTATGTGCTGCTGCTCCCGCTGTGTGAATGTTGCAACAATTTTAAAAGTCATATTTTAAAAAAATTTATTACTTATTGCTTCGATGCAAATTAAGAAATTGACACGCCAACAGCTGCTGCGGAAATAAAAATTTATAATACAATAAATTATTCTTTTATTTATTTTCAGTTAAATTTTGACAAATGAGTTTTTAGGTTTTTTTCTTTTGCTGTAATAGTGGAAAAGCAAATTCATAAAAAAAAGTCTTCTGTTAGCAGGATTTTAGTTTTTGGCGGTATTTTCTGTTGAAAAATTTCCTTGAATCGATTTCAGCTGTAGCTTAAATATCAGATTCAAGGAAAAAACCAAGAAGGCTTTGGTTTGATATGCAATTGCGAAAAACGTTCGTTCATTAATACTTATTATTCAATTATTTTTCAGATAAACCTCATGTCATATACCTATATTTTTTTCTTATTTAAATTGAAAACAAATTTAAAATATTAAGAGAATAAAACCGTTTATTGCAGCCGGATATTTGTTCTCTCTTTTAAATCAAAATATTTCAATTTTAAATCAAAATTGTAAATAGTAAATTATTAATAAAAAAATATCAATTTAATTTGAGAAATTTTGATTTTTCTGAGTATTCCTTCTTTTATGAAAATCGGCCCAGATTTCTAAGAATTTTTTGTTTTGTTTTTTTACGTCTCTGTTCCATTGAACGTGCACCACAATGAAAGGACAAATTTACTAGTAAGACTGTGGCAGAGAGTTTGTGGTAACACTATGGACCCCTGTGGTCTATGAAAGGCTATGGCCGGTACCCAAACCTAACCTAAGTATTCGAAGTTTTTTCTCTAAGAAAATTTGAGTAGAATTTTATTAAATAAGAAAAAGAAGCCGTATTTTTATCATTATAGGATTCTAAAATTTACTTGTTTGGAAATACAAAAAATGCTGTCATTTGACATATTTGAATTTATCTCACACTTAATGGAAATTACATAGCTCTTTGCGGCTTAGGACATCGGGTAGAATGAGTCCCCTGCTTAAAACTATATGTGATATATTTTGGAATGGGGTGATTTATTTCTAGATATCGCACATCAAAGTGAAGATGCTTGTAATTTATGCAATGTAATATCCTTTCGAATGAAGCCAAAATCTCTGAGATAGAGTAATTTATGGAAGTGATCATGAAATAGAACAATTTTTTAAATGTAAGAAATTCTTAAACATGCCCAAAGCAATGTTCATTATACTTTAAGTCAAGGACGTTTTGGAGCCTGATACTAAAAAAAAACTATAAACAAATTCTGGTTCAAACCCAAATTATCCACTGAAATAACTACGTAATTTCCGAATTGAAAATTAATGTTAATGCTTACAGGCTTTTGTTATTTGCCTTGAACTATATATTTGAAATACATTTTGATGAGAAATATTTTGAGTATTGGGAAATACTAATACAATATCTTCTAAGAAAGTTTTCGAACACAAGTTGTGCAAGGAAATTGTTTGAGTTTATGAAAAACTATAATAGTTTGATGGGTGCAAAATGTCTTCAGATACTAGAAAAATATTTTGATTATTCAAAAATTATAATAATATCTCTCACGTAATGTTCAATGAAATTAATTTGAGCTGATAATGGAAAATTATCCTTGTACGGAGTCTTTTCAAACACTTTTATTCAAAGGAAGCATTTGGGCCTTATCTTACACCAATAATTTTGTGCGATTAATTGTTTTTTTTTTACCAAGCAATCGCCTCCGATAATTTTTTTTAATTTAACTTTCACTATCTCTCTGAAAATGGCCGATAAATTTTAAGAAAAATTACTTAAAATATGTTATCTCTTAGATGTGGTCATAAAAAATTACCCAGAAGTTAAAATAATTTTAAGTGATTATAAATTTTGTATTGAGTCATAATCCTTTCTATATACATACATATAAGTACCACTTTTCTAGTCATTTAAAATTCCCACTTTAAAATATACTCTCAAACATTGCATACTTTAAGGCTTTCCATATACAAAATTATGCCTAAATGTTAACGTGTACTTCCGCTGAAAGGCGTAAATTTCATGTTCACATTACAAAAACCAACGCGAGAAAATAAAAACACAGTGATACAGAGACACACACACTTTAAACATATAAACATATAAGAGCGCGCATACACACACACACAATAAAAATGGCGCAAAAGAGCTTTAACGTAATAAACTGTTTGCATGTTTGGCACGAAATAAACAGCTATGGAAAGAAAAGGGTACGCGATTTTTTTTATGATTAAATTGTGTACATGTTTATCTATTTTGCGTTTGTCAGTATGTGTGCTTGTGCCTGAACGCAAATGTGTTGGTTAGCAGTTAAGATGCATAGACTACATATAGTACACACAAGCGCGAAGCAGCAGTCATCAAGTTAATAAAGATTATTTGTACTACGTGTTGTTATATGAGGCAACATCAGCAACATAGTCCTTGTTGTTGCTGTTGCTATTTTTTCTTTATTTTTGTTATTTCTAATTTTTCTTGAACGAAAGCTTTGTTGTGAAGAATCTGTTTGCTTTGTTAAGATTTACTTTTACGTTGTGCATAAACCGAATAACAAAAAATATGTTTAAAATTTGGCATGTACTTAAATGAGTTGTGTTTTTTTTTTTATTTTGAGCACGTTGGTGATTTTACCTTATGAAATTTTGTCATAAATTTTTATAAATATTAACAACAGAATGATTTCCAGTTTATTCCTCATTGGTTTTTGACCAATTTTTAAACATTAATTTTAAGCTTGAATTGTTTCTTGCATAAATCTCAGATGCATAAAGCATTACTTTGTAGGTGTGTCATTCCTCCTATATCATTGATGTGTCAATTTTCTTTAAAAAAATCTTTCCGTAGCAAAGCAATGTGAAAATGACCCACAAAAAAAAAGTTTAAAAATGGCCTAGAATCATATATTGCTTTGAATATGAAATTAAACAGAAAATGCCCATCACCGCTCAATTACTTTTCTCTCCTTCCGAAAGCAGCACTTTTGGTGATTCAAAGTATCACTTTTCTATGCACCTCCTAAATAATATTTTATCTCTCAATTGATTTTTTTCATTGTTTTCAATGCTTGTTTCATAAAAGAAGTCATTGTTATGAAATGAAAATGTTTTATAACAGCGATGGGCAAAATGAGAAAAATGAGCCAATTCTAGCTCATCTTTTTCTTAAGAAAATTAACCAAAACCACAAATACCACTGCTACGCACATTTTTACCTTTTTGGAAAGATTTTTTTGTTGTTGTTGTAAATGTTGTTTTTGCTGTAAATAACTCTGCTGCTTCCAAAATGTTGCCCAACTGTGCTTTAGATTAGGGATACATCAACAAAAACATCTATTACCATTGATGTTAGTCCCTCTCTAGGTAATATAATAATTGTGCAGTCTGAAGTTGCGGGACGCCTCCAGTTTTGGATATACAAACATCAGAAGTCGGCGAGATAGCTTTCAAAAAATCGTTATACGATGAGAATGCCCAGGTCGATTTTCAAAGCATAGGTGTATGTAGTATAAAAAGTAATTTAATAGGCCATAATGTTGTTGCATAAAAATATGGCGATGTCTGTATCTCCGGAACTAGATGAGTCCGCCAACTTCTGGTTCCTTATTCGTTATCAGCATTAAAAGCCTCGTAAGAATGGTTTAATAAAAAGAGAAAAAGGGTGCTCCGAGAGTAAGCTAATGACGAGACTATGTCGTTATGTGAGAATGAAACTCTGTTGAAAGTTGCTAATTTTCATAATCATTATCCAAATATAAAGTGTATGAGTGAAGGTGGCAGCTACTTCAGAAGCATAATCCAGTAACAATTCTGACACGGCAGTATGACAGTAATGTAAACATTCGCTCAAACATTGGGTCTATTTTCATTATGAACACTAACTCGAAAATGTGATGACTAACTGCCCAAAATAAAAGAAGGCAAAATTTCCCAATATATTTCTCTCAGAATAAATTATATTCTGAATAGCCGCAAATTGCCTTCTAAAAATCTACATATGATATATAAAATAAAAAGCTTTATCTTGTTAGCTGATAAGAAATGTTGCAAGTGTCTTCTTTTATTTCTTTAAAACGAAAACATTTCTTTCAGTCTTTGTAAACAAGAAATATTATTAAAAGTTTTATAAAGACTAATTATGTGATTAAACCATCTTATATGAAATGCAATTAAAAACCTTTATTTAATCATTTTATATAAGGCTAATAAAAATAAAATAATTAACATTCTAATTACATTTTCGTTTTTTTCTTTTTTCTTTCTTCTTTCAGATGATGAGAACTCGCACATACATGCCATACTTACCAGTGATAATCTGCTCGATGGCACCATCGAGACCAATTCCGAGCACTATTATTTAGAACCAGCGCATAGGTATTCACATAATTTGCCAGCAACTGGCGTTCACAGCATAGTTTATAAGGTTAGCGATGTGAATATGCAAAAGGGTGGTGGTGGTGGTGGCGCTGCTTCGACGTCGGCATCCACAACGAAATCTGGTACCGCATCTACATCACAAGCGGCAGTACACTGCGCCAGCGAACGTTTGCGACGTAGCATGTTATTGGATGATTTGAAACGAAGAAAAGCAAATGGTGACGAACTGCGAGGGCGTGGCAAAAGTAAAACTAATAGCATAAACATAAAAGAAAGTCCAGAAGAAAGTAGTGCTGCAAATACGGCAAATGCACACAAACGTCGCAAAAGATGGCTACCGGATGAGGTGAGTTAATTAATCTAAAACAAATCACACGATATTAAATATTTGTTAAAATTCCAACAAAACATCATCTACATCTTTTTTTTTTTTTTGAACAACATATTGTCATTAAAAAAATCCATAACTTAATTGTTTATTTAGTCCCACACAATTTTGGTATCTCGTGCTGCATTTCAGCGTTGTGTTGCTTTGCCTATTTTAACGCACGTGCTATTCGGCTGTCTTTTTGCTGTCACTGACATACATATCAAATTAGGTTGCTATTTTTTTTGCGTGTACATACACATTCAACCGTTTTTCGCATCCAACTTCTCATTTATTATTGCGAGTGCATTTAAGCAGTATCTACGTTTTTGTCTCAATTTGACTTTTTAACATGAGCAGCAGCATTGAATCTGTCAATTATTGTCACTGACAGACAAACTGACAGTCAGACAGCCGAGATAATGATATTGTTTTGGCATCGCATCCGACCATTGCCTGGCATCGTTGTCGTCGTCATCGCTAGTCAAAAATTTCGACTATCTATGGCAATTTCTTTCTCTTTATCCCTTCATCTCTGTTAGCCCAGTAGAAAATTACATTGAGAGACTACGCATATAAAAAAAATAAAAAAATTAAAATAAATTAAGATTAAATTGGGGAATACATCGAAAAAACGATATCTTGCTTACTGCTGCCCCAAAACAGTCAGTCAATGTTTTGAGTTATATGTACTATAACTGTCTGGATTTCCTATTCGTTATGTATTTATATATGTATGTGTTGTTTCATTTATCTTTATATGCAGAAGCAGCGTTTATTGTAGTCTTTGCTGTTGTCACTTACTATCTTCGTTATTGTTTTTGCCGCTGTCATACTCAATATTGATTGACAATCAATTTCCGATTTTGCTGAAAATTTAAGTGTTGACTTCTAATTTTTGCGGTGTTGCAAGAGAGACAGACAGTCAATCAGTTTCTAGAAGCGTTTAATTTAAAAGTTACGTCTTGTACATTTTGTTATTTTTGTATCATGCCAACTGAAAAATCGATTTTTGAATGATTGTTCGTTTTGATAGAAAGAATTTATTTGAAAATATTTTTGGAAAGCATACACTCTGCAAGCAAGTTTATCATCCTGAGTGAAAATTTAAATAATATTTTTCTGATTGTAATATTTTGCTGCACAAATTATGTCCGAATACATTATGCTTAAAACTTAGAACTTCAACATTTGTTACAGTATTTCCTTTGTGCAAAATATGTTTGAAAATATTTTCATTTCCCATGCATAATATCAGTGGCCAAAAGAACTAACAGCTAAACTCGATATTTGATGACAAGGGGAAACAGCATAAGTTATATGTATATTCATATGGCTTATACTGTTTCGCCTTGTCATCAAATATCGAGTTAAGCTGTTATTCCTTGTGGCCACGGTTGTGTTTCCGAAAATATTTCACATTATTCCGATTTCTTCAGAAAAAAGTCTATATCTCTTAAATTGGTAGTTTCTTATGTTCTCTCAGCCTATTAAGTCTCGAGCAACACGTGCAAATAAATGAAACTTTATTATGAAAATTGGTGTTCTCTTGTGGCAACAATGCGTGCGTTATGCAATATGACAACGTAAGATATTTTCTTGTGGGGTTTCCTTAAGTTGGCAGGGGCAGTCATAGCCGTGAAAATTAGAGCATTTTCAATAATTTTTTTTTTTTTTTGTATCAATTTAATTTATTTAATAAAAGATATAATATAGCGTTATAACATTATGTTTCAGCTTGACTTGATGAAAGTTTAAAAAAAAAATATTAAAATTAAAAAAAAATTATAGCTGGCTGTGTTGGACCCTGTCCCAAACAGAATGTCTTGCGGAAACCATCACAAATCCTTGGAAAATCATCTAAAAACAATCGGATAAGAAAAATTAGTTAGTTAAATAAATAATCTAGTGCCTGATCGATGTTGTTTTTTTTAAATCAACAAAATGGCGGCCTCAGGAATATTTACCTCCAGATTCTCGGTAAAAAACCAACCAATTGTTCATAAAAAATCAATTAAAAAAAAATCCTTTAATCAGGCCCTAGCTTTTCATGTTTTTCAAAAACTGTGTAAATTTCATTGAAATCTATCGAGCGATTTTCGAGTTATAATGGTCACCAGTTCCGAAAACATAGTTTTGAGAAAAAGTAAAATAAAAAAAGTAATTGTCGTATTGACTTAAAATTTTTAGGATATATGTATTTTTAAGTTATTATACTTTAAGAAAATGCAAAAAATAAATCGATTTCTCAAAAATTATGACTGCCCCCTACTTTGTTTGGAAAAATTTAATGATTTTTTACAAGCTTTAATTTTCTGACATTAGGGTGGTACATTAAGATGGTAGGAACTGAAATCTGGTGGGTAAGTTCAAGAACGGGGTACTTTATCATTATATCAAAAAGTTGGTCATCTCAAGACAAAAACATTGATATATCATAGTTAGAGATCGGACTGTAAATGCCAAAGATATGATGAAAAACTCATATGCGTGACCTCTATGACCTCGCTGGTGTACAGTAGACATTATTTTTGCCTGTAAGGTGGTGGTACGGTCTAATGTACATGCGGAAGCAAATGTTTAAAAAGTTAATTTTCCTTGTCAGAAAATTATAACGTCTTCCAAATTATGCTACATCCTATTGTTATGAATGACAATATATATGTTTTACATAACATTACGTTCACAAAATCTGATAACATTTGCGAAAGTGTATTTGACTTAAAAAGAAATTTAAAAACAAACAACAAAACCAATCAACTTCAGACTAATTGCATATATCTTGATAAGCAAACTCTTGCAATGAAAGCTTTAGAGTAAAAAGGCTTTTGCAATTCAATACGTGACGATAACAGCATTGCTCTAGTTGCCAATTTTTTTATTTTTTTTTTTTTGGTAAGCCACTAGCACTTTTTACTGCATTATTTTGTTAATCGATATTTTTGAAGATAATGAAGAGGAGTTGTTCATATCCACAGTGCACAACGATGAATTGAAAGTTGAGCTGCAACTGAAAATGAAAATTTCAGTTGTGGCTATCAGACTGAAAGTCATTTAGGCAGTCAGCTGTGTGAACTAATTAGATACATCAACATGTTGATGTGTTTTTTCCCATTATTGTTGTTGTTCAATATATTACTATTGACACATATTCATATATGCTACAATAGCTTAATTTGCTTAACTTTATCAGCGAAAAAGTTATATGTGCGTACAATGTTTTTATGACAAAAAGTTATTGCGAAAATAACGGTAAAATTATGCCAAATGCAAGCACGATTTGCAGAAAGTAATTTGGAATGTTGTTTTTGTTATTTGAATTGAAAATAATACCGTAGAGCTTGGCAATGATGAAAAATAAATTGATATTTCGATTTTGGAAAAAAAAAATCTCCTGACAACTTTTAGCGTGTATTAAACTCATGTCATTTCTCTCTCATATTAATATAAATCCAAAATAAAATTTTAAGCGTAATAAAAATTGGGGTTTTTGAGAAAACTAGCCTTGTTTTTTTCATAAAAAATGCTATAACTTCGACAATTTTCAAAAAATTTTCAAAATTTCTTAAAGATTCTGACAGAGAATCAGAATTCTATTAGAATCAAAAAAGAAAATGCGACTATTTTGAAAAAATTTTCAAGTTTTGACACTAAACTTTAAATGAGCATAACTTGGTAAAAAATGTTTTTTAATCAAATCGGTGGAATATGTGTCCCCTTATTTTCTCTGAAAAATAACATATACATATATAATCGGCAACCAATTCCAAGATTTGAAATTAGTCCGACTGCATGGTTTGAAATTGATTTGATCTGTATAGGAAATAAGGATGACCTTCTTGCAGCGCTTTTTTCTCTTCATTTTGTCTACCGGATACTCGCATGTATGCAAACACACTCAGTATAAAGAGGTCAACTGACCAGCATAATTTGGAAATATAGCAATTTTTTCATTATTTTCTCTTTCTCTCTCTCTCTCTCTCTCTCTCTACTGTCTCTTTCATTTTCTTTAGTCTTCGTTTATTTTTGTTCTTTTGTTTTATTTTCTATGCCAGCCATACTGCATTTTACTTACTACACTATTGTTGTTTTAGTTTCTGTTTTTAATTTTTTGTTTTTTATTTCTTTCCAAATTATTCGCCATGCATGTCAGCCAGGGTTAAGTGCAGAAATTAGTGGCTGTGGTCAAGATTACAAAATGGCTGAATGGTAAAATGAGAATGTCCGTGATGGTTTATATCTTTTTTTCTAATTATTTTGTAATTTTTGTTCTCCTTTTTAAAGTTTTTTTTTTCTTCTTAGTAAATCCAATTAAAATGTCATTTCTTTTTACGTTAAGCTGGAGGCAAATTTTTTTCAATTTCATATAAAATGAAATGAGTGAAAATAAATGTAGAAGAACAAATTTAAAACCAATATTTATTTTCTATTTAATTGCTGATTTTTGTTAGGTATATTTTAGAGCGGTAGGTACATTTTATGCCCTCTTGTCAAGATATGAACTTTTTTAGGTGCTTGCCTAAACCATTTCTAGTATTTGTTTGAAATTTGATTGCAGTGCCTCATACTACTCTCACATCGTATTTTTTTTTTTGTACCACTCTTTGGTGCCACAACCCCATTCTTACACCCATTTTTTGTTTGCTGCTAATCCGAACGATTTTCTGTTATTGTGTAGAATTTGCTTGTGTCACATGAAATGAATCTTTCAGGCAGAGTTGGATTAAGGTCACTACATAGGCTAGAGTGGGCTATAACTTCAGGCCCCGGTCTGAAAGAGGCCCCAAACTAGCGTAAAATTAATGTCTACATATAAATAGACAGTTGGAAAAGAGTTGCATTCCACTTTAACTGCCATAACACAACATAATCACTTAATTTTGTTTTTTGTTGGAGAGAGGTTATGAGAAGGGGCAGTGCAGAGTTTAATTTATTTTCTTTCAGTAGACGGTGCAACGTCTCTAACAAGAAAATACGTTCCCACGGCTAAAGCAATGTACTGATTTTGACGACTTTTTAATTAGAATCTATGTATCTCTGAACCCTAAGAAATGTTATTAAAAATTCTAAAATCTTTAAAAGGGCGTGATACCTCCTTAATGGAAAAACGCTGTCAAGGCTGAGCTGCTACACCGATTTGGATGATATTTGGTATCGAGGTAGACTGTCACGCTCCTAACAAGAAAAATGTTTTTACTGTAGGTCTAATGACCCGTTCGTTTTTGATAAAATATGTTACCGAAATAGATTGAACTTTGAGGAAAGGTACTCGTTTTAAAGTGGAAGGTGCCACGCCCCTAATAGAAAAATATGTCTTCAGAGCTAAACTTAGGAACCGATTTTGAAGAAATTTTGTATTCAGATAGATTGAATCTTGAGAAAAGGTATAAGTGGGTGGAACCACGCCCCTAACACGAAAATATGTTTTCTTAGCTTGACGAATCGTTTGATTTGGATCGAATTTGGTATATATATTAAACTCTAACGAAGGGATAGAGATAGGACTAGAGTAGCAAAATACCATGATTTGTATTTTTGAAAACGATGACAAAAAATAGGTAATTTTTATATCAATTTAATACCAGAAAGTATTTTTTCTATTGCTTTGTCACTATCATGGATGAATTTCAACCACTGGGCGAACTCTAGTATGTATTAAGGCAGCATTAGAGGAAGGGTATGGGTCCCAACATGAAAGGATCCTGTGGCGATTTGTGCATATTTTAGGGTGAACGAAATTGGAGAACCCCTTTCCATTTTAAAGGTTTTAAGTGTTTTGAAATAATGCAGGAACATTTTTGTTTTCGGACTAGACGAGTAGACCTTCAAAGTGAAACAGAAATATGTTGATAATAAGACAAATCAAATATCTGCATTAGTATTGTAGTTTTGTGCGAAATTGGCATGTCAAAACATCAATTTAATTCACAATATTTTTGAATATCTGATGCCATCATTATCATAAAAAATAAGTACTGTCCTTTAAAATAAAAAATAAATGATGGCCGTAGAAATATACAACAGAAAAGAAAAATTAAAATTAGAGCGTCAAATTAACGCTGTTAATATTAATTTTATTTCCTAATTTGATCCTTAAGCCTGCGGTCATTTATTTACTCTTTACTCGAGTAATTGCACAAATTCTCAAAGCAAACATACATATGGTTCCTGTTTTATAACTCTTTCGTTATATTTCGCAGATAAAAATGTAAATAGCGTATTTTGCGTACGTCATACTGTTTAATTTACTTGCCCTTTAATATCAATTTTTTATTTAAGCAACTTAGTATTGACAAAATTTATCACAAATCTCATTTAAAATTGAAAGCTAAAAAGCTAAAAAATGACGGTACAATTTACCTTTGACTTTTTAATTTACGAGTTAGCTACCCAGTACTTGATGAGGTTTATTTTTATGTGTCCAACTTTTTAAACTTAACATTTTTTCCAGCTTTTAATTAGCCATAAAAACATGCACTCAAAAGTGAAACCCTACTTCACTGTCCATTCGGTTGCCCACAACAGTATCCCAATTACGTTAATTTTCACCTTTTCCGTCATTTTTCACATTTAATTAACACTTGATTCATTTGTTTACATTTATTCAGTTATTCTCGTTTTCACTTTCTACTTCTTTTTTCAGCTTACTGCATCCAGCAGCAGCAGCAACCATCAGGATCCACCCCTTCCACTTGACCTCGATGTGCCCTACAATGCTGACTTTGGCATATTCAAAGATGAAGGTACGCGTATGGAACACGATGATGAACGAGGAGATGAGAAAAGACAAACGCCCTTTGAGAGGACAACAAAAAACATGCAACCGGATGGTGAGCGAATTTTACAAAAAGGATCTGTGATCACGTGGCGCAATGCAGCAGGCAATGCTGATAATTCTTTCAATGACAGTGGAGCGGGCTCCACACCATCATTAGCAACAACAACAAAATCTTCAAGAAATCGTAATATCATTGTGAATAGTTTTAATCCAAATTTAGCAGTAGCAACAACATCATTGGGTGCTGACAACATCTACAACAATGGTGGAGGTTTACGCAAAACCTATACAAAACATAAAAATATCATTGTCAGCACCTATAGCAATCGCAGCAACAGCAACAATAATAACAACTACAATATACCATATGATCCCGCTGATAATAGCAACAATGGCATCTACAACGATAACAGCAACAATAACAATTTTATTAATAACTTTTTCAACACAAATTGGACAACAATGTTTAATGCCAATGATCGTCCAAGTCATAAAACTCATGTTGAAATTATAACCAAAAATGGGGCAACGAAAAAGCCTAACATCATTGTTAACAATTATAATCCGCCCGATATAACGTTGACGCCGACCAACAACAATAACCAATATCCAAATTTCAACAGTATGCTGATGTCAAATGTATTGAGTGGACGTGGTCAGGATGGTTCAGGTGATGGCAGCGGCATGCACAGTGGTAGCAGTTCGGCGCGTGCACTTTACGATCGCAAGATCACTTGCATGCTATATCTGCAAGCCGATCATACGTTCTTTCAGAAAATGGGCTCTGATGAGTCCAGCATTGAGGCGATCACACGTCATGTGCAGCGTGCCAATACGATCTATAAGAATACGGGTAAGTGGGGTTGAAAAGTTAGAATAAATAATTGTGTGAGAGAAATGAGAAAAAATTATTTCACTAAACCGAAGTTCTTCAAGAGAAGAGTTGTTAAAATTTTTATTGTGGTCTTGATGAATTTATGAAATATTTGTCTGTCATAAAGTTAAGACTTTCAGCTTGGTTCCTTGTTCATTTTACCCATGAAGCGAAAAATCTTCATTATGTAGACTCTTCATTTAAAGTCTTTGTTTTGTTTACGCAAATCAAAAAATTTTGCTTAATAATTCAATAGCCTGGCATTTATCTTAAAACTTTTTTAAATATTTCAAGCAACATAACTTCCTTTTGCTTGAATAATTTATGTTTACAATTCTATTCCATTAAAAATATGTTTTAATTAAAAAATAAACTAAAAAATATGCTACATTTTTTTCTCTATCAGCTATCACGAAAGTAACAACTTAAATAATAAATTGAAAGTAATTGAAAAGTTTTATTTGTGCTTTTTGCCATCATGTATTGCTATTAGAGAAAACTTATAATTGGTATGAAAACTTCACATGTCATATTAAGTGCATTTTCTAAGTGCTCCAAAAAAGTATACAACAAAATTTGGCAACATTTTGATATATGTATGTACTCATAAGTTTCACTCTTAAAATATTTGCATATTTTGATAAATAAAAAATGAAAATAAAAGTCTGACATGCAGGAAAAAAGTATTATTTTAATCCGAAATGTATTTCATATATAAAAGGAATGCTTTTACACAAATTATCTTTAAATATTGAAATAAGTTTATTATTAAATATTTAGCTACATGTGAAATAAATTCTTTTTAATCTTTTCTTACATACAGATTTCAACAATGATGGCAAACCGGACAACATTACATTTATGATCAAACGCATTAAAGTGCACAATATGAATGCATTAAAAGATCCTGCTTATAGATTTCCTGGAAATTATGGTGTTGAAAAATTTCTGGAGCTATTTTCAGGTAAGTGCAAATGCAGCATGATTGAATTTATGAAAATTCACCATTTCAGTGATAGTACTTTAAGTGAATTGAATTTATTTATTTTTTTGAATTGAGTTTAATTTCACGCTTATATGTTGTGATATCATTGAACCATATTATAATTTGGTATGGTCTTAAGCTACTTATCCTGGCAGGAAAAGATATGAATTTTTCTCAATGTTTATCAAAGCCTCTTCATATGTCTTAATTCGACTCGTTTCGTCTTTTGAAGCCTGAGAATAGCTACATCTCTTATATTTTGCTATCCATACTCACCACAAGCACCAAAACGTAATAAAACATAAATAAAACAGAGTTTAATAAGCAAGCTGGAGCAACACTTAAAGTAAGCTTGAAGCAACTAACAAAATTTTAAGGTCGAAACGCGATCCAAGGACGTAATCTGACTTTCAATGACATTAAGAGTTCACTTAGCAAAATTTTGTTACTATACCCAGGCACAATACGAAAAAAAAAAACATTTTTATGACCAACACTTATCAACATTCCTAATGGCAAAAACTAAGGATCTTAAATATTATAATTTAAGAAACTTTTAATTTATTTTCGTCAAGTGACAGAAATGAACAATAAATGTGAAAACATGATTAATTTCAATACCTAATGGGATGGCTTCACACACAGAAACTCTCCAGATTATTTTTAAAGCATTCAAGCGTATTCTTGAATTGAATCATCCTTGAGTGAAGCGAATATTTGCATGCATCGGAATCATCAATAAATTTGACTACTTCTTTTTAACCTCAAAATGATGGATGCAGCTCATGCAGATTGAAAAAAATATATATAATTTAGGTTTTGCAATTTAAATTTTTTTAAATTTTAATTCGAATGTAATTCAAAAACCATAAAACTGATTAAGAAGAAAAAATTTTAAATTGTCTAGTTTTATAGAAAAAAAAATAAAATATTTAAATTTGCTATTACGATTTTTTATTCGCCACTACACAGCGAGTCCAAGTAGAAAAATGTTAATAAATTAACATAGACAATAAATATTAACGAATTTCTATAACGCATTCTCTGAAAATAGAATAAAAGAGGTAAATAAATTTTTAAATCACATGCGTTCAGAAAAAAAAAAAAAAAATTCTAGCGAAAAATTTTGAAAAATTGCTGTTTTTGACAAAGTTCAAAGGATTTTGATGCCTACTAAGTATATCAAAAATATTTTTAATAACTTTCGAAGAAAATCTAATGAATTTGAAATTCGTGAATTTAGTTAGAACCAATCGAGACAAACGGTTGTGGAGATCTGAAAGGGGAAGATGTGTCAACGATTTTTATAGTTTTTGTAGCCTTTGAAGGCACACTCAATACGGTATGTTTATGATTAGTTCCAAACTGTGGTCAATCGAAATACCATCTTCGAATGCTTTCAAAATAATTAAAAAATTTGCTTTTTATTGTAGAGTCGGTTGTAGTATGTATTTGGAAATACCTATTAATAACACAGGTATATAAATAATGGGGAAAAATTTTACTTTAGAGGCAATGCTCCAAAATTTTTTTTTTTTTAGAAACATGAAGTTTTACCCACTAAAACCGAATTTGAAAAAAAAAGTCGGTCTCTTATGGCTTCCGAGATAAAATTGGTCAAAGTTGAAAATTTCATGTACGCACGCCCACCCCCCCCCCCGCCCTCCCCCCTTGTATAAATAAATTGTGTAAAAACGAGCTGTATCCTAATCGGACCTCAGTATTGCTCTATCACGTCAGATTTTTGAGATATCCTGTTATCTAAAAATAAAATATTTTGATAGTATTTCTTATTACAGCCACATAGAATTTGAAATTTGATGGCAGATTCGTTTTTACCGATCCCAAAATTCTCTGAATACTAATTTTTATAGAATCTGCAGACCATGTTTGTGGAGTATGGTATAAGGTTTGCATGGTATTACAGATATTAATGGGTTAAAAGCACATATCTTAGCAAAAAAAAAATATTTGAGCAAAGTCAACAGCATTTAAAAAGGCAACATTTATACTTTAAGATGATTTTTTGATGAATTCCGCTAACTAAATCTGCTAATTTTAGTTCAAAAACAAAATCTAAAAACTAGGCATTAGAAAATTGACTACGATCTCTTCCAGATAAGGCGTGCAAACATTGCTGCAATGTACTTTGCTATGTTTTCAAAATTCAGATTTTTTTCTTTAAGGAATATAAGGAATATCATTTGGGCATCATGAAGCACTTGCTTGAGAACGTGCGCTGAAAACGGCAAGATTTGTAGAAAGGCAATTCATGGTCAATGCACTATTGCGTAAAGCTATCATACAACGAATGTCATCGACCACGCCTGTATTCAGCTGATATTTCAACGCTTGACTTTTTCCGAAGCTAAAATTACCTGTTCAAAGAAAACGCTTTGAGTCGCTTGAAGATATAGAAACAAGTTCACTGAAGTAGCTGGTTGCTATTCCTCAATCAGCGCATGAAAAATATATGAAAGAGTGATTCAGGCGCTGGCGTAGTAATATTGCAAGCGGTGGGGTCTTCTTTGGGGGTAACAAAATTATATTGATAAAGATAATGATAAATTTGATTCGTTTTATATAACAATTTTGAATACTTTTTCTACACAGAATGTATATATATGCGACCATTACTGCATGTATAAGGTTTCCTTTTGACAAACTTCGACCAACGTCGTCTGTTAATCAAAACTCTTAGTATCGTTTCATTTAAACATTTACTGTGATTTAATATGCATTTCTCATGGAGTTATATCCTCAGTAACAGGCATAAAATGCAAGTTTTCTTTACACTCTACTGTACATATAGTGTTGTGTATATCTAAAATTCTTAGTATAAATAACGAATAATTTGCTCTTACTAATGCTTTTCGTAATAACCTATGAATTTAATATATGATTTTAATCCTTAATTTAAATGTAGATTTCATACGAATACTATTCAGAAACTCACTGAAATAAACAAAAATATTTTGTTTGACTTTAATGTAATAAATTTTTTTGTAGGTACTCAAAAATTAACAAAATTACAAACTAAATATTTACATTTGAATGTCATCCTTTGCTTTTGCATTATTTTAATTAATTAAAATTGAGTGCAGTAAGTACACCTGCTGTTATGGCAAAAATCCTTAAAATTCATCATGATATTTGCATACGCTCTAATATTATTTTGTTTGCTCTTGTGTTTTATTGTTAGAAGCCAGTGATATCGTTTGAAGTTTTCACAAACGTACTGAATTTAGTCTCGGAATGTACTTTTTAGAAATTGAGCATACCTTTTTTTTGAACAATTTATATGTATGTTTCAAAAATAAGTTAATATAAAAAAATTTTGAAAAATATATAGGAAATGTACTGAAAATTATCAGAATGTATAAAGCATTTTTCAACTTTTGATTTTTCTGATATATGTTGTGGATCTCTATAGAAAACACTTTTTTATTCTTTTTTTCAATGCATAAAGTACGAAATTTTTATACTTTTTAATGCCAAAATTTGCAAGACTAGACATTATGGAGTAAATTAGAAGCCAGCTTTGAATTTTGCGTATCATACCACAATTTTCTTTAAAGAAACCCGTAACTTTACGTATGCTTTAGAATAATGTGACGGAATAGAAATACCGTATATCTTAAACTTTGCCGAGTTCTTCAAATCAACATAATATTATTCATTAGATAAAAAACTTTTTCACTATTCTAACACAAACATTCAACTACACCGACAACAGCGTACACAGATTTAAGACAAAAAGTAAAACGCATTCAATCATAGCAAATGAGTACAAGAATAAATAGTAAAAGCAATAAGCATAATAATGTGCAAGTAAGCAGAAGGAAGGAAGTTGCAGCAGCAAAGTGTGAAGAGGAGTAAAAGTTAAATGAAAACTTTTCCACACAATTAAGTCACAACAAAAGGCTTTGTAGAGAAATCCATACTCTGTTTATAACAAAGAATGGGGGTAAAGCTGAGTAGGCCAAGATTATACTACAATGCTGCATGAATTCTTAGTGTCTGACAATTGTGGCTGCTGTTGTTGTTGTTGTTGCCATTGCTTTTGCTGCCTTCGTTAAGCAAACTTAAACCTCTACCACAGCTAGGAAAAACTTAAGAAATATTCCTTGTAAATAGTTGCAATATCAGTAACTTGGCTTAATCGTGCGCTATACCTGATTCCTTTTTACGCCACAAATGGAACGCAAAAACATGGTGTGCCTTCTTTAGTTGCAACATTTTGGTATTCATTTTAATATTTTATTTTTGTTTCATTGTATATTTAATGATATTATTTTGTTATTTCTTCTTCTTAACTGAATTATTATGTGTTTTGTTTTTTTATTATTTATTTCAAATATTTTTATTCTCTCTTTCTTCTTTTCTTTTCAATTGAAAAATCTCAATAGAATTAAAATTTTTCAATTCAAAAATGTGTTCCTTTGAATGGAATCAGCAATTGGGCCAATTTATCTTCTAATGAATTGAGAAATTGCATCCAGTTCAATGATTGTCATCTTAACCCATTTGCGCCTGAAACCAACCAAGCGAGGCTATCTGTTTCACTATAATTTTAGATGATTCTTAAATTGGGATAGCATCGTTACGAAAAAGATAGGGTCAAAAATTAAGAAATTTTTTTCTTACATCAAATTTTGCAGCTTTAAATACAATATACCTTAGCATGCCACAACTTTTAATTGTTATTTTTTATTTTTTATTTCAGAGGAAGATTATGATGCCTTCTGCTTGGCTTACATGTTTACATATCGCGACTTTGAGATGGGTACCTTGGGCTTGGCATGGACGGGTGATTTAAAAAATGCTGGCGGCGTTTGTGAAAAAAATGGAGTAAGTACAGAATTGTTTTTGATGTTTTTCTCATTATTTTAAGAAACCCTGAAATGTTAATGTTTATTTTCTATAAAGACAAACTTGTAGGATTAAAATCAGCACTCTCATTTTTCTTAACTGAAAAAAGCGTTTCAATTTAATTAGAAAATACTTGAGTATAGGTAGACGCCATTTAATGATACACAAGTGCTTTTTACCCTAACAAAAGACTAGCGCTGGCCTTTTGGTCTTGAACACTTACCTCGTATAAGCTATAATAACAAAAAAAAAAAAAGATTCTCTTATAAACCGCTTAGATTGTATGAATATAGAGGAAGTAGTGGGTAATTTAAAAGCTTTCAATAGATAACAAAATCTCAACCCTTTGGACAGACAAAAACATTTAAGCTCAGTTCTACTTCACCTTCCCTTCACCTAATAACTGATAGCAATATAAAACATTGAATAAAGGATTATGGAGCTAGGGAAGGGTTTTTATTGCTGCTGCTGTTTGCATATAGCATTCATCTTTTCAGCAGCATCAACATCACACATCATTATATACCGAGCACAGCAGCAGCGCGCAAGGACTTAGTCCCTTTCATACGTAACAGCAATAGCAGCCACCTTTTTATGGCCGTTTGCATGTTCTCTCTCTCTCCCTCTCTCTCTCACTCGCTTTCTCCACCATATTCATATTTTACCTTGTGCTGTCTGTAGCGCACCGCAGGTTTATCTATAAATCATTGAAAAAATGATTAATCATCAGGAACATGAAGAGACGTTAAACAAATATTATGAAAATTGCTTGCAGTGTCTTGTGGCGTATATACGCATACATACACATGCATGTGTGTATTTGTGTATTTATTTATCCACATTTTTATCTATTGCTGTAACCTAACGAGAAAGTGGCAGTTATACATAGTTACAACTAAAAATCCTTTGATTTTTCTTTAGTCAGAAGTTTCGGTAATGAGTTGTTCTAAAATTTCCCAAAGGTAAGCTGCGTATTTAGCAGAAGTCTAGTGATATTGTTTGTTGATCATTGATCAGTTAAATACAGAAAAAACTTTTAAAAAAAAGGTTGTTAACTTCACTAACTGTTATACTGGTGTTTGTCTTCACTTTTTCTCTAAATATCGTCTGCTCCATCGCAGTTCCAATTGCGATCGCTCTTTTATTTTTCCTATTGGGATTTCATATTTACACAGTCTTTTTGTGAATTATAGCACCAAATATTGTATGTTGTGCAGCAGATGATTGAATGCTGCTATTGCATAACAATGTGCGGATGAGCTTGTTCGTATCCTTATGTTTGTTTGTGTAAATTTTAAACTTTGCAACATTTTTCATTTTTGATTGAAAAGTAACGCAGCAAATTGAAATGTTTTCATTTTTGTATTTTTTTTTACGACCTGTTGCCAGTTCTTTAATAGAAAATTAATGATATTCCATAGCGGTTACAATGAAAATTCATTTATTATGAAATTTATCGCTAATAAACAATCACAGGCGCATTGTATGTACAGAGTGCGGAAATTAAATTATTCGCAGATTGAATTTACTACAGCTGTGAAATCATTACTGCATAACACATAAAGTTATTTCAGAAACATTTCTTAATTATTCTTACCTGTATCTACTATGTTTCATAACATTTTCACATTTTTCTGTATTCAGTCGCAGTTCAAGAACTACAGCCGAAAGAAAAAAATTTAGAAAATAAGAAAAAATTAATTATATTAAGTATTGTCAATGTATAAAATAAGTGCTCATAAGCCTCAGAAATTATTCTGTGCTCCACCTTAAAAATTATAATAAAAGTGTTATGAGAACATTATAAATTACATGGGAATAGCAAAAAATGTGTACAATAGATACACTGTGAGAAAAAAAAAATAAAACGTCATTAATCATAAACAGTGATTTCATATAAAATGGACTAATTTATCAATTTATCTATGAAGAGCCACCAACTGCGATTACAAAAACAAAATAATAACTTAGTATGCAACAAAGACACGCACATACTCGTTTTCGTGTAGAAATAGAAAAAAGGCGGACGGATATAGTGGCATTCGGCCTAAACATTAATATTTAGAAATACGGTTGCCACTTTGATGCAATTGTAACTAAAATTGTTCAATTTTATTTTTTATAATTTCATACATTTGGCCAAACAACAATTGAATTATTTAGTTACTCTGTAATAAAACAAATACGAAAAGTATCCTGCTGCGCGTATTAGTGATACAAAAAAGTACATATGTTCACTCTAGTTTCATCGTCTTCACAACATAATCAACTCTCAGTTTTGTTGAAAGTGCCTATTTTGCTAAGGTGATACCTTGGCGAATATTGGCCAGAGAGAAATCTCCAGATTTTTGTTACGTAACAATTTTTTAAAGCATTAGTTAGTCCTTCGGCCTGCTGTGGGTCGAGGTAATTAACCCAGCGAGTGTAGAGATCGGTGATTATTATAGTACATAAAATGGTTATGGTTCTATAAGAGATCTACCAATACCTTCCCAGGTAAACTCGTGTGCAATATCGTTGCCCCCAATACCTTTATGTCAAACTACTTTGTTCAAACTTTTCAAGGCATTTAAAGGGTCAGAGCAACAATTAACTATTGTCAATTTAATCTTGGTAGCATTAAATGCTTTGAGTGCCGCTTGGCTAAAAATTTCTAGTTTATTTAAAAAGCAAGCATTTTTGATTTCAAAAACTTGAGGAAAATTGAAGGGAAGCGAGATTGATCGATAATTGTTTTCAATTTCTTGTCACCTTTCTGAATAAAATTACCTTAAGCCCGTAATGTTAAATGATATTTTCTAGCACTTACCTATTGATGAAATCTGTGAATACGAAATCTGAATTTTATCCAGAAAAATTCCAAGATCAATGAATTCGGAGGAGAGTTCAATGGTGACCTCGTTTAGGAACTTGAAACATGTGTATAAAGAGAGAATACTTTCTTTCTTCAGATAGCATTTCCAAAAATATAAGAAGCGCATTGCATGATTAAGTCATTGTTTGGCCTAACAATAATAGATGAACAGATGTTCATGGTGAATTGAGTGAAATTCATGTCTTTTTAAATTTGCTAGAAGACCATGAAGAAATGGAGAAAGTACATCCTCTGTGTACAGCCTTCAGTGACTGATCCCTCCAAAAATGGTGGATCTATTTTTTTTTTCAAAACATGGCTTTTGTCTATATAACTTCTGGGTCATTGTATTGGTTAAAGAGTCAACACCTCCAAATATGTTTTGAGAAATCGATATCTCGATATGAGAGACATAATCATGAAGTGCACCTTTAGCGGACTTGCTCTTGATGTAGGCAACTGACTATGATGGTGCTGAGGTACCTTTTATAGTTTGCCTCTAATATGTTGATCTGTAATGATTTCTATAGTTTCGAGTAACAATAATGTAAGGCTGATTGGTCTGCAATAAACCGCTCGGCTTCTTAAGAAATTTAGGTATAAAAACTAAATTTTTCAGCAACCAATATTGTGGAATTACTACAAGCCTTTTATCTTTTCTATTACTACAAGCCGCCGTGAACTGTAAAAATCTATACGTCCCGTTTGAAAAACTCTATATTATCTTTTTCTTAAAAGTTATTCCTATATGAATGGTGGCTTGCAAAATTTATGAAAAAAAATACGAAAAAAATTTGTTTTGGAAAATTAGTTTTAGGAAACTTCTATCATAAGCCTGCAGTGTATATAACTTTTGATTAATATTGACTGGAGTCAAAAAAATTATTTTAAATCTTAAAGTTTATTTGAAGAAAAAATTTTTGGTATTTTTTTTTTTTAATTTGGTACATTTAATTCACTAAAAACTTGTCATGTGGCAACCGTGATTATAAGAACACAATAATAGGGATATAACAATAATATAAACACACACAATGCCATAAAGAAATTATCTGAAGCGCAAAAGCAGTGGCGCCATTAAAAGGTATAGCACCCCAAACAACATTTATAAGTTGGTAAGTTGTAGTTGTTTCTTAAATTTTATATATTTCAATGAATTATGATTCGATATTGCCTACTGTTTTACTACTTGTTTTGTATGTACATAAATGACATAAAATTGAAAAATTTCATTAAAAGAATAGTAACAATACTGTCAGTCTTGTCCCCTGTAGAATTGAGTAATAATTTTCAAAAATTTAAAATAAATATGCGGCTACAATATATCCATGCAAGTTGCGTCGATAAATTGCAAAAAAAAAGATAACAAATCTTATCTAACACTCCGGGTCGCTACTCACGGATAGATTCCCTCGAACAAAGTATCACTTCGCATCAGAGTATAAGTCATCACCATCGACAATTGAAATGTGAGACTTCGGCGATTAAAAATGTTTGCTGGGAAATACCATAGTAACGGTTAGCAAACACGCACATACATACATGCATCTCTACTATCACTGCTGTGACGATATATAAAATGTTTTACGGTTAATAAAAAGATACATCGAACACATTGACAATAACGACAAACAAACACTTGCACATTCGCACAGTTATTACAGTTATAATCTTGAAATGTGAATCATCTATTATTTATAAGTATAGATACCATTTTTGTTGTATTTTTGTCTACACGGAAAAATTTTTTATTAAAAATTGCAAATTACGTAAAATATTCGCGAAGAAAAATTTAAAAATGTTACGATTTTTGAATACAATTCGAAATTTTACGATCTTTAACTTTTCAAATATTTTTAGATACTAGTCGATATTGGTCGATATTATTTGAAAAGTTTTGGCTGATCCATTTTTTTATTCTTTTCGCAACTTTTTAGTTTTTTTCGACTCATCCGGCATATTTCAACTCTACTGGATAAGTGGAGTAAGATTAAGTTAGCAGTTCATTCGGTTTGTACTTATGCTCATATGATCTCACCTTTGTTTTGTGGATAAATTTTTTATTAATAAACTGGGTAGCTCTAAAATATTTTTTAATTGTATTGTAATAAGCAGGAAATTGAACGCATTAATTGCAATAAATAGTCATTTTTTGTTATGAGTTTTTGCTTTTGAAGGATACTTTTTATTTCTTGCCGTGTAAGTTTGTATCTGTTTTTCTATTGATTTATTATTTTTCTCTATTCACATCAGTGATGGCATTTTCGGTACATTTGTACTTTTTTCGGTACATTTGCGTTCTGAAAATTCATTGTCAGTACATTCGACAAGTTTTCAGTACATTCGGTACATTTGGGATATTTTCAGTACATTCGCCAAATTTTTAACACATATTCAGTACATTTTCGGTACATTTGGAGAATTTATAATATTTACGTTTTTTTTTTGTCTTTTAGTAAATGAAAATAACCGCAATGAATAGATTTATAGTAATTACCTATATATAATATTATATTAATTACGTTTTTTTTTAGTAAATGAAAATAATCGCGCAATGTGTAGATTTTATAATTAATTTAATGTGAAATATATCTCATTTTGCTAGGGTTTTTGAGATGGGAAAAGTGAGAACCTTTTTTTTTTTTTTTTGATAGTAAATTTTAGAACAAATTGGTGCATTGTAGGAAAATTGGGTGTTCAAGACAAAAAAGTACATTCGGGCTCTAAAAAGTACATTTGAAGTCTCGATTCAGTACATTTTCACAAAACCCAAATGCCATCACTGATTCACATTGATACGTCTCATAAATTGCTCTGTAAATTGCATTTATTACAAGAATTTTAAGACAAAAATGTCGCATGGCGTCGCCATTTCACTTTTTGGTGTCCAAGTAACTTTAAGAACTTAAGCTGAGAAATACTTTCAAAATTGCTAAATAAAATAAACTTCTACTTTCACTTGCCTGATTATTACATATCTACTTACTTAAGGTTTTCAATATTATGTCACAAGTATAGAGTAAAATCTCGTTTGTCTGATTTTAAGTGGAGAGAAGGTATCTTGAATAAGTGCAAACTTAGCACGCCTTTTATGTAAAAGTGTAGACAAAATACGAAGATACTTTGAATACTCTATACATCAATATTTAATTTTTTCTTCGCCGCATAATTCGATTCTGTATTTTTCTTAAAATTTTTATTTCATCAATTGAACTTTTATATTTTTAACAATTTTTGTGGCAACATAAATGTCAACGTTGTTTTCCCTAAAGTGATATAAAAAATGGTTTCATATTTCAATTCTCTTGTTGTTGTATTTTACTGCTGTTGGCTATACTACTTATACACTCGCACATGCACACTGTGTTTATGGGTGAGTTAACAATATTGCTATTTATAAATAATGTTTAGATTGAGGCAACCACTGCTGTGAGTTGCGAGTGTGATATTGAAAAGTTTCAAATGATATACCGGAAGATATGTTCCTTTAAATGAGTGATGCATTTTTTTTTTTAAATTGAATGTTCCAATAAGAGCGTCAGACTAAGGTTTTGAACTAAGTTTATTCTAAAAATGATAATATTTTTATTTCATTTTTAAGTATAAATATTCCAATTAAGTATGGAACAAAATGTCAGAAAAATACACTGCATGGCTCTACAGTTAACCTCTTGCTTCTTTGAAGAAATTTGTGATGAAATAATTACACAACTGTGGTCTCATTGTATCGATAATATATTGGATCTATGAGTCTTAAGGTATGGACATTTAATGTCCCATCATTTTATTGGATAACAGTTTTTGAGCAGACCGCCTAAGTAAAAATTGCGTTTCTCTATTTGAAATTGAACACAATTTTAATGTAAATTACTCGAGATTTCTGGGCGCGTTGTCAATCAGTTTTTTTATTTACATAAAGTTTTGAATTCCATAATTTAACCCCGGTAAACATGGATTTTCCTCTTTCCATTCTCTTCTTTATATACTCATCTTCCAAAAAGATTAGAGATTTTACATGCGTTCCTTAGCTTTGACCTTTACCTAATTAACGAAACCAATATCGATCCACGCTTTTTTTTAATATATACATATACTTTTTTATTATTTAGTATGATTGTTTAACTATGTTTTTACTCCAAGAAATTAATTTTAATTTCATTTTAATGGTAGGCACTACATTTTTATTATTAAAATCTGTGTGTTTATTAACTTTTTATTGCGGCAGCATTTTTATAATATTTTATTATTTACATACGATTGTTTTTATTTTTGAGCCCTTACACGTAATTGCTTAATTAATTAAATTTACGATTTTTATTTTAAATTCATTGCTATAATGTGTATATTTATATTAAAAAAATAATTGATTTAATTGAAAGCCGTTAACAGACAAGGCTGATTCGAGTCTATTAAAAGGCCAATATTGCAAGTGATATTGATTTTAAAATTCTTTTTATATCTCGGGTAAATTTCATTTCTAGACCAAATTCATTACAAACCATGCAGTAGGAGTGAATTCAAATTGCGGAATTGGTTGCCGATTAAATATGTTGTTTTTCAAAGTAATTAAAGGAACAAATCATCCTCCGATTTGATTGAAAATAATTTTTATCGAAGTTATGCCCATTTAAAGTTTTAGTGTCAGAGCTTGAAAAACAGCTGAAAATTGATTCAAAATAGTCGCATTTTCATCCAAAACAAAATAATTAATTTTTGTCTTTTGATTCTAATAGAACTTCTTGATTCTCTGTCAGGATCTCTAAGAAATTTTAAAAGTTGTTGAAAATTGGCGGAATTATAGCGCTTTTTATGAAAAAAAAAAACAAGGCTGATTTTCTCAAAAACTTCAATTTTTTTTACGCTTAAAATTTTATTGTGGATTTGTATTAATATGAGAGAAAAATGTCATGAGTTTAATGCTTGTTAAAACACATTTGAGGCCAGGAGATTTTTTTCCCCAAAATCAAAAAGTCAATTTTTTTTTTTCATCATTGCCAAGCTACTCTACGGTACTATTTTCAAAGCAAATAACAAAAACAACATTCCAAATTACTTTCTGCAAATCCTGCTAGTATTCTGCATATTTTTTTACCGTTTTTTTCGTAATAATATTTTATCATAGGTAATATATAAAAATATTGTACGCACATATGGATTCTTCGCTGACAAAGTCAAGCAAACAAAACATTCAAAGCCCACAGAAGTACAGTCAGCGAAATAGCTATATTTGCGTACAATGTTTCTATATATATTTCCCATGTTGTTGTCTGATATCTCAGGCTTGTAACAAAAGGTTCATTACCTCCATGTGTCTATGAAGCAAAATTTGACTACATATGATCTACATAAAAACTTTTCTCAGGCATCAATACAAAATTAATAAATTTTTATTATTATTTACTTATAAATCGTTTCGTGCATTGACATTAATTCGAACAAAAATCTTTGGAATCTTTTATAAAACTATATGTCTTGGAAATTACTTGCTAACTGGACTTTAACTATATCGGAGAATCATATACACGTGTCTCGTTTATAAATTTGATCTGACTCAAAAACATACCAAGTCGACCAAAAAATTCTTAGAGTAATTTATTTTCTTTAATTTGGCTTGTAAATAAAACCGGAACTCGATGACTTAAAAGCTTGAAAAAACTCTGCCTTCAATTTTTGTGTCGGACCCGAAAACCTACCAAAAAACATTTGAAGACAACAAAAACATTTTAAACAATATGGCTTGTGTGACTATTCTACTTTCTATACCTTATTTTATCTGTTTCATTAGCTGCTACATAAACGAAATTGGTAAATAGCTTAAAAGTTCGTTCAAGTTTTATTTTAAAAATTTCTAAAAGTTTTCTTCACTTTTTAGTACACCTTTTTAAGCGGCATTTAATTTTTAAGAGTTTTTCATTTTTATTTGGTTCCATTATTTTAGATTATTATTTTTCGTAGCATACTTACACCTTTGAGTCACATTTCATATTGAGTCTTGCACAAGTTTTTATTATAAAAAAAAAAGTTTGTTTATTTTTTACCTCAATTTTTCCATATATCTTTTTTTTTTTTCAACATAAATTGAACTTGAAAATTGCATAAACACAATAGAACTGCTAGGCATTCGCCGCTTTGTCAAACTTTTATGAATGTTGTAATTCATGCCTCAGCATAAAAGCACGTACCAACTGAAATAGCCAACGAAACAAAGAAGTTTTTAAATTAAAAAAAAAAATAAGGAAAAAACTATTCTGAGCATAAAACTATGAAATGAAAAAAATATGAATGCTCTCTTACACAGACACATGTTACGTACAAGGCCATCGCATACACAGACAGAGACTTTTGTTTGCGAGTGCAGCACGTTAGTTGCTGCAACATCTTTTTTTTTCTAGCATCTGTGCAACACTCATTGTCGCTGCTTTTCGTTATTTCGCTTTGTTGTTTTACAATTATTCGCCTTGTTCGCTTTTGTTTCAACTCAGTCGTGCTTTGGGTTCAAGCGTGTCGTTCGGATTTGTAAGTTGTAGGTCCTACAACAGCAGCTGTGTCTACTGTTCACGGTGCAGCTGTCATTGTATTAGTTGGCAATGTCTGCAACTCAGCATGCATGTGAGTGCTCAGTAGAAAAAATACGTAATGACCACAAAATTGTATACGTGAGAGATAACTTCAGAAGTACTGTAAGGTTTGTGTGGCATCCACATAGCGTTGCATAGACCAAAAGGGTCCATAAAAATACCACAAACTCTCAACTTTGGCATAATGATCTTTACATCGTTGTTCTCCAATACTTGTGTCGATTTCAATTAATTTATGAGAATTGGGCCATGTCTAAAAATGTCAGTTTTTGGGTCTTGATATCTCCCACACTGAGGTATATCAAGTTCCACGACTTTTCGATTTGATATGTCTTGTTACTTTATTTCTCTTCAATTTTATTTTGATCAAATTTGTATAGTCCTTAAATTAAAGCGCCTAAGATTATGCAATTCAAAAAAAAATTACTCCTGCCAATGATCGCTTAGGAAACTTATAAAAATATAAATATTTTTGAAATCATAGTCGTAAACATCGTTTTCAATTTATTCGCTGATTTTTAACTTACAATGAAAAAAAAATCAATTTACCTTAAACTCACGAGAGATTTTATTTCCAGCTGAGCTTACTCAGTTATAAATTAAATGAGCACCAACTATGCCACGCAATGACTAATAGTGTTAAGTTACCATAAAAGTTTTCCGCTAGGATATGAGCAGCAGCAGTTCGCACTGCTGTTGCCTTACCAATTTCTTGTTCATTTTTAACTTTTTTTAGTTTGGTTTCTAAATTTTCATTTCCTTATATTTTCGTCCATATTTTCACATGTATTTCAAGTGCATGTATAGCTTCACATTTTTTTTATTGTATTCTTTGTTTCTCCTTGTTATCCTCTTGTTTGCAAGGAAAATTTTTTTTCCATTTTGTGCAGTTCCTTTTGCACAATGCTACGTGTTTGTGCTCAGCGAATCGTGAAAGCAATTTGCGCATGTATCATAAGGATGAGTTTAAAACGATAATTGCTCAAGTATTAATTGCTAGGGAGGCTGTGAACATTTTAGATATAAGATTTCATCGTCATTGATATTGATATGCAATGCTTTGAAAGGAAATGGTTAAACTTTTGAACTATATAAATAAATATATTCGGAAAAATCTATTGTTCCCGAAATATATATACAAAGTTGACCAAAATCAACGATTTTTATGTATACTACCCAATTTATTTTGAAAGAGAGAGACCCACACGTCTGCCTCTTGTTTTTTTGCAGCTTCAGGAGGTAATACTGAAGACAACGAAATTCTGAAAGAGAACGCTAAAATTATGTAATAGTTTTTTTTCACATATTCACAATAGCTGTTATGAAAAATGCGGTACTGTAGACGTCTGCTTTTTACATTTTCATTATCTATACTATACCCTTAACACAATATATCAGAGGCAGACGTGATACACATTATTTAAAAGGATTTTCTTTTTTCAATTTCAAAAATCATTATTCAGATAACAAACGACGCTATCTTCATTTTATTATTTATTTTTCTAATTCGCATAAATGTGAACTTATACTCGTGAATTATATCGATATTTTTTTTCGCTGATGCATCGTTAATTTTTCAGTCATCCAGCCGTTCTAGAATTTATGTAGATACCTTTCAAAAAGCAACGCTGAAATCGTCTGCCTTTTTTATTTTATTGTTTTCTATAAGTAAAGGAATCCGTCTGCCAAGCGGCAGACGTGATAAAAACGTTTAGTACTCAATTTTTTTACATGTTGGTAACACATGTATCAATTTTTAAATGCACCAATAACCAAGTGGCAGAGCTTGTCTTACTCATTTCTTATGAAATAATCTTTATAATAATCGCAATCTGCCTGACAATAATAAAATCACTTAGTTTTGTATATAACATAAAATTTTGAAAAAAAATTAATAACTCTGACGCCTGCGTCTTGCATTCATCAATTTTTGTGTACAGACACATTTTTTAATATAGAAAGCAAACCCGATATAGCTCTTTTTGGTACCTTTAACTTCATAATTTTCAACCTCTGCCGCACGATAAAATTATATAAAATTTAGGCCATCGGCTTCCTAACTATACCAAAACTATTTATGTAATGTCATCGGATTTAGAATTATAGTTTTATTTTATCCACGTGTGGGATGGGATGTATTGAATAGTCTTTTTATGTCATAATTTATAATTGAAAATGATTGCACGACTTTACAAACAAAAAATTAAATCAGAGAACCAGTCTTGTAATATTCACACCAATCTTTCCTTACAAACATTGCAATTAACAAATAAGTTATATCGAATCATATTGCATTGAAATACATGAAATTTAAATACTTAGTAACTAAAAAGCCAAACTAACTCTTCTGGACCTGGCTGCACGATTATACTCTTATTTAATAATCTGTTAGAATAATCGTACAATAATCATATGAATGATTTACATAAAATCAATTTTTTATATATTTGTATGCTTATCAGTCTAGCTAGAATTGAATTGCGTAAAGCTCTTCCATGATAGTTATTAATTCACCGCAATAAATGTGAAAGATTCAAAAACCTTCCAAATGTTTGCTGGGTGTCTTTGTGCAAACCTGTTTGTGTATATATACTGTGTGAAACTATTCAATGTATATGTGACATGTGGTAAGGTTACTTTAGAATGCAATAAATTTCAAGCAGAACGAGTTTAAGTGATGCAATTGGACAAATTTTCTGTTAATACATAAATGAAAAAAATTTATTAAAATTCAGTGTGACTAGAGAAACTCAAATTGATGTGTGTATAAGGATCAAAATAATTAAATACGGATGCAAGCGAAATCGAAAAAAAATTAAAATTAAATCACCTGAAATGAAAGTGAAATATAGCTGAAAAAGGGAAATTTGGCACAAAAATTATGGAAAACTTGAAAACTTTCATGAAATCGGATATACATATAGCCATTTCCGAGCTCAATCTATCAACTGATGAAAAAATATATTTTTTTTTGAACCACCCTAAAATTTTTTTTGATCCAACCGATAAAAAATGATCGTCAATGGCTTTTTGACATTCCTTAGGGTGGCTCCGGACCTTGAAAATCACCAAAAAGGTCGAAAACGGTTCTTTCCAAGGTCCGGAGCCAACCAAAGTGAGGTCCAAAATTATTTTTCGAACTTTTCCGGAGATACTCCAAATGATGTTCAAAATTGATTTTCGACCTCTGTCCATCGATTGGTGCACAACTTTTTTTTTCGAAAATGGACCGAAATCAGGCAATTTCGGGAATCGGAACCACCTCTGGTGATGGTCAAAATCCATTTTCGAACTCATTCATCGATTGGAGCATAACATTTCCTTTCGAAAACGGACGGAAATCGGGCATTTTTGGGACTCGGAATAATATTTTACAATGGAAAAACAATTTCTTATGCATGACAGTTATGACTCAACGTAAAAAAGAATCAATTGAAAAATAATAGTTATGGAAAATTAATATAATATCTCTTATTAATAATAATTAAAAAGCAATTTTTAAAAATATTCCTTAAAATTGGGCAATTTTTTCAATCACAAAAAACTAAATAATAGTTATTTTGGGTCCCTGTTCACTACATATTCACATGACGTATGAGTAACATTTAGAAGAAAAACGACATAACACTTTCAACATTTCAAATTGTTATAACCGATAGAACGTTGTACTTTGCAATGTTTATGAGTTGACCATTTTGTGTAAATTTGTTTGCTCTAAAATAATCATAAGATTTAATGTGTGGCTGCTAACTATATTCAAATACATACATGCGTATATCCTTTTAGTTTGTAATTTTGTAATTCAACTGAGATGCTTGGGATGCTGCATAATTAAATTTGCCATTTGCTTAAAATCAGTTGCTGCCTTTGTTGTATTTATTGCTGTAGTTATTGTTTCCCAATATTTGTCAATTTCTCTTAATACCATTGATAGAGCTGTTTACTGATAATTATTGGTGTGCACTTGTGTTTGTACGCACGAATACTGCAAGTGTAAATATATGACATTCTGTTAGATTTGTGGGTGTTAGTGTTTGTAATGTTATTGTTGGTGTTGTTGTTTGACATGCTGCGGGTTATCGTAATTTTGTTTGTTTTAGCAAAGGTAAATATTTGCATTTTGTATGAGTAAATGTACATAATATAGTTGTGTGCGTATAATAGGCCTGCACTTAGATGTCAACAGTATAACCCAAATTAAATTCAAACTTGTGATTGACAATTAACACCGTTAAAATTTGATAAGATAAATTTTTTCGCACTACTGCGTTAAGGCATCAATTTGCATTTCATCTGAAAGTGAGCTGCGCCTTTGTTGAATTTGTACCGATACAACTATCTAAATTTTATTTCATTAATATTATATATAAAATGCAGTTTTTGTTTTTTTTGTAAAACACACTTTTTACTTTCATGCCAAAATTTGAACTTCATTGAATTTAACATTGCATGGTTTTATATTTTTAGGATAAATTTTTATTTATGACATTTGCATGAAGTCAAACAAACAAGCATAGTACTGCCACTATCAAGTCTGTGTATTCACACGGAAAGCAATCAAAACCTCACACTATATTCGATAAAATATTGGCATAAAAACTCGTAAGCTCGTAGCAAAACTAAAAATTTTGTTGCGGCACACTACATTGAAACGAGCAAAAAAAAAACCTACAATGAAACACTCGTAAAGGTCTATTGCGCACTCTAACGTTTTTTGTTGCCTATATTTCAATATTTTATGAGAAGAAAAAAATTGAAATTTTACATATGACTGAAACAGAAAATTCACGGCATAAAAACAAATAAAATTTTCAAAACTCAATGGAAATTGAGTTCGGTGCAGCAGCTGTATCAAAAGAAAACTTTTTCCTGCAATTGATCTATGCAGTTTATACATTTCTATATCGGTTAGCAATTTTTGCTTTTTTGTTTTTGTGTTTGTTTTCAAAACTTTTTTGTAAAAACATTTCTAAGCAAACGAAAAAAATTGTAATTTGTTTGGCTACGCGGAAAATGCAATCATACAATTTTCAGTGGAGTTTTGCGTGTTTTTTTCTTTGTGGGCAATACTTTGAACGACCATTGCAATTGAATTCTCAAAGCTCTACAATTATTTTTTCCAATTGCTGGTAAAAAAATACAAAAATAAATATGTTGAGGAAATTCTCTTTTGCTTTAAAGTGAGCTTTTTGTTTTTTGATCAATCAAAATTAATCCATACATTATTCCTTAATAGTCGAGTTGTCGTCAAAAGCTTCAGAAAATATTCTTTTTTATTTATATATTTAAGTGTTTATCGGCTTTAATTAAAATTATTTCAACCATTTACTCCCAATATCTTATAAACATTAATAGCAACAACAGAACTCTCAACATGACTGTGAATGCCCACATGATAATGGTCTTAGTTGGTGCTTCAAGCTAAATGTTGCATCAATTGCTTCAATCAAAGAAAAAATAACGCAACCGACTTGCTTGGGAGTCGATTTTATGAAATTTAACTTCATCGTTTCCTAAAAGAAGTTCAAAATTAAATATCTTAAAAAAGGATGCCACCTTTTGGTCGATGGAAAAATGTTGAATATGATATACGGACATGACCAACGACCGCGAAACATCCTAATATTTTTAATATTGAGTCGATATATTAAACCCAAATAAAACTTTTACTAAATTTCCCCAAAACTTAATAAACTTTCAATAAAATTAATACAAAATATAAAAACAAAAAAGATTCCAATATTCCGCAAAATTTTAAATGATACAAAACTAAGCTCACTCAAATATTGAATGTGTTTTGTCAACCAAATTAAAAACATGTTAAGGTCATTCAACAACATAACAACATGCAAATTAAAAAAGAGACACAAAAAAAACAATCAAATGAAAATGAAAATGAAAACGAAAACATAAAAATACAAAGCAAATAATGAAAAAAAAAAACAATGAAATTTTGCAAACTTTTGCCGCTCTAATTTCCCTCAGGTAAAAACAGTGAAATTGACAAAACTTTGAAATGCTAACGAAATGGAACCAATACCAAGCGAACTGAACTGAACAATTGTGATGAAAAGCAGCAGATACACAGTAAATAGGGAGTCTTACACATATGTATGTGTATTTGCACCCACACTACCTTATACAAACTTTTCTACATGTATGTGTAAACATGTGTATGTGAACATGGTTGAGTGTAATTTTCCAATTCACTGGCTTAAAACACAACCGCAGCGTGTTGCGTGGAACGCATAGAGTGTGAGGTGTGGTGATTCCCCTTGTATGAGTGCTGAAGGTATCAATATAGGCGTTTCCTCCTTACATATGTATTTGTTTGTTTTTGTTTATTTTTGGGCTGCTACAGCGGTCACTCAGATCAAAAGTGTGTGAAATTGAGTGTGTTTGCTAATTTAGATGTGTGCTCAATGTAGTTTGAATGCAAGTTTTTTTTGCTAATTTTGTTATTTTTCTTTTTTTTTTTTTTTTGTTGAAGAGATTGTTTTGTTTGCAAAAAAAAATTATTTTTATTTATTTTGTTTTTCGTTTTTAAATTTTTTATTTGCTTGCTCATCGAGTGTTAGTTTTTTTCGGCGATTTTAACGTTTGTTTATGTGCATAAGCATCGGGTTGCTGACTTTTTGTTGCATTTGATTTGTAATTTTTTTATTTTTTTTTTTTTTGTAGATATCTGCTAAAAACAGAACATTTTTTTATATTGAATTTAGCCTTGAGGAAATTAATTTTGTCAGACATACGATTAATATTTGTTTTACAGTTTTAACTTTTGCGCGAAGTTGCTTTTAGGTTTTAAGAATTTTAATACATCGAATTAATTTTGCAACAATTTAATAAGTGATTGAATTGTCTTTAAAATCGCATATCAAACATTTAATGCTGATAAGATCTGCCGCCAAAGCTTCCTTCATGAATTACATCTGATGCAGATTTCTTCATCCGAACGATTCTAAATATTTATATACCATATATAAATATAATATACATATTTATTATAGAGAGATAAGAAAAAAGAAAGAAGCATTTTTACCACAGTTCGGTTTTTCGTTTTGAGGTTGAAAAATTGAACAAATATTTGCTGAAAAAAGTTGACTAATATTGAATTATTTGAAATATTTAAAAAACATTGAAATGAGTTGAAAAGCCGAAAATAAAAATTTAGAAAGTTGAAAGAGGTTGAAAAACGTCAAAATGGTTAAAAAAGTAGTATGGCATGAGATTGAAAAAGTCGAAAAAAGTTGAATAACGTTGAAAAAGTCGGAAAAATATGTAAAATTTTAAAAAAAATTGAAAGAGGTTGAAAAATGTTAAAAAAAATTGAAAGAAATTGAATAACTCAAAAAAAGTTGAATGAGGTTCAAAAAGTCGAAGTAAATTGAAAGAGGCTGAAAAACTTGAAAAAAGTTGAATATCTCTAAAAAAAAATTTAATGAGGTTGAAAAAGGTGAAAAAGTATGACAAACTCCGAAAAATATGGAAAATGTTGAAAAAAGTTGAAAGAGGTTGAAAAATTCAGAAAAATATGGAAAATGTTGAATAACTCTAAAAAAGCTGAATGAGGTTCAAAAAGTCGAAAAAAGTTGAATAATATTGACAAATGTTGACAAAGTCGGAAAATGTTGAAAGAAGTTGAAAGAGGTTAAAAAATGTTGAATGAGGTTCAAAAAGTCGAAAAAAGTTGAATAAGGTTGACTAAGTCGGGAAAATTGAATGAGGTTGAATAAAGTTGAAAGAGGTTGAAAATCTCGAAAAAAGTTGGATAATGTTGAAAAAAGTTGAAAGTGGTTGAAAAATGTTGAAACAGTTGAAAGAAGTTGAATAACTCGTAAAAAGTTGAATAATAATTTGAAAAGTCGAAAAAAGTTTAATAAGGTCGAAAATGTCGAAAGAATTGAATCAGGTTAAATAAGTTGAAAGAGGTTGAAAAACTCGAAAAAAGTTTGAATATCTCTATAAAAAAGTTGAACGATGTTGAAAAAGTCGAAAAGTTGAATGAGTTTGACAAAGTCGGAAAAATGTGGAATATGTTGAAAGTGGTTAAAAAATGTTGAAACAGTTGAAAGAAGTTCAATAACTCAAAAAAAGTTGAATGAGCTTGAAAAAGTCGAAAAAAGTTGAATAAGGTTAAAAAAGTCGAATAAATTAGAAAAGGGTGAAATAGGTTGAAAGATTCGAGAAAAGTGCATGCATTATGCAAATAAATGAGTGATGGGCCTCATTCTATTCAATCAGCACCGCTTTTGGCAGCATCTACTTCATATGCGTCCGATATGCCTTAAATTATATATTTTATATAACATAACTAGTCAATATCGAGTGTAAGCTAAGGTTGTCTACTGTCAATAATCTAGTTTTAAACAGTGCCAGATGGTATTCTCTACAGAGATTTGAACCAAATTTAATATGGCATTCAATGAGATTTCTTCTAAAATATTTCAAAAACAACATATTTCAATAATAACACTTTAATGGAGCAAACTTTGAATCAAAGTTGCGTCATTTTAAGAATCGCACTTCAACACAACGCGTAAGTTCCGCTCTAATATCAAATTTTTGAAAATTTCATTTATATATCTCTAATCTTTTGTAAGTGAAAAATAATTTATGCCAAAGCATGTTGCAACATTTTCATTTTCATTCCAACGCTTGCCAACATTTAGTGTCCGCCAGTGCAGCAATTACTTTGCGAAAATATCCATTTAATGCTAGCAAAGTAAAAGCTTAAACCAACAAAAACTAGTGCTAACAAAAGGACGAAGAAAAGTACTTGAAAACTTTCCATCAATTCACACTTATTCTTTTGGGAGGCAGCTGCCAATATAGCAAAATTGCTAAACTTTAATTTGCACCAATTTTTGTCTTTTTTTTCATCGTTTAATTTTACTGCTGTTGCTCTATACAATTTTGTGCAGTTCTCATTAAATTTTACAAAAGTGCTGTTGTTAAACTTGCAGCAACATTATTATTTTACACATAATAGCAGCAGCAACATCAATGAAAAATATTTGTGTTGTATACAATTTTATTTTTTATTTTTTTATTAACATATGTTCCATTTTTCTGCTACAGCAGTTATCGCTGTTGGTCATATTGACAGTAACATCAATTTTGTAAAAAACAATACGAACAATAATACATGCAAGCAGCGACAATTGCTTGCTGCATTCATACATTTTTGCTTGTCACTGTGAATACGTTAGTGTACAATTATTTGCATGTTTACAACACTTTTTCAATTAAAGTGCTAGTATGTGTGACGGTTAGAAATATATACACCCAGTAGGTAAAAGCAAGAGTAAGAAACACAGTCAGAAAACCTTCGTTAAAAGGAAGCAGGTATTGCCAGCTTTCTTATGTCGTACTCTTTTTTTTAACATGATATAACGCCAGCCATCCATGCTCGCTTCCAAGGCACTGCCACCCCAAATAGAAAGAAGAAAATAAGGTCTGTTTTGCTAATTTTTGTAGGTAAGCAAAATACAAAATTTCCATGAAATTTAGTTTCGGTAAAGCGTCAAATAAGCTCACACGCAATCAGCAATGCTGTCGTTATGTATTGACGTTACTTGCATCATTGCTAACACTGTTCTTTGGAAAATGATGCACTCAATTGCCTATTGGGTGACAGTATTTAATTATTATGACTGATATTTATTGAAAAAAGATGTAGAATATTGTGTTACTAAGTTAGTTGAAAGAAAAGTTTGCTCCAATCATAGATTTCATAATTGGAAAAATATGTTTCTATTTGCGTTAGACAAGCGGAAACGGAATTGAAAATGCGTAGTGTTTCCTGCTTATACCAGTGCTACTCCTACTACGTAGACAACTGTGAAGTTTTTTAGCCTCAAGGTTTTGTATTGTCAGCTGTTAAATTCACATTGTTTCATTTAATTTCATTTTACACTCTGCGACAAAAAAAAAAATATAAATCCAAATCTTTAAATTGCATTAGAGCTAATTATTGTTACCTACATAGCATATTATTACTTAAGATCAGACAAGCAATTTTTTCAAGTTCAAAATCAAAATTGAGCTCATACATAATTATCATCCTTCCTCTTAAGCTATAAGGAGTTTCGCGTTTGTGTCTTCGGCAATGTTTTTCTTCTTGAATGGATTCACAACTTTCAAACACAAAAATTATCTTCTTTTACTATTCAAGTTACAGTGAATGTCATATATTCGCTCTGGCTCTGTAATAATTTCCTTTAAATGGAAATTGTTTTGCGGTAGACCCAATGAATCTGAGTTTTTATTTTGACTATGAGAACACCTCTTATTTGTTCTAAGTTAGCACACTTTGTTGGCAATAGAGTATAATTGTGGTATTTGGAATCAGAAAAAAAAAAATCAAACTTTTTACTGTCGCAAAGTGTTATTACAAATTGTGAATTATAATAAAATTTAATAGTTATTCATTATACGAATTTGCAATTCATTTTCCGTTCATTTAATTAAAAGTTCTCTGCTATCATTAGTGATACGAATTACTCTTTATCAAAATCAAAATGTTAGCATGCTTACATATGACTATCACAGCGCTCATTGTTTGCATGGATATATATATAAAGAAGTATATTTGTACTGTTACCGTTTCAAGTTATGTTACTTTCTATTTATACCTTAGAAGGCAGTAGTGAAGACAACGCTGCACACATGAAAGGTCGCTTGCAAGTGAATATGGGACGTTTCACGTCAATTCGCCATTTTGAAATCGAGAATTTTGGAAATCGAACTCCAGATTCGCAATCGGCGAGCCCAACAATCTATGTATAAGAAATTTGGTATAAATTGGTTAGTTTTTGAAAATATCGTCCGCCATCTTGGATCCGACATCTTCACTTTGTAAAATCTGACCCCGGATTCGTGATCAGTGATCTCCAAGACTCTCTTATACCAAATTTAGTGCAAATCTGTTGATTTTCAAAAATTCGCCACCGTATTGGATTTTTGAGCGCCATATTGGGTACGCCATGTTGAATGCTGTCAAGTTTCCACGCCAGCTTTTTAGGAGCTACAATTTGAGCTAAGAAACGAAATGCTTGGTTCCGAATTTTTATTTTTACAAGCTGTTTTTGCTGGATACTCGATTATTCTCTGGCTTCCGGCCATATTGGATTCGCCATTTTGAATTTCTCAATGGCCTTTAAAAGCCCTTAACTAGACAAACATTTTAAGATCTCGTACGTCTGGATCGGTCAAGCCAATTTTTGGCCAGGAAGCTGATCCGCTTGCCGTGAAACGTCCCATATATGATCCCTAGATGAACGGTTTGCGCGGATTCAAGCTTACTATCCACGCAATGATCTCTCGAGTTTGCTTTGGATGCGACTGAGGATAATTCTAGTCAACATTATAGAGGATCAGTTCAGGATCATAATCGCCTATAAATTATAAATTAATAGAATCAATGGTAATGAAAAACAAATAAAAAAACCAATGTATGAGTAGATATAACTAATATGAAATTATATGTATTCACAAATTTGCGCCATCAGAGATATATAAATAAAATCAAAAATTTTTGAAAATACTAAAAAGAAAATAGATTATTCCTAGATCCATCATTTTGATATTTTGAGCTAAATCTCTAATAAAAAACTTCGCTCATTAACCAAAAGGTCACTGAAAGACTGAATGATATAGATGGAAAAGAAAATTTGCAAGGATTTGTATCTTATTATTTGTTCGTTGTATTTAGAAATAGGAGATAATTTTTTTCTGTATATTATGTGAAAAATAACATACTTCAAATGGCCAAGATTTTCTACTTACAAATTTTTACTGCATTTCTCAGCACCTTGCAAAAGATTTCATCACCGAAGCATTGTATTTCGATTCGAAGTTTCGCCGAAAGTTCTGAAACTGTTCGAGGTTTATTTAAAGGAACCTATTCTTTTAATTAATCCTACAAAAAAAGTGGCGATGCATTTAAATAATTTTTTGAAATTATTCAATCACGGAAAATTTCTCGCTTGAGGTCCATCATCGCCCTAACAGCAAGCGCAGTAGCGCCTTGGAACGATAACACGTGATTATTATAAACCACTGGGGATCAGAAAACTATCGAGCAGTGTTCTTTACAGGGCCCCATTGATGTCCTCAGTTACATTCTCAAAGATATTTTGATAGAGTTTGCGTTTAAACTCTACCTGAATGGTCGACCTGATTTCCATCAAATCTTAACTATATTATAAGAAAATTCTCATATTAACTATTAACTTTTGACCAGCTGCCACTAAAATTCTTTTAAAAATATTGCAAATATGCTGCAAATTTTTTAGTAGAATAAATCACAATCAGAGGGTGCTCTGCAGAAAAATAAGAAAATACGAAGAGTTAAGTACCCCATCCTGTTATATATGTACATAATTGAAAATATCCAATCAATAAACGATATGTTTGTGCTTTAATCATACGCTCTGTTGCACTTTATTCTTACGGTAGCTATACGGGGCCAAATTTAAAAGCATTGAGTAAAATTTCCATTATTTTTTTTGGTATATCTGAAGGCCAATACATTTTTGGCATTAGGCAAAATTAAAACGCAAATTGACAACACAAAATTGCATTCAAATTAATATGCATTGAATATTTGCTAAACTCATTTTATGCCCAATGATATTACGAGGACAACCAACGGTAGCATTGAGTTTCAAACAAAAATAAATATAGACAAACAACCACGCATACATGAGTACGTACGTATGTATATAATAACACATACATGCATACACTCAGCGGTAATTCAGCTAATTCAAATGTTTGTTTGGTTGCATTTTTCATCGTACTTTCGCGCAATTCGCATAATGAAAAGTCATTGAATGGAATTGATGATTTGATTTGTTGTTGTTTTCCTTTTGAGTGTTTCAATGGTTGCAGGCCATCAATGGTTGAGGACATGTTTGAACAATAGCAAAAACTTTAGCAATAGGAAATGTCGCACGGTGTGCCAACTACAAATTGGGCTTGATTAAAAGTAAAAAATTTTGTAAAATCGAAATGAAAATTTAGCCCAAGCCTAAGGGAAAATATCCTTACCTTACAAAAAAAACACTTGGTTCGTTTTTATTTGATGACCTTGATAACCTTAGGCATGTTAGTATAAGTCAGTTATTAAGTTTTATTGCGAAGTCTGGTTGGTTCAACGAGAGGGTATAGTCAAACACCCTGTGGTATCACAATGGATCACCTTTGGTCTAAGTGAGTCGGTTTCATAACTGACTGCCACTCTTACCTAACCTAACCTACCTTATCTAAATAGAATCATTCCATAAATTAAAACTAAACCATTTAAAACTATTGGCTGAACTTCCAGAAATGGAAATGTTTTAAAGGTTGACTCATCTTTAGTGTGTGTTGCAGTCCTTCCGACTCATCGGTCGGACTTGTGAAAATACTGTGGATGACTTAGTTCAGACTCTCTAAAATTGCGGAAAAACTAACACTGAGCAATTTCCTTGTTTTCAGCTAAATTTTATTTCGCCTAAGCTCGCCATCACACTGTGCAGTACAACAAATTCAAATAAATTTGCAAACATGTCACCTTCGTGTTTTCGCATTATTCATGCAAGTTGACACAAAAGAACATTGAGCACTAACACACACAAATGCAATAAAAAACATATACACAAGCATATAGCCATAAGAAACTCACATGTGTATCTGCGCTGATGCTTTTGCTTTTCCACATATAACTGGGTCATTTATTTCGTATTGATTTCCTCTATGTATGTAGCTTAACATCGTCATATCGTATTCGCCGTCATCGTCAACATCATCATTGATGTGCTACAGTACAGTTGTTGTTGTTGTTGTTGTTGACGTCCTCGCAATGTCCTTGCTAAAAAAAATTGCAATGCTATGGTGACACTGTTCTCTTTCGCGTACGCGTCCATTGTCTGACGCTTGTACCATACGTATGCTTACACTTGTATACTTTGAACAAAAGCGCATTGCATACTTCTGTGCGCTCGTTCGTCGAGTGTAACGCGCGCATTTCTAAATAAAGTGAAGTTGCTTTTGAATTTTCTATTATTTCCAACTGGTTTTACATTTTGATTCAAAGTACTCGGCGCGCGTTGTCGTGAAAGTGCATTCAACTGGTTTTCCGTTTTACTACTTCTACAGCGCTACTCTGAAGCTTTCGTTCACTTCAATATTCTCATAAAAAAATGATTTTGCTTGCAGTGCTCTGCAATATCAATTTATATTGTTTTTTCTCTTGTACACTATGATATATGCGTGCATATATATCTAAAAATAGCAACAAAATGAAATTTATGCGCTGCTTTTATGTGAATGCTATTGGTTTTGCACTAGCTGTTAGTAGTCTTGAATTTTAGAAAATATCGTATATTTGAAAAATTATGTAAGAGGGATTGAATAGCTAGTTCAATACAACAAGCGAAAGTCTTTCCATTCATCTTTATTTAAGTCCTATTTCTTCCTAAGAAAAGTTGATCTCAACCTTTTTAAAAATTTCAAATGGATCACAATCCTGTACTGACTTATGTTATCCTCAATCGCAATCAAAGCAAACTTGAGAGAACGTTCCAGAAACAATAAATATTATGTACTATCGAACTCATTAACATAATTAAGGCGCACTACGAAAATCTTATAACTGTCGAAAGTTTATTCTAATTACTAATATCTTCACAGGCTGAAAGTCTTTTCGCAGATTTGTTGCACTGTGCTATTGATATACGCCAAAGCGGTACCTTCATTATTTGCAAAATAACTTCCAATCTATGTGCATATATGTGAAAGCAAAGAACTGTAAATTCAATGAAATTTATCGGATTGAATAAGTACAAAATACTTGATTGAAACTGAAAACCATTGAATGTGAACAAAATAGTAATTTTCAAAAATTTGCAGCTTGCAGTTTTCCCATAAAAAGCAAACAATTTTATATTTAATAAATAAAATTTTACGGTGCAAACAAACAAACTTGCAAATGGGGAAGCGCATATGAGTAGAAAGATTGAAACTAAAATATTGATGAACATTTGATTGGTCAGGACATTGCTATACAAAAAAAAAAAATACAAACTTTTCATTTCAATTTTATATTTCAAAAATAAAAAACAATAAATACGAATATGACAGATACAATTTATAGCATAACATATGTAGATTTGCACATAAAAATAAAATATAATCCAGGAAGCGAATATTCATAGAGAAATATTTCAAAACAGAAACAATTTTTCATTTTGATGTTGTTGGTTCTTAAATTTTATTGCAAATACCTACACTACAAAAACCTATGAATGACTGAGTAATCTAATGTTCGAGTTATATACATCATATAGAATTTTAAAGTTCCAAATTTATTTTTGTGTAAATTTTTATGATTTAAATATTTACGTATGCTGATTTTTCATATTTCATATTTATTTGGATATGCAAATGTTAGAGTCCGCCTTTTCATAAATTCTTTATCCGCTTCAGCGAGGAAAAATGTCAATCTGATATATAAATAAAATATGAAATTGCATTATTTATATTATATAAAAAACAAAAATTTCACCAACTTCAGCCAAATATTTACGCAAACTGTCCTCTTTGCCGAATATCTAGCAAAGAGTTTTCTAAATTTCCATTGATAATATTATTCGATAGGAATGTATTCACAAAATTGTTTATTAGTGGATTCTGTGAGTCGGAGAAAATCACGAAAAATACAAATTTTTTAAGCAGCAACCAGGAAACCTCACTCCCCCCCCCCCCGCCTTCAAGGATGTTGAGCATAATGGCGGTATTTAAAATTATTTTGACTTGACCCCACCACATGAAATGTCTAAAAACCACAAGGTGAAAAATTAGTATTTGGCCGTTTAGGGGGTGGGGAAATTAGTACAAATTAATAGCATCAAGATTTTTTTCTATATCTTTTAAGTCATTTTTACTTATAATGCTTGAAAAACTTTTTTTGTGTAGCAAACCTTTCACATTTGGTCTAAGTTTCAATATACTTTATAATAATAACTTGTTGCATACCATATGGCTGCTATAAAAATGTTCCTGATCAAACTGCTGTTCAAACCTTTAATAATATTTTTATTTTTTTTTTTTTAATACTTACAGCATTACCGTGGCTCCTTAAAATCCTTAAATACCGGCATTGTAACTTTGTTAAACTATGGCAAACATGTGCCACCAGCTGTATCGCATGTGACGCTAGCGCATGAGATTGGACACAATTTTGGCTCTCCGGTAAGTAATTTTATAACTTTTTCAAACAACCATAAAAAAAAGGTGCCTTAAAGTATGCAATGCTGTATGTAAAATATATTTAAGTTTTTAGTTGCCAACATTAACGATTTTAATAAAAGAAAACTAATAAGCTCTGAAAAATCCTGGGAAAAGAGATTTTGTCAATATGTTATGTAAGTTATTAAAAAACTCCGCAAAACTTCAAGAAAAAACCCAGGAACTTTCTTCTGCTAAAAAACTATTTAAGTTTCAAAGAAACTTTCAAAAGTTCAAGCCTTGTGCTGGACGACAACAATTTTTGTTTGTTTTTTTAACCAAATAATAAATAAAAACATTTTTAACACAAAAGTATTTAAGTTCATTTTATATTCTCTATTATTTTTGCCATTTTCTGTCAACTCCCAATACAACATATGTATGTGGCTTAAACGATTAGATATGACAAATAAAATAGCAAGACTTCAAAACTTTGCTTTGTTTGTATTTGGGTGTAATAATACTATTAGTTGTGGTAAATTTGTTAAGCTCCCAACGGGGAAACGGATCGCTTTTATTTTTTTTATTTTCTATTTTTTTCGATTGAGAAATAATCGCTATTAAGAGATTTTAACGTAGGGCAATTTTTACGCAGTATAGCTAGCGTGCCGTGTGTTTCGAGATCGAAAAAAATAGAAATTAAAAATAACGATTATTTTTGATCGCATAAAATAGAAATCTGAAATGATGATTATTTTTGATCGAAAGAAGAGAAATCTAATGTAACGATTATTTTTGATCGTAAAAATAAAAATCCAATATAACGATAATTTTTGATCGAAAAAATTATAAATCTAAAGTAACGATTATTTTTGATCGAAAAAATAAAAATCCAATATAACGATTGTTTTTGATCGAAAAAAATAGGAATCCAAAATAACGATTATTTCTGATCGAAATGAATAGAATTCCAAAATAACGATTATTTTTGATGAAAAGGAATAGAAATCTAATGTAACGATTATTTCTGAGCGAAAAAAATAGAAATGCAAAATAACGATTATTTCTGATCAAAAAGAATAGAAATCTAATGTTACAATTATTTTTGATCGAAAAAATAAATATCCAACATAGCGATTATTTTTGATCGAAAAAAATATAAATCTAAGATAACGATTATTTTTAATCGAAAAAATAAAAATCTAATATAACGATTATTTTTGATCGAAAAAAGTAGAAATGCAAAATAATGATATTTATGATCGAAAAAAATTGAAATCCAGAATAACGAATGCAGTGATTTCTATAATAAAATTCATAATCGTTAAGATCCCTGTAATCAAGTGTTCGATTTTGTCACCAATCGAGAACTTTCTTGCGTTTTCCTGTTGGGTTATAAAAATGTAATGATAAAAAAGGTGTAGAAAATAGCAGCTTATGTATTCAAACCATTTTGTGCAAAATTTATATGTCAAAAAAAAGTTTAAAAAGACAACTTAAAGTTCTTTTGGTTTTCCTCTTTGTTATGTCTTACCTTCTATTTTTAAAAGAATTTAAAATTTCTCAATGCCTTAGTAGAACTTTTGCCTTGTAGCCACTGCATAACAAAAGATTAGGGTTTTTAACCATTTAAATATTATATTCTTAGAATGACTTCACTTTGTTCTTACAAAAACTTTTCTGTAAATGAATTTGTAATAAAATTATTTTGTGTCTGTTTCCCTTGCTTCGCTATCTCTTTAGTTGTTATTTGAAAACCATTAAAATGCTTTCAAATTAACCTTTGATAAAAGGTGAAAAGTCTTTATTGGCCCATATCTGATAAATAAATAATTGGAAATTAACGACAAGAAGTGCTTAGCGTTTTGTACTACGAAAGTTGGTAAAATTATCAAATTTCTATTATATGTTCATCATACGTACCGTAAACTCAAATATTTTTATTATTAAAGTGGAATATTATTCAGTGAAAAACAAATGTTTCAACTTCATCAACGTGCATAAAGTGAAAGACCTGCATTGTCCAGCCAAATTTGTAAGCATCGGTTGCGGGATTTGCTCAAAAAGTAGAAATGGTTGCCACGACAGCTCCTGCCGTACTGTACGCTTTTTATGTGCAATTTTCATTCCTCAGCAGTGCTGGCTTTTAGACTTTTCGCGAATATGCTGAATTCAGAGTCGGAATTGTCGGATTGATTTCACCTAAATAAAAATTTGAAAAGTGTAAAAAATATAATTAACACTGTGCCACAAGCCGCAGAAAACTGCTGTTCACATTTCGTCTAACCATTTCCTTCCAAAGAATAAATGATGTTTGTTCTATTTAGAAGTGGTCAAATTACTCTTAACCGGTTATACCCAGTTAGATGGCCGAAAAAAAGCAATTTTTTAAGTTTTTTTTTGGAAAGGCGTTTAAACTTATTGACTTATGAAATTGCTACAGCCGATCTTCGGGACCATTTTCAAAAAAAATTGTTTTGCGGTGATCACGATATTTCTGAACTGGTTATATGAAATCCAAAAATATTGAAGATATAGTTAATATATAGTGAAATCTAGTAATTAATTGTCGGAATGAGCAAAATTGTTAATAAAATTAATATTATTGATCCGATCGACAAAGTCTATGGTAAAAGACTAAAAATTACTGCTTTAAAGCTTTTGTTAAAATTTGAGCCTGATTGGTAAAGTTGTTCTCCAGATATATTGATCATCGATTTCAGCGACATAGTTTTGAAAAAAATATATTTAAAGTTTCAAAACTGTTTTACGAATAGTAATTTTTCCTTACAAATGTGCTTGTAATTTCGATAATACTGGTCGGATAACCATAGAATATATTTTGGGTATACTCAAAAATATGTACTTCGTGGAAAAAAAATATCGATTTTTTTTTTATTCTAACTGGACATAGCCCCTTAAAACAAGTCATTACACTTGACAAGTCTATGGATAAAATTTTGCGAAAAACACAAATAGTAAGCCAACCGGAAAATTTTGAAACACACTACAACTCATACTAACAATCCGTGCATAAACGTTCAAAATAAAAAAAGAGCACCAAAACAGCAAAAGACTGAAAATCGAAAATGCTCTATAAAATTCACTTGAACTCTAGTGCATGAACGAATGAATGAGCAAACGACGCGTACCATTACGATGCCGACGATGATGATGATACAACAACGCAACGCCTTTGGTTAATGCAATTAGTCTCGGTTCGTTGCATGTGCAATTCACATCCTGCGTATCCTTTGCAGCCAGCGAATTAAAAACCAAGCAACACATATGCAACAGAGCAAAGAAGCCAACAACGATGCGGCGATAAAAGAAATCAACAGCCACCAACGCCAATGTCATGTGGCAACAACCCAGTTGGACTGGTAAGCCTGGTACTTATACAGAGACTCAACGCTAACAAGTATGCTATATTTATTTATTTATAGTATTAAGTAAAGAAGTAAAAGCTGAATTGTTTAGCATGGTCTTGAAATCGTGAGTTTGCGGCTATGCGCCCAATTAAATATTCAAATTTTATACTACTAAAGTAACTACTTAGTTTATTATTTGAATCTCAAACTTTTAAAAATTTTAAGCTTTCTTTACTGGGATGACCTTTTCTAATGAAAAGACAAGGCTCATCTACTGAATCATAGACTTCGTTGAAAGCATATTGCTTAAATTAAATATTAAGCTATAAAGTCTTGCGAAAGTGGCATAAAACCATTCTATTCACAAGAATATGAAAACAAAGAACGCCTAAGACTTCCGCCAACATGCTTACAATGTCCTTTATGACGTAAGTTTGAAGGTAAGCATGTTAAAATAGAGTAAAATTAAATTTGCAATCTACTAAATATTCTGCTTCCTCAAGTACCACGTTCTATATTCGCTTCAAATGTTAGTTACTTAGTAAACACTAATCCTTTTAAGAAGAGGTTCCTTCAGGTTTCTACTGGGAATGAAAGTAATTTACTGATAAACAATCACATATGTACGTACGTATGCAAGTGTGTACGTGTGCATGTGTTTAAGTGCAGCTAGTAGGCGTAAAAGTGCAAAGATATGAGTGCATGCGAATTGCAACAATTGCGGTGTCAACAGGACTCAAATTGGATGAACTTGCTCTTTTACACTCAAAAAAAGTTTAAGGAATAAGTGTTTATTCCTATAATTCAAATAAATAATTAAATACAACAAATTAAAACGTACAAATTTGATTTATATATTTATTTACTTATCTTTATTTAGATCAAGAGTTTTGCTTTCATGTGAATTTAAATCTTAATTCGTATCATATGAACAATTTTTCATAAAAAATCAAAGCTAAAAACTTATGACATTTTTCGTTAATTTTTTGCTATGGTTTATTTGAAAGTTATATCATGCACTTTAGCATTTTATTGTTACTCATGTCTAAAATTTTAAATTAAAACGAGTTTTCCCGGAACCAAGTTTTAAAAATTCATAATTTTTCATTATAGCACATTACTTGAACACTTGTGAACAGCTTTGGTTCCAATTTCTCAAAATTAGGGATTTCATTGCTACTTCTACTAAATATTTAGTTGCAGTGCAGTAAAAATAAATAACTCCATGAATTAGAACAGAAACTATAAAACTTCTTTAAATTTTTACAAAGAAGATTGCCGTATTAAAGCAACGGATAATCTAATAAAAACTATTAAAATAAACAAACAGAAAATCACATAATGCATATTATGAAGATGTCATATTGCATATAAGAAGGCATTATTTTTGAAGCAGCGCAGAAATTCTTTGAATATGTGAAGTGCTTTTATATTTCATTTGGCGAGAAAAAAGTAAATTGTTGCAACCTTACCGGAGACGACAAATTTCGTAGACTTTGCGATCTCAATAAATCTTTGCATTTCGCGGAAATATCATACCCCCCTCCCCCTAAAATTTAAATAAAAAAAATGTAAGGAGTTTAACGGAGGGGAACAGGATCTGATGTTTATCGACTGAACGAATTTTCTCGCAAATTAACTTGTACTCTGGACGCATAGGTTGAAATCCTTAAAGACATTCAATGTATTTTATTTCAATTCACTTTATATATAAAAATTTGAAATGACTTGAAAACACACCCATTTCAATAGTAAATTGATTTGAATCATATGTACAATACATGTTCCAGGTCGATGTATTTACACTTTTTTTGCTCTTACTTGTGGACCCCTTAATCCGACTGATGTTGACAACGTACATAATGTTAAATATTATTTAATCAATCTGTACCATATAAGTTATAAAAATTTATTTAATTTAAAAGCGCACCCTGTATAAGGTAACAAAATATACTCTTAAATACCTACATTCTCGTATATGTAGAGTGATACCATTCCCATGTCTGCTTTAAAGTGTTGTTTTTGTCTCGACACTCTACTGTTAGCCTTTTAGTGCACTTGTGTGCGTGTGTGGACAGGTCACCAACTATAAGTGATGTCCGTGTGTTTCAGCGTGTCAAGTTGATTGTTTTGACATCAGTGCAAATATCGCGTTGGTTAATAAATGCTGTCACCACATCATTTGAAATGACAACGGCATTACCGTGACGTCGTGTCACTGCATAGTGGGCAGCTGCCATTTACAACTCTTGATGACTTCAGAACTGGCCGTTGAATTGCGTGTGTTGTGGCCATTAAAATTCAATTTCCCTTACCTTTATCTCTCTTACTAGTATGCGCGCAGCTAAGTTAAGCAACTTTTAAATTTTATTCCCAACTATGTTAATTAACACTCTCTGTATTTTTATCTCTCTGCTTGCAGCATGATCCCGAACAGTGCACTCCTGGCGGTGAAGATGGCAATTTCATTATGTTTGCACGCGCCACATCGGGCGATAAAAAGAACAACAACAAATTTTCACCCTGTTCGCTGAAATCCATTGAACCAGTACTGAATGCTAAAGCGCGTAGTATCAAAGGTTGCTTCACTGAACCGCAAACTTCAATCTGTGGCAATGGCGTCGTTGAACAGGGTGAACAATGCGATTGCGGCTGGGAAGAAGATTGTAAAGACTCCTGTTGTTTTCCTATGTCTCGCCATCCGCGCATAGATGAGAAACCTTGTACTTTGACGCCGCACGCAATGTGCAGCCCATCGCAAGGACCCTGCTGCACTACCGATTGCAAACTGAAGTTTGGTGACAAATGTCGTGACGACAACGGTTGTCGCGACCCAAGCTTTTGCGATGGTCGAATGCCGCAATGTCCGCCATCGGTTAATAAGCCAAATAAAACAATTTGCAATAAGGAGTTCGTATGCTATATGGGTGATTGCACTGGCAGCATCTGTTTGGCCTACGGCTTGGAATCGTGTCAATGCATCCCTGGTCCGAAGGATGACAAAATTAAATCATGTGAACTGTGTTGCAAACTGCCTGGTGAGGACAATCCATGTCGTAGTTCTTTCGAGTGGAATGAGCCACCATTTGATGTGCCGGACATGTATGCGAAACCGGGTACACCATGCAATGACTATAATGGGTAAGTGGGTAGCATAATCAAGAGGAGCTGTAGTTGTTTGAAATAGGGGGAATATGAGAAAAAATTGCTTTGGGATGTGCCAGATTGTGTCGATTGGCTTGACAAAGTATGTATGCAGTGAATTCAAACGCCAAAGCCTAACGACTTTACCAAACAAGTGTCAACAATCTAATTAATGTCACTTGAAGTTAAGTGGAAAGGGAATTATTCTAGTGTGGCGATAGATTTATTAAGAATTAAGAATGACTGAATGCATTTAGTTCAATTAAGTAGCTTTACTTGTGCAACTAATTGAAAACTACTGAGGAAAAATTACTCAATAATTGAAGACATTAAGATTAGATTAAGTCGATATGATACAAAAGTAAAATATAATAGAACTGAACTTTAGATCTGTTATACATTTCCTTTGGAATATAACAATTTTTGTGCGCGTATATGTTCAATTTTCAATTAAGGATATTTCCTGAGGTATAGACATTACCTTTTCAATATAGCCCTCACCTACTTAGCAATATCCAATATATCCTCAATAATTTGATAATAATTTATTTTGAATCATATTTTCATATTCGGATTTTCTTTTTCTCTCTCTTCTACAGCTATTGTGATGTCTTCCAGAAATGCCGTGAAGTTGATCCTTCGGGACCGCTGGCAACACTACGAAAACTTTTATTGTCTGAGGAAAGTATAGCGTCCTTTAAGAAATGGATACAACAGAATTGGTACACAGTAGCTCTGGCTGTGCTCGGTGTTTTTGTGCTACTGGTAAGTTAAAGCTGCTTATATCCCAGTAAACATTTGTTTTAGAGAAACTGTTCGGATAAAGCGATTTGCATACAAAGCATAAGAAAAAATTTAAAAACGATTATTTTTGAAATCAAAATAAAAATATTAATTTAATGCGTAAACGGATACGAAATCCTTGCTGTATTTTATGCGCAAAAATTACGTGATTTTTTGGTTTTAGCGTCGATCTAATTATATAGGGTGTTCAAATTTGAGGTATATTTTTAAATTTTAATTATGGGAAACAAATTTTATGAAATCTTTATTTATTTTTATTGAAAATTAAAGCTCATTGGTTCCGGCTTACAATAAAAAAAATATCATTCAAAAAACTTCCTCTGCTAGTTTGACAGGCTGTTAATTTTTTACTAAAATTTTGAGTAACTTTTTATATAATGATGATTCTATTGTATAAGTGATATTTTCTCGTTCATGTTGTCTTTGAGGTGTTGAACAATTTGAGTGCTATTCGCATAAACTTTTCTCTTCATGAAACTCCTTAAGAAGAAATACAATGGTATTAAATCGCATAATCTTGTTGGCCAATTCCAATAATTTTCTTGAAAAAATTCTCAGCTTCTTGCTTTTCTATGACCCAATTTACGAACTGTCAATATTTTAATAAGCTGAACGGTAAGAGTTCCTTGATTATTCAAATATAACCCTCGGATTACTGATATGCTACTAATTGTCTAGCAGTTTTATATGAGAAAACTTAATCAGGCAACCCCTTAATATTATACTTAATTCGGAAATTCCTCTAGGAGTTAATTTATTCACATTTTATATTTAGTTCGGATTTGATTTACAGTTTTAGCTATATTTTATGTTTGTTTTTAATTTTTTTATGAATATCTTTTTGTTAAACTTGCACTTGATCAGGTAATGAAAATTGTAACGCTAATGCTGCGCGATCAGTATGAAGAAAAAATTGCATTATCAATGATGAGTAAGTTCTTAATCAATTCGATCGTAGTTAGTTGTCCTGGATACATATTCATTGCTTAATAGAATGCTACTTTAAGTTGGATAGTACAATTTTCACGGTATTTTAAAAAAGTTTTCACATACCTCCCCCCCCCCTAAAGTGTTAATTTTAGTTAATAATTTTAATAACTCTTTTCATTCCACTTCTTTTTCTCCCACACAGATCCTCAGCACGAAACTACTGGCGAAGCGCTCGAATCTGAAACTAAAATCAGTAACCATCATTCACAGCGCCACCACCGAAACCGTGCGTCTGCCCGACGACAACAACGGCGTCATCGTGCACACGGCCGTCCGTACAAAAGTTCCGTTCAAGAAAAAAGTGCGTGGCGAACGTTCTACCGTAAACAAACTCTCCAAAAACAACAACAGCAGCAGTGGTAATCAAAAATCGAACAACATCAGCGGTGGCAGTGCATCAAAATCAGCAGCACAAGCAGCAAATCGCACAAAACTGCCAACAACTACGACAACAACGGAACAACCACAACTGAAAAAGCCAACACGTACGAAAAAGAACCGTGTTGCCGCACCACCACAAAATATAACAGTTACTGGCAACACTGCAGCCAACGCTACACCAACTGAAGCAATTGATCCCAAAAAGGCAAAGAAGTTCAAAAAGAAGCACAGCAAAGAAATCATCGACTATTCAGCGCGTGATGCCGCAGCTGCTACTGGTGCTGCCAGCGCACACACCAACACTTTCGGCAAAGTTCAGCGTTGGCTGCTTGAATCGCCAATTGTGGCACAACAGCTATCACATATCGAACATTCGTCCAAGATGCGTAAGGTGATGAGCAAATCTCAATCGACGCCCGAACGTTTGGTACAGCAGACGCCACAAAAAACCAAATCAATGGGCAACCTAGCGAATGACAAAGTCAAGCTACAGGTCGTCTATAAGCCACCATTCAAATTTTCGTTGCGTCTTTCGAAAAATACAAAAGTAAAGACGCATGTCATTGGTGGTGGGGCTAGTGGCGCTGTTAATAAAATGAAACGCAAAACACGCACCTCGCCAGGCACTGAAAGTAAGCGTACAACTCATGCGCCAACGGCGGCGGATAGTGCAGGTAAACATTCCGCTACCAAACGAACCGCTTTATTGCTACGTAGTGCCAACAAAAACGGTGATGAAGACAATCAAATCTTAACGCTAAACGAACCGAACTATGAGACCTTGAATCCAAAAACCGCTCCCTCAAAAATGGAAAATCCTTTCTATGAAAATATGCAATATACGCAGCTACGTGATGAAGGACGCGCGACAAATACAGCCGATGGCGGTGCAAAAATCAGTCGCAGCTCGAGTAAAACAAACTTTGAAGCAACTGCAGCAAATCGTCAAAACTACAGTCGTTCAAATTCGCTGAACGCACAAAATCCTTTTGCCGCCATTGGTGGAAATCGTGCATCACCGCGTAAACTCAGCGATAGCAATTCGATAAATTTGAGTCGAAACTTTGGTAGCACGCAAAATCTTATAAACGCCAGTCAATCGACAAATCTGGCAAAATCGAAAAAACGTAGCAGCCTCAATTTAAAGGCCAGCATGTCATCGGCTAGTAAAAATGGCAAAGATCCACCTAAGCGCAGTAATTCTAATATGAATTTGCGCCGCGATAGTTCGGCAACACAGCTACCCAATTCACCGCCGCCAGCAGCTGCAACTGCAGCTGATGCACCACCGCCATTAAGGCGTAGCGTAAGCAACACAACACAGCAGCAAAAACTGCCTGCCACTTCAACAGCTGCAAGTGCTGCAAATACTACGCAGCAACAACAACAACAACAGTCACAACAAAAACTGCCAACATATGCCGCTCAGCGTGCAGCACGCGCCAGCATTAGTAACATTCCACGCGCTAGTCTAAATACAGCGACAGCAACAGCAACAGTTGCTGCCTCATCGAATTCTTCCTATTCTTCATCTGCTGGCTCATCACATAGCAATAATTCAGCAGCGAACAATTCAACGCCTACAGCGTACAAGAGCAACAACAACTTCAATGTTAACCGTCATTCACCGCCAGCAACAAATACAACTGTTGTCGCTTCTCCACCAACTCCAGTACTGCCGCTCACGGTCAGTGCCAACAGCAATCATGTAGAGAATCGCCGCAGTCGTAACAGCATACCAACAGTGTCGATACAACAGCAACAACAACAATCAAAACAACGCTCCAATTCGATACGTCAACATCAGCATAACCATCATCCGCCTCCATTGCCTGCAACAGGAAGTGCTGCAGCTGCAGCTGCTGCTGCTGATGAAGTCGAACGAGAGCTGCCTTCCGATTTGGAGGTTATGGTCTCCGATGTAGAGAATCTGGTTAGTTAGTTAAGAACCAAAGTTAATAGACGTTTTTTAAAGAAATTTTAGAATTAGGACGTCAGTTAGTCAACAGCTTGCCTTCATATCCTTAATTGCGCACTTCAAAACTTTTTATTAATCCTTTGAATACTGAGTTTCTTGTCGCACTTAACTCATTTGCTCCAACATTGGTGGTGGGATCTTTCACTGTTTATTTAATTTATCACTCGTATTATCATGTGGTCATTTTGGTAATCATCCTTTTTATTTTACCCCATTTTACTGATGAAGTGTACATTCTACGTATAAAATTTTAAATAACTTTCTTTGGAAAGAACTTATTAGAAATAAAAAGCTATTTTTGTAGCCTTACCTCTTATGACTGTAGATGTACGTACGTAAAAGTCGCCAAACAATAAAACACTTTTAGTTAGAATATATCTTTAGAAAATCTTTTGGATTGAAAAGCTTAAGCCTTAAAATAAATGTTCATTAGTTTTTAACTGCAACTATAGTAAGTGTTCAAAAGAAGGCGCGACATCCCCTAAAAAAAAGATGGTGTCTTCTTAAAATTAAATTCCTTTCTTGAAGGTTAAATCCATTCCCATACCAAATGTTAACAAAATCGGTTCATTAATATTATTGTGAAAACATATCTTTTGGCTAGGCACGTGCTACCGTCCATTTGCCGTGAAAATGTATTTTCCTATTAACCGATTTCACCCATTTTCAGTCCCAGTATATATTTATATAAGATATACATATATACTTACTAGCGATGTCGATTCCATTGTATTTTTCAATTTAAGACGTACTTTCTGAGTAAACTGAAAAAAACTAAAAAAATTTCAATTGTTAGTCCAGATTGGATAAAACATTCTTTTGATAAAAAACTTAAAAACAAATCATCTTATAGGGTGTATCAAAAAGTGGTGTAGAATTTGTATTTTGAATAAAACAATTCATTGTTTGGATGTCTCTGATATTTTTATTGCATTATAAAGTAGATACATGAGGGTTATTTATGGAACAAAATATCTGTCAAATGGCCGCCTCGTCTTGACTTGTGGACCTTCATCCCTTTTCTAGAAATTTTCGATCACTCTTTCGGATAATTGAGGCTCTTCTTCGGTTTTGGCGGCTTTAATGTTCGCTGTGATAAATTCTCGTGGATCTTATTTTTAACATTACCCCAACTGTCTAACAATCTTAAATCGCTAGATGTTGGTGGCCAAAAGTAGTCTCCAAAAAGCAAAATCATGCGACCAGGGAACTTCTTGCGCAATAACTCGATTGTTTTGAAATGTGTTTAGCATATAGCATGTAAGGGACGTCCATATTCATATACTCCATCTTCGGACACAAAAAAATTGTTTACTATGCTTCTGCAGTGCACTCTATTGACTGTAACAGCTGTTCTGTCATCATTTTCGAAAAAGTAGGACACCAGTCACCACAGTCACTTTTTGTGAGTGCATTAGTGCCAGTTTTAGAGTCTCCAAATGCGGCGATTTCATTTATTAACGTAACCGCCAATGTGGAAATGAGCTTCTTCAAAAATCATTGTCATTATTCATATATTTCAAGACCCAACTAGAGAACGTACGGTGATAATGGTGGTCCGCTGGCTGCAGTTCTTGAGTTAATTGGACCTCATACGCATGCAGAGCAAAATCTTTCGTCATTAGTCGCTGCAGTGTAGACGTGGAGCTCTTGAGCACGGTGAAAAATTGAGGTATGAGGGTCGTTTCCTTCACTGCGGTGATATTTTGAGTCGAACGTCCGGGCAAAGTTATGGTATCATCTGGTGTCTCAGATAGCACATGATTACGATCAAAATTTGCTTGAATTTTGCGCATCGAAACTGAAATTGAACGCAAAATTTTGTAGCGTTCCACGGTAAATTTCTCGCTGTCCACTTGACAGCTGCCAACTGTTAAATAATAGACGTTGCCAACCTCTTGTTTATACATCTAGTATAAGTTTTGTCCGAGGAAGATCACTATGTACCCTTGTTCCATAATTTGAGTAGTATACAGAACCAAAAAAGCATAATCAGAAAACTACGTTAATGTGGCAAGTTTTGAGACGGTATCTCCTAGGATACATAGAAAGAATATAATGAATTTTTTCGTAGGTAATTTAACAGACTGCTAAATTTTGCACTTTTACGTTTTAGCACTCACATTCCATACTCTGAACATTTGACGTCATAGGTATAAAATCCATCAGAATTATAATGAAGCAAATTTATAGCCACATGAATAGAGTCCTTTTGGCAATAGTTTTTAAAGAGCTAAACAAGCTATATTATTATTATTAACACATTGGTCTTCGTAAAAAAAAATAAATATTAATGTGATGCAAGAACTTCGATTATTTAATTTTTTTTATGTAAAAATTCAATGAATATATATATTTGTGTCAATTAATTGTGTAAATTATTTTTAAAGAAAAAACGAAAGAACAAAGAAAAAAATAATCAAAACTAATTTTAATAATATTCAAAAAGAGCATTTTACCAATTTATGTATTGTTTTTTTTTTTTAATTATTTTAACAGCTTTCAATATGTAAAATAAATGAAACGAACAAAATGTGTAATCTAAGTTGTAAAGAAAATTTCATATGTATGTGTGTACATATGCATGTGTAACTAAAAATTTATTGTAGCTTTTAAAAATGATAGTAAAAAATTAAGAAAAAACGATTATACTCGTAGTAAAATATAGTATAGATATGTTATGAAATTATGCAACTAACTTATTTTCCAAGCTAATGTATTATATATAAAAAACTTTCGAAACAAAGGAAAACCAATGCGGAATGTTTAGTTGCTGAAGCAAAAAATTGATACAAAAAAAAAAATTATAAAAATAAAATTTAAAACTATTAAAAACTTAAGAAAAATCGCTGTGCTTATTATACTAAATAAAAAAACTGAAATTTTCTATTTATTTTATTTAACATTATTTAATTGAAGAATACGTATATAAATACATACTGCAATATGTACGTGAGATATTTAAAAATAAATTAGCAATAGAACAAAAAACATTTTTATTTCAATTGATAAATTTTAAACTACCGACTCATTTCTATTTCTTAATAAATGTAAATTATTTTTTTATGAAGTAAACTATGTGGTAAATGTACTTAAAATGTTTTAAGCTTAAAAAAACAAACGGCCAATTATTTTTTTTAACGAAAAACTTTTAAATTGAATTTAATTATAAAGGAAAAACAAGCAAACTAAAACTTTAAAAATAAATTTAAAAAACACAAGAAAATCTATGTAAATCTGGAAAAAAAGCTAACCAAAATAATTTATAACAAAAACCTAAGTATATTTTTTAACAAAATAAATAATAAAACAAATAATAAAAATTTAATGAATTTTGATTTTATTTTGAGAGTAGTGATCAGTCTTGGCATAGTGCATTGTATTTTTCAATGCTCAATTTTTAAAGTTTTTTTTGTTAAAACGTAATTAATACAGAAAAATTTTAATTACAAACACACGTGAATGGAATTGCAGCTTAAACTTCATATTGTGTCCTCTGTCTGCTCACGGAGCATAGAGCCTCCATGAAACTCTTCCAACGTTCGCGATTTGTAGCGAGTGGCTTCAATTCTCTCCAACATTTCCCCGATTCACGTATTTCCTGCTCTAGAAAACGCTTTCACGATGATTTATGACGACCGCGTTTCCTGCTACTCTGACGCTTGCGCTCCAATCCTTGCTGGCAGAATTTAGATGGTGGGTTCCACAATGTATGCCGAATCTAATTCGTTGTTTGATTTGATCGGGTGAGCAAGTCGACATTGGAAATGTTTCTAGACCACCATTTGTGGCGACATTTTTTGGTGAATACTTGTGAAGTTCCACACCTGCCAAAAGAACTGGCTACAGGTTTGATCCAAAGAGTCCCTAGTCAAAGAAGTCTGTTTTTTTAGCTTTGACTTAAAAAAGCAAAAAAAATTTTTTACGACAAAGTTTTTTTTGGAGTGAGTCTGCTGGGATCGAAACGCCAGTCTATCAAAAGAACAACGTAAATCTGTGTAAGCGATTAATTTACATACATGAGACGATTCAAGTTAGACAAATATGAGATGTTTAAGGATGAAGGTCTTGTTCAAAAAATCTACTGCATTGGCTTTGATATATCGAGTGTATTGAAGACAACACTGCTGCTACGAGTGTCTTCAATTCAGTGTGGTCAGTTTCGAGATGTAAAGAAAAACCAAAACTTTGTTTCAGAAATTTGGCTCTAGAATTGGACTTATCTGATATTAAGGAAGATTGAAGGCAGCTTTATTTAAGGACTTTACTTTCTGTATATTGATAGCGCTTTTGATGTAAGAATAATTTATTAAATAAATATGTATTGCACATCGTGTGACATATGCAGCGTCACAGTACCATAAATTGATTGAATTAAAGCGCTTCATAGTATGCACATTTGATTTTTATATTGAATCTGGAATAACATCCTAGACTAGTAAAGCGATTCTACCTATTCTGGCCAGAATTTTTATCAAGATCTTGGATGGGGCCTAAATTTTTCTAATGGCGGTGAAAAACGTTTTTGGAAATTTCACATGGATCCTAGGAGCAAGTCTTCAGCTATTCAATCTGTTTCATAAATTTGAATAAGAGCAAGATATACATATAAGCTAAGCGGTGTGCACTGAAGAAGCTTCTTCGGCAACTATGTATGTATGTAATATCCTCCCGTTGCTCAGTTATTTTTAAAATATATTATAGCCGTAGACATCTCTGTTAATAAAGCCGGTCTTGAAGTCAACTGTTCTGGTCTAACCTGATAAATTTTAGTAGAGTGTGTAATAACTGATGTATGTAGCTGGGTGTTGTTGGTCTTAATTGTTTCCGTAATAGACAAAAGGTTTCAGTTTAAGTTAATGATCCTTGCAAATGTCTTTGATTTTTGCACCTTACTGTTAGCAAATTCACATTTTTACATGAAACAATTAACTTCGTTATTAAGCTCATCTGTTCGGAGTCTAGCTTATAGGCTCTCTATCTGTATTTATTTTAACAATTTCTCAAATTGCGCCATACTTCAAGATATTAGCCCAAGAACACTCTCACTCGCTGCTTAAAATTTAGTATTGGTAAGATAGAAATAGAGGGTTTAATGCTCTGAGAAATTAAACTTTGAGGTAATTTCGCCATGAGAAGTACGAATCCAAAGTCAGATTCTCAAAATTTTTATTGGCTTAGTGGCCAGGTAAAAAAGAAGAGTACCCACCGTTTGTTACTCGAGAAGGAAAAAAATAAAACAAGTGTTTTTTTTTATTTAATAAGAATATGAGATTTTATTAAATTATATTTAATTAAAAAAGTAAAAACTGTAAATGCTAACACACTAAATCATCAGGAACGGACGTGGTAGTCTTTCCAACAATTTTTGCCACTGGAATAATAAACGTAAATGGAGCTATTCCGTTGCACCATATACCAGTATCATCAACGGGATGCACTGACTTTTTCCCATTAGAAGCGCTTGTTGTGGGCTATGATTTGTTTGAAAGTCGACCTCTTATAATTTTTTGAATACAGGCCACAGACTTTGTGCGATTTTCACACGAAACTGGAACTATTTGATTCGTTTTTCTGGTGAATCTTTTTCTGCATCGAAATCATTTTTTGCAACATCTTCAGCTCTGATATTCGATACAGAATGAACGCATTTGTGACTGTGTTGTCCAAAAGTTGGTACAAAATGCATACAATTGCATTCATTGTTTTTATTTGGAGTCCTTACCGTCCCTTATATAGTTCATCTCCTTCCATGTGCAAATTATATTCGCGAATAATCTGGGAGTAGTCAATCTTGAAATATTCCATTTTCGTTTTATCATAGCGAACCGTTTTTACTTCCTACGTATCTAAAGTCGATGTCTGAAACAGTTTGACTTCAGTATAAGTTGAACAAAGTCTTACTTTCTGTGGGAACGTGGAACTTAACAATTTTTGTTATAGTTGCCGTTTGCCGAATATAAATTTATTTGGAGAAAATCCGCAGTTTAAAGATCTTTGCTAAAAAGTAATTTTTGTTCCATTTTTTTTTTTTTAACAAACCTTTAAATGGATTATCTACTATTATTAAACGAGCTAAAATTGTATGTATATATATATATATATTTTCAGACTTTATTTCCAAAACGGGTGCAGCGATTTTGATGAAACTTGGGGGTTAGGTACATATGTGAACAAAATTAGGATTGGGCTGGGTTTTAACTTATCAAAGGCTCCTGGAGGGGCGTGGCACAGCCCTAAACTTTTATTTTCATAACGTCACATCTTGAAAACTATTCAAGATATTGTGATGAAATTTGGTACACAGATGCAGATCATAAATGTCTTAAATTTTGTTAAAAGTGGGCGGAATCGGAAAAGTGGGCGTGGCACTTTTCAATAATTGAAAATTTTGATTCAATATTACTCAAAAACGGCACTGAGGATTTTCATAAAAATTTTATAGATAATACCACTAAGAGCAGTCATCATAACATGCTATGTCACTATACTGGCAAAATTCGTTTAAGGGCGTGGCACAGCCCACAATATTTATAAACATTATAATAAGAGAATTAACAACACAATCGTTCTGAAATTTCATATGGTGGATATACTTGCTATAAGGTACCTCAAGACGAAAAATGGGTGTAATAGTACCAGTGGGCGTGGCACCTCCCATACAAGCAAAACAGGTTAAATGTTATATTTATTGTACTATGAGAGTAATCTTCTTAAAATTTGGTGAGGAGTTGTCGGTTACTATAAGCTTTGAAATTAAATGCATTTCGACGGGATTGCTTCAGTGGGCGTGGCACCTCCCATACAAACAAAAACCGTTAAATGTTATATTAAGTGCACTATGGGAGTAATCTCATTAAAATTTGGTACAGAGATGTCGGTTACCAAAAATTTTTAAGTTAAATGGATTTCGACGAGATTTTGTTAGTGGGCGTGGCACGTCCCATATATACGAAAATCGTTGAATGTTGTATTTAGTGCACTATGGGAGGTATTTTCTTTAAATTTGGTGTAGAGGTGTCGATTACTATAAGCTTTGAAATTATATGGATTTCAACGGGATTGCGTAAGTGGGCGTGGCACCTCCCATACGTACGAAAAACGTTAAATGTTATTTAGTGTACTATGGGAGTAATTTTTTTAAATTTTTTGTTCCAATCGATAGAGAAAGCACGAAAAATAAAAAAAAATTTTTTGTTCCAATAGACTTTTAATTACAGTGGTGTAGTGTTAATATTGTAGTGGTCATTTTTAATATTTGACCACTTAGTGCGTCCTGAGCGATTTGCGGAATTTGTTGCTGTAAGGATATTTTCCTTGTCCTTTGGAGTATCCCGGAAATAGTCACTCCATAAGTGACTACTTATCGAATCGGTTCACTCCGAGTCACTTTGGGTCACTTGGAGTCACCGAGGTGAGTGAAAATCGCAATTTTGTAGTTTGCGTGCGATTTTGGTAGAATTGGTCTATAACACCTATAGGCCACGTTGGTGCAAACTCTTATCGCACCTAATTATGTTTTGCGATGCGTGCGATTTTTTGGATATTATTGCTGTAAGGATATTTTCCTTGACCTTTGGAGTATCCAGGAAGTAGTTACTCCATCAGTGACTACTTATCGAGGCGGTTCACTCCGAGTCACTTTGGGTCACTTGGAGTCACCGAGGTGCGTGGAAATCGCAATTTTGTGGTTTGCGTGCGATTTTTGTAGAATTGGTCTATAACACCTATGGGCCACGTTGGTACAAACTCTTAGCGCATCTAATTATGTTTTGCGGTGCGTGCGATTTTTTGATTTTATTACTGTAAGGATATTTTCCTTGTACTTCGGATTATCCCGGAGGTAATCACTCCATAAGTGACTACTCATCGAGGTGGTTCACCCCGAGTCACTTTGGGTCACTTGGAGTCACCGAGGTGAGTGAAAGTCGCGATTTTGTGGTTTGCGTGCGATTTTTGTAGAATTGGTCTATAACACCTATGGGCCACGTTGGTACAAACTCTTAGCGCATCTAATTATGTTTTGCGGTGCGTGCGATTTTTTGATTTTATTACTGTAAAGATATTTTCCTTGTTCTTCGGATTATCACGGAGGTAATCACTCCATAAGTGACTACTCATCGAGGTGGTTCAGCCCGAGTCACTTTGGGTCACTTGGAGTCACCGAGATGAGTGAAAATCGCGATATTGCGGTTTGCGTGCGATTTTTGTAGAATTGCTCTGTAACACCTATAGGCCACGTTGGTGTAAAAACTTTGCGCACCTAATAACGTTTTGCGGTGCGTGCGATTTTTTGGATTTTATTGCTGTAAGGATATTTTCCTTGTTCTTCGGATTATCCCTGAGGTAATTATTCCATAACAAACTACTCATCGAGGCGGTTCACCCCGAGTCACTTTGGGTCACTTGGAGTCACCGAGGTGAGTGTAAATCGCGATTTTGTGGTTTGCGTGCGATTTTTGTAGAATTGCACTATAACACCTTTAGGCCACCTTGTTGCAAAAACGTTGCGCACCTTATTACGTTTTGCGGTGCGTGGATTTTTTTTTTTTTTTGGATTTTTACGAATTTCGTGAACCAAAGTGACTTTTAGTGACCCAATGTTACTCGGGGTGAACCGCCTCGATGAGTTGTCACTTATGGAGTGATTACCTCCGGGATAAGCCGAAGAACAAGGAAATATCCTTACAGCAATAAAATTTAAAAAATAGCACCAACCGCAAAACGTAATAAGGTGCGATAAGTTTTTGTACCAAAGTGGCTAATAGGTTTTACCCCTCGTACTAACTGTACAATCGGTTGCGTTCTTCTATATAAATGCTGCGATATCTCAGTCGATTTAGTGTCCAATTTAAATGAAATCGAGCCATTTTGCATTATCCTTTTCATTTCTATTCACTCTTGGTCCCAATCCACTCTTTTTATAAACACTTTTGCATCAGACAACAATTTCACGAAACTAAAAACGAAGCAAAATTGTTGAAAAAAATGGAACAGAAAAAAGTAAAGAGAAGTTGAAGCGTGAAAGTGAAAAGTCAACAAATTCCATATTTTTTCGATTTTTTCAACCTCAAAACGATAAACCGAACAGTGGTCGGTCTCCAGGTACTGTATTTTTAAGCATTATTTCCGAATCACACTGTAATGAAAATTTATATTATTTTAAAATATTAAACTAACATGCAGTAACTAAAACCAATAAGTCGTGGTAGATTGAGCTAACGCAATATCCTATGCAACCAAAATATCAATGGAACTTGTTTGCTTAATTGCAGACCAGAAAAGTTTAGAAATATATTCAATTAGATTTAGGTATACGCTTAAGTCAATTTAACACAACAGCTACTATACAGCGGCTAAATGTCATTCCAAACACTGTATGGTTAAAAATTTAAGTCATCAAAACCACAACCAAATATCCTAAAATACAACGGAAATTATTTAATAACATAAACTCACAAAGCGGAATATTAGCAAATTTTTAGAAAACCGCGTTAAAATAACCCAATTGAAAATTAAAATTAATTATCGTACTGAAGAATAAACAATTGACAATCAATAGATTGAAACAACTGAATAATCAATGAAAATCAATTGAAATTAATTGAATCGAAGAGAAAATCAAATCGTTGCGGTCAACCAACTTACCCAAAATTGATTATAAATTTATGTGTTGGTTATACAATGTTGAGTACGAGCACATAATTGAAATAGTGTAAAATATCATATCGTATTTAAGACCAACAAGGAGATAAGATACAATTTTCATTAGTTTAATTAAAGTGGATGCATAAAATCTTGGCAAACTTATTCAAGTGACTCCAAAAGGTTTGCTTGTCTTAAAAGGAAAGTTAATTAATTAAAAATTTTAAAACGAAACACTGCAAATTTCACTCACAGTAATTTTTCAAATGAATAAGAGTTGCATACTTTCCGGAGTTGTAACCGCAAACAAACTTTGTTAATTTAATGAAATGGAAGATGACAGAATCAACAACGAGTGAAATCGAATGCAAAACCAAGCAAAGTTGTGGGAAATTAAGTTTTTGTCAATTGTTACTGTGTGTGAGATGTGATGATGTTTTATTGAAAGGTATCAAGATTTAACCATCGAAAATGACAGTGGAATGATGTATAGTTGAAGACTTTTAGAAAATCACCATACTTGAACAATACAGAAAAACAATCACGTTCAAAACTCACTCTTTTTTTATTATAAATTATTGTTGACCAAATTTATCTTAATCTAATCAGTTAAAACAACATTTGAGCCTATCCAACAATCAAAATGTATTTAAATTAATATTTGCAGGAATTTACCAAAATGTATTTCATCTCATATTAAATTTTTACGCATCTCACTGATAAATTTTCATTACAAAAATTAATTTAATGCATTGCCGAACACGTGTGTATGTATGCAAATGTATTGCGTGTACGTTTTTCAGATATTTTGTTAATGGGTTAAGTGTCAGAGTTGGTATTGGGTTATCCGAGTGTGTAGAAGTTTATGCCACAGGCCCTTTCATTAATTTGAGAATGATGGCGCGAATGACGTTGAAGGTATGAAAACGAACTGATAAACTGTGAATTCAATTAGGTGTGTACACTTGTGTATGTGAGTTTGTTTAACCCTTTTTGAGTATTGAGGTAATACACAAACACGAATGCAACTGTTGTCATTTTCAAAATGCAAACACAAACACTACTTTTTAGGGGGGATCATGAAAACCATTTTCGCAAACTATTAAGAGATAATCCGAATATAAATATACAAAACTAATTAGACAATTTGTAGTCTTGTGTTCTAAGCAGTATTGAAGAAAGCGCCTATAATCTGTATATAAAAAGGCGGAGGAAAAACGATTCTATCTCTTTTTAACTGCCATAACACAACATAAGCGCTTGAATTTTTTTGGAAAGGTTGTGAAAAAGGGCAGGGCAGAAATTAAATTTTTTTTTTAATAGTTGGCGGCGCTAAGCCTCTAACTGGAAAATTCGTCTCCACTGTTAAGCTAATGGATCGATTTAATGAAATTTATTTTGGTGATACAGTGAAACCTGAATAACTGGGATCTCTAAGCGACCAAAATTTTTGTCTCAATTAAAGAGGTTTCCCATACACACAGTTTCTCAAATAACCATACTCAGACCGATAAAACGTGCTATAGAGGCGAAAACGCACAAAAACTTCAAAAATCAAATCCCAGATATAGAAATTTAATAATCCCAGTAATAGAGTTATTTTGATGGGACCTTGAAATGAGTCTCACTAGTAGAGGTTTCCCACATATCCAGGTCCCGCTTAATCAGGTTTCACTGTAGTTTGAACCCCTAGGAAAATTAAAAAAAGAACTGTGTTCTTTTAGTGAACGGCGTACCGCTCCTAATGGAATAAAACGCTTCTATAGCTGAGCTGCTACACCGATATTATGGAAATTTGGAATGAAAAAAGATGGATTCCTTCATAAAAATGTTAACTTTTTGCTGGGCAGTGTCACGCCCCTAATAGGAGAATACGTTTAACTGCTGAACTAATGAACCGATTTTAATGAAATTTGGTATAGAGATATTAAACCACAAGGAAAGGAAAGAGATTGCATTCGTACAAACTTGAAACTCACGAGCTTTTCACAAAATTTTAGCAACCTAATCTAGTTCGTTAAACTCGACTCCCAGTCCGTTTAATTTATGTATTCGCTCATATCTCGTTATTTTGCTTCGTTTTATGCCTACCCACAAGTCGTTCGAAGAAAAGAAATAGAAATTCTGGTGGGAAAAAAGTCGAAACACGAACAAATAAATATCTCGAAACTCATGAGTTACAATCGTTTCACACAGACAACAAACGAACTGAACATGAGTTGAGTCGCACGAATCGATTTGTTCGAGTTTGTCTCTAAGGCTGTTCGATCAGCTCGTTGCACACCCTTACTAATTTTTTAATCGTTATATCACCACAAAAAATTATTAAATTTAAATGTGCCGTTGATGGATTTATCACCAAAACTATCAATAATTGTTGTTGTAGTTTGGGTAACCTTTAAGACTGTCTGCTTCTACATGATTTTGCTTGATGATACACCCTGCTTTTACACGTCTATATATTAAACTACATACTATGAAAGTTTTTATTATCTCTAAATTCATTGCATTTTGAAAGTCCCGACGGCTTAATTTAGCGAATTTCTATGTGCGTTTAACTCGCTGGCATTAGTGAGAAGATAAAATGACTGTGAGGCATCATATGAAACCAACTGACAGATATGTAGTTATGGTATTACTGTCACATAGATATGGCGCGACACAAGTCGGTGCACAATAATTGCATAGTTAGAAGCAGAGGATACAAATTATATTGGAAATTGCATTACACTCGCAGTGGAAATACGCTCCATGATGGGGTAACATGTATTTAATATTTAAAACACAATTATATTCATCCTTTGTATGTCTGCGTTTAGGTCTGTGTACGTTTTGCAGAAAAAGCAAATAAATTAAAGGACTTAGACCGGATTTAGATGTTCCCAATTATTTTTGTTTTTGTTTTTTTGGTTTGTAAACTGCAACGATTTATTGTTGTAATGCGGAAATGTACGAAAGTGTTTCAGTTGGTTTAATGAAAAAATTTGGTTTGATAATTATACCCTAAGCATAGATCATTCCGTTTGTAAAGCACAGCAGGCTATCTGTTTTTCTATATGTATGTCTGTCTATTTCTCTGTCTGCCTGTGTGTTTGTTTGAATGTTTTTTAAACTACATCTTTAAGAATACTTCGTGGGATTGAAAATAGACGAAATTAGTTCGCAGAATGCCTTACGCTTATATCAATTGATCCTTTAAAATGACTAAGTTGCTTAAGGTAGAGCAAAAAAACTTCATTAAGAATAGCACGGAACAAACTCTGCGCGAAATGTGGAGAAATTTCGACAAGAGTGAGTAATTTTTTTTTAATTTCCGAGCGCTATTTTGAAAATATTGATCTAAGCAAAGCAATAAAACCTCACATAAATAACAAGAATGGTCTGGGCAAGTACTACACAAAATGTAGGCGAGTTTTGAGAAGAGGTTGTGGCACCTCCTTAATAAACAGACAGTTTTAAAACGCTGCTTTGTAATGTCTCATCCCTTATCTGTCTTTAATTTAAATTTGATCTAAAGTTTTTATTTTTAATCTCTCTTACCTCCTATTTTTATTATCTTTAATCTTAATCTTCTATATTATATATGTATCATATATTTTATTCTATTTATCAGTTATCTATTACCTTTTAACTTTTATCTCATATCATTTATCTTTTATTTTGCCTTTAGTCTTTTATCTCTTAGCTTTCATCTATTAGTTTTTTTCTCTTATATTTTGTCCATTATATTTTATTGATAATCTTTTATTTTTTATCTTTTATCTTTCATTTTTTATCTCTTATTTCAAATCCATCATCTTTTATCAGTTCCAACTTTTACCTCTTATTTTTTTATCACATATCTTTTAACTTCTACTTTCTAACTTTTATTTTTATCTCTCATCTTTTATATTAAAATGGTTCTTCTTTTATCTTCACATCGTTTTTTTATCTTTTCACATCCATCATCTTTTATCAGTTCCAACTTTTACCTCTTATTTTTTTATCATATATCTAACTTCTACTTTCTAACTTTTATTTTTATCTCTCATCTTTTATATTAAAATGGTTCTTCTTTTATCTTCACATCGTTTTTTTATCTTTTCACATCCATCATCTTTTATCACTTCCAACTTTTACCTCTTATTTTTTTATCATATATCTAACTTATACTTTCTAACTTTTATTTTTATCTCTCATCTTTTATATTAAAATGGTTCTTCTTTTATCTTCACATCGTTTTATTATCTTTTCACGGCGGCAGCTATTTAAGGTAAAGCAACCAAATTTCCCACAAATATTGTGAGTGGTTCGGACAAGCTCTTAACATAAACTATGGAGACGTCGACTGCAGGGTGTGGCAGCTACCATAAAGTAAGCACTTTTTGACGAGTAACTAAATTTCGACATAGCGAACTTATATACGATGGTGTATAAGACAACACAAAAAAAAAGAAATTACAACAAATATTTTATTTCGCCTTCAACAACCATGGCGTAAGTTTCTGCCTTATGATTATTATAAGAGTCGCTTTGGAACCACGATTGATAAAATGTTCGCTGGGAATATACGCTTAAATATGGTAACATACGAATATAAACAAGAAATTTGTGCGTATATATATTGTGTTTATTTTTTGTGCGTTTGAATAGTTGTTGAGTTAATTCCAATTTGTTAGGCAACACCTATTTAATTCATTACATGTGTGAATGGATATATGCATGTATGTATTGAAACTGTATTGCTGTTTTTGTTGGTGTTATAGGCGCAGACAAGAAAGCTCATATACATTAATATAATATATGTATGTATATTAAAATATATTTGCGTTACTGTTGCTAGTTTACTTATGAAAGTGGAGTGTTTTTGTTTCCACAACATTTAACTGAGATTATTCAGTTGTAGTTTCTGCAGAATTTGAAATTTTTCTTTAAGAGAAAATTTATATGAAACAAATTTTAGTATAATATAAAGTTCTTTTTTAGAATTTGAGACTTAAAAACATTTTTATTTCATATTGAATAGAAACTTTTAAAATTATAAAACAGCAAATAAAAGTTAAGAGTAAGAGAATTTTTTCAAAAAGTTTCGAAACAAAAGTTTTTGTGGTTCAAATTTCGAACATCAAAAAGACCACAAACGTCAAAGAGAACAACATATGCAATTAAACAACAACAAAACAGCATTTTGTGCTACATGCATGCATTAAGCAAGCAAATGAAAATAAATGCATATGCCCATAATACAGGCTCTAGTAGGAAAATCCAAAAAAAAATTATTTTTTTGAATCTGTTGTCAGATAAGGTGCTTGACTGCTAATGGAAGTATATACTTTCAACTTAATGGCAACATAACTGAGCAAAATTGTCGAATTTGGGTTGCTGAGAAGCCAAATTTCAATGTTAGGTGCGGATGATAGAATGATTGAGACTTCTGTGAAAATCAGCTGGAAAGACGGTTATTGTGAGTGAATAGTTTGCATTAAAGAATTGACTTGGCATAAATTTCCAGCAGGATAGCGCAATGTGTCACATTGGGAGCAAAAAAACTGAGTTGTTGTCACGTCGTGTAATACCATGAAATTCAGACCATTGATCAAGATCATCAAGATCGTGTGATTCGACAACATGTGCATCATAAACCTTTTCTTAACTTCTAGGCTTTTTCAACATTTTTCGACATAGTCAACATTTATTAATTTTCTTCTACTTCTTTCGATATTTTCATTCTTCTTATAAGTTATTTTTTTCTATAATTCATTAACAATTTCAATTTTATTTTTTTTTCGAAAGAAATTTTTGTGGGACTACAAACTCTGTGTATAATATGTCCATCTCTGATTAATTTGAATAACTTTCACCGATAACTAAAAGAATGATGACTGCGCTTATATTTGTCATTTTCGACTGGGAATGTTTGGTAAGCGAATGTGGACTATGTGCAAAACGTTGAAACATCAGCAAAAACAACAACAACACGAAAAACAACAATTGACGTGGGGATTATTTTCTACATCATATGCAAAAGTTATAAGATTAGAATTTGTTTTGATTTAACAACTGTAACATAGATGCAAGCAAAATGGACGAAATAATTTCACAGTATTGTTGAAGTTATGACAGTACGCTCTTCAGTTGTTCAGTAAATGCATCACACAAGGCTGACTGTTTTGCTGGTCGGTAATCCCAAGAGTGCTACAAAATATAAATTACTGCATGCATGTACCAATGCAAGTATTTTTAGTGTAACATAACCATATAAAGTAGATAGAAGGTACCTACTAATCTCAAGTTATCTTCACAAAATGCCAGTTTTACTTAAAATAAAGGACTAAAATAGCGGTAAGTAATCATTGAAAAATATCCTCCTGTTCTAGAATTATTCGGGAGATATATTGAATTGAGTCTAACGAATTGTGATATGAATTTTAATGCTATTTACTGATGAAGATCTCAAATCTGGAATATGACCTTACTTTTTCGGGATTTCATTCGCGAAGCTTTACTCACTATTACCACTGATCATTGGTTGTATAGCGTTTTTAGCAGTGTATCGAACAGATTTTCATTTTAGGAAAGGAAGTAAAGCTATCAATCTAATATGACTGAAAAATTAAATATATAATGAAAGTTCATTATAAACGCAATATTAGTTTTGCCTTCCAAAACTTTATAAGCAAGTATTTACTATTTCGAAGCAGCTGCAACAATAGTTTCAGTAATGTATGTTCTTTTGTGTAATACTTAAAGTTATTGGTTTTAATTTATCTTAATTTTATGCTTCGTTTGATATTTCACTTATATTTTCACTATATATAATTGCTTAGAGGCGTGGTACTTAATGCGTCATTAAACATATGATTTAATTTGTGTATTACGCACTTAAATTTATTTGAAAGGAGCTACAATTACACTTAACAACAAAATACATTTTCAAATTCCATTGGATAGGATTCTTCTTGGCTAACTTAAGCATGAGTTTTACCCGGTTGAATTTTCAAAATCCAAAATTTCTATGAAGCTGATATATAATGTTGAATATTCACTATATATAACAGAACAACTTATGCACACAACTTCTCCATCGAAAAAAAAAAAAGTATTATTGTTAACGACACCACATTGGTTCCTTATAAGGTAAAATGTTTCAATAGATATATAGAATTGTGGAGTTATTAAAAAAAAAAGCTGAAATTATTACAGCAGCTATGAGACAGAAATCTTGAGAATATTTTTGAGTAGATCGATCCTAAAAAATAGATCGTCTCATCTTAATTGGCAAAGAATTCATTAGTCCCCCTCTTCATCTGCGCGTGTTAATACTTTGTTGCACTGTGTAAATCCATTCACATTTCCAAGGCATTTGTTTATAATTTCTTTTATACATTTTCAGTTCTTATATTAACGCGATTGCATTCAGTTGTATTACAAACATGTGGCAGCATTGGCGTTTACTACAAGTTATATTTTTTTGCAACACTCTAATCTCAGGTATCAACATCCTGCAATATGATAGGAAAAATCATCGCTTTCATAACTTAAAATGGCTGCGCTACTACACCATAGTGCACAATGCATTCGTAGCACTGTTGATTCCATTTCATCTTAAGTTCAGTTTGTGCTATGAAACAGTCCATGGAGAATATCCAATGAATATCATTTGTGGATCTACACATGCACTAGATGTCGCTTTGGCATTAATAATGCGTTGGCGTAATGAACGCGTTCAATGCGAAATCATCGAAGAACTGCATCAACTTGATGTGAACTTCTTTCGAAAAGTCAAAAAAGCCGGCACTTCAAGCACTAAAAGCCTTAACATTTTGATATATTATAAAGTCTTTTATTTTATTTTTACAATTTGCGGTCTATTCTGCTTTTCATGGACATTTTATGCTAAGAAACTGAGTACGGATATAAGTAACTTCATTGTTTTGTCCATGCACTCGCTGCATGTTATAGCACTTCCTTATTTTGTTGTTATGGTGCAGATATGTAAGTGCTTTCGAGAACTCATTGATCAAGTAAATACTATTTTGGTACGTATGAACAATATTGATGCCGATTTTTGCAGAATAAAGAAACCAGAAGGCTCTGTTTGGAAGCGTTTTATTAAAAAGCAAACGTTAGAATTAAATGTAGTGATGACGACTTATTTGAAGACATTTAAAATACTTATTAAACTTAATAATACATTCAAGGTACAACTAGTAACATCAATGCTTGGTGATATTTGTACAATTGTTGCGACTGGTTACGTCATTATATATGACTTCGGCAGCAACTACCTTCAGTCGAATACCACAGTCATGCTTATTAGCGTTTCGATTTATATTTTTCTGTATTCGAATTTTATTCAAATAATCTTCCTTTGGGATCACATTAAATCTACGGAAAAAGAAATAGCTGATATTGTGGGACAGTTTGGATTACTTTCAATTGCAGATAAGCAGTTCGAGCGAACCGTAAATTAATATTTTCAATTTTTCATAATATGTATGTATGTATTTCAATGAATGTGTATAATTGCTTCTGTTCTTGCTCAGTAGAACAAAACAAATTCTCTAAGGTTTATTTTTCTAGTAAATAAAATTAAAGTGATCAACTTTCCCAAACTATGCTTTTGTCCATCACGTCATCAACACATCTCTCTGTGGATATATCTAAAAACCGGGCACAACAGAGCAATAAGTTCTTTTCAAAAACGCACATTACTAAATTTCTTTTTATTTAAACTTTTTGCATTCAAATTTACATTAATTAGTTGCAGAAAATGTTGATTTTTTTGCAAAGTAAATATTCAAAATTGCTTGCTACGACCGCATAATTTCGATTAAATAACTTAACGTTTTGAGTTTTTTATTTGTCATTAAAATGTATCGAGGCAGATAAACTTTCAGTGAAATTTTCATTTTCCCAAAAAGCTCAAACGAAAACTTATTATTTCAATTTTCACTAATTTTATGAAATACATTGTTTTATTTTTTTATTTTTAATGTTGAAATAAGTGGAGAATTAAAGAAAATAGTTTAAAAAAGTGTGAACTGTTTTTATTTCAACAACTTTTTTTTTTTTTCTTTCTATTTTTAGGTTGAAGAATTTTCTCTCACGCTATTACTTCTAAAGAGCAGTCGTTATATCGTTGGAGCATTTGGCATCAGTCGAAGTACCTTATTGATCATAATGTCGCAAGTCTTTTTGTATACCATATGTTTTATTCAGAATGATTACAATTTTTTGTATTCTGGAGAAAAAAAAAATGTAAGAAAAACCTTTTGGGGCATGGCACCTCATTCATTCTCAAACTACTCACGTGGAAAGTTGTTAAATTATTAAGTTTTAAAAAAATTAATGAAAGTCGGCAATCTTATTGATTTGATAAATCGTCACTTGAGTTGATATTAGTCCTAAAGGAATGAGGTTGGAACTTAAGCTTTGCAACCCCAACTTTCTGAATTGTTTTTTTTTTTTTATTTTAAGGAAAAACTATATATATAAAATTGAGCATTACACAAATCGGTCAATGCTTTTTCTTAAACAAACTTGACAAAGACAACAGATGGAACAATTTAACTTACATTTGTATTTTGACTTAATAAAATTACTATTGATGTTTAATTGCAAAGCGATATGATTTCTTCATCAGAAAAGCTATTTTTTAAAATTTATATTGCTGCTTAAGTGTTTCCAACGAATCACGTACAAATTTAATAATATCGAATGCTGTTTGTAAGGAAAATATCTTTACAGTTTTGAAAAACTTTTGACAATAAGATAGTATTAGCGTAACCAAGTACATATATGTATACTTAAAATTCTTAATAGGTCCCAAGCGCTGTTTAAAAACAACAGCATACGAAGCAGTGATGGCCTTTGGATTTTATGAGAGTATACTGAATCGAGACTTGGAATGGAGACCAACATTTATTTTAATTTACAATTTGGTCAGTCTGCCATAGAACTGATGATGCTGTGCTTCTCAGGGCTTTAAGCTCAGATGCAATTAAATTTTAGTTTATTAACGTCGAAATGAATAAGCTTCGAATCGAAACATTTTTGAAAATTCTAAAACTCCGAACTAAGCCCTCGGTTTTCTAAAACTGAGGGAAAAAAACGAATTCTTTTGAGGTTTGAACCCCTATTTTCTCATAAACGGTATATTATGAACAATTTTTGAGCTCAGATTCGTGTTCAACGTGTAAAATTCTATCGAAAACACTTTGTCACTTTCCATTAGCAGAGCGAAAGTTTAAATTAGCAGGCCAATGTTAAGACTTTTTACAGTCTTCTTCTTCGCATTAGTGTATTAAAATCTCAGTTTACATAACACAAGCATGAGGTTAATGAAATTTATCTGTATCTTATACATATCAATGCTTTTTCATTAATAAAGTTCATATTGATATTCTTTAGACAACATCAAGTCTTGTATTTAATTTATAATGACTACTAGCGAAATATTTATTTAGGACGGTACAACATTTTGCAAATATTTGTAAGAAACAATATTTTTCATTTAAATAATGTCTACAAAGTTTTCTCTATACAAATATCTAAGTGTTAACACAAAATGTTCAACATTTCCATGGTCCAATCAAAAATAATTACATTAATATTTATTAAAAACATCGCAATGATGTTGCGTGAATGGACTAACTTGTTAATTTATTCAACGTCAGTTAAATCTTAACTCATTTATGTATTTTATAAAAAAAATTGCATTGATTTATATATAGGTTGTTTAGTACTTATCTAAAGGTGAATTCCATATAAAAAAATTATTATCATTTTTGTTTTAAACTTTGAACGAATTGATGAAAGACGACCAGAGAGCCTAAGATCACTTATTGATCCGATCTACCTGAACTTTGTACTTAATCCCTTCTCAGCCTATGAAGATAAATTACTATTGCAAGGAAGTTTTGACTGAAAATTCCAAACTATAGCTGCCAAATATTCATTACACAGGCCGACAAGCTTTTTAACTTGACTTGACTTTCGGTTCTCGAGATATATCAATTTCAATCTGTAGTATTTCGTAATTAGTAGGCAACCTAGCCCAAATGGCCCGTGTTAAACTTGGCTAAACGAACTCTTTTAGCGTTTCCTGATGATATCGAAAAACCGATTAAAAGTGGTTATTCGGGGTCCTTGGGATATTTGGGAATCATAAGGAAACGCTAGAGTTTTTTTAGTCAAGTTTAATACGGGCCATTTGGGCGAGGTTGCTTATTATTAATTACGAAATACCATTTTTAATAGTTCTGAACTGTCAGCGGTCACGCTGTCTTTTTTACAACAACAATAGCGCGAAATTTAAATCTTCCAAAACGAATCGCCATTCTCTCCGAAATTCAACCGTAATTGATCGAGACGTTTGAGCTCTCAAAATTGTTGTTAAGTCATAATCTTTCGAATGATGTGTAGTACTTTTTAAAAATCAAAATAGTGGCTCCAATATGGCAGCCACAACTTTAAAGGTCACATAAAATTTTTCTAAAATATTGGGAAAAAAATCAAAAAATATTTGGCTTAGAATCTAAAAATATTCCTTAAATTTTTGAGTTTTTGCGTTAGTGACAAAAATGGTTTTCGTCAAAATATCACTTTTATTATTTTTTCCCCAAAACTATAAATTTTCAGTAGAAATCGCTTGGAGTGGATGCTGTTTAGCTTAACTGTGCCCGTAAATAGCTTGCTGCCCTTTTCTTTGCTTCTGTAGGTTCCTTCGTTTTACATCACTTTGTGCTATTGACGATAAAACCCTTGCAGCAGCAATGACAATAGCAACGAAAACTACTACTGGATGTAAAATCTTCTTGTGATGTGAAAATTAGTACATTTTCTTGAACGATTTCACTACAGACAAAGGGACGAAGGGTGAGGGGAACAGACAAATAGTTTTCAGTAGTTTGCATTGCTGTTGTTATTTTTGTTGTCATTGCTGCTGTTGCCCATCTAGTTGACTTAATTACAAAAGTTTTGCACATTTTCTTCATTCGGGACATTAACTGCTCGAATATGCAAAGAATGTTAAATGCGAACTGTTGCAACAGCAGCCACCAACTCATAGTGACATAGCCAAAAGAGAACAAGTAGGAACTTTATCGCCATCATCGTCATCATCATCGTCAACATCTTTCTGTGCGACATTACAGCAGCAACAGCAGCAGCAGAGGAGCAACAAATGTGCGCAATCTTGTGTCTGGAAATTTTTAATTGGCTGTGATTATAGCTTCACTAAAACTACGTGAAACTAACGTGCTTTTTATGGCCTAAATAAATTATAACAAATTTACGCCATGGTATTCCATGGATACTTCAAGAAAGAGTTTTCAAAACTCATTTGTTTTTGAACTTTTAAACAGCTTTAAATGTCACTTTGAAGGGTATTTAAAGTATTGAGCGTAAAATCAAATAATTTTTTTTTACTAAGTAGGCTACAGCGGTAAGCTAAATTACCCAATTCACGGATCAAAGAATTTTAGCATCTTCAGTTCATAATGATATTTATGGGCACGGAATGTGTTTGGAGAATTCATTACCAAGGTTCAGTAACTTCAGGCGCAAGTAAGTAAGTTCAAATGAATTTGCATGTTACGACTAAAAAGTTTTTTTCCAGAATGAAATCATACAATTTGTATAAAACACCAAAACTGACTGCAGCTCTCAATATGTCCTTGCAAATGGCAAGGTTGTAGGCTTTTCTTTTTTTTTCAAGCGACTTTTATTTATTACAAAGAATAAAATATGTTTGCCATTTTATTCAAAGGCTTTTTATCTCAGTTATGCTTACATTAATTACTTAAATAATACCAAATGGAAGTAGCCTTAAGTGCACAAGTAGCTTAAACGGACAAACATACGAATGCATTACAAAGAACCAGCATGACATTGTGCATTTGCTTTAAATGCGCATTATGCGAAGTGAAATATGATCACCAAGTTAACCGATGCACGTAAGCTCAACGCCCAAACAAGCAACACCTAACGCAGTCAAATGGAACGACCAACCGCGCCAAACGAACCCAATCCTTAATCCAAAAACATAATGAAATGTAAACCGAGTAGCAGAGATTCAACTAAAGCTGCTTTGCTAAATAACTAAGTGTCATGGTAAAATTTTCAGATGTTGCTGTGTGAAGTGGGCACCGAACTGTGAGCTGGCAAACTTATCGGATAATAAATTTCTTGTTCTTCAATAATTTAGCTTATATTGCTCCCAAGAATAAATAATTTCACTGGATGCAAGTTATCGAAACTAAATCTATAAAAAACATCTGTTTGTGAAATAAAATTATAAATTATTCCTGGAACTCACATTAATTAGTGCTTGAACTTTTGGGGGACTTAAAAGGATTGACATCCGAAATTGCATTCTTTATTTAGATTTTATAACTTGTCAAAATATAGAAGGAACAATTTATAGTTTCGTGTTTTTTTTTATAGTTCACGATCTGTGGCCTACTTTAGACAGAGTTTAGCTTAGTGTATGTTTCCAAATGATTATATAAATATCTATGACTTTCATACAGACACAAGTATATAATACAGCAACTTTGAAAAACAACTACATGTAAACCATAGTTAGATCTTTTAGATTTCAAGGACTTATTTTTGAGTTTTTAAAAATGTCACCCAACACAAAAACTAAGAGTTTGCTTTTCTTGGTTGCTTATGTTTTTTTTTGGTTAAAAAATAGCACAACAAAAGCCACAATTAAAATAACAATTTCCATTCTACCACCCTAAACAATATTACATAAGCAAATGCAACATGGCAATAGTCCTGCTTGCTCCTTTTGTTGTCATCTCTAATAAAAATTTATAGCTGACAGAACTTAATAAACTTGAGCAAATTCAATTTAAAAACTTTAGACTGCAAGGATTTGGCACGCAAATGTAGCAGTAGCAGGCAGATAAAAAGGTAGGCAAATTCCTTGCTATCGCACAGTGGGACTAATAATGGTGCATACTTGCTTATACTCTGGTATTTATTTTGTAAATATTATTCTGCGATGAATTATTATTAATATTTAAACGTTCGAAATAAACTTAGTGAACAGTAACCAAATATGGAAAAGCTTTTTCGTGAGATATTTCACTAGACAATAACTCATTCTATCACGCTTAAAAAATATTGTTCCAACACTATTTCCAGAACAGAATGATACAGTTCTTCATTCAAGTTTCAAAGCTGTTTAAATATTTGGGATAGCGTGCATCTTAATCTAATTTACCTAAGAAAATTTGAACTCTTCTCTTTGTTTATTCATTTAAAAAATACCAACGCACATTTAAAATTGAAAAATGTTTAGTTTTATTATATTTCATTCCACAGTTCTGCGGTAACCTTAGTCACCTTTTTTGCTTTAAGAACGACCACGACATGAGCATACGAACGGTTTAAGTAACCGCACTTTTGTCGTTATTGTTGTTGTTATTACTGTTATGGTAGTTTCAGTGCAGTTGCCACACATACACACACACACACACACACACTGTCAAGGCTGCATTGAGGCATATAATGACCGAAGTGCGCGACACAGAAGGTTTTGTATAACACTGCTATACAAAAAAGAATAAATAAGTTAGAGAGATCTAAATTCATTTTCTTGGGAGATTTTGGTAAACTGAATCGGAAAGATCCGGTTTTTTGAGAAAAAACAAAAATTGGTTTCCAAAAAGTGCAAATATATACTACAAAAAAAATGAAATTTGTTTTGCAAATTATTTTAATGGAAGCGAAATATACTGGAATTTTAAAGGATTTCAAAAAAAATTCAACTGGAAAAGTTGAGCCTTTGCAACTTAAAATCAAATCTGACTCACAAAAACAACATTTTGGTCAGTATCGACATCAGTGTGCCAAAATCACATAAGAAAGTGAACTTAGAGCTCTGCAATTTCTCTTTTTTTGTAGAGCAGTGTAATTCTTTGTTGCGTCTAACCATCGTTGCATCGCATGGAGCGAAGAAATGCACCCAGGTAATATAGTTATGGTGATTATTTTGAAAGTGCACGAAAACATATTCTGATGTCAAGCGATACTTTGTTCAAAAGAAACTGTCCGTGTTTAGCGACTCGCCAAACCGATTCATAAAGACTGTGTATGTATGTACATATATTTAGTATAATATTACAAACCGAAAGGCAAGTGATGTCTGAATTGAATAACTTTCATACTATGTTAATACTTAATATACACTTAAGCAAATTTAATTTTTTTCACTTCTGTTAAGGTTGCGTTCAGAAAGAAACGTTAATGAAGTTTCGACTAATTTTATTTTAGTAACACCTATTTTGTTCCAAAAAAATTTTTTTGTCATATCGACTTTCTGATATTAATCACACATCTGCAAACTCAAAATGATCGTTTACCAATAAAAAAAGATTAAAATAGAAGATTTTAAATAGAACTTTTGTTTATATTGTGCCTTCTGAACGCAAGCTTGGGAAGAGTTAAAATTCTTACAGTCACAAAAATATTTTATAATATGCCCATTACCCTACAATAATGCATTAATCGTAATTTATTGAATTTGGTCAGATCTAACCAGAAATAATTCCCTCTGAACAATTTTTCCCTCGCTTCACAAAAGTTAGTCGTTTCCAGTCTATGATTTTAACAGTCTTCAAAAGTTTTAGTCACAAGAAATTTATCTTAGTAAAATTTTAATCATTTTTTGTCGAGCGAAAATTACAGATCTCAGCTATTTTCTTGCTGGCTCAATAATCATATTTTTGGTTGAAGCAAAGCTTTTTGTATTAAACCTTCCTAAATATTTTCCCAGCTTTTCCGAAAGAAACATACCTCTTTTGTACATTGAAAGTACCAAAATAGTAATATCGAATTATAATGCATTGCATAATTTTTAATAAAAAAAAATGTCTAAAAATATGTCATGAGAAATTTTTCAATTCAATCTCCAAACCAAACTTAAAATTCATCGTCCAGAGAATAAAAATTTTAACAATCTCACAAATGTTGACTGGGAAGAAAGCAATAAATAATTGTGTGCGGCACACACATACATCCACCAAGACTAAAATTGGGGCTGAGGGACCACACCGAATGCACTTGGAATCCAATGCAATGCAAAATTAAAATGAAAACTTATGTTTAATCTATATGGTAAAAGTTTTTACATTTTACTTATATCTGCATGCATCCCTCGTTTTCTTGCAGCTATGTAGACAAAATTTAATTTAATGTTTATTAAAACAAGCTTGACACTGCTCAGGTGTAGCAAGTAGGTTAATATATTAGCGTTGTATAATGAAAGTTGATTTTCACGGGTGTGTAATATTTTTAACTATTTTTTTTTAGTATTTCTTATAGCGTACTCGTTGACAGAGTCCTGTTACAAAAGTTATCATTTAGGAATACGACCAGAACTTTAATCATTTGGTAAGTGATAAAATATCCTTGCACCATAGCAAAAAAAAAAGTGTTCATATATAACGCATTTTTGGCACTTTTGTGTGTAAATTAACTGGAATTTATGAGCACATTAACTTAATGCACACCCCGCCTGAATCAATTTGTACTAAGAGTGTTTGCCAAGCCGAATTTTTCATTGAAATTTGGTTTGCTATGAAGAACATAAGCAATTTTTTTTTAAGTCTTTAATAGAGCACTTTAAGAATAAAATTTATTTTTTGTTTGTATACGATTTTGTCTGATATATAAATTTTTCAAATTAATTTTGATTGTATTTTTGTATTGTGTGATTCACGTTTTGATAAAAAAACAAAAATATTTTTATCTGGAACACGGTGCCATCTCCCCAACATTTCAACATTCTATTCCAAGACAAGATCGTAGTATTCGATCAAAAAGTTAGTCCTTAAAGTGGAACACGGACCATATTTTTTATTTTGCCAAGAGTCCTAGTGATATCACGACCTGCCCAACTGCGTGACAAGCACATGCGTCTAGCACGCGGATCGGGGGCCGACTTCGATTTCGGGCAATTTCTGAATTTACAAGTGAGTCGTACAACTGGATGTCACATATATATTAGCTACGGATGAACTGATTATCAATTTTAAATAATAAATTTAAAGAAAACATATTGAGTTCATTTCATGCCAGTGAACACTATACTAGTGCAGCGCTGACTAGAGGCGTATCAAGATACTATATTGTATAGGGCTTATTGTACTATTTCGCTCTAATTTATTTTGTTAAAAAAATGTCTTGGCTGCTGAAATTTTCTGAATCCTTTCGATGGAAAACAGAATTTTTTTAATGCAAATGAATTAGTTATGATAACGGTTAGTTAGTAATTCAGTTTGAAATTACTTAATGTAATTATGAGTGCCTTAATGTAATACTTTAATAAGCTTTAAATGAAACACAATGATGGTCCAGCTACCTGCAAACGTTCCTAACTTATAGACTGTAATCTTGAATTCATTATGTTCGGAAAAATGCTAAAGTGAAAAAAAAAAGTTACGTGACCTTCTTCAAAAAAATATGAAAAAAAGTTTAACTGCAAAAAAAATTATGTATATAAAAAAATTCAAAGCTGGAGACAACGTAATAAGCTTTGGTAAATAACAAGTTTAACACTTTTACTTAGAGCAACAACAAAAAGGAAAAAGTTATTGAAACATTAATAAGCGTAAAAAAACATGGAAAATAAAAATGGAGCAAGAGCATGGGAAAATAAGAGAAAATTTCATAATTTTTTATTTTAAAACAAAATTAAGCTGACTTGCGTTACCAAAACTTAAATTTGACAGTGAAAAAATACACGATATTTTAAAATCAAGGGATGGGAAGGTGGAATGAATATCCTCCCGTTTATTTATTGCTGTTGCAATTTATTGTAATTTTCACTTCATTACACAACGTTGCACAACGTCATCGTAAAGCTAATGATGTGGAAAATTTTCTGTTATTTTTCCGTGATACACTATTGACATTTAAAATAACGTTTTAACAACGCACAAGATACAGACGCACACACCGCCCCAGCCGACATTTGGCTGATTGCTGAAATTTTTATCTTTCTCTTTTAGAAGAGTTAAATTGAAATTAATAAAAAATTATTTTTCTTCTTATTTATTAAATTTTATATATTTCAATTCATTTATTATATTCATACATTCAATTCAAGTAATATAGAATCATAATATTGTGAGACCTTTTTTAACTTTTTGGTAACAATAACCGCAATCTTGGATCGCCAAGTACCCCAAAGACTCCCGAATAACCACTTTTAATCAGTTTTGCGACAACATCAGGAAACGCTAGAAGAGTTTGCTTAGCCAAGTTTAACAGAGGCCATTTGAGATAGTTTGCCTCATAATTACGAATTACTACAGATTGAAATTGATACATGTATATCGAGAACCAAAAGTCAGATCGGAACAATCGAAAATTAATTTGGAATGGAAATGTTAGTACTTTCAGATGCTGCTAACAGTTTTGTTGTGAAAAATCGATTTTAGCACTTTTAGACTAGAATATCTCGAAAACCTGAGGCTATAGAGCAATTGAGCTTGGATTTGGATTAAGCGTGCTAAAAACCTTCGGAAAAAATGGTCTAGTCTCTGGATTATTAGTTCAGGAAAATATTGCCAGCCTGTGTAATGTAAATATTTTTATTCCACCTTTAACAACAATTGTTTGAAAGTCTTCCTTATGATTCATATCCGAATTATTTTGGCGAATTGCTATCCTTCAGACAGTTGCTCCCAAACAAAATATCACTAGAAATCATCATATATGCTCACGCGTGATTAAGTCCATCAGCTTGGACGATTGGTGTGTGACTCTACCGCAATTAAAAATGTTTACTGGGAGTAACAATAAGACACATCCCAATGGAAACTAGGTGAGAAGCATGGCAGTATCAATCTTCTAATAATAATCTGCCAGCAAAATCAAAGTCTTATTATGAGCGAAATATTTCGCATTTTATTAAAACTTCGCTAAAAGTTTTAGAAACGTATGCGATATGCTAATTCATAGCATTTACTAAGCTTATGCTGGATTGATATGATTTACCTCAACTTCAAACATTGATTCCAATGATCACATACTGTATTATCACATTGGAAGCATATTAGAAGTGATTTTTAAAGTACTTATATTATATTTCCAGTTGGGTACTACAAGCGTATGCACTTACACAATTGAACGCTCGAAGGCACGAAGTCATGTATTTTACATCATTTCTGCATATCAACACGTAGCATAACGATTTTGTCAACTGACACAGTTGTGATGCAAGTTTGGCGCAAGTGTCTCTGCGTGAGTGTACTACGTATTTGTGCGCCAGTGTGCAAGCGCGCGAATACCGAGATTTTATGCCAATCAAAAAGGATATCAACAGCATTCAAGCATTGCAAAATTCGTATTTTTTTTATGTGTGTGGCGTAAGTGAATAAACTGAATGAGTTTTTGGGGGTTGAAATCAAAACTGAAAAATTTTAATGCCAAATGTATTTTTGGATCAACAGCAGCGTTTGCAGTTAAGTTGATAATGCAACTTGTTATGAGGTGCCAGATTTCGTTATGAATTGTTGGTTCGCATTGGCAATTTACGTAAATAGTCGAGAGAGCCATTAACTGCCAACATTTACTAATATTTTTTCATCGATTAACCCTGTCCTTTTAAAAGAACACCGAAAACGTCATCATAGAAGAGGGAAATGTGCCGTTATTCACAATAATTTCTATTCGGATTAGATCAGATTAAATCAGATTAGATTGGGAAAATTATAGCATATACCAAAAAAAAACTATTTAATAAAAAATGTTTAGAAAGCGATCTTGACCTAAGCTTGTTAATAAAATTCAACTTTATAAATTAAAAAGTTGCGGCACTATCTGGGATTTATGCAATCATGGAATGAAATTGTAAAAGACGCAAAAAAATGTTAAGAAGGTTCTAAAAGAAATGATTGGAAAAAAATGCGTCTAAATAGAACAAATATACTATGGTAAACGATCACACTTATACGCCATATCAATTCAATATATGGAATTATATTTCATACTATAGCTGCACAATAATATAGCTCATCCTAAATAAAAGTCCGTCCAAGAATTAGTGCAAGCAAGAATTCTTTAAGAAAATGAAAAATAACGAACTTAGACTTGAAAAAGTCATATCCTTTAATTTAGTCAGTCACTATTTCAAATTTTATTGCATTTGCTTCGCACGAGCTTAAATTTTTTTGTTTTTTTTTTACTAACAAAATTGAAACTTCATGGAATTTCAAGAATTTATAGCACAAGTCAAGACGTACACATAATTTATTTTATTTGAAGAGTATCGCCATTGAAAAGTTCTTGTAATTCCGTACACGCAGTAAGTAATTTCGAGAAAACCACAAAGGAGCACAAGTGAAAGTTTTGTGAAAGGATAAGAATTCACAGACACCGCAAGTTTCATCAACATCAACAACAGCAGCAGCAGCAACAGCAGCAGCGCACAATACAACGCAACACCGCGTCACTCCACTGCTCACCTTCATCACAATTTGTTTATGTTGAATGTCGTTTAAGTGGTCGCCGTGCAAAACGACACCAAGGGACAAATTTATAGTAAAGGAGAAAACCAAGCAGCGGCGGTAAGAATATAAGCAAAACCAATGACAGAGACAGTGACAACACAACAGCACAACAACTATGCTCTGGATTGTGTAAACGGGCGGGTTCCCAATGATTTTTGAGTGCGGTTTGGCGTCAAGGATAATTCACGTCCATTATACGCTCTTTATTGGTGTGGTTTTTGCTGCATGCCGCATCATTACAAGCAATAGCAACAGCAACAGCAACAACAGCGAGTTAAGGACACAAACACTCGCAATATAAAATTTGTTGTATTTTAAGGTTAAGCGAGCAAATTGTTGGGTGTTTTCTTCAACTAAGAATGATGTGAGTAGGTGGAAGAGAAGTGGGCAAGAGATGATTTGTATGCCATTTTTCATCTACATATTTTATTTGGTAAACTCCTTAATGTTTTGGAATATTTTATGTTTTACAAAAAAAAAATAATGCCAGACTCTTCAGAGTAGATTCCTGAAATGTTTACGCTTCCCTTTTACTCAGAGATGTGTTCATAGAATAGTAGAACCATCTTGGTAAAAAATATCTTCTACTTGCACTATACAATAACAAAGTTGTTTCAGTTTTAGGCAAGAGATTTCAAATATGTTGTATTGCTGACTCGAAGCGAAAGCAACTTACTGACCAGATCCCATATGCTGTATGAGTATGAAATCCAACGGCTGGTGTAAAATTGTCATTAGTCTGACGAAAACCATACAGTCGAACATTTTGTATACCCTTGCCCTGCTCTGGAACAAATTTAACAAATTAAGTAGTATATCTCAGTTAGCAAATTTTTACATCCTTGAAAGAAGTCACTTAAATTCACTTACCTATGCGATAACTAGATGAAATAAAGTTTGGCGCATAAGTTAAGATATTGTGTTTAGTCTGAGATATTAAACCACATGAATTCAAGTGGTTTTATTTAATTTATTTAGTGCCCAATATTGTGGAATACACCTTTACGCTTAAGATAACATTATATTTTGTACAGTACTTATATGTCAACACAACAAAAACAATAAAAAATATATAAATAAATAAATTGCTCTCCATTCTTTTAAAATCTCAATAAAAATCTTATATTCCTACATATATTCGCTATACATACATGTAATAAATTGATACATTGTTACGACCCAAATCTCAAATATGTGACAATTTGTTGTATTAAAAGCTCTTAAAGAAAATTTAGCTCAGCCGCTTCTTTCATCCCATTTTGTTGTACCACCATCTCACACAACAATATGCCTTGGCTTACAACAAAAATGTATACGTAAATTATTTGCATTTTAAATGTTTTGACCTTGTACATAACATTTAAGTGTCTGCAAAATCCTTGCACACTCTAAGGATTCAAGTTGATAATTTGGTACATTTGAACGTACGATGCGAAGCCATCAAGGAAACTGTGTGGAACAGGTTTTAAATATAAAAACAAAGTAAAGCCTTCAGAAACATATGTTGAAAGAAGAAAATAGAATAAGAATAATATGAAAACTTTAGCAGGAAATAGAAAAAAATAAAGGAAGAGAAGAGAAGAGAAAAGAAAAATATTTGTGTTGTAATTTTCGTATAATGCCGCAAGTGTTTGTGTTTTATCTATGAGTATGTGTTTGTCTAATGCAGAGATTAAGATTGCGCGTGTGCGTATGTGTGTGAGCACTTGTGATGTTTGCCTTGTTATTAGGCCTATAGAATTTCGCGTACATCACGAACGTATACAAACCCAGTCAACATTTTGGTGATTATTGTATCGAACAACTTCCAAGCAAAGTATACATAAGGCTAATGACATACGAGGCGGTTTTACGTTCGGCACTGCCGAGCGGTCACACCGAGTCGGCACTTATTTGTGTATAACTGAATTGAAAAAGATACACAATTAAGTGCCGACCGCTCGGCAGTAAACCGTAAAACCGAACGTAAGACCGCCTCGTATGTCATTAGCCTAACTCTTCTAGAAGGGCTAAACTAAAATTAATTGCATACTTTTAAGCAATTCATAAATTTTGTATGTTTCGTAAGTTATGATTTGATGCAGCGTTGCATTTCTCATGATCATTTTATCCCGCCCAAAAGAAAAAAGCGTCAGTCCTCAGAATCGTGGTGGGGCTATTTTTGAGAGACCGAAAAGAATATGTTGCTCAATAACTCAGAAAGTGAGCCACAAGCAAAAAAATATATCAACACTGATTTTGTAGAGAAGATGAAAAGACATTGATTTCATGCCCGAAAATTCACTGTATAAGACTTGACCCACCTTTAATGGTTTCAAAAAATTTCCCATAAATACTGTAATTTTGAACAAAAATTTCGAGTCCGAGATTTCCTCCTACGATTGCCTAACATCAGATATGATCTCGCGCAAGATTAATACCACCTTCTCAGTAATTAAAATATGACTCTTAAGCGAATACAAATGATTACTGGGAAAGTATTTATAAAACGCACAGCACGAATCCGATATATTATGTAAATTAGTTTTCAATGCTGTTGTTGCTTTTCCACCCTCATACACATACATACATATTTACTAAGTATCTATTGTTATTTTTTCGCAAGTCAATAATACAAGCACATATTCTCAAATGTATACATGTGCGTACTTGACGCACAGGTGCTATTCATTGTGATATTTGATGTTTTTGAATTTGCTTATGTTTTTAAGCTTCATTGCCGTACACACAATTGTAAAAAAAAATTTGCATGCTTGAAGGCAATTTACATAATCTCTCCAGAAAGCGTCACAATGTCAAAATTATTGATTAAGCGAAATACTGTTAAAAAATGTGGTAGACAAGCCATTCAAAGAACAGATTCTCATAGCACACTTAGTGCTGAATATTTTGCTGTCAAAACCGATCATGCTATGTAAGTAGTTAATTTGGGTCATAAGATCGTATTAGTTCTCAAATTTAAGCTAAATTTGTCTAAGCTTTTTTGCCATCAATTTTAGGCATTTTAGAGAAGAGTCCTTGGATTAACCATTTATTACATTCAATAAAAAAAATTTTTATATATACTTAAGACCTGGGCCAAGCAAAGTCATAAACCGAAGCTGCCTAGAGTAGCATCATCACATAGAATTTAAGCAAAGCTGCAGAGACGAGTTTTGGCCAAATGTTAGTATGATTATTAAGTTAAAAGTTGAAACGAGCTGATCCAGTTTAAAGCAACAGGGATCGAAAAATTGTGACCCTTCGCCACCAATAAAGTTATTGGTTATAATTAGTTAATTAGTAGTAGTCGCTATATATTTCATAAATCATTTTCTTAGCATATCAATTTCAACAGCAATTTCCACTTTTGACAACCACTTCAGCCAAAATTTATTAAGATGCAGATATATCTACGAAAAGAGTTTATGCAACGAGAATTCTACCGGCATAAAATGCAGCGCTCAAAAAAAAAAAACATGGCATACTTTTAAGCTGTGTGTATCGAAAACAACAGAGAGAGAAAGAGTGTCACATCCAAGCATCAAATATCAGTAATAAAAACAGAGAGAAAAAAAAATGTTATAATGGGGAACTTAACATATCGCATGATATTTAAAACAACCACTTATAAATGAGAAACAAATTGGGAATATCTTGTCGTCAATGGCATTAATAACTTTTTTATGATAAAGATGAATATGGTATTTGCTATATGAACTGACGTATTTGTAGACATTTTTAGGAAGCATGATACAAATTTTGTTTTTATTTATTTGTTTCTTTAGCGCCTTGCTATGTATATTGTCATCGACCATTAATTGTAAACAATTACGTTGATTTTAGCAGCATCATCGTTTATAACTAAGCCGCATTTTGTGGTTTTCCTTAATTTTCCTTTTCACATAACGAATAAATGAAATGTCATTAACATTAACCGCAGCACCTGAAACCGTACCACATACACACATAACATAAAGCGCAGTATTGACGGTGCGATTTGTCTATGGAGCAGGAAAGTAAGTAGTTAATGAGCATTTTAATTATAAGCTGCTTAGCTTTGTAAAGGCTTAAATGAACTTCAGCTGTTGGTCAACATTTGTGGTTTTGTGTTTTGGTCATGTAGTGAGGGTGTTTTAAATTTTCGTAATTATTATGGATTATCTTAAAGTGATGGGGGGGATTCAATAGCTGCTCATAAAAACAATCCAAACCACTTTTGCTCTAATTCAATTATTTTCCGAGCAAATATGGTTACTGTTTTCGAAGTTCTCTAAGGGTCTATAAATAGGCTGACAATACTGTACAAAATATTAAAAACGAGTATTGGTTGAAATGTATAAAAGTGACAATAAAATAATATTGATATGGAATAACAAACTTACAAAAATCGATATGAATAGTAGTACCAAAATGTTAATTTTGCCTGTTATACCACATATATTTCTTAAAATTATTGCTGCTGTAGAAGTTATTCATTTTTTTGTCCTCACAATACTACATACATAAATTTCAAGCAGAATTACTAATGGCTACTTTTTATTTATTTTTTTTTTTCCAATTGAGTTCTATTTTGCAGATTTGTATTTATTTTTTAATGCATTTTTTGTGGTACTTGCAAAGTTTTTTCTTTTTGTTTTTTTTTTTTTGTAGCAAATAATGCCAAAAAAATGTTGCTAAATCACTCACGAAACACTTTCCAGTAGCTGGTCGATTGCTTTACCAACTGATTGACTCACTCACTTGCTGACAATCACAGCTAAGCTTTTGAAATTGGTTTTTGATTTATTTTTTCAACCGATGATGTTGCTGATGACTTTACAATTTGTGTTGTTGCTTTTTGTTAACTTTTTTTGAAATTAGATTTTTTATTTTGAGGGTGTTTGTAAAAAATATAAACAGTGTACATTGTACTTTTATGCCAAGAAGAACGCAACTGAGTAGCAAAACTTTATAAAAAATTAATCGATAAAAGTTGAATAGTAACGAAAAAGTCTCTCAGAAGCGAAAATGCCGATAAAAGTCAAGCGGGCGGTAAGTTAGCCTTTCACTTTTGAGATTTTTGAAAAAAAAAATCTTCTTTGTACTCATTTAGTACTGCTCTCTCTATACAGTTTACAGAATTTTTAAAATTTATATTGATTACACACAATTTAGAAAGAAAAGTGTTGTCATACTTTTTTTTGCTTCTGTGTAATAATTATGTACAACAGGTCGTATGAGTGACATTTATAAATTTCTATACATATATGTATGTACATACTTATTATGAAAACGTGCTTGATGGTTGTCGATTCCGTCATAGAATTTTTCTGGCAGCAGTATTTGCTACTCGATAAGGCCATTTAAATAAAATTCACCCTTTTTTATTTTATTTAAGTAAAATTTTTAACTTCGTCAAATCCTTTATCATCCTGCATTACATCTTTCTTTACAGTATTTACCTTTTACATGATTTCTCGTTGGGTTTTTCAATGACCATTGACGTCAAAAATAAGTTCAATAGAAAATGATTGCCACATTGAAATCAGCACAATTTGCGAGATCTCTACATGCTGTTAACAAAACTATAACACAAAATTGACAGAAATGATTTGACAGCAATTAAATGAATCAACAAAATTTAGTTTAATAAGTATTTTCACCAACAGCTATAGAATTTCTTAAGTTTTATAAAGGACACTAGTCTACACTGGTAGTACTGGAGATAAAGTAATTTGCTATGTTAAGATTATTGAACTTATATTTTAAGAAATTTGTGAACTTAAAAATGTAATGCATTACTTTAATTCCAAAAGCAGCAAAATTCGAGTCCACAAATACTACAAAAAGGATTATGGAACTCACACACTTATTATTTAGTGTTTATCACATGACAATGCAATGTGTCACACAGTACTTATTGCCAGACAAAAGCACTAATGCTCAAGCAAATAAAATACCAAATTAACCACAGCACAGGCAAAGAAAAAAAAAATCTTTACCAAATAAAAACTTATGCAAAAATGTAACTAAGTAAGAGTTGACAAACTAAATTATGCACAATAGTATATGTAAATGTGCTTAAATGTATGCGTGTGACATAAGAACTGCCATAACATAAACACAAATATAAACAACAGCAAATGTACTAAAAACATAAAGGAGTATGGGTTTTAACCCATTAGGAAATTAAAGTCATTTTTTCAGCATCTAATCACTTAACAAGTTTCTTGTTTCTGCAGCAAACTGTTCAAATTTTTTAAGATTTACACCATATCAGGCACTCAATGGAAATTGAATTTACAATTGCATTGCAGTCAACATGTCGTATGAGTAACATTTAATTAAATCTCATAGAGGTACACTTTTTTTTTTGTATTGGCAATTTAGGTCACTTTTAGCTTGTTTTCCAACTGGTTAGATACATAAAATACTCATGCATAAGCAAAGTTAATACGGCTAATGTCGACACGAAAACTAAAATAAACATGAAATCAACATAAAGACAAAACAAAGAGAAAAAAACTTGGAAAAACCAACGAGGAATTAGGAGAAAAATAGCAAGGCAAACACAACGCATAACACTAAAACAGGAACAAAAAGTGTCATACACACACACACACACACAAGCAGTGGCAAAGAGAAAAAGGTTGAAGTTTTGCAATTAAAGTCATTTTCTGGTGGCGTTTATTGCTAATGCATGAGTGTGCAGATGTGGCTGTATGAATATGTGCGCGTTGATATAGTGTGTGTGAAAATGTATTGTGATATGTGTGGTTTTTCTTTTGCTTATTTGTATGTATCAAAAAAAAAAAAGGAGCTTGCAAATAAACCAAAGTTATGCAATGACCACAAAAAAAAAGAAAAAACCGAAAAAGGATAACACAAAAGTATTACTGGTTAATGTTAAATTATTGTGCAAGTGTATACGTATGTGTGTTTGCGAGGATATGTGCGTATGCTAATTTTATAAGTAAAAATTTATTTATGCCTCATACATGTAAAATAACAAAAATCATAAAAATAAAACGATGTTAGAAAAAAATCATATCTTTTAATACGAAGGACCTCAACTGACATAAAAGGCAGAGGACACATTTATATACAAGACTAAAAACATATAAGTAATACTTTGCGGTCATAGAAACCAATTAAATTTATATTTACATATAAGCATGAATGTCAATTATACAGGGTGTCCCATTTTAACTTACACAGCTGAATAAGTCAAAAAATTGCAAGTCATTCAAAAAATGTTTCAAATAAAAATTGGTGGGTATCAAAGGGCTGATCCAGCCATGACCTTAACCATGACCTTGACCTACATTTTCAAATTTATTTGAAGGTCAACTTTAGTTTTTCAAATGGAAACCCCTATTTTGACCTCGGATTCTGGAAGAGCACAAAATTCTACGTTGTGATAGGTATTCATGTAGTAGGTCAAAGTGACCCCTGAAGGTCATTTCAAGGTCGAATTCCCGCTTGGTGCAGAAAAGCTGCAGCCAGTTAAGGCAAGATTGTGCAGCGGTTCAGCCAATGATTACTAGCTTTTATGCACCAAGCGGGAATTCAATCTTGAAATGACCTTCAGGGGACACTTTGACTTTAACTTGACTTTTGACTTATTCAGCTGTGTAAGTTAAAATGGGACACCCTGTGTAGCTTCTTTATATATTGAGACCATACCCGGATTTCAGGAATATTACTAAAAGTATAAATAAAGATAAGCTCTTCATCGATACCAAGTACTGCATATTCAGCAGCAACGGCAAGCCCTAGGGCTGCAGGCTTTGGGGGCGGCAGGTTTTGGGAGGTGGCCAGTTTCATTAGGGAAATGGTGAATTTTTATTATTAATTAATCAAGTGCAAAAAAATAAAAGAAAAAACAAAAAGTTCATCAACTGTTACTACATACATGTGGCGGTAATAATGTGGTTGCAGTAAGGGCGGCGGAAAATGTAATGCGGCCCTTTGTAGGCTTAGCATGAAGCAATATTAATCGTGGGGCAATACCAGTCCTCCCCTTTCCAGACGAAATTATGTTTCCAATTTGGAAGCCATTCACACTGGTAGACTAAGCTATCTGTGCCGCAATTTGTAGACCCCTGAACATTAAATGTATTTTTGTGTCAGTCAGTCGCTTACATGATTTGCTCTGTTTTCTTCGTACTATAACTTGGTCGATAATTGATCCGGTAAGTGTCTTTTAAAGTGAAATTTCATGTTGAACACGAATATTTATCGTTTAAAAGCATCAAACAAAAATTTATGAAAAAAATATAGAGTCCTTGCGACGATGCATAGAAGAGTGTTGACGAAAAGACATTGCCGACAGAAGCATTGAATGCGTTCAAAGGCAGAATGAAAGTGTCGATCGCTTCCAAAAGATTTAAATTGAATATCGAGATACTGCGTTCTTCAGCAAAACGGCAAAATGTTGCATTAAATAAATCAGGAAATCAGATTGATATCATCGTTATTTAATTTATTTATTTTTGGTTTCAATAGGTTCGGGTACGTTTTTACAAAATTTTAACAAAGAAGAAGAGGCTGCATTTCCTGCTGTTATCTGAAATATTGTACGGACTGACAACTTGAAATATTGGCAGTCTTGCATACGGTTTCGCAAAAAAACTCAACATCGACGCGCCAGAAAAGTGTAATGAAAATGAGATGGCTAGTAAAGATTAGTTTCAATCGTTCATTAAACGCCATCAAAATTTGATACAGCTTCGAACCAAAGGATTGTCCAAAAAAGTGTTGGACGCAGCCAAGAAATGTGGTGTTGGACGTGGTCGCGGTCGGACTCATGGACTTGACTTTTTTGCGAATGACACTTCAAATACTGCTTGCCATTCAGAACTCTGATCGTGGTCGTGCACGTCCAAAATAAATACATTCGTATCAGATAGTAGCTTCAAAGGACAAATGTACTACATGGTTCAAAAAGTCCCGGGAATTTTGGTGGGATGGCACCACCACTCTCAAATCGATATAATTTTTTGGAAGTGGCAACTTTTTAAGGAGAAGAGTGTTTTCATAATTTTTCCCGGGACTTTTCGAAACATGTAGTGTGTTGATACTTTTTGATCTTTATAAAGAATAAGTTCTTAATTTTAAAGCAACGAATTTACCTCTTTTTAAATTTTTCTACTCAAAATAAAAACTTCAATCGATTTCAACAATCAATATGTATGCCTTTTATCAGATTTTATCCATGACAATATTATTCCCAAATTATCGATTAGTATTGCCGCTTGGCTTGGTAAAAAAATCATAACACAGCGATATAAACACTTTAAATACGGTTTTTTTATGCCAAATTGCTTTGTGGATTAGTATTGCCTCATGTTCCCCCTATCTATGTATTTAGTTGAAGTACAGAATGAATTTATGATTCTAATGCAGCCTAGGTTTTGACAGCTACATAGTAGGTATCCCCTTTTTCCTTTAATAAATAAATAATTTTTAACGGAACTTTGCAAAAAACTTTTTACTTTTTTGTTTACTTGAAATGAGTTTTAACTCAGAATCAATATATAAATAAAAAGACATTTTGTCAGTTTTTATTTTTTATGTTTTTGGCTTTTTTCTTAATATTTCAGTGTGCAATTGTAAAATAAAAATCAATTAATCAAATCAACAACTTTTCAATGCCAAAAAATATCGGACCAAAACACATTAGCGGCAAGGAATGTCGCAATATGCTGTATATACGCGGAAATGTGAGTTTCAAATATGAACAAACCAAGAAGGTGTTTTCAATTTGAATTGAATGTTTCATTTTTCTTAAATGCAGCCGCCAAGGCCGGTGCCAGCGTTTACATATCAAGCCTTGCAGAAGAATACAATTGTATTGCCTCCTAAGAAGTAAGTTAACAAAAATACTTATAAGATGAAAGTAAGGAAGCTATTTGGTGCACTCAATTATGCAGTGTTATGCGTTATTTCAATCAAAGCAATATGTAATGCGATCTGGGAAAATGAACTTTGAATTATGATGTTAGATTTCCAATCAGAGCGTATTCATTCGGTTGAAATTTAAAACTCACATTCAAGGATATGCTGGTGCTGATTTGAAACGATAGGTTTCATATTTCTAGAAAATTAAAAGCTCGATTTATATTATTAAACTCCGACCCTTAAAAGTTTTTTATATATTAGTTATGACGTGTTCTATTGCTTATATTGTCCTTACAGCTACATGTCAATTTTCACTCCAAGAGAAGGTCCTTTTTCCCAGTTCGCAACACATATGGCTTTGATTGAAATAACATATGTCTTTATAGTAATTTTAATCAGTTATTTAAATGAAATATGGTAAATAAGGCTATTCTCAATGGAAACAAATTTGAGATAAAAAAAAGTTGAAAGAACCTTACTACAAACTCTTGGTTGAAAGAAAAAAAAATAAAAAAAAAAAAAATCTTAAATAATTGAGCCACTATGTTGAGATTGTACAACCGTAATTATGTTATAGTTTGTTGTACACTAACAATGCAGTGACCACTTTTATAAAACGACAAGACACAGACGCAGGCGATGCACCACATCCTGTGCACAGTTGAGTTGCAATTACGCTGCACTAATTGAAAATCCCTTTCCTCAAGTGTCTTCAAAGAAAACATTTTTCTTCTTTGTTTTATAAATTTATTGTTTTTCCTGACCTCTTCTGAACATACATTCATATATTGAAATACATCACATAAGCCACGTGAAGTTTATTCCAATTAATATCAATCCACCAATAACAAGCGTCCAACTGTAGTTCAGTTAAATCTAAACCGTTGTTGCCTTAACTCAACGAAAAATAAATCTTATCTTATCTCATCTAAGCTTTGTCAGCTGAATTGAATATTATTTATTTGATCGTTTATTTCAAATAAAATCTGAGAGGGTATTTTCCTCTTCATTTAGCTTGACATCAAGTGATCCACGAGGAGTCTACATGGAGCCGCTAAACATTTTATTTAAGATTCCCATCTGTTACTGCACGTAGATGACATAGAAAATATACAGGAGCTTCAAGGAGGTTGTTGATACTTCTCCACTTCTGTCTAACTTGAAATCCTTTAAAGTTGTGTGTTCTTAGAATAACTTAGGTATATTTTAATACCGATAAATGCCCAATGAATCAGAAATCACTGAAAAAAAATTTCACAGCTTTTGGAAAATTCGTCGAAATTTGGCCGAATTGAAAATTTACAATATGTCAAATTTTCCAAAATGTGTGAAGTTTGGCAAAATATGCCCAATTCAGAGTTGATTCATTGAATTTATTTATTCAAATTTAGTACACTACACCCATATACAAATGTATGTATGATTTATAATTCATCATATTTAGATATGTGCAGCAAGATTATTCTTAAACTGCATATCCCTTACCATTTGTAAACTTCAATATATTTGTTGCTTTAATGTAGATTTTCTTATTTTATCATTTCTTCAATACGCTCTTTCACAGGATTCATTTATTTAAGAAGCGTCCTGTGAAGGAGACCTTTTTTCAAATATACTTTAAGCGCGGCGATATACCCGTTGTTAGTTCTGGACGTGTTGTCAAGTCTAAAAAAGGCAGCAAGGAGTTTCCACTGAAATGGTACTGTGATCCCAAGCAACTCGATTATTGTTACTATTTGCCAATTTTCGTCGATGGGTAAGTCACGTGATGCACACAGCACTGGCAGCTTGCAGAGTACTCTCGCTCAGCGTGTGCATATTTGAAGTAGAAGGGTGGTACTTAAAGCAATTTTTTTTTAATTTTAAGGCTAAACAGAAACTTGGCAAAGTATCAAAAAAAAATTTTTCAAAATTTGAGCTGTATAGGATGGATTTTGTTTCGAAAAATTAAAGTTTTATGTTGAACCCTAAAAAAATTCATTCACATTATTTTAAATTTAGTTGAGTTATATGAATTCAAACTAAAACTTAATTTTATATAAAATCCACTTCAAAATTGGGGGGGGGCACATATTAACAGTGGAATTATCAAGCTCATATTTTGCAGGAAATTTTTTTAATTTGTTCCAAAGTTTTTAGAGGTGCAATCGTTGCAATAAAAAAAAACATTTTTAATTACCACCTTAATGTGTGCCATGTTCAATTAATTTTCTTTCCGTCATTCTTTCTTCAAAGTTTATCAACTACCGATGTCGAGTTGCGTCTCCTTGCACAGAATGCTGCCATGGATTTAATTTTAAAAGCACCACAGAAAATCCTGCCAGTGTTGCCAAAATTGATTTTACCTCTTAAACGTGCGTTTAACACTCGTGACAAGAAGATTATTATAGCTGCATTGAAAGTGCTACAATTGATGGTTATGGTTGGTGAGTAGCATTATGTCAAGTCACTTAGTAAGTAATCGATTTTTCGATTTATTTTTGAACGCAAGTCGAGGGATTTATTTTCAAAAACGAAAGGTTTCTGATTTTTAAATTTTTTTGTGGAACTTAACTAGTTGATGATTAACCAAAAATTATTTCGGTATTAGTCGAATCATTGTTGTGCTACTATTCTTCACAAGAACAACCATATTTCGACTAATGCCGAAAATGTATAAAAATAACATTTTAGAGGACATATGGCAATGAAATTTTATTCAAATTTACAATAATTTCTCTCTCTCTCATTACTAGGACCCTGTGTTGGTCAGGCTCTAGTACCCTACTATCGGCAACTGTTAGCAGTTTGCAATCTATATAAAAATCTTAATGTAAATCTTGGTTCCGGTATTGATCCCGATCGTGATCGTCGCATTGGCGACGTCATCGAAGATACACTTAAGCTGCTTGAAAACTGCGGAGGACCAAATGCATTCATTAATATTAAGTACATGATACCTACTTATGAAAGCAATATATATCCAAAATGTGAAGCTGCAGGAGATCATGCAGCCTAGAGGAAGAACCCCAAAAACGCAACAAAAATGAACAAATTATGAATATATCGTAGTAAAATGAAATAAGTTCAAAACTTATTATTTACACAATTTAATACTAAAGTTTTACAAAGAATGCCACTTTTTATTTTTTGTTAATGTATTTTAAATGCTTTTTTTGAAACTCGGTATAAAATTTTCAGCAATTTTTTTGTTTGGCTTTACGGGTTTACGTTTATGGAATAACTAGTCCCTATAGATTTTTTATTTTCTTTTACAATACTTTTCTATATATTGAACACATTTTTATAGTATGCACTTTTACAAAATTTTGGTTTTATTAAATTCTAAATTTCTGTTATTATAATGAATACAACTAAAAATCAGTATGACATAAAATTCTAAAATGCAACACAAAAAAAATTTAGTTTACTATTACAAAAAAAAAAAGGAAATATATGGAATGCTATTTTGTGATCGGAATAGATCTTGTATATCGAAGGTGACATATATAATAAAAATATTTTTAATTAATTAGTAGCAGCCAGAATGAACAAGTTTTTAATATTGAAAGCAAGCACCATTTCAACAAATACCACACTGCAAATATCCAAATCAAATATTCAATCAAGTTTGCTTTATGCTTTTGAATCATGGTCCGATAAGATCTCGAGATCACTAACTTCATTTAGTTTTCACACCTCTATTGGATAGTCTAAACGCTAGAGATATTTCAAAGAAACTTATCGATCAGCGATTTGTTGGAACCAACTTGGAGATGCAGAGAAAGACCCAGATCTTAGTGGCGACGATTGGTAGAACCAACAGATCAAAAACTTGAACCTATATGGCACAGCATGGAATATGAGTTATAGAAATTTTAATCAAGCCGTACGCTAATAATGGAGCTGTAAAATATTAGTAATAGTATCAGTGAATGTTTTCGGTTGCTTATCCGACTATCTACTCTTTTTACTTGATCTATTATTTTTCCATCAAATATTTTTAAATATTTTTTAACATTTTAATATTAAATATATTTAAAATTTTTAAGATTATATACATACATATATGACAAATAGTCCGTCTACCCAAATTAAAGAAAATACGGATATTATAAAAATTTAAGAATTCAGATCCTAAGCAATAATTTTATTAATTTTAAAAATCTTAAAATTGTTTTTCAATTTATTAGTTTCTATAAATAAATTACAAATTTTTAAAATTATAAATATGTAGAATAGACATTTTCTGTGAAATTTCAAAACTTGAATAAAATATGAAATACCAATAGAGGTTCAACTAATTGTCTTTTCTTTACCTAAATATCAGCAAATGAAGTTCAAATATTTTTAAAACATTCTTATTTTAGCAAAAAAATTACCGGGTGGGCGTCAGCATTTTCTTAACAATTGTAGTTTTTCAGTACTGATTACAAGTTCATTCAGAGAATTTTCAGTTTTTTTCTTTTTTTTTTGTAGAAATTGTTTATATTGAGAACGTCATATACTATATATGACATGTTAAAACATGCGCAAACTCCAGGAGAAAAATATTTTGTACCGATTTGGCTGAAATTTTGCATTGTTGTAGTATCAATGTCCAGCAATAAAACTATTTATGGATTTTACCCTAGTATTATTTGTTGTTGATATAAGGGAGTATGTAGTTCACGATTTTGGTACTTTTCAAGAAAGTGTTTTTTTCGAAAATTCATAGCCTACGTCAAACTTTACCAATTAATAATTGTTATACCAACACTTATAGGTTTTTATGTGTACTTTTCGAGAAAAAAAAACTACTTTTACAAAAAAAAAATGTTCGCAAAAATTTTGCGAATTGAAAAATATTTTTGCACTTTTTTTTTTGAAAAAACTACATTTTAATATTTTTTGTTTTTTCTTAAAAAAAACTCTGATTTATTCTGCGCTTAATACTGCAAATTTTATTATTTATTTATTTTTTTTTTTTAATTATAACTCTTAGATAGTATCGGCATTTTATTCGTTTGGATCGTGGGTACATATTGCGCTGATATTTTTCTCGGTTCTAGTCCATAGTTTTGAATCATATCCGAGGTTTAATTACAAATCTGCATTCACACATATGCATCTGTTTTTTTTTATACCATACATACCATACATATGGCAGGCACGTATTCCTAGGTAGTTGTGCGATAGACACTATACTTATTAAGGACATCTTCAAGTCTTTGGTAAACTCTGAATTTTTGGAGTGCTCGTACACTCTAGAAGCATACTCTCTTTCGTTGGTAGTGAGTGTTTTTATTCATCGTGATCTAAACGATATTGGAGTTTTAGGATATTCAGATATTTCGCTCATAACAAGTGTGGCATCAACATCGTGTCTAAAGTAAAAAGTTGAAATTATAAATTGAAGATTCTGTACAGTTTTATGTTAATTATTGAATCATTGTGCAAAATCAATAAACCTATCACATTGACAACAATTTCGAAGACTTCTTTTAAACAGTTTAAATACAGACGGTAAATTTGTCAATATTTTATTCTACCTTAACCTTGACCTTTTACCTACCTATACAACTCAATTCAATTCAATTCAGCGAGATTCAACGTAACGACAAGTGCTTGAAAATGTAAATGAAAAATGAATTTGCAATGAAGCCAAAGCAACGTTGTGAGCGTGATGTGGAACTTTCGCTTCATTGGGTTGCTTTAATGACTGCTGCTCGTCCCTGTTCTGGGTGCATGCAAGGTTTGTATATGTCCGTGTATTTATGTATATCCTTGCAACATATATTTTATCGCTTGTGTTTACCGTTTAGTTATAGTTTGCGTGTAAATTGTACAGCATTTTAAATTATTCACCTGATTAAGTAACCTTGATACTAAAAGGCAAATTAGTTTAAATCAGTGACCCAAAATAACTATTATGTATTTACTTTTTGTGATTGAAAAAATTGCCCAATTATAAGGAAAATTTTTGAAAATTGCTAATTATTATTGGTAAGAGATATTATATTAACAACAGCAATTTTTACGCCACTCAAATAAGAGACTTCTTGATTCAATACCACCCAAAGATTACTCTTATATGGATCCCAGGGCACTCTCGTATCAGATGCAACGACTTTGCAGATCAAACGGCAAAATTCGCAGCCAACGCTTCATTAGTTATGTCTGAATGTCAATTTTTCAAACATAAATAAGATTTTAAAAACATTTTTTGTAAAAGCGTATTAATATCTTCTGGGTGAAGTGATTAATCGAAATTTTTGAAGGTTTAAAAAAAAACTGTTTATAAAACTATATCACTTCAACCCGTTATAAAAGTCGTTTAAAGTACTTGTTCTACAATCTACCTCGTTCCATTGCTTGACAGCAGACTTCAGTTGATGATTTCCACAGCGAGTGCTCAATCGATTTCTACTTTCATCGTTTGATTTGAATGGAAATCGGATCTTGATTAAAGATTTTGAGCTTCATTGCCATTGACAAAATCGAAAACCTATGTAATATAGTCATAAAATTCTTAATCTTTCTAATATATTTACAAGTAATAAAACTGCTGGCATAGAAAAAAACATAATCTATATTTTAAATAAAACCTTAAATATGTTATTATAATTAAATGCATAAATATGTAACTAAAGTTCGTTAAAACTAAATATGAGCACAAAACACAATACAACTAGTGTACACATTTTATTAGGGACGATATAGGCTGTCTTTCATGGCAGTAATTTCAAGTTTAAGTTTATGCGTTTGAAGCATCACATGCCGTTTTTGTATCTCAATAAATTCTGTACTACGTTCCATGAATACCGCTTTCTTATCAAAATAATTTGTTTCTGCCCGCAGTCGCTCCTCTCGCAAATATAACATTTTTTCACCATTTCGCGCATTTGCTGTTGTATTCAAAGGATTTGTGCTAATAAAATTATCAGAACGTAAACAGTCAATATCAGTTTCTTCTTCATCATCATCAAGAAAATATGAATTATTAGAACAATCAACATGTGGTATGCTCGTACTCCCACGTGTTTTACGTTTAGTTGATGCAGTTGTTGTGCTTTTGGGTGATGTTTGCAGATAATCATTGAGTATCTGAAAATAGCGAATATTATTTGCAATATACATACATACTTATGAACGTATAGTGTGTAGAATGTTATAAAGCTAACTTACATCATCACTTTTTTCATAGATCGAATCTATTGTTTGTTGCATGTCTTCATCTTCATTGCCACTAAAATTTGATTCACCAGATGGTGTTGGCTCTAACTTAACGTGCGTTGCATCCGATAGCTCTAATAATTCCTCATGAAGATTCTTGATTTTGTTACTTCTCTGTAGAAAAAAATATATAGGTTTAATATCTCGATACATGCCCAAAAAATATTTTTAATTCATTCAGATTAAACCAGTTCACTTATGCTATTCACGTCAGATTTTTTTGACCGAATTTTTATATTTTTTTTATGAAAAATAATCCTTAAATCCAAATGAAAAATAAGAAATTAAATAAAGCAAAGACAAAGAAATAAAAAAAGGTGCCTTCGCTCAGATTCGTAATATCTGGCAGCTCAAATTTTTGAGTCAAACGTGAAACCAATTCTTTTGTACGGCTGTGAAACCTCGGTAAATAACAGCACTCTGCGACACAATTAACATGTATTCACCAACAATAGTCTTCACCGAATTCCGAAAATTGTTGGCCTAGAACCATTTCCAATGTCGAATTGCTCATATGATGCCGTCAAAAGAAAATGTCCATTAAAATCAAACTACGAAAGTGGAATTGGATTGGGCACACCACGTAGTGAAAATCACCAATTGAAGTCTGCCGACAAGCATTGGAGTGGAATCCTCAAGCGGCCGTCCTAGATCATTGGTGAAACGTTCTATAAAGCAGGAAATTCGTGAATCGGGAAATGTTGGAAAAGTTTTGTGGAGGCCCTATGATCCGTGAGGAGATAAAGGTCACAAGAAGATTTTAATTGTTTATTTAGAAGTTAATATTAAATCGCTCCAAAAATTTTTGAAAAACTTGATTTCACAAATTCGTTTCTCGTAATCGAACTTGTGATTCAGCATTCGCGGTTAAAATTTGAAAACATAGAAACTTTTTGATTATAAAGAAATTGTTCGAAAATTTTAAATTATGCTCAACGGGACATTTTTTTTTTGAGAAAGTTTTAAAAATGAGAAAATTGAAAATACTAAAATTTGAAGTTTGGCCAATTTTTAAGTTTGAATCAAAATATCATTTACCCTATAGAAGATTAACAAGGGTGCAAAAATTGAAAGCCCCACACAGTATTTTTCAACCACGCTACGTGCTGACTGGTCCTTCCAAAATGTTTCTCCTACAATTACTTTGTACAGCGATTTTGTTTCTGCTTGTATTGACCCCCCATTAAAAATCTACAAAGTTTTTGTGTAGTGCTAGGCCGAACGAATTTTTGTGAAATTTGGTTGCATTACTTTCAATAAATATATCAGTTAATGTTCATTTAAAACGTTAAGTTTTTTTGTTGATGGGAGTTGCTAAACCCACTTGTATTCTACTGATTTATATTTACAAAGATAAAAAGTATTTTAAAAATTATTTTTCATAAAATTTGAGAAATTGTAGCACAATGCTGGTTGAACTTATACCAAAATGATTAATAGTAACTGGCAGGGTAACCAAGTGATGTTACTCTAAGCCGGGCCCTGATAAAAATTCAAAAATCTCTGAAATAGCTGGGAATTTGAGGATATTTTTATGAAATGAACTTGATTTTTTTAAAAAAATTACAGGCTAAGCAATAATGCAAATAGTACATGGAAATGTAATGGAAGTTGTTATAACACAGTGGATTTTATGTGAGATGATATGCTTACTGCATGAAGCATTTTGTCTTTTTGTCCGAAGTATTGGTGTTTCACCCATCGTCATGCACTAAGTTTGATTAAGTTTTTAAATTAAATAATTGAACCTTTCATAGTCAGTTGAAGTTCAATATACGCCAAAATTTTCTGTTGTTTTTAATATATTTAAAATTGTAAATTTTGTGACGTGTCACAAAGACACGTTTCTTTCAAAGAAATATATTGTGTTACGTTCCCTTCCAATACTTTTTTTAGCAATGAAACTCACTTTAGCCTTCTCTCGTGTAGTGATCATCAGTTTGGCAACATCTTCTTTCGGTACTTTCAGCCGTTCTAGAAACTTCACCGGTCCTTGCCTTAAAACGTCAGCATGTTTAAGTTCTGCATGATGCCGTAAATTGGATATGGAGGAGCCGAATCTATAATTGTTGTGGCAAATGCGACATTTGGCTAAAGCAGTGTCCAAACGTTGAAAATAAACCCAAACACTGCTCTTGCAGCGTGGCTGTAACATTTGTTGTGCCACAACTGGATGAAGATTCTTTATTGATGTCGCATTATCTGAGCCGATATCATTGGTCAACGCGTTTTTTGCAATGATTGATGAGATGCGTTCCAATTTTGCATGTTCCGCCAGCGAATCATCTGAGTCCATCTTGGTAGCGAAATATATTAATAATATTTATATGTTACGAAATTACACAGACATCAAACGTTGTTTATTTTCGGCATCCGAAAAGGCGCCATCAGTGTATTAATTAATAATTTTTAATGATATTAATATATTCACGTAATTGCACAGATATTAAAATTTGTTTACTTTCAGCATCCAAAAAGACGCCATCAATTGTGACAGCCGTTCTATCAATATCAGCTGATTCAAATCGCGACTGTGTTTATTTACTTACATTCGTACCCAAGTAGTTGGCAACGGTGTGATGAAAAAGAAAAAAGTGGTGCCATTTACTGCTGCACTATTATGCTGTCTACACGCAGTGTCAGCTAATAACGCTGATTCCACAAAACATAATTTCAACTTATGCGCTGAACAGAATTTCGACGGAGTTGGGAAAGCGGCAACGATTACTCGCTGTCAAAAATTATAACACACTTGATTGTATCAAATTGAATAGAATTTCGGCGTACGACTTGTAACCTACCGACGGGTTCCCGTCTATTTAGATTTAATTCTAATTTTTTTGACAGCAAGTAATCGTTGCCGCTTTCTCGACCCCGTCCCCGTCCCAATTCAGTTCAACACATTTTTTCTTCACAAGAAAATTTTTTTTGTATTGAAATATTTTGATTGTGACAAAGTGAAGTGATTTGCGTTAAATCAAATCAATTCGCCCAAAAACATAGCGCAACAATTTTTTGAATCGCGATAAATCAAATTCGCGTAAAGAAAGTTCACGTAGAAACAGAATTAGGTGTATATCAAATTAAAGTACTCAACGAGGAGAATGACAGGTCAGAATAAATTAATTCTTCAAAGAGCATGTGTCTAGTACAGGCTTTTGCAATGATATTTTGTCTCAGACAAAAGATCCGTCATAGATTATCACATGAAAAACTAAAATGTTGCAAAAAGTTTGCTTTTATTAATTTACCATAACCTTAACAAGCAGTTCGACATAAAATTTCATACAAAATCTGCCTTCCGGTTAAATACATTGTGAAAACCTCCTTAATGTGTCAACACCACATTAGTTACTTTATGTTACATTTGTACGAAAGGGCGTAATGTTTGTAAAATATTCTGATATCACATGAACCACATTTTCATGTACTTCAAATTCTGTTAAGTTGGCAACGCAATGTCACCAGCATAACGGTTTACGTTAGAGCTCTCAGCTGTTGTTCTCACTCACGCACATATGGAAAAAAAGCTCCTTGAAAAGGAGGAAATTCCTACGTGGAACGTCCGGCTTTATTTTTAATATTGTTTTTAACAAAATTCCGCTGTTATTACAAAAGATTATTTCAATTTAGCAAAATATTTGCATATCTAAAATATATAATTGAGTTTAAGATCTTAACTGTTTAATTAATTTAATGTGTATTACGGTAATTGTAATAAAAAATTTTTAATCTAACTTTAATGTGCTGAAAAATATGAAAATGTTTTAAAAATCGGATTGAGCAGTAAGTTATTTGCAATAATCTCTGCGGATAGACTAACAAAAAAAGTTAATAAATTTTACAAAACGCTATAAGTAATTACTGAGAACAAAGAACTTGATTGAATCAAGTTGATTCCAATCAGAAATTCAATGGCGGTGTAAAAATTTTTTTTGTCGGCGCAAGACAATATTGGCGGCGCCACCAAATAGCGCGTTTTTGTTAACCGCCAAATAAAATTCTTGGTGTTTTCCATATATTGAGATGGCTCACGAGTGTCTTACATTAAAAAAGTCTTAATTCAAAGCAATCTTGATAACAATAAATATAAAGTGTTTAAATAATGGAAAAAAACATTTGCAATTAATCATATAAACAATAAGGATATCATCTGGCTAAATGTGTTTATTTTCCGTAAGCCAAGTTTTTTCATAGAAAATATTTTATTAAATAATGAATGGAGGTCTTCAAACAACAAAACATCCTAAGATAAATTCAGTAAAATTCAGAAATAAGTAATTTTTTAGGTTGTTTTTCTTCATAGATATGTGTTTTCGATACATACCAATAATTCAGGAACACCTTTCCTTCAACCCAAACCTTTCAGACTTGAAATAAAAAAGTCGTAGATGGTTAACATACCGTTATCTCGAAACGATATCGTGTGGCCGAACATCTGCAGGCAGATTCGAGCTCAACGGCCCCAAATTACCCCAAGTTGATATCGATGTCGATGGTCATACAGAACTTAAGCCACATTTTTACACACAGTGTACATATTTATTAAAAAAATAAAATCAGAACTTAACGAACTTTTAACCATAGTTTCTTCGGTTCATTTATGATTTAAATTATTATTAATTTTAAATAAATTGGAAATGTGAAATATATACTCAAGTCAAACGAATAATTGACTAAAACAAAATTACCCTGCCGGAACTACTTAATTGTTTCCTAAAATGTAGTTTATTTTAATTTTTTTTCAATTATCTATTGTAATAACAGTGGAAAGAGGATTCTAACAAAAAATTCTTACCCGGACTTATTTTGTTTAAATTAAGGTAATACTTAGGTGGTTTGGAGCAGTTGTTCTTAAAATCACCATTGATTCTCTAAATTAAATAGTTAACGTTGTTTTTCGCCTCCCTCGCCCTTCTTTGTCACAACCTGTCACATGAGCCTGAACCCCATCCCTCTCTGTCGATTCACAATATTATATTTGCCAAATATGCTTATTTCGCGCAATAAATAAAACGAAGTATTTATAACTCAGAAACGGCTGGACCGATTTGTTGGATTCGTCTCCTCCCCGAATAGCAGAATAACTATTAAAATATCGGTTTGAAATCATTTTGATCAATTTCACGATCTTCTATATTAAGAGGCATAAAACTTATACAAAAATGCTTAATCGATTCTTATGAAATTTACACCATGTGGCTTTTGGCACAGCTAAGGCCATAAAAATTGTAATTAGGATATATACTTAGGGTGGCCAAAAAATATTTTTTGAAATCGAATTTACAAGAAAATATAATTGTTTTTTAAATGCTTCTTATGGTCTATAGAAGGTTTTTTGCAAAGTTTGGTTTACAAACATGGGCGATGATACGCCCTCAAATCAAATTTATCATATCTCAACGACTGAACGCAGATGAATGGGAGTTGGTACATATATAAAAAGTACGGGCAAAAGTAAGTTTCAAAGGAAAAATGGGCAGTACCACGCCTCCCTTATGAAAATAAATCAACTGTTTGATGCAGATGAATAAGACTTGGTACATATAAAAGACAAAGACTAACAAATTAAACTCATCGTCACGCCTACCAGTAAGGGCATAACAACGTCTGCCAGGCCTGCTATATGTATGTAAAAGAGTTAGAACAAAGCTTAGTTTCACTGGAAAAATGGGCTGTTGCTTATATTACATCACAAAACCTGAAATAAGGCTTATTAAAATACATAAAATTTTTCTAAAATTGATAAATTCTGTTGTTAAATGTTAATTTCTTGAAACTTACCTTCTTCTATAATTGATAATAGGCTGTAGTTTATTCTTTTGAATTGATGGATTGTGCGGTCTATGATTTGTAAACAAAGATAATTTAATAACTAACAGCTATTTACAAAAAAGAGTACCCAGTGTTCGAGTTTATTCATGGAAAACACAGATGCCAGTGTGCTTCATTTGGTGCGCGCAATTTTTCAAACTAGAAGCCGAAACCGGCGAAAGAAAACACAACGAGAAAAACCGCTACGTTAGAAAGACATCACCAACTTGTCCCGAAACTCCCACCTAAAGGCGTTTCGTAATATATTAACAAAATCTTCACTACATTCTTTTAAGCCTAATGATAAACGTTATAAAAAATATAACAAAACTATAAAGCTAAATCGTTTTACAATTGGGATAAGTATAAAAATTGCATTTGAATACAAACTGCAATAACCAAAATTGTGATAAAAATTTGTTAATGTTTAGGCTTCTCTTAAAGTTTTTCAAATTGAAACGAGTTTTAGGGATATAAGTGTGTTTGAATATTTTTTCTAAGTATGCTTTTTTTAAGGATGCTTAACACACAATTCAAATAATTTCAAGCAATATAATATAAAATTTAAAACTTTAATTTTAATTGTTTTCTTTTTCTCATTGCAGCTACTGTCAATTAATTCAAATTTAATAAACGTGAGAAAATTATAAAAATAAAAACAAACTCAACTGAAAGAGGGGAAATTGTTTAGCAACAACAAAAACAACAGCCATCTTTCCTGAAAATATTGACATACTAAAAATATTTTTTCATGCTGTATCCACTAACAACAACGGCCTAAATTGGCGCTGTCAATAAACTTTTTAAAATATTTGTCGTCTTCGTGTTCTCAACTTCTAAGTTTATCGTTTAAAAGTTTAGTCCAATTTTATTTAATCTTAACATTAATTGATCCAGTTCCCTCGTCGTTTAAACGGTTTTTAATTGAAAGAAAAACAATTACTTAAAAAAATATTTTTGATACTTTTATAACGTCGCGTATATTTTTTGATAAGAATTTATATTTGTGATTTTATACTAAAACCGGACCAAGCTTCAACAAATAATGGATACTAAAATACCTGCTGCAAGTGTCAGTGAAATCGTTGAAATTATTGCTCCTGCTGCTATCGCTTTTTGTAAGGCTCAAAAACGTATACCAGAGCGTGATTCAGATCTTGACGATGATGACGATTTAGCATCAATAAAAAGTGTTGAAAATAATCAAAGCAAACGTTTTTGCGCTACTTTTCCAATACTGGATGATCAGCGTACTGTAACTATGGCGGAAACCTGCTTCCAGTCACCATTGAACGTAGCATGTATGTTGCAACCAAAAAAACGTTTTCCAGGCGTAGATAATGTGCGCCTTAATGCAAACAACGCTATGATTGGACTCTCGCCGATCACTGAAATTTCATTAAATATGTCAGAGACTACACTAAACTCATCTACAGTTGAAGAAGACTTACAAGGAGCGTGTGGTGGTTGCAATGATAATAGTGATAAAGACTCTTCTTCTGCTACAGACGTTACACCCGTTAAGAGTTGGCTTAAGAAAAAACCCATTGGCGTGCGTAAAATAACTCAATTCTCGGAAATGCTAAGTCAAAAGGGTAAGTTGCAAAAAAATCACGGTACATATTTAATTTAAAAATGGAAAAAAATTGTTTGATCCAAACTTCTCATATATCATATATAACTTTATGTATGCAAGTATATATCATGACTAGCAATAACGTAAGTTGATAACTTTTATAGAACCTTCGAATTAAAGAGGTATGGCGCTAAACCGATGAACTGAGCTTTAGTGTATAATTTCATCACATCCTGTGTTAATTCACAAATAAGTCAAGTGTTTTTAAAACTGACAGGACCATAATGGGATTATTTGGTTATCTAGTTATTTCTATTATATATAATACTTTTTATATACCATAATTTTGTTGTCCAAAAATATAAATTGCAAATCAAAACCTGACACGCTCTTAGACGCTTGAAAAAATTACAATGGTAATAAAAATACTGCATAGTTTTAGGCATGACTTTTAGTGTAGTTTTAAATCTTTCACATAATTTGCTAAAAATTCGATAGGTGGCGGTGTAATGAAAAGTTCTGCAAAATTTGATTAAAAATAAATAATTGTACATATATTTAAAACGTAAAAACTAATTCAACAGTATCCCAGAAAGTACAAGGCGCGCGTGCCCACAGTTACCTTATAGTACATATGCCACAGCCAAACTGCATCCCTATTATTCTTATGAAACTTTTAGCTTCATTAGGAAAAACGCTAAGACTATTCATTGCCATCCATTTAAAATATGCTATTTTAAAATTTTTGATTACCTCTTCAAAAATTTTCTTCTATTTAAAGTAAATTCCTTTCAGAACAAATTATTGCCAAAATATCACACATGCTCCACATGTATTATAATACCTTTTGTGGCTGGCTGCTCGTGAGCCCGTGCTCAGCTCATTTCCTTTATATCACAAAGTTGGAAATTTAGTGCAGTAACAGTCAGATCGAAAGACACAGTGCCGCACACCATGCAGCCAAAAAAATTGCACAGTTGGACTTTGAACCTTTCGTGAAATAGTAAGCTACAGCTCTTAATATTACTTTGAAAACGGCATGCTTAGTTTCGTATTGGTGGCACCTTCTTCCGATTCCCTTTAGAGTTTTTTGAGTTCTGATTTATGTTCTTATACATTTTTCTGACTTGACATTATTGATTGGCACATGGATAAAAATAATAACACCTTGTTGCACAAAAACAATGCTATTGTCCTTGCTGTTTCAAAGCACGAAATCAATTTGACATATCGTGGTTTACAACTACTGCGGGGGGGAGCTACAGCAAATGCAGTGATTTGAAAAAAAAAATAGTGCAGCAAGGAAACGAGTGACAATTTTCCTCATCGTATTCTTCCTTGACGTAGTTCAAATTTTAAACGGAAATGCATTGGTGCAGCGAAGCAGTAACTTTAACGATATGTATTGCAAAGTGTGAAATATTTATTTGTTTCATTGACTTTTTCAAAAAATAAAAACTCACTTCCCGCTGTTTTTCTTTTTCTTCAAAATACTTTTACTGAATCTTTGCTCCTCGGATTCCTTTTTCAATTGAATTGTTTTTTTGTTGTATCAAATTTTCTGTGCAAAATTCATTTAGGTTTAATTTTTCTGTTGCAAATGCCTTTAAGGTTCTTTTCGTGGTTTTTTGATATGTTTGCGTTTTGAAGTGCGTCACGCGAGAAAAGTCAACATTTAGAAAGGCATGCTTGAATAGCTAGAAAATTTGGTTATTTAAAAAACAAAGTATTGATTTATTTGACTTTTAAAAATAAGCATGAATCTCAGAAGAAAATTTTTCCAAATGGTAGTTCACCTGAAATAAGAAAAACCATTTTGCTAAATAAATGGTTCAAAAGCAACAAGTGAAAAGTAATTTAAATAATTAAAAAAATTGGATCATCTTACTTAAATATAGAGTTAAACAACTAGTGGCAAAACTCCATCCATAATCATAAAAATATGTATACAAGAAATACAAAAAGTTCTATTCTTTTAACATGGTTCTTTATCATATTTTCGCTTATTGAATTCAAATTCTCAAAAGGATACTTGATAACTCTTCTAGAGTCATTTCCATTATAAGGTACCACTCCGCCAAGAAAAGAGGTACTCGATTAGCGAGTGCTTGTTTTACATAGAAAAAATTTTTTTGTTCGATTTGTGGTTTTTTCTTATTGTGTTCTTTTATGTTAACTTTCTTCAATGCACCGCAATTGGAATGGTAACGTAAAACTTTTCGATTCTTATTTTGTTTTCCGATGCAACGAACCTTGATTCCGTACTAAAAATTTTTTCTTTTTCACTTTAATTTTATTATTATTTTTTCTTGTACTTTTTTTAAGTCTTCAAAAAAGTGCACCGATAGTGTCCCCCTTAACAATCAAAGATTACATTTTCGAGTGCGCTGCTTTATAAGCATTGTTTTATTTGAATATGAAGTGTAGAGAGGGGCCAATTCTGCACTATAACAACAGTGAACAATCAACGCATGCGTGACCCTTGTGCTTTGTTAATGAAACAGCAACCAAGTGTTTGGATTTAATAATGGTATTGTAAGTCGACGAAAAAATAAAAAAAGAAAAGCCTGAGGAGGAGGTCTTCGCTTCCTTCTATTCCTGTATATTTTTGCTTTTTATTTTGTTGTATAAAAATTCATATTCAAATGACTCGAAAAGGTCAGGCGGCGAAATGTTGAGCAGTTGAGCCGCTCAACTGAGCGTATGGCAGTTAGAATGTTGCGCTAGAGTAAACTCGTGAAAATGACGAAACAACTGTGCATGCGCGCCTTTTCTCGAAATTGCCTTTGTTGCTGCTTTTGCAAAAGGGAATTTAATAAAGGTCGCATAATTTCCTTCGACTATGGTTGTTATAATGTAAATGTTATTATAAATTTCTGTAACAATGCACTGTACATATTGCAGGATATTGCATATACATAAACACCTACTAGCCACTTATATTTTATTGCATACATATATGTATGTATATAAGGAAGTGTTTCTATTTACATAAATAAGCTTTGTTTGCCAACTTTTAGTTTCGTGGTTTTTCTAAAACCTCAATTAGTAGAATTTAGCTATTTCTGTATGTTGAAAGAGTTTATCATAATTCTTTTTGTAGAAAGAGTCAAAGCAATCAGTGCTATAAAAAATTTGTGGCGAGTTTTATTGATGCGCCTGCTGGTTGCAATTAAAGTTAGAGGTCTCAAGTGAGTTTTTGTGCTTTGGACTCTCGTTAAAAAACTACTTTTTTCCATTTTGATTGTATTTCGTTTTAACTCTTGTAATTCTCCTATAACTATTGATTTTATAATCTCACTCATATGTTTATAATTTTTAATCCTGCCGTCTCTATTTTCCTAGTAGCTACATATAGCAGAGACGTTATATTCCAGAGACTTTGAATTTGTGACATTGACGTTAAGATCATACCCCACTCGTTAATTTTTGTATACTATTTCATGGAGGAAAACGTAGTCTAATTTTTCCGTCAGACTGTGCTGCTACAAATTCAGCTTTCTTTTCAATAGAATTTTGTCAGACGTTGCTCCTATTTGGCGCGTGCTCATGTTTTAAGGAAACCACGCATGCGTACTACAAGAATTTTTAAATAGAGGGTGCATAAAATTTTCTACTCTACTTTAAATTTTGTACACCCTTATTATTTTGACTTTTCACCCCCGATTTGTATTTTCGTTACTTCCTACATTAAGAAAACTCATAATAATAAGGACAAATTCACAACCTTCATGCAGGACAATGCCAACTATGTTTTGTGCGCCAGCTCTTTGAGAAGGTGCAAACTGCAGTCAGTACATCACTCAATCGAAACAATAGAGTGGCGTTAAGAAAAAAAAATGCTTTTGAAAACTCATGTGTGGCATATGCGTTACAATTTTTTGGAGGGATTTTCATTTTCTTACAACATGCGCTCACTCTTTCCCTCCAATTTAATTTATTATATGATGACGCTTGCAAAATTTCCAGATGTCAATGACACCACCGTATAACAAAGAAATTACTTAGCTCTGTATTGGTTTTTGTTGTATGAGGACGTCTTGCTATTGTTTTATATTAAATATCGAATTGATTGCCTCTATGTCACAAAACGTTTTTATTTTCTCAAATAATTTTGAGTCAAAGTTTGTTTCTGCTATGAATACTTCCTAATTGGCATTGTTTGAATTGCATTTGGATGTCAGCAGACACAAGCTAATTTCTTGTTTTTCAATACAAGCCAATTTTCGACTATTTATTATTGTAAGTCATTAATAGTATAGGCTGTAAATTAACATATTTTTGACCGTTACCATTGGTTAAGTAGGAGGTTGGGAGTACACTGCCAGAAAAGCAAAAGCTCCCAGAAGAATAAGTCGGCAAAACATTATATGTATAATACCAATTTTTGGCTCAAGCCAATTCAATACATTCCTATGCGGACGACATCAACATATTTTACCCATATTGCTTTCAAAACCGTCCAAGCCCTGAAGAGATTGTGAGATTGTTTTCTCTGTTAGTTCTCTTGAGCACCGTCGAAAAGTTGGGTGTTCAATCATAATTAATACATATTATAATAAGATGTACTTTATATAAATTAATGAACTGGTCCCACTAATTCGGGTATTTTCTTTAGGGCATCTCGTCATGCTCATTCCCTTTGCGCACTATGGTCCTTCCCTTTCTGGGGTGCAGCAAATTAAATTTGAAATTTTTTAATCAATTGCTGATAGTTTCAAAAAATTTATTGTCATCTATATATGTATATATTATGCAAATTTAGCAATGCTATTTATTGATTTTTTAACGATGAGTCCTGTTGTACGAAAGTTATGTAACATAACCATGTTATCCTTAATAAAACTTCTATTTTTAATATTTTTTGTGAAAAAATTGAATCAGTTTTAGAATAATACCTTAAGTAAACATTACAAACAAAACGAATTAAAATAACAAAAGATCACTTAACCCTGTTTACATAAGGACACCATGATACGAAGACGATAAGCTATAAAAATACTGACCACTGGTCAACCAGAATAAATAGGATTCAAGTGAAAATTTAATAAGCGGCGCGCAAGTAAACAACGATATAAAAAACAGCGAAAATACTTTGATATCGAATTGAAGAACAATAAAAATAGAACACAAAGGATAACAAAAACAACGAATTAAAAAAAGGTTACAAAAATAGCAATAAAGAACCTTCGACGACGACAACTAAACAAAAGCTACATTTTCCAATGCAAATAAAAATTACAAAAAGTTAACTTGACCGTGCATAAGTCAAGTAAGGATCGAAGAAGATAAGGATAAAAGCAAGTGAATATAAAAGGATTTTCCTGAAAATTCAAATGTTTGTTAAGCGATTAAATACACGCGATTGCGTAGAAGTGTTTATTTTAGTGCGGCCAACGCGGATGCGCGCTGCCTTGATCCTTCACAAGCGTAACTGATGTGATCAGCAAAAGGTCAGTTTGGCGAGTTTATTAAAACTTGAACTTGCTTATCTACTAGGTGGCAGGCATTAAAATAACCACTGGTCATTTGGAAAATTTGTAAAGGATCTGCAAGAATATAAAAATTTACATACACACATTGCAACAAATCACTGAAACAATAAAGTTAGGTAGAAAAGAAAATGAAACGGTGCGAGAAAATTAAAAGAAAAGAAAAATAAAAATAAAAAACGGGTACTTGAACTCAAGCTAGGGAGGGGTTATGAACCCTTTGGTAGCAGACTGGTAAGTGTTGGGAAAATTATGCTCTACTTATGACATGTAATGAAGATAAATGATTTACAGTGTAAAGCAGTAGAGTAATAGGAATTGTTATTGTACCAACGTGCATTAAAGAAAGGACAAAGGATTTTTTATAGCCTTTGATTATTACACGCTTTCCATGGGGTATAAGACGATATGGTCGGTCCGACAAGTGACCAAAAATCGTTGAAAACTGTTTGGAAAATTAATTGCAAAACGGGAAAAACACGGATAAAATTAAAATCTCTTAAACAATCGCGGCCAAGCGCATAATTATAATTGAAAGGATAATAAAAGAAAAATTTATTAAGAAAGGGTCAAACTTTTGCAGCACCAACATATATCTTATGGGCTATGACGTTGTATGCAAGCAAGTAAAGTTATAAAGTCGATTGTGGTTTAAGAGGTTTTTCTTCGAGGTAGCACAAAAAGTGAACTTAAGTTTGAAAAACTTAAACAAAAAAGAAAAAAAAAATGCGTAATTTGCGTTGCGGCAAAAAAAAGCAAAACATTTTTAAGACGGTTACAAAAATTTGCTGAACTGTTCGTACATTGTTTATGTAATAAATAATTTTGTATGCTATCCTGGCATCCTTTTGCTTATGGTGCGTTTCTTCTATTGAAAATTAATTTTCTTTTATTTGATGCAACTTGCAATCTACATACCCTTTCATTTTATGAGGTGCTAAAAATTAAAGAATCGCTTAACGTGGGTTAGTAATGTGCCGATTTGATATATGTACGCTATTATTATGTGAGGTTGTTTCTCCTTAATTGTATTGGTTTTATGCATTCCTTGAAATTTATTGCAACCTTAGATTAGATTAGATTGTAAATACAAGACATTACTTTATGTGGAAGTTATTGTATATTGATCCTTTCAGCTTATTCAAATGTACATTTCAAGATAAGGCTGATATTCTGAAATCAGCTATGGCTTTTATAGCTGAAATTAAAGAAAAAATATTTGTATAAAGATGGGATTAGTGACAAATGGTTTCAATTACACACCGAACCTCAATACATTTTAAAGCGCATGAAATAGATGGTAAAAACTGAGAATGAAGTTTTGTTCTACTTAAAACAAAACCATGCAGAACTGCTAAAAATTGGAAAAAAGCTTGTGGTTGGTTTAGTTTTGTGTGGACGGTTTGCATATCCTTAAACTGATTCTGGCAATTTTTAATTCCTCTGAGGTAAAATTGAGGGAAAAATGAATACATTTCGTAAGTAGCGCATTAAAAAATTATGCTTGATATACATAGATAAATATATATTTGTATATGTACATTGCTTGGAAAACTTGATCAGCACAAAATTACCTATCAAAAATCTATAAACAAAGAATATAATCGGATAGTTAGCAAAAAATTAATCGAAATCATTACAAGTTCGAAATGTTTTATTTTTATCCGCGCACGCGTGGTTGGAGCAACTACGACTCCTAATGTATCTAAAACCTTAAATTTTCTACAATGTTCCAACCGAGGCTTATGATCAGGATGGCATAAACAATTGTATTCCTGAGCCTGAAACAAATTGTTGAGAACTATTTTTTCGAATAAAATTTCACTTCCAAATTTTCTGAGAAATTTTATAAGGTTCTATCGTGGTGAATTTAAACGAAGAGATTGTGATGACGGAATTTAAGGAAGACTAAACATTTTATGTATTCATTTAAATCGAGTGTGATTTTGTCTTATATCATCTTGTATGGTTTTAAAAATTGAAACGCTAACGTTGTGATATCTTGCCTCATATTACATACATATTATAATAAAATAAACTTCTAGAACCTTGACTACCCGGTACCAGATCGTCATAAAAGTGGAACGTCAGAACTAAAATATATGTATAATAGGTATATAATGCAACCTTTTTTTTTTGTGTTTTATGAGCACCCCAATGATATTACTGAAAGCTGTTGCTCAAATTTATAAGGGGACGTCCATTAATTACGTGAGATGTTTTTTTGAAAATTCGGAGCCCTCCTCCCCTTGGTGAGATCTGGCGGGACCCCTCCCGTGAGATTTAAATTATAATTTTTAATGTAAATTCTATGCATTAAATAGTTGACGTTAGGTTTTCCTTGACCACCCCGCCCCCCACTTGGTGAGATTTGGTGAGATTTTGTCGGACCCCCTCCTCCCTATTTTAATTCACGTAATTAATGGACGTCCCCTAATCTATAAAAAGTAATTTTTAAAAACAAAAACAATCCTTGGTTTGCCTTTAAAGATTTTTCTCAACTTCTGTAAAATTTTAAAATTTGGAGATTGCCGAACCTTTATCTATATATTGTATTTTCCGAGAATTTAATAGTTTTTCTATGAATTGAAAAAATAGTGTTTTCGACCTTTGACTAGCAATAGGAGGTTGATAGTTATGTGGAAAACTAACTCATTTATACACATCTATTCATAGGTTGGTAGTCAACGCTCCAAAATTAACTAAGCTGCTATGACGTAAATGAGAACCTTGTTTTTTTTTTGCCGATTTTCGACCAAATTGCTCTTTTTTGCTGTCAAAGTAGAAAACTCAATATTTTGTATTAAATACATCCATTGCTATCTCTAAAAATTGTTTAACCTTGTCCAACTTCCGTAAGTAAATCCATCTCTATCTACTACTTACTAAAAAAGAAAACATAAATCACACAAACTATTTTCATTAAACCCAAATTATGCAGTTTCATTTAAGTATAAAGTAATTATTTTGTTTAACAACAAAAAGAAATTGTTTGATAAAGGAAGTAGAAATGCAAATGTAGCACAAAATCAATAAAATCCAATTCAAATATATTAGAGAAAAACAAAAAATCTCATTTACCCCATTTTGAAAATAAATCAAAAATTATTTATGCAAGGTTGTGCATAAAAACAATGAAGGACTCAAGACATAAACTGCACCCTTGATTGTAAGAACAAAAAAAAAATTAAATGCATAAAAAATTGTTATGACTGGTTCAAAAATTATCAATTTCCTAACTGGTGTTGCATAAATAATTATGTAAATTTACATATAAACAATAACCACGAAAATTTGCAAAATGCAATCATTAAAAAAAAAGGGACTGATGCAAATTTTCTGGAAAAAAAACTCATAATAAGAAAATACGTGCTTAGGTCACACCGCAACTCAACCAAGTAGTGCATTTCTCACATTGATTTGTGCATTTAATTCGCGATTTTTGCAAAAAACCGTTGAGAATGCGATACTTCTCATATCTCCCTTTTGCTTTGTAACTGAAATTCGATTTGCAATCTTCAATTTTTAATGCGTTGCTTCATTGCTGTATGCTTCATAAATTAATCTCTGAATGAAAATCATATGTATGTATCTTCAGTTTCTCGTGTTATGTACTTTGTGCATTGGCGCCAAATTACCCTGATCAAATTGACATAAATAAAAAATCGAAGGGAATATACTTATGTGCATTTATAAAAATCCTTGTTGCAAATCCTTTTTATTGATTGCAATTTTATTCGTTCAACAAATCTCATACAGCATTTGGACAACGCAAAATAAAAATTTGAAATGAAGGGTGCTAGAAGACTAAATAGCATACAGTTGCTGCGAAAAGTTTGTAAGCAATTTGTAAATGAATTATTAAATCTTTCATATAAATCACAATGAAATTGAAGAGAACAACTAATATGCGAATGTTCCTACCTAAGTATGTAATAAAATTAAAGACCATAAAACAAAAATTCCGAATGTAAATGGAACCGTTCAAGCGAACTAACAATCAGATCCGGTAAAGAATATTTACACATAGGTCGACCAGAAAATGACTTGCATAATATGGGCTCTCCTTTAAAATAGGAACTCGATGATGATACAAATAATGCTGTGACATATTTGTTGTCCATCGACGTCGTTCCACAAATGAAAACGGCAAATTTCTAACTCAGTTCTAGACCATATGATTGGAGGAAAAACTCGAACAAAATATCTTCGGACAGAAAACCCTTTTGTAATGAGACCCTAGTCAAAAAACTGCCGACGTCAGCTGCGATCTTAGTGGCTTCTATCGGGCTAAGATAGACTACACTAAACGAAAAACGTACACAATTCCAAATTAAAACTACATTCGGCGCATGTATTTACATTAAAACACAGCCAGTGTAAAAGTACATATTATTTATCCACTAAACGGGAAAATATTTCAAAAAGTTGATACTCGTTAATGACACAAGGACGGAAGAAAGCCATAGGTTCCTTGAGCAAAAGACAAACATCTATCGACATTTATATTACAAAAAATGCATATAATTGGTATCCTGTTTAAAATTTACGATAATAAGAAAGTATTAAAACTTTTCATTCTCACTGTATTATTGATTTCTCGTAGTGCAAACGCAAATGGTTAAAAATATGTAATACTCAAAGAGTATACGGATTACTCATTACATTTATAGTACAAAAGTAACTAATGACAGCGCATCAAAATTTTCTTTTGACATTTAAGAAAAATGACTTCAGGTAAAATCAACAATCATCAGCGAAATTTATAAAAAAAAAAACATTTTATGCAACCCAAGCCAAGGCTAAGGAAAAATCTTTGGCAACAGTAGAGAAGAAAACACCCTTGAACGCAAGGGATCACGCTGCTGAAAATAACGAAGATGCCCCTGCTTAGATTTAATGCACCTCAAAACGATAAAGTAACGGTTTCTTTAAAATGCAAGACATGTCCTGCGTGAGTACATGATAATTTTTCAGAAAATCACAAACAGGACTTCAACTAGAAATACTCGATAAAAAAACTTTACATTTGACTATGTTGAATAGAAATAAATTTGCAATTTATATCTGTGTATGCTCATGATCACATTTTAGAATTGGGGGAAACTGACATAGCAAGAATACAAAAATGCTGCATCAATGTAATTTAATTTTTATGCAAAGAACTTTCAAAAGATGCAGTGAGATATTCTTGAGAAATTATTAAAAATCACCATGTTAACTTACAGCGGCAGATGTTGTGTGCCCATCATTATTAAAAATATTTTTTTATGTTATATAAGTTTTAGGTATAGTATAAAGATCGTCAGTTTTTTTCAATATTTTACTTTTATATTGGCATCAAAAACGTGCCATTTGTCATTTATCTCGTTTTTGTATTACGTTTTAAAAAATTGCTTTCCTACTGACTTATTATTTTTGTACAATATATCCTTTTAAATTTACTTTGTTTCAATGAGAAAACCTTCTAAAAAAACCTATCAAATTTTTTGCCTAAAATTGTATTGTGGATTTTTCTTAATATGAGAGAAAAATGACATGAGTTTAATGCTGGTTAAAACAGATTTGAGGTCAGGAGAATTTTTCCCCAAAATGAAAATGTAAATTTTTTTTTTTGCATCATTGCCAAGCCACTCTACGGTACTATTTTCGAAGCAAATAACAACAGCAACAGTAATAACATTTTATTATGGGAAATATATAAAAACATTGTACGCAAATATAGCTATTTCACTGACTGTACTTCTGTGGGTTTTGAATGTTTTGTTTGCTAGACTTTGGCAGCGAAAAAGCTATATGTGCTTACAATGTTTCTATATATATTTCCTATGATAAAATGTTATTACGAAAATAACGGTGAAAAAAAGTATGCAGAATGCAAGCAGGATTTGCAGAAAGTAATTTGGAATGTTGCTGTTGTTATTTCCTTTGAAAATAGTACCGTAGAGTGGCTTGGTAATGATGAAAAAAAAAATTAGACTTTCATTTTGGGGAAAAAAATCTCCTGACCTCAAATCTGTTTTAACAAGCATTAAACTTATGTCATTTTTCTCTCAAATCCACAATAAAATTTTAAGCGTAAAAAAGATTGGGGTTTTTGAAAAAATCAGCCTTGTTTTTTTTTCATAAAAAAAGCTATAATTCCGCCAATTTTCAACAACTTTCAAAATTTCTTAAAGATTCTGACAGAGAATCAGAAGTTCTATTAGAATCAAAAGACAAAAATTAATTATTTTGATTTGATTTAAAGAGAAAAATTTAATTTCTAATTTGCTTTACTAGAAATTTAACTAACAACCTCGTCGGTCGTTTGCGACTGACACAGAAATGTTAACCTTGAATTCACTTTCCCATCGCCTGTCGAAAATATCCTTAAAATTTGCTCTTTAATGCGGCAAAACACATAAAGAAATAGATGGGAAGTCAGGAAAAGTCAATTTATCAAAAAAAAAAAAAAAAAAAAAAACGCTCAGAATGGACAACGCATTGCAAAAAAAAAAAAATATTGGACACTCACTCTTAATACTTCATACAGTTGCTATCGCTGATTTATATATAAAATTTTGGTATAATTGTTTCTTTTGTATTTTGTAATTTACTCTTGGCACGCGTTATCTTCATAATACTTTCATTATACTTCCTATAGGTATCCTTTATTCAATGGGATTGAAAAGGAATTTTCTTAATTGGCAACTATTGATATACTCCTACAAACGCTTATATGGTGACAAGAGAGAGGATAGGCAAAAAGAAACATAAACAATCTTTGACGGGTGTGATTATAGCACCTGGTGACACAGGAAACCTAAGCAATTTTTCTTTACTCAGAGTATTTGATGTTTGGCTGCTGCGGTTCTTTGTATCACGCCTACAATATAATTTTTCTTTAGTTGATTGATATCACAATTAGATTTCATAATTTAAGTTAAAACAAAAAAAATTGTTAAATGCAGCTGAGATGACGAACGAGATAAAAAACTACAACTAGATCTTCAAATTAAAATTCTCCAATTCCAATTCTCCAATTCAGTTATCTTAACTCACTTACTTTTCTTTTTTTTTTTAATTTTTAAACTGCAGTGTAAAAGAAAAATTATCCCCAAGATAACTTGCTTGAAATTTACAAATTAACATTAACAAGAAAAATTCATTATTATTACAGCAACTTGTCATAACCTACCTCATTAATTTTTCTCCTTGTTAAATCTTAAGAATTCTTTACATTTTGTTTTTTTCTAAATAGAGAAAAAAAAACCTGTTAATTTCTGTAGAAAACTCTTAAAAAACAATTTGCATCCTTTTGTTCTGTTCACTTTGTGTTTGAGCGCAAAATATCAAACAAACAAAAAAAGTCGACTACCCCTTGCCATATGCATCGTACTTAAAGGACCTGATTTATTTCCCTCTTGTTCTTTTCGGTCCAGCTTCTGACGAGCATAGGGAGAGAACAAATTTCCCGCGCGCGCGAAACCCATTTTTCCTTTCTATTCAAAATATTGTTTTTGCATGCCGTCTACCATTAGTACAATAGTTTTTTTTGTTGCTGATGATACTTGTATTGGTCAGCGTACTTATTTAAAGCTGAATGAATGTTGTGGCACCACTTTTCACTTTTAAAGCAACCCGTAATTTAAAAAAAAGACTAAAGTCAAAGAGTATATCAAAAACAACAATAACAATAAGACAATATTTTCCACTTATATGTGGTTAAACAACACTGTCATAAACTTCAATTTTGCATTTATTTCAGAAACACATCGCACCTTATAAAACTTCTGTTTTAAAACACATTTTCAATCGCCAGAGTAGAACTTTTTTAAAACTTTTTTTTTACTGATACATACCTATAAATATCCATTTTTATGTGAATGTATAATACAGTCAAACCTGTTTAAGTGGGACCTGGATAGCTGGGAAAACTCTATAAGTAGGAATTTTTTTGAGGTCCCTTCATTTTTGCGAACAAAAAGTGAGAGAAATGCTACCTCTGTAACTGGGACTCGATTTCCTAAAAATCTTGCATTTTTACCTCTATAACTGAGACAAAATTGTAATCTCGATAAGTGAGTTGATTAAATCAGATTCTCAGAAAAAAATGTAGTTTCCTATTTTTATTTCAAATCAAATCGTAGTATCCTGAATGATAATACAGATAAGAAAAATTTTAATTTTTTTTAGACAACTGTACTGCACATATGAAGTTGCCTAAACTTAACGTGAAACTTATTTATTTATCAGCAAATACAACAAGCAAGTTGCAGCCTTTTGACCAAGGCATCATTAACAGCTTCAAAATTAAGTACAGGATCAAGGACATTCGTTACATAATGCGATCTTTAGAACTAAATGAAAGCCCGGAAATAAACATATTGCAAGCCATGCGATTCTCCGGAAAGACTTGGTACTCCGTCAGCCAGACCACCACAGCCAACTGTTTTAAAAAGTCTGGTTTTAAATTAACTTCAAATGAAGTGAGATAACGGCTTCTTCGACCTGACTAAGTGGGAAACCCTATAAATGAGAAACTTCTATAAGAGGGAAAAAATTTGTGGTCCCTTGCAATCCCACTTATCCAGGTTTGACTGTAATACCGTTATAGCCCAGGACATTTAGGAAATGTCTGCGGAACAATTTTGAGCAAGCTGAATTTTTGCATGTCCTTTAACTTAGCGTCATAATTAACGTGTAAAAAGTGCTCAACGTTATTCAAAGGTGAAGTTACAAATACATAAATAAGTACCCATTTGGGGAAACACATTTTTTTTTTCTCTGAACTTACCCTGAAATTAGTATAAAATGAGATTTTTGACACCTTTGACCTTATAAACGACCGCCTATTTTTATTAAAATTTTTTTAGTTTTGTTTTTTTTTTGTTGCTGTTATTGTTGTTTTGTTCTATTTTTGTTTTTTTTATAGTCGACAAGGTCCAAAACTTCAATAAAATTTCTAGAGCTCGTCCATGTGTTTCAAGTTTTTGATCAAAATATCGTCTAAACATCATCTTATAAATTATATTTTTTAAATTTTGGTGTGTCCGCACTAATACTCGTATATCATGGATGAAAGAAGCATAATTTTAATTTTTCTATCACCAGAATTGCATTTTCCTGATGAGGGTAGCGCTTGGTCGCAGTTGATATCGATATTTTTTTTACTGATAAAAAGAACTGATATTTAGAACTTATACTCCAATTGTTTTGCTAACATTAATAATAGTCTCATAGCGCCCAGCTTTAAATGTTATCAATAGAAACCATTTTGCCTTCTTGATCCAGTGATCAAGTAACATTTGTTGCAAAACCAAAAAGAAGAAGAAAAATAAAATTAAAAATAACTGACAACGCAATTCAATTTACATTAATTGCTTGGAATTTGGGGCACATTAATTAGTTTGCGTAATTTAGGCCTTGTGTGCGCTGATATTGTTGAGGGCGTGTTACTTTTTTTATTTATTTTAAAGACATGTGCAAACCATAACATTATGAAAGATAACTCAAGTAGATGATATCATTAAAGTTTATAAGAACACTTTTCGCTCCTAAATGACAAGAATAAACTATTTGAAGATATCAATACCTATATGTTTCTTGTTTTCAATAACGACACTTCCTGGAACTTGCCAATTTATTTACTTCACATTCGAAATATAAAGAAAAACAAAATTGTTTACAGGAATTTCTAGGCGCCAACTACTGACATAGGCAAATGTAGTAGTTTAGATAAAGCTTAATAAATTAACCCCTTTTTAAATAAACCCCTTTTTATTTGTTACATGCTTAACAAGGAAAGGCATAATTTTCCATAGCTTAATCATATAATTTATTGGCGCCTATGAATTTGTTGATAACATAAACTTTAGCTGTGTATTTTTCTTTATGTGAATTCTTTTATAAATCATTTATAATTTTATTCTCGCAGAGCTGTTATCATTAGTCTTAGCTACATCACAAACGACAGAATTTTATACAATCAGTCTATCTATATTCATTTGAAATACATTACAATGAACTTAAGATTTTATCCATACTTTGAAATAAGGTAATATCACTAAAAATGTTGATATCTCAATACGCTTTCTTCAAAGGTAAAATTACAGAGATGGCTCTTCGTGAAGTATTATGTGAGGTTGTGATATCACTCCCCAGTTGGCAAGGGCAGGAGCTAGCAGCGCTTCTAGAAGATCTTCCTTGGGAAATATCAGGCCTTCCCACCTCCCTTCAAACGTAAACTCTTTTTTATATGAAATGTCCCGATAAAGCAGGTCCCTAAGGACCGCTTGCTATAGCAGGGCAGATGTTTTTTTTATCCGCGTCATTTCACTTGCGTTGATATTTTAAATTTTTATTCCTTGTGACGTTTTCTCAATTTATGATTTGACAATGAATAAACAACACTCTAACACCATCACATAACATGAAACAGAAGACCAGCCTGGCAACATGCACACCGTTCTTTACTTCTGACCATTTATATATGTACTTTTGATGTCATGTTTGTACAATGCAGATGACAAAAAAGTAATGTCGAATCATAAAACATTGCAATATATGAAATAAAAAAATGCCTAAAAAACTTTAATGTGTGTAAATGAGGTCCTTCTCCTTTGCCTTCCAATATCAGGCCTGATAGCATAAAAATCTAGTTTTGAGAAAATCTCATACAATCGAAGCAGTGCTTGAATGCCTTCTTCGAGCCTTGCTCAATTGCTTGCTAGGTCTCTTTGTAAACAGTAGACAATGATATTCGATAATGTTAACACATAATCGATTTTAGTGGGCTATCTTATTTATAAGTTCAGTAAAACTAAAACTTTGATTTGAGAATCAATCAATAAAACGGTTAGAGATAATCACTTGCAGACTTCAGTAATATTGTTGGTTTGTGGTGATATCCATTATCGGTACATAGACGTCTAGTGTTCTTCGAATTCTAGAGTTTTTTTTTTCAATTTAGAGGTCAAATGTCACTTTAAAAGCCTTTGATCGATCATGGATCTTGCTAAGACCAATAACATGTTAAAGAATACAAGCGTTTTAGAATTGTCGATAATTTTTGTTCAAGTGGCTTAACCCTAATCAAGTCTAATTCTGTATAAGATATCAAAAAATGTCCTTACATTAGTCACCACAGCTCAGGTATGATATCTATTTGAAAAGGCATTGAAATGGGCAATTTAAATAAAAAAAAATTTGTAAAGAAATGGTAATAAAGCTGTTGGAGACTGAAGTTTACATTTTCACAGAATTTTTTATTAAATAGCGGAAATATAAATTTTTGATATTACGAATATTTTTTTCGGCATGAGAAAATATTTACTCAAAGTGTTTAAATAGTCGACAGCAAGCAGTAGTTAATATAAAATATGTATAATCTCTTCTAGTTTATTAAATCAGTTTTAAATTAAATATATAGTTGCTATTTTTAAATGCAACCCCTTGAAAACATACAATACGGCACTACTCAATGCAGCCTGCGCAAAATAATCCAAATATGCTCTGTTACGAGAAAGTGTAGTCAAAGTAAAGCTATTTTCAGTACCAGCATTAAATAATTGGGGGAACTCCCCCATTCTTAACCCGTAAAGACTTTTGAAAATTTTAATGGAAAATTAACTCTTGCCTTTAAAGTTGACTGACGATTGAATGAATGTGATGTGAAAAATCTGCTTCCTTCCGATTTCAACAGATTTTCTTGAGATATTTCAGCAGTAGCAGCTATAATTGAACCAGCATATACTTATGATGAGTATAGCAAAATGAAGAAAGGAAGCAAAAGAAGCAGGGCGTATCCTTTTATTAGGCGTAGCTAAAAGAAAACTAAAATTAAAATTACGCATTAATGAAAAGGATATGAAATAACGATGGTATGAGCATTTATTTTGTTGGCGCTGTTGATGTCAATGATGAAAATTTTGATGGTGTTAAATTGAAATGATGGTGATTTCACGCCAGCCACTGCACAGTTGAAAATAACTTTAGGCTAATGCAGGCCTGTAAATTGATTAACTGCCACAACAACGCTTCGTGGAAGATGCATCAGTGCGCGCAGGCGCGCAATATTCTTGGAAGCAAAAATAGAAATATAAAAGTGGCTCAATGCGTTGATTAATTAAAAAAAAAAAAAAATTTAACAAATTAAATGAAATGTAAAGAAGGGATATCAATAAAAAATCGAATGTCGTATTGGGCAATTTTTTGCTTATTCTAATAAACTTTTTAAAAAATTTTTATTTGTTCAAGGCAAGGGTAACAAATCTCCAAGAGATTTCCGCTCATCCTTTAATAAACCATAACCTAGTACAACTTTTTCTGCAATTATGCAAGAAAAAAACTTGCCAGCAAATAAAAAGTAGCCGCACATGTTGTCATCAATAGAACAACAAAAAAACTAACTGACGTCACGCTTTGCATCCCTTGCGAATATGAGCCCATAATTATGCGCTTGCAAATTTGCAAAAGGAGTAAAATAAGGCGCAAAACGAAACAAGATTTTAAACTCAAAGAAGGTACACGTGCGTGCGCACTGAAAAAAGTAGCGCGCGAGTCTGCATAAACAGCTGGCAAATCCTTTCAAATGTACCTGCAACATATGAGCGGTATTGTTCTGCCTTGAAATTGGGCGCACGACTTTTTCATTGGTTATTGAGCAAATTTAATGTTCCTTTTTTTTGTAGCAAATTATAGCACGTGACAACAGAAATTTAATATACATTTGATGAAGAATAGAAAAGAATATTTTTAGATAGAATTGGTCCTATTTCATCAATTATTTATTATGAAAAAAATTTAAAACTTTGTCACTATAACATATTCAATTCGAACCGCTTTTCAATTTACGCGTCGCTTAGCCCTTACATACCCTTTTTCTCATGCATATTTAATGTGCCCATGTGACATAAATTTGGTGGCGTTAACATACTTCATATGTTGACAACATTGATGAAAATTTTACATTTTGACAACATGAAACGCATCAATTTGTAGTTTAATAAATTGCCCTAAAGCCGGCATTCCTCAGTTCTTCAACATTATTGATTTTTTGCAAAAATTAATCGAGCTGATGCGCTCCAATGTTGTAAGGCTGTGCGAGCAAGTTTTTGATGACTGTCTGACGCACACAGCTTAATTTCACAAAATTAAAGTATTTTTGCATACTAAAACTTTTGCTTAGAAGTCAAGATCATAATATGTCCCATTGAGGGTTTCGAAAACCATTCTGTGTGGTATATATCATTGGGGTTAAAGGCATACATAGTTTTGAAGTCGCTAACCTTTAGGGATCAGTATGTGGCTGATTTTAAACTTTGGATGTTATTTCAAAAAGTGTCCAATCAAATATCTTAATTTCTTAACATGAAATTGTTGGTATTCGTACCCTTTGCTTGAATCTCATTTGGAACGGTGTAAATAGATTGTGTAGCCTTATATTTTTTGTAGATTTAATTTTTTATGGGCGCAAACTCGCGCCCTTTTGAGACTTAACCATAGTTGTTTCGTGAATTTTTGTGGTAGAAAATGTGAACTGTCATGTAGGGAGATTTAAGAGAGTAAAATGTAGAAATTCTCTGAGCAAGTCGATGAATTACCACAAAGATATAATGAAAAATTCAAAAAAAGTAAAAACAGCTGTTGGGCGCGTATTTAAAAAAACAAAAAAAATAATCGCAGCGAATGCAATGTTAGGGTTCAAAATGTAAAATATAAAAATTGTACAACATTCTTTGTGCAAAAATAACAAGTTACTTTCAATGAAGTGTTTTTTTTGGCATTATGCACGACCGAATGAAGCTTTTAAATATAAGAACTTTGTACAACCTAAAATTGATTTGATTGTTAATCGTCATTTGCGATTATCAATCCTAATCGACTCTCTAACTCCAATTCCAAGGCTGATTTTCTCTAAAACCCCAAAGGTTTTTACGCTTAAAATTTTACTGTGGATATGAAATCGAAATGTAATTTTTTTTTTCAGCATTGCCAAGCCACTCTACGGTACTATTTTCAAAGCAAAGAACAAAAGCAACATTCCAAATTACTTTCAGCAAATCGTGCTTGAATTCTGCATACTTTTGTTTTGACATTATTTTCGTAATAACTTTTTATCATGGGAAGTACATATATAAAAACATTGTACGCACATATAACTTTTTCGCTGACAATGGGGAAAAGAAAGGAAATTTATTTCTAAAATTGCTTGATCTACGTTTGAGTAGAGCTAGAACTTGAGTACATCCGAAAATACTTCATGAAAAAAAAAATTACTTTATCTGTGAAAAATTTACTAATATTAAGGAAAATTACTAAAGTGAAGAAAGTACGTATGCAAAACAAAAAGCCCAAAAGATAATAGACGAGAAATTCACAGAATTTCCTTGTGTAAACGTCGACTATGTAAACCATCTTAATGTACTTAGTAAATTATAAAATTATTACTAAGTAGCTAGTAAGGAAAAAAAAAACGCTATACTAATGTTGTTAAGTGCCAAATTTGCGCTGTTCCGCAAAAAATTTTGAAACAAACAAAAAAGTAACAAAAGGACTATATTTATGTTTTTGATTCCAAGTCCTTGTTCGCTCTCCCATTTTTTGTTTTTTACTTTTTTGTTCTTGGCTCCTTCGAAACAATAAGTCACTCTAAAATTTTATTTTATAGATTTGAGCGCACTTTTTCACAGCTGCTGTTGCTGTGTTGCTCCTTGATTTCATTCCCCCAATTTGTGTACAACCACGGTGGTACGAGTACTATATGTGCAGTTCTTTTTGACGTTTTTTTTCTTTTCTTATTAGTGTCGTTGTGCGTTACACCCTGTCTTGATTATTCACCCATATAAATATGAAGAAAACACAACCAGCAAAGCCAGATCAACCAAAACTTGAAGCAACAGAGAGAGATCAGAAAAAATGCAGTTTTTTTTTTTTGGTTTCTAAAATAAATTATCAGGCACTGAAAAGTGCAGGGGATGACGACTATGAGACAGTTTACACATGAATGTATCCTGTTATATGAATGCCGTATTAATTCTATTTTATTTTAGCTTGAAAATACATACGTTCCTAGTAAGTCATTGCCTTATCGATCCACAAAGATTTCAGGGCAGTAAGTCTATCCTCCTAATTCAATTCAAAGTTTATTCCGTGAAAAGATAGACAATGGTTTCGTAAACCAGTTTTGCATTAAAAAAAAATTGAATATCCGAAGTTTTTTCGAAAATTATTTCAGGATATTTTTTTCAACACCCAAGAGAACACATAAAAGAAAGTGGTTATTGCGATATTACCTGACCATCCTCAGGAACACAGTTCGTCATTTCGCTTTGTCCAAGGAGGAACAAGAACATAATTTGCGTTCAGAAAAGTACCTTGGTCGAGTTAATGTTCAAAAAGCTATCTTATTCAATAGGCAATTGACGCAAAAAATCACCTGTTTGCGAATAAGGTACCTATTTCAACGTCAACATAAGTGAGGTATCGTAATATCGACTTTTCTGAGGTCGATTCTTTACAGATCTTAATCTCGACACAACTAAGTTAATATTTGTCACTTACGTGTCAAATTTCCACGATATTTAATACAAGTTAAAACAGTCCTAGAATGTTTCGACGCATTGTGTACACTAAGTGAGGAGAACTCATTATTCCTTCAGTGGGTATCTGGGAATTTCGAAATTGTAGGAAATGAAAAGGCAGATTTACTAGCAAAGCAAGGTGCTCAGTCAGATTCAGAACTCAAGAAAGTCTCAGTACCCCTTCAGCAGTACTATCTATTAAAAGTCTGAGAACTACTCCTAGAAGCCGAAAAGAGGGCTTGCTCTTTCACTAGCAATATAACCAAACATTTTGGCCCCGATAACATAAAAGGGATACAAAATATTTATTATCCTTTACTCGGAGTGAATGTAGGCTATTGACAAGGATTGTTACTGGCCACTGCCTTATTGGGCTGGTGTAGAAATTGTCATGAACCCGAGGAAGAGGAAGCCATTGAACATCTTTTTTGCTCTTGCCCTGCTTTGTCAAGTAATAGATTAAAATAATTCGAGCAGCCATTCTTTATATCCCTGAATGAACTAAATAAAGTCCACCTGAGTGAAGTCAAAAGATTCGCTGTGACAACAGGCACTTTCATGTTGGACGTGCACCACAATGAAAGGACTTTACTAAGAAGACTGTAGCAGAGAGTTTAGTGGTAATACTATGGACCCCTGTGGTCTATGTGAGGCTATGTTAAACGCCGCCACCCAAACCTAAACTAATACAGGTTTCTTCAAGAAGAAAATAAATGTTTTTTCTATTTACTTTGTACTCAGTTTATATGAACCTTAGGAGTAATTAGCATAGTGTGTGTGTCCTCTTCCTCATCCTTAGTCATGTGCAAATATTGTACATTTTCATGCGCATGTGCAAACCACGTGCAACCAATTTAAGTGTTGCATTTCTGATTATTTAGTACTTTAACGTTGTGTTATTGTTGTTTGTCTGTTTGTTACAGTTTGCGCGCCTTTTTTGGTCAATGGTCTGGTCAATTTGATTTTTAAGTGTTGCTATCTTCAGACCGTCGTCCACCCTGTGTCAATCTGCACAGTTTGAATATATTGCCAATAATGACCAAGTGTTTTTTGCTCTTTCGTAACATGCGACTAAGTCTGTCATGCGCTCTGCACATGCGCAAATATATTTACAAGACTTTACAAATTTCAGACAGAAATATTGTTTTGTTTTTATTTTGTCTCTAATGCTGCTTTAAGAAATATATTTTATATGTAATTTGCTGCAGATCTTATAAATGTGTTACGCATGTGTGCCTTAATGCTTTTCAGACATTCTCAGGCTTTTGCATTTGTCCAATTAACTCACATATCTGTAAATTACATAAATGTTCGTTTTGTAATTTAATAATTTGCCACGCCTTTCATTGATTTTCTGGGGTTGCATTTGCAGTACATTAGTGTTCTTGAGTTTGGTTTCCTTTTTTTCTTTTGGGCGTTGTTAGGACGACTCCTTGTATTTGCACAAACAGTTTGCCGACTTATAGTCGTTGACGAATTTGCGTTTTGTAAAGTGTTGACTTCTTATGGGAAAATTTTTGATTTCTTCAAAATCTGCTAACAAAAAAAAGTCTATAATTAAATTTATTTTGGTAAAATTATTACTTACTGCATTTGTTGACAAGTAACACTTAATAATCATTTCTCACATACAGTGGTGGCTAGCAAAAGTGGATAAATTCTCGTTACTTGGCAATTTATCTGTCTAAGATATCGTAATATAAGAGAAAATGCAGTGAAACTTTTAGGGTTTATTCCTCAATCATTGAATTTAAAATAAAAAAAAGTGTAATTCTCTTCTTTTTTTTACTCAAATTTGGAAAAATTTAAATTTTGCAGCTCTGGTAGCAACCCTAGAAGTTTTTTTTTTTTTGTGATTTGAATGATTGATGCAAACTCTGTCAGGTGTGGAATTTATATCTTAGCCGCCCAATGTAGAACAGAGTCTGAGCAACAAACCACCCACTCTGGATCAGACGCTTTCTAGATTTACTAGGTTCCCGATAACTCTCTCCAAAGAGATGACTTTGCGGGTGAATGTGGCAGCTATTGGGTATTCAGACGGCGGCAATTAACTCATAATATCGGTTCAAGGATCATTGAAACTCAGAATCTGAGAGTAGACAGATGACATTCCGAAACCTCTCCACTCGAAGTCCTTAGGAAACTTTTGCCGCTTTGAATTTGGGATCCAATATTTTTCAGTCCGATTTAAAAAAACTACTATTCTGCTTATATTCGCATATATGTATGTAAATATAATAGAATAAGACTGTATTCTTAGTTTTCACCGCCATTTTCATGAGCTTTGAAACATACATATATAGGATTGTTGTCCGTACATGCCTTTTTTACCATATTAATTTGAATTATGACGCATTGTTCTCATAATTAATTATGACTACTTTTGTTATATGAAATCCTTTGTTTATTAACTTTTATTTATTTAAAAAAAAAATTTTTAACTTCAACGCTGCTAACTAAATAGCTAGCAACCTTAAAAAACACTTGGAACTTGAGGTGCAGGTTAAATTACGCAAATTGCATTTAACTACACTTGAGTGCATTTACTGTTGCCTGCATTCATGCTGCTTTACAACAAGTCGAACCCTTTCAAAATTTAGAATTAAATTCAACACCATATTCATAAAAAGGTCCTTTCGCATTTATTTGAATTCACATGCATTGCTAAGTACAGAAATAAACAAAAAAAACAAAACAAGTTGTTTCAAATGCACTCTCGACTTTTATTCAGCAAAACTTGCAAATTTTCACACACTTTTTTAATTTGAAGTTCTACGGTAAAAATGCAGTTTATAAGTTTTTTTTTTCTTTTTATTTGTATATATCCATTTTCGCTGGTGCTTTACCGAAAAAAATATAAAAATGTTTTAACCCCGTAGGATGAAAACATGACTTGCTAGTAGTATAATTTAAGCGCAAAAAAATCCAGGTGCTGCAATAGCAGCGCCAAAAAATTACGAGACAGTCAGTCACTTTTCCACTCAGTCAGTCAGTCAGTCAACTTAAAGGGGTGTTTTTTCTTCTTTTTTTTTGAAATGTCATATTGCACCATAGTATATAATGCATGTGAGTTAGTGTGAATACTATGCAAATCAACAGCAGAAAGGACAATTAAGCAAAAGAAAAACACAATATATTGTAATTAATTTTTGCTTGTAGTGGCATTGTTGAATTTTTACTAATTTCTACACTAAATTTCAATATATATTCCACCAAGAATTTGTTAAATAGAACCTTTTTAAAATTTATATAAACTGGATTTTTGTTCCTTAACTTGGTAGAATCATTTTGGTTTTTTTTTATCTCAGAATTTTTCTTATTTACTCTTCGAAAAAAAACTTTAAGTAAAGAATTTCTATAAATTGATGCGCACAAAAGAATATAAATAAAAAGCACAAGAAAAATTAAAATAAATGAAACGAAATGAAAGATATACCAACGAAAATGACAATGGTTGTAGCTCCCAAATCGTTCAATGTTTTTAAAAAAATGACTGGTGTATAGTGAACTTGAAGTTTGTAAACAGTCTTTTTAAGACTTGTGAATTATTTTAAAAAATAAATAAAACAGTTAATTTGAGGTAAGCAAAGAGTGTGTTTTGTGATTGCTACACAAAATTTTTTTAAGCTATTAATTTATCAAAAACTAAATGTTTCAAAATAAATAACTTTTTCGTTCAAATAATTGTTAACAAGATGACAAAATTCGTTTTTCCTTTTTTACAACGATACGTAAATTTCAATTTAACTAAGGATGATTCTGTAGCTAAAATTGATATAGTCTGACTTTAATGTTGTTTTTCTTTTTGTAATTTTGTTTTTTTATACCTCACACATATCGTACTTTTCCGTTCGTACCACATATTTAATAAGGCACAGTATATTTCTTCCGGCATAAGGACAAACATTTGTATATACATGCAACAATATCATAAGTTGCTACCCGCGCTTTTTTATCACCGCTGCTATAAATACAACAGGAGTCCCTAAATTGAAGTATAAAATGCATAGAAAATTATAATTATAATGACATGGCATGAGTAAAAATAAAAAATTATCAAGTACGCCACATCAGTCTGGCATGCAGGACTAAAAGAACTAATTTCAGTATATGTATGTAATAGAACGCTACAGCGCAGCACGAGCCAACAGCATATACAGGATATACGTATACTCATAAAAGTCCTGTAAATATCACATATGTTTGTGTGATACACGATTTCGAAATTCACATGAGGTCAGCTTGGAAACAAAAGCATTTAAATTTTTTGCAATGCAGGGGTCAAACACTCGACAAAGTCATTTTATTTTCATGCTGGATTTCTTTTCCTTACTTGCTGTAATTTTAATGACTCTTTTGGTCCAGACTAGTAGACTCTTACATACATATGTATACTACAACATGCTTTTTACTTAAGTTGTTGCTGCGCTATAAAGTATGAACTGAACGTTTAAAACTGGCGATTCAATCCATTTACAAATCGCTAAATGTATATACAAAATGTCTAAGGACCAGAGGAACACTATCTCTCTTAAAATGAAATTGAAAATTTTAGAATAGTTCGATTACGATAAATATCGGAAAGACATTTCGAAAAAATTTAAAATTTCGCAAAGCACTTTGTGTAAGATTGTAAAAAATAAAGATAAAAATGGAGAAAAAACTTTGCATGCAGAAATTCAAAGAAAAAAAAATAGATAGAAGAGGAAAATATGAACTTCTGAATAGAATAATGGTATACGTAAATCGTCTCATTATTTAAAACGTGAAACCTATTAAGTGATTCCGGATCAAGTATGGGAAAGATTAGCTATATTGTAGCCGTATTAGAAAAAGTCTTATAAAGTTCCATACAATTCAGTTCTTATCAATTTTGCCAAATTATAAAAGAGCTGGACTATTCTGGTAAGGACCGGAGCTAGATAGCCTTATTTGTGCCCTTTTATGGAAAGTCCTATAAAAACCTATAAGGCCCAGACCAAATTTATTTATTATCAAATTTGAGTCCAGACTTTTCTGTACGATACGTTTCTGCATTATACTGTTCTTGCAAATAAATCGTAATTCAAAGTGTATTCAAATTGGTTTAGAAAAATATCATATAATTCTAAGCCCGAAAAGATACAAGCATTTGCTATACATATATAAAATTTTTTTTTTTATTTGAGGCAAATGTAGGAAGTCATTAACGCAACACCTTTGATGAACAGTCGTACAAAATACTCTTTGACATAATTTCATTGCTATGCGGTGGATGACACGCGCCAAGTTATATAAAAAAAATACTTTGTTATGCGTGTTCACGCTAAGGTCCTTGCACTGCGCTATAGTTTGAACCTGCAGCACAGATGTCTCTTTATAGCGGATCCTCCAAACGATGATATTGTCTCCTTTGCTGTTTGTTGGCATTGCGTGGCGTTTAGATATTCTCTTTTTTATGTCCTTTTTTATGTTTCTTTTTAGTTGATAGCAAAATGTTAATAAATGTCCTTTTTGTTGTTATTTTCTTTTGGAGTTTTCCTTTGTCTGCTTGTGCTACATTATGAATTTCACAATTAGTCAACTCGGAAGTACTCGTCATTTTCTTTCGCGGTCGATCTATGAAAAACAATTTCTTGGGGTGCGTTGATGCCTTGGAGTTCATTGTACCGCAACCAAATTATTCATTATTATACAATTTTTTTCATTCAGTTTTCGTTTATTTCGTCAAGTTTCTTGAGTTGTGCTATGCTGCTGCGCTTCGTTGATTTTCTCGAGTAACCCATAACCAATATCTGTGTAGTAGTAGTTAGAGCACGCGCTGTGACCCCGTACTTTGACTTTTTTAAATTTGTGTTGGTGATAGCGTTGGCACTACCGCAACATTTGTAATGAGTTGCCGATGTCAGGTGTATTTTCCCCGACTTCACTCTATTCAAATTTACTTATGTGTAATGGGTTACTTTTTCCTTTACGCTAAGAACTTCGTTAATTTCTTTGTAATGATATCAACATGGAAATTCTTTCCACAATTGTACATTGCAACTTATTGCCACTCTCTGGAGTTATGTTTGCGAAGGTGGTTGTTTTGTTGACCCCGTTCGTCCGTCCGTCTTCATTGCTGTGCATTAGAGCAAATCATTTTTATGACCGCGTGAGCGACATGTCTAGTAGTTACAATGCATATCACTCAAATAGGGTCAGGGAATTTGGTTCCAGAGCTCTGTTATTTTCTTCACACAAAAACGTATTTAAATTTTTGTGTAATATTTTACTTATGTTAGTAGTATTATTTGCTGCTAGATTGTCATCAGGTGCTCTAACTTATGGGTGCGACATATGGCAATGACTGTTTTGTTACATAGTACATATTAAAAATGGCGCGCGCGCTAATTTAGAAAAAAAAATAATATATTTGGTAATAACAACCAAATAATAACTTAGTTAAAACAAATATGGCTTTGTTGCAAACATTCACATGTTAATAATCGCACGAAATAAAGAATTCTTGTGTCGAATCTTTGGTCCAGTATAGGAGGACTAGCATACGAGTCAGGGGATTGAACCGAATACTGTGAAATCTTTCATTGCAGACTACTTTTTTTCACGGACAATCAATAGAATGCATACATTCTACGTTTTCATGGAGCAACGATGTGAATGAGCTTCGAAATTAAAAAAAAAAACACCTTCAGCTCAAATGATTCGGACACATCGAGCGAATGGAAGATAATGCTCAATAAAAGATAAGATTTTAAATGCAGATCTACCGTGTTCATGAAGAATTAAAAGGCCGATCTCTTGCCTTAGATATTTCAACTATTTGCTGATACATTTCATAGAGCAAACTGAGGAAAAGCGAGCCAAAAATCGAGGAATATTCTTAAATTGGAAGTTACGTGGGTACAGGCTGTGACCCTTGACAGCTACTCAAGTTGGTAGTCTATTAAGAAATAAAAACGTAAGTAACTAAGTTAATTACTAAATCTCAGCCTCTCGCTTTATTCAATGTTTTCATTTTACTTTTTTTCAGATCAAATGTCAATACCAACTTACAACAGTTACAGCACATCAGAACGCATCAACTTTTATGTGAATATTTTTTACAAATTAACCCCTTTTGTCATCATCATTAGTTTCTCAAATTGTAAAATTAAGCAACAAAGAATTAAAATTGAACGTGCCCTACATTAATGAAGCCTAAAATTAAGAAAGGAAATTTAAATACAATGTACCCTCATATAAAAGTTTACGATGGATCTTCTACTTTACTTGATTATATGCGCCCCAACGTAAATCAGAGGAAGTGAGCTTGCTTGAATGTCGCCCATTATCTTTATATAAAAATACACACGCTTTGGCACTGATTATCTAAACGATGAAGAGCGCTTTGTGTCCCAATATTTAAAAAAAAAAATCTGATGTTTTTTAAAGAAAGGAAGTGTTTTGTGGCTAATGTGGTGGTCTTGTATTTTTTTAGCATAAATATACATGTAAAATGACGATGAGCATATTATTAAAACATATGCTGATGGTCATACATATGCTGATTTTGTCAAGCTATAAGTTTCTCATAAAATCTCTACCATATCGAGTTACTTTGAAAGTATTGATTACTATAGCGAAATATTGAAAGGCTGACAGTTTTTTTCTTTTTTTTTTTCTGTGAATCTTTTTGCAACACATTCAATATGCATATAGTTTCATGTACAACATACTACTGTTTGTTGTGTTTTATTTGAGAAACATTCTTTAACATTTGCTGCAACAATTAAAGTTGAAGTAATGAACATTCACCAAAGGTTGTGTTGTCAAATAAGCAAACCATCAAATGCGACAGGTTGAAAAATTTCGCTTCCTGTGACTCGTGCTAATAGTGAAAAGCAGTTGGTTTCGCTGTATGTGTAAGGAATGCTTGAGTGAACTTTTCCTTAGAGGGGGAGAAGAAATTTATTTATTAAAAAAAAAAAGGTTTTTCTAGTCAGGTGTATTTTAACTGTTGAAGAAAATTCGCGGTCTTATACTTAAAACTTTTTTAGTTTACAAAAAAAAAATACCACATACAAAAAGCAAGTGAGTTCAAAAGGATCAATTGTGTGTTTCCTTAATAATTTCCTTTTACCGCCTAAATAAAAAATGAGCAATGAGTTGAGTTTGAGTTTACTATTTCAATTGAAATTTAATTTACGCAAATATCACAGTACCATATCCTGCTTTTAATGATTTCAGATTTTATGATTGAGGATCACATAAAATGAAGTAAAAAATTTGCATCATATAAAATCTGTAAAATTTTGCTTTTGCGTATGAAAATAAACTCTCACTTCCTTCCTATGAAAATAGACGACGCAGTAGGTGTCTTCCTGGGCGGAAATGTCGTTCGGTTTGTTTTTTTCCTCTTCTATGGCTTCGTTTCAAGTTGTCTTTTTTTTTATTTGTTATTGGTATTGTAATGAGCACGTGTCCTTTAACATCTACTACAGCGTTTTTTTATCGATGATAATGCAAATTTTTGTTATTCGAATGTAAAATTTACATCTCCACACCTTACACACGTGCCCTGCTTTTATTTTGATAGATTGTATGGTTGTTTTTTCGCCCTCGATTTAAAGTTGCTGGCTAATGTGTATAAATTTTTGCCTAATTAGTATCTTGTGAGATTTGAGCTCAGGCCAGTGAATTCCCCAATTTGTATTGCAAAAATAGAATTTTGATAGCAAGTTCTTTTATTACTCCTTCTTCATATTTGTTCCTCGTCAATAATTTACCTAAAAAAAATGTTCCAGTGACTTTAAACTTCGCAGACTTAGTCATTAATTTTAATAATTAACTTATTTAAGAATTGGCGGCAGATCCCAAAAATATTCACTAATAGAAAAAAAGATAATGATCATCTACTGAGTTCGATGTCTACCCATTGTTAAATGTACGCACAACTTCAAAGTTTCATTCTCGAATAAGCACAATTGAGGCAATCCCTATTTTTTTAAACATTCTATTTTATACTTAAACTTATTCTAATCAAAAAAAAATGTATTGTTTGTATTTTATCATTAAGTCGTATATGTTAATATTAACTACTATTTATAAGATATTCTGCTACAATTATTATGAGCTATTGTAATAATGTAGTAATCTAAAGATAACCCATTGTGAATATACATTTAGAAGCCATATGTCTTTTGTCAAACATATGTTATTGTTTATCAAATCCATAACACCTGTATTCCTGTACAAAAGTAGGGAAGAGGGATAAATAAACTAATCAATGTTGATTCACTTAAAGCGAGACTTTAATACCATAGGTGATAATTATACAGACCGACAAAATTTCCCTTAATATCAGACGAGCTATACTTTTCCGACGATTAATTACGCCCTAAATCCGAGGTTATTAAAAAACCAGAGCTGATTGGTCAAATCGGAATCAGCGCATCAAAAACCTGCGTAAATGTATAGTCTTCGATTTTGCGTCCGAAATTTTTCGGCCGGCCTGTATTATCTATGCAAAATAGGTGTACTTTTGTACTATCAAATCTCTTGTCTTGACTCTTCGGATGGGAGGCAACACCAATTACTGGGTAGTAATGATTACTTTTCGATTCCGATTCTAAGGAATTTCTTCTTGAATGGAATCGAAATTGGAAACAGAAAAATTTGAATTACATTCCAAGTAATTGAAATTTAGAGTCAACTTTTTCCATTCCATGAAAATTAATTATATGGTTTTCGATTCCATTCTAGAAACTAAAATTAAGAATTATAAAATATAAATTTCATTTTTAAAAATGGGATTCTAATTTCTCGGGACTGAATTTTTTGTCGAATTTGATTCCCAAAGTAATGATTCCTATCCACCGCTGACAATGGCTCATCGGAGAAGATTTTTAATTCACAGCCACTAAAAATTATGTGGAAAAAAAATATTTTTCAGAAAATATATAAAAAAAAAATTGTTGGAAAAATTCAATTTATATTTAATTTCTTACAGATAATGAAGCTTCAACTACCGAAGATGATCGTACAATTCAACTTCAAGCAGATAATAAATTAAGTGCCGAAACGAAGTAAGTACCTGAAATACTTTTTAACAATTTATACTGAAACTGATATATCCAAGCTGCCGTTTTGACAGTTCCAAAAAGGAGTATAAAATCATTAGTTTGCCCTTTTAAAGCAAATGTTTTCTACGATTTATCATGTGCCACACACACACAATGCATTAGATCGATGAATTGTTGAAAAGGTCCGATTTTGCTTTCTAATTGTAAATAAATGATGATACCTGTTTTCATACTGTACGTTACAACTGTTGCCGAATTGCAATTTTATTTGACTTTCGAAAATCTCTACGTTTTTTTGTTCCCACACATAAATTAAAAATCTGCCATGGCGCACTTTCTCTACATTTAATAGATTTTGCTGTATTGTTTTACTTAGAGCCATTGTTAGTTTAATGATTTTTCGTGTGGTGGCACTTTCAGACTACTTTTGAAATATATATATATATATTTTTTTTTTTTCATTTATTTTGATTGGCAATTTTGGAATTTATTACTTGTAGGCGTTTTAGAAACACTTTGTTCATCATGTGTCCTGTATTTATGGTAACGCATGCGTCCTTCAAATATTTATTTTTGTGGTTGGGTGGGTGTTTTTTTATAGTTCAACCTCATTTTAAGAGCACTTGGCTCTAAAATGTGGTTGTGGCCTTACATGACTTTGTGTAAAGCCGGTGTTAAATTTTATGTCAGCTGTTGGAGTTATGTGCCGTTGTAGTTTTAAGTTATTAAATTGATATCCAGTGCTAGAGTTTGGATGAAAATTTTAATTCAACCTAAATAAAATTGCTTTATTTTTGCGCGCCAAAATGTCTTGAACATGAAAAGGATTTCTCGTCTCTACTTAAATTATAGATGTTTGATCTTTGAAAAAAACTTGATGAATTTCCTTATGGCAATACTTTTTTTTTCTACTTCCACAGCCCGTTGGTTGTCAACATGCTATGCCGAAAGAAATGCAGTTAATTAAAATCCGACCAAAATCACTGCAGGATAGGCGCCAGTACCCATAAAATTTAACGAGCATTTTGTCTATATCAGACAATGACACATTTTGCATTATCAGCATGACAGTTATGTCGAAGGAACACACGCTTCGCTCTTCTCACTGTGCAACTACCTGCCAAAACATTATCAAAATCCTGGCGCTAAAATTGTGAAAAATCGCAAATACAAAGAAAAGGTGTCATGTTGAGTTTTCAAGTGCGCATGTGCAACTTGCGCGTAGGCAGGCATTGCCGCTATTACTGTACGATTGACAAATCATGTTGTCACTTTGATGCAACAACACGGTATTGAACGACTTGTAGTTTTATTGCAGCTACCATTGTTTACTGCAAAATGTGGTATAATTTGCATGAGTTATAATTTTTGGTGGTGTTCCTTTGTTCCTTGCGTTTTGATGACACTAGCTTATATTTTTAATAAAGAAAGATTCTACATGTAGAAATTAGCCAAATTCTTGCCCAGAGCTTTTCCGAATCATTCCTACATTCGCGTTTTAAAAAAACCGAATTTTTCAGTAACGGGGTCGAAAGGCTTGTTGAAGATCAAAAGATATGGTTCTTATCTCTTTGGCAATTCTTTCATTATTAAAAGAAAATTTGAATCCGCATATGAGTGCTCCGACTATAATAAAAGATATTGCAAGTCGGCTGATATAGGGCAAGAGGGATACGTTACTTCAATCGGTAATAATAATAATTATTCTGAATAAACTTAAGAGTAAAACTCATTAACCAACTGTGCTGGTAAAAAAATTAATAAAAGTTATAAAAAAGTTGTAGGAATTGGCTCGTTGTTCATAGGCAGTTTTTACATTGGCTTTCGATGTATGTAATATCGATTCGTTTCGATATCTTCTATTTTTTGCTAATCGATTTTTCCCAGGATTTTTCGAGAGAAAAAAGTTTGTTCGGCCCAGATATGTTTTGTTAGATGTAAAAAATTGTTACGACAAAGAAATAATATATTTCTACCAAATAGTCCGGTGATTATTACCAAATATAACATTGTTCAAATATGGGGCATGTCAACATTCATAGCATATCAAATATACAACTTGATAGTTATAACCAAATCTTCCTAAATTCAATCAAATCGATTTCTCTGTGATTATACAATTAATTAATATATTGTACATTACTTTTCGACATCATCCGATACTTTACGATATAATTTGCTACCTTCCAATGCCTCCACTTTTATCCATTTTGCAAAAGTTTTCATTTATTTTAAAATCAGCAATCAATCTTTCAATCCTTACCAAAATAAAGACATGCTGAGCCGATTTTAATAACTCAAATGTCGTTCTCTTAGTAATAAGAAATAGATTAATATTGGATTAAATATTAATATTGCGAACCGATAATGTACGCACCCAAACAGAAGGCATCCATCGAGTATGCACTCAAACCTCTGACTTTATCTAATCACTTTTTATCCAATCATGTATATTGGAATGTGGCAAGAAGCGTGCGCGCAACTGTTACAACAACAAATATTTTTGTAAGAATTTCAGTTATTTTATTAGAAAAAATTTAAAAAAAAAGAAATCCTCAACTCATTGTCGGAATGCGGCACTCAAAAAGGCTCAATATTGACAATATTGCTTAAGAAGTCCTTGACAGAAGCGTGTGTGGTCATTAATGGTTGCAATATCCACAGATATGTTGTTTTATGAAGGTATTCAATGTTTTTGTTACTGATGACTTCGAAGATTTATAAAAGTACCCGTACGATTGAATAATGCAAAAATAATAGAGAAAACATAAAAGGGAAAAGTTATTTTGCCATTGAAGTAAAAAAATAATAACGAAGCGTTCAAATATTGCCAGTGGTAGAACTTGTATGTTTATTAAATTAATTGTAAAAAAAAATTTTAAATCTTTTCACGAAGTGCAAATTACTTGATTTCAAAACTTCAATGTAAAATAAATATGAGGCCAAACTAATCGCCGAATCAAAAAGACTTCGTAAATAAAAAGATCAGCGGTTTAACTTTAAAATTTCATACGAGCACCACTTTGCGGACATCAGAGCACAATGTGTTCATACTTGGCGTAAGCAAGCCACCAGCCTTACAGGAATGCAACCCCACAAGAAATATGCGCCAGTAGCGGACCATATCAGGTCCATAGACCTTTAACGTTAGCATTACTAAAACGATCGACGATCACCAGGATCAAGGTCCTGAAACAACCCATTCAAAGATTGTATTTTACGCTAGTGATTGCCCAACTGCGGCTTAAAAGATCATGACCCTGAGGTACACATCGACCCCAAACTGCACCGATTTGTAAAATGTTGGTTCGGCCTACTTTAAATTAGTAAAGAACTCCCGCACTCGAACATCGACATCTCTACGTGGTCTGACGACATCCAATCGTCTTTGTACCCTGGCCATTGTCTCCAGACGCATATTGGTGCCATGCTTGACCGGCAGCGGCAATAAGCAAATCTCTCGACGCCTTTAAGTGCCACTTACTGACTAAGTTTGCGAATATCAGGGACTTAGGCGTTTACGCGTCTGAAATTGTGCGCTCGGGTACTAATTTGCCAGGATGCGTAATATGGCCGTTCTGCAGCCTAACACAGAATTGCTTAGCATCTATTCAGCCATGGAATTGAGATGAAATACTTAGTAAGTTTTCATTTATTTTCTATTGAATAAAAGTGTGGGCGATAAAACTTATAGGTTATGAAAGAAATCGGACTAGTACTTTCCTATATATCTACTATATAAAATTCAGTTTTAGTCTGCCTGTCTGTCTTTTATGGACGCGAAAACTATGCGGTCGATTTTGATGAAATTACAGTATGTTAGTATCGATCAGGCGAGTGTCATAAACTATGAAACTTTTATTTAGGGTGCATATCTAAGGTGGCCCTCATACAAAAATATACTTAAAATATAATTTTCACGAAGACCGGTCAATCGATTCTCATAGAATTCACACCACGTGGCTTTTATTTTACGAGGCTCAAGCTAGGCCTAAATTGCTCTAAATAAAGATAAATTCACTAAAAAAAGTGAGTACTAGTTTCATCCGTTGCTAAACGGAATCATCAGTGACTTAAGCCAATTTGTAAGAATTTCTAAGCCTGCTATGTTTCCATTTTTGCATAAATGTGTTGAAAATCAAAATCAAAATAAAAATGTCAGCAATGTTTGACATTTCATCAAGAAAAGATTTATTGTACATCGCAACAGTGTTTGCAAATTGTAGAAATTTACTAAATTTACAAAAATTTAATCTTGAAATGATGAAACTAATTGGTCGCCTATATCACACCTCTAGACTTTTTCTTTTGGGCTACGTAAAGTTCAAGGTCTATGGTAAGTACATGAGTAGGTCGGATATGATATGGATATGAAAATTGCAACCTTAAAGTGGAGCATGTTAGTCACCGTTACGGCCAACATTCGAAAGAAATTATCATTAAAAAATAAATGTAAAAAATTATTCTTTTGTATGATAATAACGATTACCCGATAAAATTGAAATTTGTTTTTAAGTTTCATTTGTGCAATGCTCATGAAATATTTAGTTGTCTGAGCAAATAGAGACCATAAATGAATCACAGATTCATGCAACAGCTGCTTTTTTATCCCGTGAAAAAAGTGAATTTCAACATTTTTTTTGCAATCTCGAAGCTGCCCAAGAAATTTAACGATTTCGCTCGACGCCTTTAATAAATAAATTAATTTTTTCCTACTAAGAATTCATATACCCTTCCTCTGTATATTATCAACACATGTTGCATATTTAACGTCAACGTCAATATAAACAAAATTGTAATCCTTACCAGTAAAACATTGTATGCTGCTGTTAATCGTAGACAGTTTAGACTTAAGTCATTAATAAACTGAAGATATAAACAAATTTAGTTAAAATAAATAAAAAAATAAACTACATACAATCAGCAGAGTCGGTCGGTCGGTGCTAACTAGTGGCAACATGTTGCGCGCCTTGACCCAAACTTTTTATGGATACTTGAGACTTTAGTAAATAAAAAATATGGACCTTACTAAAAAACTTGACTCATGTTAGAATGCCCACCATGATCAAAGTTGTTGATTGAATAATAAAGTCAAGGCTATGCCTTGAAATTTGATATGACACCAGTTAACGCAAATGCGGCAAAAGGATCACAACGCATCAGCGTCAATAGCTACAGCAAATTTATTAACACACAGCTGAGAAATTTATGCATCAGCGTAGATCCTTTGAACAGTATCCTTTTATAAAATGACAAGCTAATGTGGATCAATTATGTAAACAAAACCATTTTAGGAGCTCATAAAAAACCAAAAAATCAACTACCGTTTTAAAAGACTTTTTATTTATAGATTTTGGTACTTCAAGCAAAAGATTCTAACTTGGGTAACATATGGTCCAGTTTAGGGTTTTTATTAGCTTAATAAACAAAAAATATAAAAAAGCAAAACAACAAAATTGTGTGTCCCATTTTATGGTCGCTTGAGAATTTTGTCCGTTATTTTTGACCTGTTGAATGATGTTGTAGTGGTACGTCGTACCTCTGCTTATGTGTGCAAATCCACTTGAGTTGGCATTAATTTCTAATGAATATATTTCTCTTACCTAGCTGGTATTTGCTTGTGGTCTTATTGGTTTGTCACGCAGTCAAGTGATCAATACCGTATACTGTAACATGTGATCGTTTTTTGCCACTTGATTTCACAGGTTCCTGTTGGATTTTTACCCCAATTTTAGTTATCAAATGTTCTTTTCCTTCTTTTCATTGTAAATACCTAATCCCCAGTTTTCGAAGGAGAAATTAGTAGGGGTAATTAATCCCTGCGAGTTTTTCTTTAGTTATTCAGGTTTTTGTTTTTATTTTTATTTTTTACATGTTCACCAGAATATCCTCTACCTGTTATTTATTTATCTTTTCTTTTTTTTTGTGTACATTGTGTTTTCCGAGTTTTTCTTACTGCTTTATCTTCTCATCAGGTGCTTGTTTATGTTTTGAATTTTTTGTGAGAGCAGTGATTTTTTCTTTCAGTTTTGCTTAATTCGCTTGCTTTGGGCTAGATGGCGTTGTTGTCATTTTCAGAAAATACTTAACTTGATCTTGCATGAAACTGAAGTTGATTTAAGACAAATGGATGGAAGCCAATTTTCTTCTTTTTTATTTTTTATCAAAATTTTCATTAATTTTAAAATGTTGAACTTGTTGGGCCTTATAACATAAATTTATGCAATTTTAAGAACCCCCATTTTATTTCAACTTAAATTTTTTTTTTAAATGAAAACATTACGTCTCTGCTAACAATCGGCTCTTTATAACCCAAGAGCTAACCTCATTCCATTGAGAAATCACAGACGATCTCAATTTTGTTAGCTTGCAAAACACAAATGTCGAAATGTTATCGCAAATCACTAATGCAACGAAGGCATGACTTCATGGACCACATACGTTTCAGCTCGAAGAAAAAAAAAATTCGTATTGGTATTGAGCAATCATTGAACCAATAATACAACTCAAATCGGTTAATTAGTTGTGCACTGCAGAAAATGAGCGCAAAACTGATAAGGATACCGATAAGAAAGGATTGATGGTCAGCAGATGACGTCGCAGTGCCAAGTAATCAATATTTTTTCCATAACCGAGACAAAGTAATTAGGTTTTGCAACTACTATGGGCTAAGCGAATGAGACTTTTCGATGAATGATTTAGGAAAAATTAAATCAACACACAAATGAACAGTTGGAAATACAGAAGAATTATAATCTCCATATAATATATTTTAAAGAAGGACAAGCAAATAAAGGGATTTAGAAGCAAAAATCTAAAGTTTCAAACTTCAAACAAATTAAGCGAATTTCAAAAAAAAAAAAGACAAAAATAGAAAACGTTGACAATAAGATTGTTATGTTGTTTAGTGTCCAATTTCTTGAGGTCATCTACTTGCAAGATTTTCCTAACCGTAGATAAAATCTTTTAAAAGAAATCTATAGCAAACAATTTCAGTTTTGGTTTTCAAAGTTTGGCGCGCATTTTTTGCTTGGTTTTTTTATTCTTGAATATATCTGCACTGAAAATCAAAAGAAAGGATTTTTAACTTGTGCTATTGCAATGATGATGAGTACGCATGTTCATTTCACAGTGCACACAGTTCGAACAGGTATGAAGAAAAAAACATTTGAGATAATAGGAATTTCTTTATTGCAAGCATCCCTACAAAGTAGGATTAGGATAAGAGAAGAAAATATTTTTTTTAAACTTACACTTACATTCACTTGCCTTCACAGCACTCGTTTCCTTCACTATTTTGTGACTGGTCACTAAAATTATGAAAGTGGGTGGCTACCTAACATAAGACATATGGTTTGTTAGTTCTTATCTGCGGATCTTTAATCTTCATCTTCATTAACTATGTAAATAATAAAGTATTTTAAATTTCTGCACTACATGTAGTAGAATTCCATAGAAAATTTCTCAAGTAAAAGAAGGTTTATCCTTTCGAAAACAATTGCAAATATCCTACGCAATGAATGTCTTGTTTTGGTTGTAGCTTTTGTCTTTTTAACTAGATTTAAGATTTGAGCTTATGCGAGTAGTTGTTGTTGTTAAGAGCATGGTTTATTCATCCAACAGCAGTTCGTGTCCAACGGCAGTAGCCTCTATTCGTTTCTTTGAAACTCTTTTGTATGTTACGCGCCAAGTTTTTTTTTTTTTTTTTGCATTTTGCATTGACGCGCTAAAAATTAAAAGAAATGAATTTCCATAGACTTTGTGTATTCATTTGGAATGTTAAATGTGCGAAAATGCTTTTGTTGACATATGAGATGATCTACGTTTTGTCTCCTAGTCCTTTGTGAACACTTTCATTTATACTATACGATGGTAGATTCCAAGTTGATTGCTTGCTTTAGTTGGCACATGTGAACAGTTGAGTAAACAATTTGTCCACACTTGCGTACGGTGTGTTATGCAAATTTTGTGCAAATTGCTGATAGTCTAGGAATTTATCTAGAAAAATGTTTTAGCTGTATGGAAATTTTTTAAATAAACTTGTGTCAAATTGAATATTTGAGATGTATGAAATAAAACCTACAATCTTAATTTCTACATGAATTTATATGTTGTAATTGCTAAAAGCTTGAATTCTTTATAATAAACAAATTTAAATATAATCCTATAAATATTTCACCATATCTTTTAAACTGTTCATAACTAAGACTAGACCATATATGACGTGAGCTACATCTTTCTAAAAATTCAAGCAATACAATACTATAGAAACCTTATTTCCATGAAAGAAACTTAAGGGTTCTTTCTCTGAGTGTTATAAGCATCCGATTGAAATAACTTCAGTGGGATCTAATAGTTTTATAAATACATTTTAACTAAACGAGTATTAACTTTTATGATCTAAGTAGAACCAATTGCAGCGCAAAATTTTATAAACTGTAACCAAAATATAAAGTTGATCTTTAGTCGCACACACAGTCAACTCCCGGTATAACACTCACGAAAAAAAAAAATGAATAAGTAACAAAGAGAAAGTGATCAAAGAATGAAAAGCCATTGCTGTGTGGGTGTTGTTAGTAGCGGACTAAATTTTTTAAAAAATAGCTTTAAAAATATGTCTCTCTTTCAGAAATATATTGAAATTTCCCATGAAAAACGCAAATCCGACACTTTCGTTTCAAAAAATCCTAGAAAATACATAACTTAAAAAATTCTTTTTATTCCCGCTTGTCCATATTGATGATCGAAAAAGGGTACATCTACTCTATTCGAGATATATCGCTCTAATTAGTCTTTATCCGCCCCATTTTGTAGTTATGAAATTCATGAGATAAAAAGAAGAACGACTTTACTAGGTCCTAATTCCATCCGTTAAGAGTGGATGCAGTTCTAAATATTAACGAAAACATTTTCAAAACTTCTCTAAACGATTTACGTTAATGTTCAAAATTAATAATGAGGAGTAGGGATGGCTCCAGGGAGGAGCAGTCGCGCACTGAAATCTGAGAACCTTTATTTTAGCTTAGGGGACGTCCATGAATTACGTGAAATGTTTTTTTAAAAAGTCGGACCCCCCTCCCCTTGGTGAGATCTGGCGGGACACCTCCCCCCCTCCCATGAGACTTAAATTATAATTTTTAATATAAATTCTAAGCATTAAAACGTTGACTTGATGTTTTCCTTGACCCCCTCCATCCTTGGTGAGATTTTGCCGGACCACCTCCCCCCCCTATTTCAGCTCACGTAATTAATGGACATCCTCTTAAGTCAAGATTAATTGATGATGGAAATACGAAGCTTTATAATATTTCAGATTATATTTTTTTAAAACTGAGCTTTAAATTGCTTCAAATAATATATTACGTTATAATGAATTCTTAGATATAACGAAAGTGCCTGACATATGCACATACATATGTATAATTCTTTTTATCGGGAGTTCACTATGCTTCTATAACAAATATACTATCAAATCGTAAAGGCGGTTACGCAGACACTTGATGTGGTATCATCGGTTTTCTTAAAAAATAATTTTGCCAAATCATTTCAACCATGCAAATCGTGCTGTATGGCAAATTGCAAGTGAAGGAAGGATATTCATATTCTAAGAGACGACGATGCTGTTGATGATAATCATCATCATAAATTGAATTGAAAATTAAGCATAACCAACACTAGGTGGTACAAGTTAAAAGTCGGCGGTGCGTACAAACAAAATTGTGCATTCAGTGGTCAAATCGACACGCCCTTAGCATACCTCTATATATGTGGACAAAGAATAAAACTGCATCGGTGGCATCATTAATTATAATTATCATTAGTATTCTCTGCGGTGGATATGGTGACTGAATGACTAGTTGGGATGCTTGACAGACTGACTGACCAGTGGTCAACCATGATCTTTTAAGCATTTGAACTTTTGCTTTTTTGCGAGAAGTATGAAAAACGTATGTTGTCCATAAAAACAATATAGTACAAGAGACAATAAAGCGTATACTCGTAATTGCCATGGTGATAAGAGTTTTGCCAACTGGCTACTGCTTCCTTTGTGGCACTAAAAAAAATTTTCCAATGATTGTGCAATTTTTTGTTTAATTATTGTTTTTTTCTATTTTTTTTTTTCTATTACAACGAACATATTAAAAAAAAATTTTGTTTCAGTATTGCCTGCACATTCATGAGTCTGGCACAACATAGCATGCAAAAGGACTCATCAAACCAATTAATAAATTGAGAAGCGAAAATTGCCACATTAATTGTTCTTGCATAAACGGAATGATATTTTCTAGAAGCAACGGCCAATATACATATTTTCTCTGATACTCAGGCAGTACTCGTATAGTGTCGACCTTAGGCAAGGATATTTCGAGGGGCCCCAACATGAGAAGAGAAAAATCTTTTTTTTTCACATCAAGCAATGTATACATTTTTAATGTAATCAACTTTTTAACATTGATTACAAAATATATTTAGAAGAGGCCCCTTTCCAGTTCTTGCCCCCATGCCCCAGAGAGTCTAAAGACCATCCGGTGCTCATATAAAGATATACATAACATCAAAAATGGCTAAATCCTTGAAATTATGGCACGGTTCAATAAAGTAACATTTTGTTGGGTGCCTAGGCATAGAGATAATGAACTTTGAAAGGTCCTTTCTAATATATTTTACAACATACATATATTATCTAAGTCCTAGGCATGGCATATATTTCCACCTTGTATGATATGTATAAGGTGAAATTACTTAAGTGTATCCACCAAAAAATGTTGCTCCTTAAATTTTTTGAAGTTCACGTTCGAAATTGAAAGCCCTCGCATTACCAGCCTTAGTATATTCAATTTGTTATATGATAATATTTTCGCATTATTTATAAAAATTTATTTTTGTTATTTCTTAAAATGTTCTTTGGCCACAATATGCTCTCTAGCATAAACTCATAAACTTATTTTTGTGGGATGTGCTGTGCCAAATGCTGTTGCACTTAACGTAGCGTGAAATATGCGACTACTGCGCAACGAAAACGATTATTTTCTAGTTAAACTCCTTTTATGCGTCCCTGCATGCAAACACGTCCTTTAAAATGCACCCACTCTACTTCGCGCCAAATTCAAAAGAGAAAAAAAATACAAAAACAAAATTTGGCGCTAAAAATTTGTAGAAAAATGTGGTTGTAGAAAGAGTTTGTAAATGGAAATGTATTTTGTTTGCTCTTGTCTTTATGATATCCTGCTGTCCTGCCATACCCATGTTTTGTTAGAAATTATGCACAATCCTTTGTTTGTCTTTTTTTTTGCCGATTATTTCCTATTAAAATTTGCATTTTTTTCTTTTTGTGCTAACTTTAAACATTTGTGTTCCATATATTCCTTTTATCTTTAGTATCACCGACTGTGAATATGTACGTGATGATCACATTAGTTGAATTTTTAAATTCTATTGCTTATATCACTGTTTTTTTGTAGGAGAAATTATGATGAATTACAATAAAAGTATCACATGACAGCTGAAATGTTATCATTGAGTAAGTTCCAAGAGTAAGTCATGACCTGTCTACGAAAAATTTTTGTCAATTTTTGGTGAAAGTTTTTATAAATGTTGAGATTTGCAGATCACCGCATCTCCGGAACATGTGAAATTACTAGCGAAAAGTTATTTATCGATAAGATCGTTGAGTTTTTCGAACAAAAAATTTTCAAAATTGCTCGAAAAGATTTGCGAGTATACGAGAGGATGTGAATATGACTTTGATTTTCGTGTAATATGGATGCTTTTTTTCATTTTCCATTCGCTATCGAATCGTTACTCTGAATTTCTTCTTTCGTTCCCGACTAAATAAAAATTAGTTTAAGTATACCGAATTATGATCGTATCCGAATCAGATATTCCTTAATACGACCACCTGATCAATTCCTGATCAGCGTACAATATCATATTCCTTGATCCGGTTTTGATTTGATCAGTTTCTCATCAGAATACAAGAATAAAAACATTACTACGATCCCGATACGTTGTTTGAGTCAGGATCATATCCGATCTCCTGAACTAAATCGTATTAAGAATTTTTACGATCCGTATGTTATATTCATTGTCAATACTCTTGTATGAAAAGTTAGTAATAATAACATGTTCAATACAATAACTAAAAAAAACGGATTTTAGTGATCAGCCTAATTTTGTTTTTTAATTGTTTTTTGATTCTGGCAATTATTATTATAAAATTTTATATAAATTACCGACCAAACTTGTTTTTAGGATAGACTAGTTTTTCTAGGCCAAACTATAGACTAAATCTCGACCGAAGGCCGCCACGAATCCAATATTGTACATATGTATATAGTGGAAGTTATAAATCCTTACCCTCACTTAACACTTGCCAAGCATACAATGATATTGATAAATTTTATTGTCTTACTTTGCTACTCTGCCCCCAGAAGCGAAAAGGGCGTATCTCAAAAAATTTATATTCGTTATTCTTATGGCATCGGATAGCTTAAGATATTACACGCATCTAATGAACTGCGCCAAATGCCGGCATCTTAGTTCAAACCTATAAAAAATATTCTAAGAGAATTTCTTCTATCTCAATTTTAATAAGCATGATTTTTTTTTAAACCCTATATGAAATGTAAAGAAAAATAAATAAATTCATTTTTATTGTAATGCAAAATATTTTTTTAACAGCATTGAATAATGAGTGATGAATGCAACACAGTTCGTTGATTATTCTCCATTCTTTGCAAGTGATAAAATACAATGCAGAATCCAATTGAGACGCTGTTGATCTTGTAACGTCTAAACTCTATAACGAATGCATAAATTGGCATAAATTTGTAAAGAAGCATAAAATTTAAGGGTTTGCTTCTTACAAGATTTATAATTGGATAGCAATAAATACTATAAGCATATGCATCAAACGTTATACCTTAAATATTACCATATGTATTAAAAATTTTAAATGCTAAAATTGATTTACCTTCAGACAAATGATAGCTACCTTATGTCCATCATCATTCTGCAATCGTTGAAAAGGCTGTAAGATTTTTCATGAAAAAATTCGATGGTGTTCTGTTTGGATAGCACTATCCTGATTTGGATATAACAATAAATTTTATAGGAGTTTTATTTTGTCCACAATAAATACAAAAAATCATTCATAAAAATAATTGACTTTACGGTAAAACTGTTTTTGTATTGATATTATAAATATTACTATTTGAGCATTTACGACCAGTAATTTTGCAATCTTTTGACATCATTTAACACTGACTTAGTCGATTTAGCTAAAGCCCTGGATAATTGCAATTTTCACTCAAACATTTTTATTTATGAATATTCCTCATAGTGATTGTAACGAACTTTTTTCTGCATAGAAAAAAGCTTAAAAAAATTCAAAGAAGAAGCAAAATGTTAATCAGCTTTATAATATATACCCTTTCTATATATCAGTACACTCGTACAGAACTATCAACTCTAATTTTATTAAACAATTTATCATAAATAACATTAGTTGCAAGAACCGCATAGTTTTGTGAAATTCTGCCATATGATGTAAGCTGAATCCCGGTTTTGTTAAAATATTAAAACATTCAGAAAAACTGGTTCCTCCTAAGACAATCGTGAGTAAATTTGACGAATGCAATCCTAGACCAACAACATGGATTTGCATATTTCATTTGACGCAATGAAATCCTGATCATAATGCTGATGTTGTTGATGATGATGATGATGACTAGAAAATGAATTTCAACTTCATGACTACAAAATGATTTTAATTAGAGACGAAACGGCAGATGTTGCTGTGTGGTATATTACAACAATATAGTAAGTAGCATTTTGTAACGTAGCGACGTAATGCGTTGATTATCTGATTTATTTGAGGGGCGTAAATTTTTTTTTTTTTTTTGGTGCACGGCGTTACTGGTTTCAAGTGATTTACTTGATGCAGCAGCAACAAGCAACAACCAACAACCCTTCTGCTGACTCCTACTGCATATTACAATCGATGCAGATATAAAGAAAAGTTCGTTACAACCTAAGGAAACTTTTTTTTTTCCTTATTTTGAAATCATCGTCAACTTTCAGGTTACCCAAGGGTTACCTTATTTTTGTTGGTCACTCAGCCACCAGTGCCGTAGACTGACAGCCACTACTGTAGTTGTCTCGTTGTTGTCATCATTTTCTAATTTATTTAGGTGAAAATAATGACGCGATTTTTGAAATTAAACAAAATGTATATATGATAAACAGTTTGAACCTTACAACAACAACGTGACAAAACGGTCATAAATGTCGCGATTTGTTTGTCTGATAAATGAATTGGTCAGTTGATGAGGATTTTCATATATGACGGCGATCATGATGACTATGACGAGTGACATGCATATGTTGTTGATGAAGAGTGTGGTTGGTCAATTTGCAGCTGTGATAATTTTTCATGTTATATTATAGAAATCGCCTGCAAAATAAGAAAATTGAAAACAATGGCAATCAAGTCGTTGGGAGATGAATTGAGAAAAACTTGTTTATTCAAAACCTTAGCCATTTGAATGTAACTTGCATTACAATCGAAAAAAAAGTAATCTAATACTTAAAAGCTCTAACAAGTATTACTGTGCAGTTTCAGGAAAAGTCTCTCTTTCATTAATAATATTTTTTGTTCTTGTATAAACATTTAATACCATGGACCTTTCATTAAAAACGAAACCAAATTGCAGGAAAAACATTTTTGATAATGTGCTTTGTAGAAAATATCGCGGAAATGAAAAATCGAATTTATCGTTATAAAAATAACTTAATTTTTCAGCATAATTTCCATCAATTTCAATAAACCTATTCCAACGATCCTCCAGTATATGAATCTCTTCACTGTAATGGTTTTCCGGAAGATTTCAAAAATACTGCTCTACGGCAGCTAAAAACTCTTTGTTTGATGCAAATCGTTTTCCTACGAGAAATTTCTTTTGAGACGTTCGGCACCCATTGTGACCAAAGCTTTTTGAAACCTAAACCTTTACTTAAAATATTGCTTACTGCGTCTATTGAAATTCAGAATTAATCTCTCTCGGTCAATCGACGATCTTCCAAATCAATATATGTACTGTGTTTTTGTGACGATTTCTGGTGTTGATGCAGTATTTGGACGTCATTCACGTGGATCGGTTTCAAGGCTTGTTTGACCACTTTTAAATAAACCAGTTCCAGTCCACTCACAAACCATTGTTTTTGAAGGAGCAGACTCATCTAACATAGCGCAACTTCACAAGACGCTACTTGAGAGTCGAACAGTGCATGATGAAGGATATTTTCTATTAAAACGTGAGAGAGGCTGCTATCATCGTACACTTACCAAACACATGCAAAGAATTGAAAACATGAACTTCGCAGCAGGCAATTGAACAACGCCTGCCTAGGAGAAGACCTGCTAGCACTGCTGCGATTGTATGAGGCCTTCTCAAAACAAAATTTTCAAGCAAATAGAAATATACGTATTACAGGATACCATGCCTTCCCACAGCAGACGTGCTATCAGGCCTGATATTGGAAGTCAAAGAAGAAGGACATCATTTATATTTTTTATTTCATATTTTCCAATGTTTTATGATTCGACATTACTTTTTTGTCATCTACTTTGTACATATGCGATATCAAAAGTGCATAAATAGCTAGAAGTAAAGAACGATGTGCATGATGTTGCCAGGCGGTTCTTCCGTTTCATGTTATGTTAAGGTGGTAGAGTGTTGTGTATTAATGTCAAAATTATAAATTTAAAACAATTTCACAAAAAATAAACATTAAAAATTTCTGGACATTTCATATAAAAATGGAAGTACGTTTGAAAGGAGGTGATACTTCTCAAGGAAGGCCTTCTAGAAGCGCTGCTAGCTCTTGCCCTTGCCTACTGGATTTTATTGAGTTTCTTTTTGAAAATCCATTTACTCTGATGCTCTCAAAATGGCTTCAATTTCAGCACGCTCTTTCGAATGACTTCACCTTGTATAATTACACCATTGAAAAAACAAACCGCACACACATAAACATTCTTAACTTGCCATTCAGCGGTTTGTTATGTTTGCATGCTTGTTTCTATTTGTGCAAATAATTTTTTTTGAAAATTTTAAATCTTTAATAACTTGTTATTTAAATAGGAATAATATATAACATTTTTATTAGAAATTGAGACCAAGCGTCTAAGGAATAAATCTAAACGAATTTGATCAAAATTGATTCCATAGATTTTGCGTGATTCTCGGACATCGATATGCATAGCTATCATTTTATTTATATAGATTATGAATGAAACAATTTTTGACATTTTTCTCGTTGAGCCTTTGACCATTTTAGTCTATAGATATACTACATACCTATAGTGGAAGTGAAGACTTATTAAAACGAGTGTAATGGAGTATTGCACAAATAAATGGTCAACAGCTGCACTTTTTCAAAACAAAAAAAAATTCTTAAATTTTTTTACTTTCATTTCAATTAGTGCCGAAGAAATTTTTCATCCTTTTATGCTCAAAATTTTGCTCATTTAGGTATTGAGAACAATAAATTTTAATTAAGATTGACAATGAATATTGAAACCAAAGAGATTGAGTAACTTGAAATTTTTAAAGCGACTTTCACTGACCTGTAACACATATGCAAAATGCTATGTGACAATTTACCACAAAACTAGCAATCCTTGCCATTTTGTAAATCCTTCCGTTCTATTTCTTTCCTAACTCTAACAATTGCAGGTTTATCATTTTTTTCTTTTACTCTTAAGAGCCGAGCGCACAATTTTGGTGCCAGCTGTAAATGAAAATAAACATTGTTTATGCAAATGACAGGATTAAAAATAAGTCTTTATTTAGTTTAACTTATTCTAATAACTCATGCAAATGTTTCAACAATACAATCGGAAAAAATATTAATTAACTGCTGTTGTGGAAAATTTTGACTACAAAGATTTTCTAGACGAATTTTCTGAAAGAAATGAATGACTGACAGATTACGCAATATCGATAAAAGTCATGAAGACGTTTATTATGGAATAGAAGATAGAAATTCTCCCATAAATTAATTTTACTTTCCAACAACGCTACCAATAAAATTTTCTGCTTGAAATTTAATACCATGCTATCAAATTAATACCATAAGAAATTCTAATTGCGTAGCATCCATTAATCTGTCGAAAACTTTATCAGCACTTTATGGCATTTTATAAAAACCTGACATAAAAAAAGGTTATGATTTCATTGGCGTCACTAGCATTTATAAATTTTTGTACAGTACATCAATAGAGATCCGTCATAGCTAAATATTAGATATTACATTGTCTTAAATCCTTTGCTTCCTTTTGTATTAATGGTAATTCTTTTGTACTTCTGGTGTTGCGTTGTGCCTTTTGTCAATGCACATACCATATGTAGGCATATCTTCATTTGGAATTCATAAAAGAGCAACGTCAACTGCGACAACAAACAAACATTTCCTCTAATCAAACGTTGTGACGCCTGCGCAGTTTACAGGTGATTGACACCAAATAACGTTGCGTTGTTGTTGCACATGCGCAATAGAAAATACTCTGAACAAATACCACAATACAATAAACAACATAAAATATGTGTGGAGCAAGAACAAACAGAAACTTCATTGTATACGAGAAATAGGTTCCCCTTTTTAACATAAGGAAACATCTTCGATAAACAACGACGTAATAACTCAAAAGCAAGGATTGAATACGAAAATAGTTGAGTGTACGCAGCGTTGGTTATAATAAAAAAAAAAGACGCTAACGCTAAAAGAAAAACACCAACTCCAACAAAGAACTCTTTATTGAGATTTATTTATGCTTAGTTCTTTTACAGCCTTAGGCTTTGGCGTAGGTTTAGAAGTTGAAATAGGAAAAACATCTTGTCTGTCGGTCTGTCTGTCTATGTGGCCATAAAATGCTCCAACATCATACGGAATGGGCTTGGTACAGTCTACGTTTTATTGTTTTGGCTTAGAAGTTGAAAAGTCATTTTCTTTCTTTCCTTTTTTTTTTTTGTTTTATTTGTCTTCCTGACAGGTTTTTCCTTTGGTTCATCTAAAGTTGTTTCACAAGTTTAAAGGGACTTTGTCTATTCTGCCAAGCGCTTGCGTACGTACAGTCAAATGAAAAGTTGTCTCCAACGTATTGGAGAGTTCTATGCTTGCACATTGTTGTATGTATGCATTTCAGTTTTTATACTTTTTGAGTCCAAGTTGATTGACTTTTACATGAGCGCATCCAACAATGATTGGAAAATTCATATTCATGTTTTTAAGCGGATTAATTAAAATGCGGAAGGAAGTCAAGGTTTACAAAATCAAAAATCAGTTCCGGAAAATAAAATTTAATAAAACATAAAAAAAATATGTATTTGCAGTTTAAATAAATCAACAAATACAGTGGTGGGCGCGAAAAGTGTTATGTTCCAGCTAAGAAGGATATTAAAAAGTCAAAAAACTTCCATTAAACGGTTATTGTATTTTTTAACATTTTAGAGTGGGTGAAATTTCGAATATGCCTACTATGCTGTCTCGAACTGCGTTGAAGACCGAGAGGGTTAAAACCTCTCTGTAAAAAGTAAATGAGCCTATATCAATTATTTTGTTGCTCTCATTTTGGCTACAGCTTCAAATCTGTAAACGGCGCGGAGTTTGTGTCCGGTTTCATTGAAATTTTACGAAAAAACCGACTTACTAAAACGCAGAGAAAATTTGGATTAGTTGCCAAGATATAGCGTTTTAGGTATTTTAGTTGTATAGAATATGACACTCTCGCTTTGGCAAATCATGCCCACATTTTTCGTGTAGCTGAAAATGAGAACAATATACTTATAAAGGAGTTTTTTTTTTGCTTTGCGGTCCCATTGGTTTTTATTACAGAATCAGGTTTAAAGAAAACGTAATTTTCCCAAAATTTCAACTTTATAGATCAATTCTGTGAACGTTCGCAGGTTTGATCTAGGAAGCTAAAATTTTGGAACAATTTCTTCAAACCGGATTCTATAATAGAGGCGTCTAGAACTGCAAATTTAGCCCCATGCTAAAACATAGGCAAAACAAATTTTAGGGTGGCTCAAAATAATTTTTTTTTTTTGCACCAATAGATAGCTTGAGCTCGGAAATGGCTATTTTTGAACTTTCATTATCTATTGATTCAAATAAATATTTATTTTGAGCCACCCTAAAATTGTTTTTTCTCTAAACGATGAGGAATTGGCAGTAATGACTTTTAGACATACCTTAGAGTGGCTCCGGAACTTGGAAAGCACCAAAAGGCTCGAAAACGGTACTTTCCAAGGTCCGGAGCCACCCTAAGTGATGTCCAAAATTTTTTTTCGAACTTACCCAATCGATTGGGACAAAAAAACAATATTCGATGGTCATTTCCAGGGCCATACAATTTTTTTTCCGAAATTGGACCGAAATCGTGCAGTTTTGGGACTCGGAACCACCTCTGATGATGGTCAAAATCCATTTTCGACCTCTTTCCTTCGATAGGTGCATAACATTTTTTTTCGAAATGGGATCGAAATCGGGCATTTTCGGGACATTGGAAAACATTCGAAGTCATTGTCATTTGACTGTTCTTTTGACATGAAAGTGCTAAATTCTATTCCAAATTACAATTCCCCCGAATTGCGGTTGAAAACGAAAAATATTTACTCCTACCCAGCTATGATTTCTGTGACTCTTCTCAATCGCTATATTCAATAGATTTTTTCGATGACATTTTCATACTATGTAATTTGTTAGTCCACAAAAAATAAACATCATGGTTTTCCTTCATTGAAGTTACAGATATGTACGAACTAACTTGGAAATTTTTATATGGTGTAAGCATATTTTCCATAACCGAGATTTTCCTAACCACCTTAGGTTCCAATTTCGGAAAAATCTTTTTAAGTCGTTGTAAACCTTGTTTGGGTATACCATATTCAAAACATATTGTTTCGAGAGCCATTTTGGCCAAGGTGACGATTCTTCCAAGAAAAAACTTAAAACATCTCTGGTGCTCCACTCAAAAACTTCATAGTTCTTAGATATGCTAAATATTTTCAATGTAAAATATTTAGGTTAGTAAATTAAACCGTAGACACCCTCATAACTAACACAATAAAAGCAAAACTATAAAGTGACAATTTTTATAAAAAAAATGCGACACCACAACTGAAAACAATAAAACCCACTTGAAAAGGTATTGCAAACTCCGATAGTCAGCATACGCGAACAAATTCAAATTTCACAGGAAGTCTGAGTTGCATGCGCATGTTGAAAGCGTAAGCAATAAAGATTTTTATGCAACTGAATACTGAGTGTGCTATATTCGTGAGGTGATATTTACAATTAACACAAAAACAAAATATCTTCATCTCAACTTTACCTATTTGTAAACAAAAAAAAAATAAAAATTTGTGATAAAAAAATAAACTTTAACTGCGCGCCCTAAAAACACAATTTTTCAATGCATTTGTCACAAACTCATAAAAGAAATATTATGCGCGTTCTCAAAAGCTACCTACTCGATTTCCATACAATTGATTGAGAAAAATTAACGATACCCGCGTAACGAATTGATTTGACTCTAAAATCAAACCGAATCCAAAGCCAAAGAAACGTTGCGCTTGGCAGTTCAACTGACCGAAGGCTTTGCGACATAGCAATTCCTTATATGTTGTAAGTACATGCGAGAATTAAAGATAAAAGATTAAAGACGATTGTGACCACAACGATGGAAACTTCTATGTGATTTTGCCACGTTGCATATACATACATACATACATTCATAAGTGTGCTGCACAGAAAGGTACCTCGTTATGTATTTTCCTTCGAAATATTTCGTTTGAGACAAGCAGTAGTTAACGAGAAAAAATAACGAGTGTCTTCTATAAATTTTTCAGATAGATAAAATTTTATTGGCGTACCTTACAATAAAAACAACAACAACAACCTCAATGTGGGAAGGTTAATGAACTTGCTATCAGTTAAATTTTCGTTGTAAGAAGTTTTATGGACTATGGAATAAATCAGCTAAATGCTTACAATTTTTAAATTAAAACAGCTTGAATTCAAATTGACACAATTTTGTAGAGAAATCGCTTTAGTGATAAGGTCAAATTATTTCATATAACACATTTTTGATAGCACTCCACCATCTAAATCAATAACAAATATATCGAGCTTTTCTCGAAACCAGATTCGGTTTCAGCGACCCCGAAAGCATAAGGTACACCTAGTCTGGTTGAATTTTCCTTCCAAAAAAATGTTGTGGTCCTATGTAATTAATATGAGTTTAAAAACCACGTCCATTGTATCAAGTTTATTGAAAGATTTCTAAAGTAATAAGGTGAAGAATTTCTGATTTTTATTTTTAAATTTCTATTAAATGTGACCTTTTTTTGTACGAAACTTACAAAACCAGATTTTTGTAGGTTTTTTTCAAAGCTAAAGGATCAGCTCAGAAAATGGCCTTCACCAGAGGCAAAGTAAACCAAATTATTATTTTAAAAAGGGGACAGCCAACCCCAAATCGCCCTTATGCATAGATGGGCAACATTTTGGAAGCAAGAGTTACTTACAACAATAGGAATAAAACCAACAATTACAACAACACAAAAAACCCCACCATAAATTTGGTCTTGATAGCAAAACAAAAAAAAATTCTGAAATAAAACATAAAGCCACATACAAGAATCAAAAGAGAACAACATGAGTGTAGAAATAAAAGTACACTGATCAAACGAAACGAGAGAAGCGCCAGCTTCATTGTTGTTTGCTTGTTCGTTCACTTGTTTTTTTTTTTTTTTTTCTTAATAATGCAACAACAATGTAAATTCAATGTGTATATAGCACGTATACCAAATAAAAACCCACAAAAATAACAATGTGCGTTGTAGGGTAGAGTGCTTGTATTTGTTTTTTTTTTGCTTATTTTTCGTAAGAAAAATTACGTGTTGTAAGGAGTTAAAATTGGCTCATTATTCTTATTTTGCCCATCGCTGCCCTAATGTACATCTGTGCAGAAGATCTGCTATGATTTAGAACTAAACTTTTCTTATTTTCCGAACATCTAATCTATCACTCTGCTCCAATTTTTATAGATATTGACATACCTATGTATATTATTAATAAGCTCATTTTAAGCCAATATGTGTCACGTCCGTATCGCTTTATATTGGTTATTATATTGGAACTGCATGGCTTCGCCCGAGCCCGTTATTGTGCCTAAATAAGTCCTACACAATAAGCTAAGTTTTCAACACAGTTTTCCGTTGGACTTTTTTATATCATCGAATGTCACATCCGTAGTTATAGAAATATCCATATGTAAAAATTTAAACTCACTAGAAAATGAATTCCTCTTTTCTTAACATAAGATTTTGACTAATGTTAAATCACCATAACCCCACAGCACTAAAATCAAGGGGACAAAAGTTATAGCTCACGTTATATTAAGCTTAAAAATGGAAATTGAAAAAGATAATATCTATCTGATCTAAATATTATTCTAAACAAATAAACCTTTAACGAGTAATCTGAATTTGTTTGCTTTGCTTCAATAGTTGTATCCTCGTTGCTTTTGTTTGTTCACATGTTAAGTTAAACTACGTTAAAAGATTAGTGGAGTACAATTGCTGCATTGTTTTGAGCATTTATGTCGAGATACTCATATTATTTGTACACTTTTCTGATGCCATAAAATTTTTTTACTGAAATCAGGCTATGTTTATGTAGATTTTGAGTCGCTAAATCGTGTGCCCTCATTAGCCAAACCTCAGAAGATTTCTTAGAATTTTTTTGATTAGCGTTCATAACGTTCCTAAACGTTGTATCTCCATTTCTGACGCCAAATTTCATTATAGTGCGTTAATATTGCCTTCCTTTAGTAGTCTGTGACTTAATTTTAGCATGGCCTTTTAATTTGATTTTAATAATTTCAACAACAAATGTCTAAAAAATCCTTATAAAACAAAAAACTGTCTGAGTATCCAATCTTACAAAAATACTCCTATTACATCGAAAGATCACCTCTATAATCATTTAAAAATACAAAAAAAAGTTTCATCCGAAACCCAAACATTTTCATGATCAACTCTCAATAAATAAATACATCCATTAGCAACTTTAAATTGGATAGAATGAACTCATGTGACCTTTAAAAAAAAAATCATTAAAATTTTATAATCAAACCACACTTCAAATGTTGAAGACTTTGAGATGAAAAAGGATTTTTCTTTTATATCAAAGCAACTGTAGCAAACGGGTTGTTCAATAGCGCTCACGATAGCATTCGATTAGGCCAAGAGTTGTAGCATGCATTAAATGCTTTAATTTGGCTTTTAACATTGCGGCTACACTAATTTTTCAAAAAAAAAAAAAAAAAAATATTGAGTGAATACCTGTTGTAATGTCATAAATGAGTTTTTTGGATCCTTGCTAGCCAGCAACACAATTCTCACGATCATTAAGGTGTTGGCAACATGGTAATAGACATTGCCCTCTCAATAATCAGAGGAGCGTAGGTTCAAGGTAATAGCGTAGCGTAGCGTAACGTAGCTGATTTTATTGCTGGAATTTAGATTTTTTTTATGGTTGAACTGATTGGTTTTTCATTTTTGTGATGCAGTAATTAACATGTGCAGCCATGCAAGGGCGTAGAAGAATTCAACTCATTCCTGAAGAATAATCATTACAAAGGGTGTAAATTGGTACAAAGCAAATATTTAGAGAGAGAGAGAGATTTTTTGTACTGTAAATTAGTGCAAGGATGTTACAAATAAATAAATAGGACTACATTTTTTTTTTGTTTTATTACAGACTCTTTAAATCATCAGAGGGAGCCTTTAGTTACCAATTTGCTTATCTTATCATAACATCCGGTACTTTTTTTCAGATTTTTCATTTCTGTTGCACTTTTAAGGATTTGGTTTTTAGCAACTTCTACGATGTCTCGTCGCCAGTAGTAATTGATCTCAGGAATGTTGCACTCGAAATCATTTTTGTTCTTGTTTTTACCCGTCAACGAATCGGACTGGTAAATTGAATCATGAACTGGGGGCATAACTTGCCAAACGTCCTAGGTAAAAAAAAAAAAAAGTTATACGACAAGGCTGAAACTAAACTAGCAATTTTTAGTAAAAATCACAAGGAGTTGCCAAAATATTCAGAAAGTATTGGTTTTCTTTCTAATAAAATTTTTTTTTTCCTATGACGCGCTGAACCCACCAAATGTTAGAAAAAAATTTACACCAAAAATTCATTTTACAAATAAAATTCAAATCGACTTTCAGTTTTTTGAACACGTTAGCACGTAGGTGTAATTTTCTTGCTCAATAACGACGCTTATGCCACAATTCTTCATCTACCACGTCTTTTATCCTGTCTTTGCAACGTTCGCGAAATTCTTTGAATTGCATTCTTCTTGCATTCAAGTTTCATTAAGAGTTTTTTTTTTCTTGCTTTCATGCACTGTTTGCTTGTTTGCTTGCTGTCCAGAAGATCCTTTTGGCAAACTTTGTGCAAGAAAATAAGATCAAACACTTGATTTAACATACCGACCGAAACTGCGCTGCCTGCCTGTGGTGTAACAGCAAAAAAAGTTGCCAAAATTTATCTGTTTATGGTTGTTGTTGTTGTTGTTCGTCTGACATTTTCATTCTTAAAAGTGTCGAAGTCGTTTAGTTTGGGCTATCATACATTCAACTACTTGATTTTTTTTTTTTTTTGTACTTCAACAATTGTGAGAACAAGAACTTGTTCCAAAGGCCACACTGATTGCGAACAACTAAAAAAAAGGTAGGGCTTTAAGTGGAATTAGCGTGCAAAGAAAAATTGATAACGTATATTTCTGTCAATAGCCGGTGCTTCCTTATTAATGAAACTTTAGCTGTGGGTGTTTGCTTAGATTGCAATAGGATTTTTTATGGGTTGTGCGTGTAAATAAAAATATCATTTCAATATCGTTTTATTTCCAATTTAAATTATAATAATAATTAAAGTTTTTTACACTGGATAGAATACGGTGTATAAGTAGTTTTAAGTCAGCACTTATTTTGCATCAATTGAGCCTACGACGACAGTTATAAAATTTACATAGTCTCTAGCTGCTGTCTTTGTTATCACTTATAATTTAGCTATACGATATATTAATGCGAACTGCTTGCGCTGTTAAAGCGCGTGAAAGCAACTTTGAAGCAGTTTTCGTTATGCCAATGTAATTCCGTTTGCTATAGTTGCAAGAACACTCTGTGGCCCATTGTCAGACCTGTTAATTAAATTGTTCAAGCTTAAAGATTTAGAAATAGGCATTATTTGCCATTTTTATTTTCTAAAGAACCTAACTTGAACTCTAGAGATCAAAAATCCTAGACCGTTATGTACGGATCATGGATTTCGATAAGATCAACAACAATGCTGAAGGCTAAGCAATTATCTCAAATCGTTTTGCACAATATTTACCTGATTTATTGTCATCGCTCTCAAAAATAAAAACCATGGTATCATGTTGCCTTATCTCTATCCCTTTTTTAGTGTTCAATTTACTTTTATACCAAAATTCATCAAGATCGGTCCATTAGTATAGTTGTGAAACATATTTAATGGTTAGAGGCGTGACACCGATAATTAAAAAACAAATAAGAACATATCTCTCATATCATACATATCAAATTTCATTATCGGTTAGCTTAACCGCATATACGAATTTTCTTGTTAGAGGCGTGGCTCCACCTACTATTGAAAAAAAAAAATTAGATTTGGCACGGCCCCTCTTCACAATCTTTCGAATAAATAAAAAATTAGGATATTATGTTTTGTTATGGCTGGATGGAATTGTTTTGCTTTCGCCTATTTATACCTGGCAATTGTAAATAAAATTGTCTTCGGTTTCTTCTTTGGTCAAGGGATTGGACCAATTCATAGGATTGATGAAATTATGGATCGCTCCATGAGAACTTGTTGGAGATCGTTAACATGAAAATCAGGAGAGAAAAATGCAAAACCACGGTGGATCTGTTTCAATCCTTGAAAATGTCCTGGGAATGGATTATCATTAATAATGTAGTTTTCTCTATACCAAAGAGATATGCGTGTGTCGTCCAGAATTAAGGGTTTTGCAACTAAGTACTAATTTTAAAAATTTATACTTGCCATAAAAAAACGGGGGGCTCTTTAGTTTTGTCCGTTAAGTTTTCTGGCTTAAAATGTTCCTTTGATAATAACTTTTTATTTATGAGGCGCTGAATTTTTAAAATTTTTGTCTGTCAATAATAAAGGTATAAATATATATGTATAATAATTTCACAACATGGCTCAAAAACGTCGTTTTCACAAAAAATTTATGAATCGAAAAAATGTACTGAGGGGGTGCTTATGTTTTGGCCAATACTGTATATCCCTCTTGTAGAGAAGTTTCTGAGCTAAACTTTTCTTGTTGTAAATTTTTCTCGTAAACTTAGGGTTTTCGTAATAATGAAAAAATTAAAAAAAAAACCAAAATAAAATATTTCTTGCTGATTGCTCTGAATTTTTTCGTTGTTTTTAAGTTTTTGAGTTAAATTTTACTGGACTAGAACAATTTCCAAAAAAAAAAAAGAAAAAAATATCCCAATTATTAGAAGCCATATAAAAGACATTAAAATGTTGAGTTATTTCTATTCCGCAAAGGGATGCTCCTGCCCTTAGAGCTGGGATTATCTCTCAAGCATTTAAGAACTGAACTTTTCATTTTAAATGCATTACAACGAAATGCATAAAAAAGTCGTAAAAACCCTTCTTTTTTTTTGAATTTTCTTAAATGAATCCTTACATTTAATCGCTGAGGAGTGGTAAAAGTCAGCATTTGCACTTTGGTCTGTGTTGTATTTTATCTTCTTTATTTCTTTAGCATTTTATTTAACGTTTATATTTACGAGTAATTTCTACGTTTTTTTATTTTGTTTTATTTTTGGGCTTGGTGCTGAAATTCAAATTGAGCTTCCTTTTGTTATTTGGGTGTCATTAAGTGAGAAAAACGCGCATTATTTTTGAGTTTCTTAATGAAGGATAGCGCTTGGAGAATGGAAGGGTGTTGCGCATCAGCAGATTTCAATAGTAAGAGATTCATTGAAATTGCTATTGTTTTTATTGGAAAAAGGTTCGTTTTTAATGTTTTTTATTTAAATCGCTTGAGCTAAAATGTAAACAGATTCAATTTTTTTTGTCAATATTTATTGTAAGGATTCTTGAGGATTGTGAATAAATGCGTCGTTAGATTTTCTGAAATTTTAATTTCAAAGAATAAATTGAATTTCCTTGCGGTTTTTTTTTTTCTTTAAAGTTTATTTTTTTCTAAAATATTCGAAGCAATCAAAAAATTTCCCACAAAATATGATGCCCTTGTTAATGATACAACACATTCCATTGCATTTATTTATTTATTTTTAAAGTGTCAAAAATACTTCCTGTACTAAAGCATCTATTCATTGAATTGAATCCTTGAAAATTTCTATAATAAAAGCGGCGCCACAATATCCGTCAAACAAGTTGCTGACACAACCGCCCATAATGTCCTTGCAAAATAATAAAACAATATAAAAGTATGTTTGTTAAAATCAAAATTCCATGAAATTCTTCAACAACAAGAAAAAAAATTAATGAATGAAAATTTCTGCAAAAGAAATACGAACACCCAGACAGAGGCTCCCATTCAGTATTTATCCCTACGTCCTCAGGATAATCTTCGAGTTTACTAAAAAGTACTGCGCGCGCTACACTTAATCCTTGTTGTAATATCCTTTATAATACAAGTATTATTCGTTACGTGCGAGCTGAACAATACCTTGTTTCTATTTTTTACCATGGGAAGAATCATCCCAATGTCCTTATTATCTTGTTTCAGCAACGTTCACATTGTTAACGTACAATTAACACACAATATTCCCAAATTGTGCGAATTTTTTCGATTTTATATTTTGTTTTGTTCGTGAATGTGTGCCATAAAAGTAGATTTGCCGTAAATTTTCATTGGAGTAAATTCCTAAGCTTCATATTACTACTGGTTTTATGAAATTTGTAAAAATCAGACGATATTTTTCCTTTTTTTATCAATGATATTACAGATTATGTTGATGTTTTATTTTTAATTCATAAAAGTATGTGATTTTGCACGAGAACTGTTATGTGGAAAGTTTTACAGTGGGACATTTCCGTCGCATTTGTTTTTAATTAATTGCTTTCAACGATTCATTTTGCGTGTGAAGAAAAATTGGGTTTTAATTCTCTGCAAATCAGTTAAAAATTTACAATATAAGATATTAGTGAAAGCCTTAAATATTAAACTGACACACGAAAAAAGAACGTTGATTCGATTTTCCTTGCCCACATGCATTTTAGAAGCATATGAAAAGTACGCTATGGTTCTCAACAAATCTGTGCTAAAAAGCGCAACATATCAGGTTTAGAAATTCTTACTGTGTGACTAGCTTTATCCTTATTTTGTTGTTTTTTTTTTTTATGTAATATTTTTGGTGTTATCACACACTGTACTGAACTGAGTTACTGAGTTAAATAATTATTAATTATTATCTATTCCAATACGCCACAGAAAAATATACTACTTTTAGTTTGTGCTATTTGCTTGTCCATTAATTTTGATCTTTAATATTTTGATTAATATAAAATGTTTTGAAAATTTGAATGCGTTTTCTATAAAGGGGCAGTTCAACAAAAAGCTGGGTTTGAAATACGTGAGGGCGAAGTGCGTGCCAAGCTACTGCTTCTTATTTTTTTTTTTTTTCTTCATGAACATCATTCAAACTGACACAAATTCATGTGAATCTGACAAAGTTAAAATTGGTCGTCAACAAACTTCGATTCATAGTGTATGTCCTTTAAAAAAAACTTCGAAGCAAGTGCGGAGGAGGGGAAAGAGGAGAGCTTTAAGCAAAACTCCTCTGAAAGCTACGTGGAGGAGAATCTTCATAACCTCTATTTATTGAAATCTAAGCATGAACATTTTTTCTAAAAAATTTAATTTGTAACACAGACACACCCATATGCTCAATAAATGTATCTTTCTTAAGGTGCGTGGTGTAAATTATTTACTATCATATTGTCCTCAACTAGAGATGTAACAATATTTAAATTTTCATAAAATTTTCTAATGCAAAAAATCTGATTTCGTTCAAACAAGATACGGTCCTTGATTCTTAAGTGTCGTACTAACTCTTGCACAACATTTTCAATCCACTGTGATGCAGTCCTGTTTACATATGTATAAGTGGCACAATCTAATAACTCAATTTACAGCAAATTAGTTACCAAGAAATAACCCAAAAGGGATACCGCCATTATTGCAACTCTGTAAGTTGGTGGTCTTCAAAAAAATGTTATCTCACAAACAAAACAACTACACAAAAGCGAACGTACGTGACTTCAATGTATGTATGTATATAAAAAGAGACAACACAGACAAAAATAATCAGAAAAAAAAACGGTCTAACAATTTCCGCAAATATAAGCACTTTGTCTACTTCCTGGCGGCAAAACACACATTTTTGCACTTGCATCATATGGAACCACCAAGAGTGAAGTAACGTTCAGAACATGTCAAAAAAACGAGATTATCCATATTATCCTGCTTGCGTATGGAACACTAAATCTGTGTATCTATGGAGAATTGAAAAAGTAATTGGAAAAAAAAGTACGAAAATATATTGTACTTGAAATATTTAAAAAGTAGTAAAAAAGGATATACATACAATAGTTTTCTACATGCAACACATAATACTTTCATGAATGGATGTAAAAGAAGCAAGGACTCTGTTGGTACGAAAAGACAACAGCACAACATTTTCTTCAGCAGCAGCAGCACGTTTCATTTTTGACGCGTTAATAGAATCTCGTGCTTTGTTTTTTCCAAAGAAATTAAATGTTTCCGATTCCCTTCAAAAATCATTACTCAAGGTTATTTCATTAGTTGTGATTGTAAAACTTAAATGTTTAGAAAGTTATGCAACAATTTATATAACTCCTTTGAAAACATTCATTAGTGGCGATAGTAAATAGTTGCCTAATTAACCTGTTTTAACACTTTGTTGCTTCCAGGCAATATTCCTTTTCTTAATCTAATTTTATTTGAAGTATTTTTTTCTTAGAAATTGAAATGGTGATATAATTAATTGAACGGTGGTTTGTAAGGACATTTTATTCAGCTTGAGCAATGAACGTAATTTTTCACAATTTGAAATAGTTAAAAAATATATCATGAATTTTATTTTGTGAACAACTTTCTTAAGTGATAGTTTTAGTGTTTAGATCCCGGGGGGGGCGGGGGGGGGGGGTGGATAAAAGTAAAATGTTGGTCAAAACCGAGTTAAGTAACAAAAATTCTGCTTACAATGCTATCGTAATTCAAATGATTTTTTGCCTTTTTAGCAAAATTTGGATATAAATCCGTAACAAAGAGAGAAGTAATTATGTCTTTAAATTCATTTTTAAAGCTCACAATAAGCTTTTAAAAAAGATATAAGTTAGCATGTCTCGTATCTGTCACTATACTGTACAGTATAAAGACATTCCATCTTGTCTTTATAAGCGCTTTCTTATGTACACTATAAAGACACATATGAGACATGAAGTGGCATAAATCGTGTGTCACTTTGTACTGTACATAATAAAGTGCTTATGAAAACATTAGTTGGCGGCGTTTGTTGAAAAACAAATTTAACGAAAAATTGACAAGAGAACGGCCAAATGTTCAAAAATTATTTTCGACATTTCCAAACAATTTGTTGAAAAACTAAACTAAATTTCCCCCGGGACATTGGGGCATTCAGATATTTCCTGAAAAATTAATTTTATTTGAACTTGGATATTTATTTTAACACCTGAAGTCACAATAGAAAATGGGTTAAATAGAGCGGGAAACACTAAGACAAATTCAATTCTCTTATTATGTAAATAGGATATCTAAAGCAACAAACTATCAAAGGAAATGCAATTTTCTTTTTCACACATTCACATAAAATCAAGGTTACCCCTTATGATTTTCTGAATTTTATTGAAGTGTGAAATAGCCTTTCTGCTCTTTATCGCGTATACCAGCAAATCAGTTGCAGTATCATAAATTGATTCACATTTTACAACCTTCGACACTAAAGTAACCAAATTCATGTTGTGTCATTGATTGGAGCTGTGGGCATGTTTTTCCAAAAAAAAAAGATTTTTTTCACATATTTTCTATACCCTTTGAATTTTGCCAAATTGATATTTTGCTGTCACCTCAGGTGACATTCAAAATATTTTGTAACCTTTGCAAATGTTGCTTTATAAAATCGGTTTACTTGTTGCTGCAAGTGTGCATAATTTTTGTGAATGAAAATTGAAATTCATTTTGTCAACCTTGAAAAAAAAACTATCACTAGGGACTTGGAAAATTCTTGGAAAATATGATTTTTTAAATTTTATTTTAAGTAAAAAAATGTTGCCAATTGGAAGAATCTATAATACATACAAATAGTACTATAATGATCTTTAAGAAGGTTTAGTCATTTCCACATTTGATTCACACCCACTTACCTTAAAAATTCAATCTGACAGACTACCTGACATAAGAATTTTAATTTTAAGCGAAGCAGTCTGGACGTTGTCTTAACCGCATAGAATAGTTTTGCTTTATCGAAAGAAGTATTTTATTAAAAAAAAAACTTATGAATATAAAGCATTTGTGCGCACCTCATCTTATACTAAACATTGACAACATTTCTATAGCAGCATCCTTACCGGATATAACAAAAGACCCATTAACTCATTTGGAATATAAAAAAATCAAAAAATTTGCCGAAATATTTCTTGGAGCTCACTTGAAAACGTTGGCTCAACAACCCAAATACTTGGAATTTTAGTGTAAACATGTCAACATGTATTCTCTCAAGCAATTATTAAAAGAGAAAAAATATTCCCAGGCAGTGTCCTTTAAGAGCAGGAACCGCACACAAAGTGCACACAATTTTTATTACTTTTATGTTGTAAAGCGTTAATAATTGCAGCAGATAAAAAAAAGGTGTGTGTTGTTGATCAAACACAAGGATATCAACTCAAACTGCAGCAATATTCATTTTTTTTTTTCTGACTAGACGATTATTGGAAATTTTTGTAAAAAAAACAGAACCTACAAAAAATTTCCAGAAGCGCTATGATTTTGACTATGAAGCAAATATTTAACGACGTTTACTACTGTTTTCTATTTTCTTTCTTGAAATTGATCTCACTAATTTAATTCGACAATAATATTAGTATTAAATTTGTTTTTTTTTATTTACCATATAAATCTTAAATACAAAAAACGTATGAAACCAAGTAAACCTTAATGGAAAAATATGTCACGTTCGCAATGTCACGTATCGAGTCATATTTTACTTTGTAAAAAACAAAGTTACACTTAATTAGTGAAAAGAAATGATTTACTATAATGAAAAATTATTTTATTAAGGAACATTTTTCCAACAATGATATTTGAAATAAGCTAAAATATTTCTTATTAATGTTATAGGCTAAAAGTGTTTGTCAGTTTAAGTTGTGCAGTTCATGCTACAGTAGATTTGCTTCATGTCATAAAAAAAATAATTTCATCTCAAAATACCCAATAACCAGATTTGATTGATTTAGTTGAAAAGTATAATCTTACTCAGTTTTTTATACGCAAGGGACAAAAATGAACTTCAGCCTTTTTTTTTACTAACCAACCTTTTCTAGTTTTCTTACCAAAAAACCTTAATCCTTTGATTGCGATGTGCCCCCTTGAATTCTATTTCATAATTTTATCTCCCACATACTTTAACAAACCTTCAAAAATAAATCCTCTTCAAGTTGTTTGTCCAGTTTAACCACTTTGATTTCATACAAAAGATACTGAAGTTTATTTAGATTTTTTCAATTTACAAAGGGATAGTCATAAAAAAGCAATCAATTTTATTCAAATCACAAAAAAAAATATAAATCCTACCTATAGATGAGTAAACAAAATGCGTCGTTTTTTGCTCCACAGTTTTCTAAGTCTTGAACGCTGCTTCACTGTGTTAGATCAACAAATGCAACAAGTTGATTGTACACATTATGTTGGAGCCTTCAACACAAAAGGATTCAAATTATTTGATATTTACAGAGGTATAGGGCGCGGCCGTTAATTGTATTACGTGTTTAGAGAAATAACAAAAAAAAAAAAACAACGATGATCTTCATGAATATGACTTTGTAAGTTCTTAAGTCATTTACTTAAAAATGGCTAAAGGGTTTTTTCTCCTAACAAATATTGATAAATGACACGAAGAGTTGAAGTAAATCTAACATAATATATTATATCGTATATATCCACACTATCACTTTTTCAAATGATCTTCGCTTTGTACGCATTCTCTAAATATTCTGAATTGAAACAGCTGATTTATATTTTGTCGCTTAATCAGTGCCATCTTAAAAAAAAACAAAATACCGAACGCAAAAGCGTACTGTTTCTCAAACACAATTCTTTTGCACCTTTTTTTAGCGCATGCCACAAAACCTTCTTCAAAGAGGTTATTTTTCATGTGATGGTAATTTTTTGCGCATATTCAGAAAACACCTTTTGTGCTATTTAACTATAGCGATTGCTTATCTTGGGAACGAAACCAATTAATATCGAGAAAAGTGATTATCCTTCAAAAATTATGTTAAATTCGAAATGGATTCACTTGGCAACAAACAAACGTTTCGTTTTTATATATTGTACATACACATAAGGCTGGCTACATATTTGGTATGAAAACTGGAATGCAGAAACAAAACTAAAATTTACTCAATTGGAACACGATAAATTACATAGGTAAACTTCTAAAACACATTTTCTTGTTAGATCAGTCCACTCAGACAGTCATACCCTGATCTTTTGCTTGGGTTGTGTAAAGTCTTGCATCTATTTTTTGTTATTTTTAATGCAAATATTTAGGACCCTTTGCCGCGTCCTTTACCTTATCATCCTAGTGGCAAAGGTAACAACGTGATTTTATTCTTTTTTTTTTTTTGTACCCCAATTTGGTTATAATTCTGGTTCTTCTGCAATGATGAAGCAGTTTTTTTTCTTCTGTCCCATCTGAGAATATTCAGTTGAGTTCACTAAAAATTGGTATATCTACGGGGAAAAGCAACGATTTTCTAGTTTTGATCCTTTTTGCATTTGATATGAAGTTTTTTTGGTTGTGATTGATTTGCAATGCAAAATTATGTAGAGTGAGTAGTTATTTTTTTTAATGCTACACTGAGAAAAAATCAATTCTTAAAATGCAAAATTATTATGTTCTATTACTAAAATAAATTTACATGAAAACTAACAGGTTTTTGTCATTATCGTATACCAAATCGTTAGGTCATTTGCGTGATTATCTCTAGTTACGTTTGAGTTTGAAAAATTTATGCCCTGACGGCAAAATTAGATTCATGAACCTGAAAATAAAAAAGAATTGAAAAAATTTAATCAACTGCGAAATTTGGTCTTCTCAAATCGTTTAGGCGTGTTTTCGGATGTTACGGCATGCAAACTGAATCATATGTTCATATTGTATAAGCTTCTTGAAAGGTGCTTGTTTTTTTTTTTTGATAATATTGAAATTGTCGCTCATCGCAACGTGGTGACCCAGCATCATGCCAAGACCTTGTGCACAAGTATTCTTTTTAGTATTGCTATCAATGATAGACTTAAATAAACTTGACTTTTTCACATTTTCCTTGACAATAAATTGATAGCATTAAAGAAAATTGAAAACTATCAGCTTGGTATATTAAAAAAACAATTATCAAATTTAGTTCAAGCCTTAAGCACCAATAGAGCACAACTTAAGATCGCAGCATGTCGTGGAAATTTTTAATTTTTCTCTTTGGCTGTTTAATAGCATTTGGCTGTTTACTACTGATGCAGGTCTGTAAAATTTACAAATCCTGAATTTAGTTAAATTTTTATTAACAACACTTTACCGAACTATTTCAAATAGCCTAACTCCAAAGACTTCAAGCCTTCTGATGAACGCACACAATCAAATGTCAGCTTAGCTGAATTCTCCGCAAAGATGCGCAAATTATTCAGCATGTTGCTCGAAAGGATACCTACAAGAAAAACTGATGATATTCGTGTGATTAATAATATGAATGATCCAGTTTTTAAAGATATTCTTGAACAGATCAAGTCGGACTATAAAGACGTAATTCAACTTGTACCGAAAGCTGCTGGAGATGACTCTTACGACTTCATCACAGATATGCTGAATTTTTCAATTAAACTTGATAAAGCCAAAAAAACAGTTGAAAATGCTGCTAAAGATTCACCAGAATATCAGGAATTTCAGGAGCATTACAAAGCTGGACTTATTAAAATTATGGGAAGGTTTAATAAGCAAATGATTGATGTGGCAGAAAGATATTGGAACTCTTTATCAGCTGAAAAGCGTACGGAGGCGCAAAAAGAGTTCTATGAAAAAATTCAAAAAATTAAAACTGAAACCGATGTAGAGACAGGATATGATAATTTATTTATTTTGTTGAAGACCACCGCACCACATGATGATGGAAAATTGAATTTTGAATCAAAATTAGAGACTTACAATATCAGCGATTTTGATGAAACTTGGCGACTTTAGTGTGAGCAATCATACTAAAATTTTATGTAAAAATGTTGTTTAAGATCAAATTCAGGCTGAATTGTAGCAGTGTGGGAGTGTCACCATCATAAGTTTTAAGAATAATTACTAAATATCTCATAAATTGTACAAGCTAAGTATTGTGATAAAATTTAGTATGCGGATGTCGATTACGAATACAAGTAAGAACAATAGGCGTATCGTTTTTTGTCTTTTTTTTAAACATATTGTAGTCGTGTATATGGTCGAACGATTTGCTTATACTAAAATAAAGATTTTTTACAGTGTTATCCAATTTCCTATGGCATAAGACATCCAACTGTCATTTGGTATAATAGTGTTCTATCTAATAATTACCGGTTTGTGCCTATCAACATTTGGCTTTAATTTTACAAATGAAATTGTCTCATCAATCTTTATTTGTGACAAAAAAAAAAAACAACGCTCCATTTCTATCCAGTTTATTTGCTTAATTTTCCTAAGAAAAATTGCAATAACAAAATAACTTGTATCACACAAAAGCTTTTCGAATATCCTTGAAGCCGCCAAATTGTCCTCCATCTAAATTTAATTCATTTATTTCGGATATCAACTCACTATACTCCTGTGTGCAGTCAGTGTCCGGTTTGGTGGTTCAGCAAACGACATGACCACAAATAATTCAAAAACAATGGACATTAGCGTCGTCGTCGTTATTGTGACTTTCTAAAAGATTTTTTTTTTTTTTTTGCTCAAAATTTGGCATTTGTTTTTGTGGCTTCCTGGTGTTTTCTGCTACTGATTCCTTTCTTTTATTTTTATTTTTTTCATTTTTATAATGCGCTGTAAAACGCGTTGTAAACTCGCGTTTTTATTATGAAAAATGTGAAATTTACATGTCAAACAAGCAAAGAAATTGCGTTCCTAAGTAGTCTGCTTGGGACGACTTCGGTGAGTCCTTTCTTTTTGTTCTTCATATGTCAAAGTTCAAATTTGTGTATTTGAATTTTGCACCGTATTTTTTTATGTTGAAACTTTTGTAATTGGCTGGGTAAATTAATGTTTTCACATTATTTGGGCTTTTGTTTAGTGTTACTTATGTCATTTGTGACAGCTTTAATGGATTCAGTTACAACTCTTAAATTGACGGTATAGGTAAGTCCCATTTTAAAAAAACTGGTTGTGAGTTATAATATATATATAAAATATAAATTATAATGTTTTCTATTGTCTGACTTTAAGATCAGCTGCTGATATACATAGATGGTTTGTTTTCAAAGCGTTAATTTTTATTTCTTTTTCAAACCATAATTTAGGTCATAAGTATTGACTGTTTTCTGGTACGTTTATTAATTCTTTGTTTAACATAGTTTATGTTCATAAAATTCTTAAAAACTAAGCTGGAAAATAAATGTTGAAGAAACAGTTAGGAAAGCCACTGTATCGCTATACTCTTGTAAAAAAGCGGTAGGTGGAAGATGGCTGTTATCACCTCGTATTATTCATTCTTTTTAAAATTACTACTTAGTTGCCCAAAAATTCCGCTCGTCTCTTATGCGTTGAACAGTATTGGGACGAGGTCGGGAAATCACCAACGATTACCCGCTGTCAAAAAAAACCCATTTTATACGATCAAGTGTGTTATCATTTTTGACAGCGGGTAATCGTTACCGATTTTCCGACCACGGAAACGCATTGATGAGATGACTCAGCATTTGAACATTCACTTTATCTGGTTGCCTGGGTATAGGAACATTGATGACAATTGCAAAGCTGATGAACTTGCTAGCCAGGGGACTACAACACAAATTCTTCAGAACGGGGATAGTGTTGACATGCCACCGGCTACTTGCAAGTTGCTGTTGAAAGATGATATGTTAAAAAAAGCTAACAGAAGTCGGACGGAAACGGGTCGGAAGCGGTCTCTATATCTGATATTTAGTACTAGACATAATGTCTCGTCAGTCGTCTCTTTCATAACTGGCCAATGCTTCATCAGCTGACATGGGGATGGGTGTTCGGTCTTTTGACTTCTGTAGAAACTGCGGGGATATAAAAGAGAAGGAAACGGGGGCTCTTGCCCCACATTTGCTAGAATACGACACAAAAGCACTTGGCTCGGTTTTTTTTTGTGACCTAGTAGTATAGTATAGGTCAGCTATATACTTAGTTTTATTAGGGAACCTGGTTGGTTCAAAGAGAAGGTTTAGCTAACTGCTTTGCAGTATCACAATAAATCATTACTTGGTCTAACAGTCTTATCACCTATGAAGTCCTGAAACTTAAGTTCTACTTAAGATACCAATGAGGATATCCATCAATAAAGTAATGTCAGTAATGTTGGTAATGTCGGACAGTTTTCGTCTTTGACAACGAAGCTTAAAATCTTTGAGTCAAACGTGAAGTCAGTTCTTCTCAGCGACTGGAAAAACTTGTGAATTAACAGTGCTTTGTTACACAATTCCTTCTCTAAGTCAAATTGCTCATCAGATGCTGCCAAAATCTGATTTCCATTCAAATCAAAGTACGGAAATGAGAGAGGATTGGACAAGACGTTGCGAAAATCACCAACTGAAGTCTGCCGGCAAGCATTGGAGCGGATTGCTAGATCTAGAAATTCGTGAATCAAGAAAGTTTGAAGAGAATTGAAGGCACTCGCTACGGATTGCGCACGTTGGAAAAATTTTGTGGCGTTCCTATGCTCCGTGAATGGATAAGGAACATAAGAAAAATGGCTTCGATAAATATCAAAACTGATTATTAAATCCCTGTTTTGCTTTTCTACGGCAGTATAACTTATTAAATTTAAATGTTCATCGACTGCAACTGTTTTAAACAAAACTCGATTTAATTTTTTTTTTTTTATAAACCTATTAAAGTATACCCAATTTTAAACATCGATTGGAAACAAAACCTCTTTTGACAGCTAACAAATTTTTAATTTTAAGAAGGTTTGACCTTTTAACAATAATGTGAGAAAAATTGCAACAAAGAACGCAAACCTCTTGAAAAGTTCGAAATGAAAACTAAAATATCTTGAGGATGAACCGAATCAAACTACAACATTCAAGTTGACAATGATAATGCTTAACTGATAAAAAATTACCTGAAAGTCAATTTATATTGTGTAAGAAAAAAACAACAATAATCTAAAAATTTTCCCATAAATTTGTGGGTGAGAAAAAATGCAAGGTGCAGCAAAAAAAAATTCAAGATCGGCGATCTTAATCAACACAAAAATAAAGTAAAAATGAATCGACGACCTTTCCTTCAAATTCTTTTGAAAATGTGTACCAATTTTACAAAAACAAAAATCAGCTGTTTTTTATAAGTACATCAAATACAATATCTTATAATTCATTAATAATGTGACTCGATCATGAAGCTGATCGCATTGAAAACAAAAAAGAACTCATTTTTATAAACGCGCCCTAAAGAAGTTGCATTACCAGTACCTGCTTTCATTTATGGTCCTCTCTATTTCTCATCTTTCGCTTGATTATTTGTTGATTATCCTTTTGTATGCATGTATGTGTTTGTTCTTTAAAGTGTACATTAAGCCCACAAAACACACCTACGATCATTCAATATAATGTTCAAATAAAGGTCAACAAAAAATCCTTAGAAATCACTGCATACTTTAATATAAATTAATGCAGAAAATGACTTTGCAATCAACTTGCATCCTATTTTCGTTCCATTATCATTAGCAGAAATATCCTTTCAGTTTGGAAAGGAAAATAATAATTCGTGCGTTCCTTGCACGTGTACGCAGCCAGCCCAGATCTGCATCGATTATTTGCTTTTATTCTTTTTTTTCCGGTTTTGCTATTTAATGCGCACATAAAAGGATGCAATTCAGTTAAAAGTCGTGCCATTAAATCAGCTGATTTTTATACCTGTGCGCAGTAAAAAAAAAAATTGTGATAAAAGCGTTACAAAAACAGGTACACAAATCAGCTGTTTTTGTTTGTGTAAAATCTTCCTTTATCCTTTTCGTTTATTTGATTCTTGCGCTGAAAGGATTTTTTATAAATAACATGATTTCTAGGATTTTGTGTGACCTCAATATGAATTACTGGATTTTACAATAAAAATCATGATTTGTCTTTGATGATCGTTGATTTTATTTTTTTATATCAGAGGATATGCGACTTACGTTTTATAATAATGCGTACTTTTGACATGAACACTAAAATTGAATTAGGAACACCTAATCCGAATTTTTTCTATTTAATACTCTGAAATATCCTTGCTTGAATTTTCAAAAAGCGATAAGAATTATCTCAATAGAAACACCGATACGTGGCTCAGAGACTGTGGCTAAGGTCGAATGCTTGAAAATAGCCTGAAATGTAAGGCACCCCTGTATCAAGAGTGCATTGGGTTCTACTTGCTTCAAAATGTAATGAATGAACTTCCGTACCATAGTTGCATATATAATTTTCGCTGAAATCTAGAAAAACAATAAGCCCTACACACAATATGGCACATTTTTTCAGGTATTCTTTTTGATGTACCATTCGATATTCATGAGCGATCATGAGCTTATCGACGAAGTTTTCTTTGCACAACTCTGTAGTTTATTTTATCTTTACAGAAATAAGTTTCTCCATCTTTTCATTCACTTGGTTCTCTGAAAACGTATTCCACCATGATGATGATTTCAAAAGTGAGCCACACTGCGGACATTTCCATAACTAATTGCACTTAGCAAAAAAATGTTTATGCATCATGTAAATACCGAAACAATTTAAGGTCAACAGACTTGGAAGATTTTAATAAAAAAAAATTTTTATCGAGCACCACAGTACGAACACCTCATTTTGCGACATACCATTTTACAAGATTCGTTGCTCGATTACATTCCTCCAAGATATTGATGAGATGTTTGTTTGCAATGGAAATATGGGGACATGCGTAATACAATATTTCCCATATTTCAACGGTATCAACGTAAAAATACGAAATGAAAAAAAATTTCCAAAAACTTACGAACAAAGTTTAAACTTCAGTTATTTATTTGGAAATGCGTTTTTACGTCAAGTTAGTTAATATGAATTTGTCGATTTCAAGGCTGAAGAAAATGCTTGGTAATTTTATGTTAAGAATATGCCACGGTACGAACATTTATGATGCATTGCGAGTGTGAGAGTATAGCTAGTATAATATTTATCGTTAGATTCATTATTACTTAAAATATTAAAAAAATATAAATAAATAAACGTAACAATTAACTGAAAATCGCCCATATATTTATATCGGTTGATGGCAGCAAAAAGAGCTCTTGCAAACCTCTACAGGAACAATGTCTCAAAGAAGCAGTTCTAATCAGCCCATGTGTTAGTGAAAGTTCTGAAAAGAAGCAAGATCACCAGTCTTATTCAACTAACCAATCTCTCTAAAATTATGAAGAGCTCAATGTGAATTATCTGGGGCGCATCGAATAATTTTTTTCTCGCAAACTTCACTCAACCGTCATCAGATCGATCTTCACCGATAACAAATTCGATAACCTGTGTCAAAATTTACCAACTGGGCCACATTTAAAAAAAAAAAATTTTATTTTGTAATAAAATTTTGTTATTTAGATTGTGGTATGTTCTAGAAATTAAAATGTGAAATAATTTTTTTTTATTTTTTTTTTGTTATTATAGGCAACCCACCCCTAAAATGAACTGAACACGATGGCGCTGCTTAAAATTTTTTTGGAACTGATCCCACCCTCCAAAGTTGCCAAAAACCGCCCCAACGGACCCAAATTACCATTTTTTTTGTCATTTAGGGGCATGGGGCCAGTTCCAAAAAATTTTTAAGCACCGCCATTGGGTTCAGCAACCTCGAAAATGGAGGGTGACAAATATTTTACCGATGGAAGACGCGCAATATGCCCCATTTTGGGGCGGTTTTTGGCCATTTTAGGGATGAGGTCTGCTCCAAAAGAATTTTAAACACCACCATCGTGTTCAGCATCCTTGAAAACGGGGGGTGAAGGTTGTCTGGTTGCTGCTTTAAATATTTGTATTTTTCAAGTTTTTTTCCGACTCACAGAATCCACTATAAGCCCATTGTGCAGAGTTACAAATATATAAATAAAAATTACGTCAAGAGCGATCCATTTTTTTTTCTCAACGGAATATTGTACTTTAATATTTTTAACATTTAAGAAAGTTGATTTTAGCGACTGATTATTTTATAATTAATATTATTTAATCGAACTTACAGTCATTAAGCAAAGACCAATATTGTAAATTTTTACTTATTGATCAATGCCATTTTTCAACAAACATGACAAAGATAACAAATGGAACAATTTTTAACCTGGTAATTGGTGAGCCTCAGTGGCTCAAGTGTTAGAGCGGCCGTCGCAAAATATGCAATTGCAATGCATGAACGGTCAGAGGTTCGAATCCATGTACAGAATTAACCAAACTGGTCTGATGAGGCTATTGGTAATAGCCGAAACATGTCACCAATTACCAGGTTAAAAATTGTTCCATTTGTTATCTTTGTCATGTTTGTTGAAAAATGGCATTGATCAATAAGTAAAAATTTACAATATTGGTCTTTGCTTAATGACTGTAAGTTCGATTAAATAATATTTTTAACATTTATATAATTTTTTTCGATTTTCGATCGGACAGGGAAGGCTGTTTTTCATTAACATTTAATAAATAAATATGTTTTAAACATTCAAAAATACATTATTTAAAATTGAAAATTAAAATCTTCCAATCACTTATACTCCATTTCAATACGAATCGAATACCGTTAAATTTATAAAAATCGTCGCCTCCATTTAAAAGTTATAAGCTTTTGAAAAAAATTTGTCCCCGAATTTCAATTGCCTATAACAACAACAAAAAAAAAACATACTAAAAAATCATTTCACATTTTAATTTCTAGCACATACTAATCTAATTAACAAAATTTCATTAAAAATAAATTTTTTTTTTAAAAGTGGCCCAGTTGGTAAATTCTACCCATCTGTTTTATGAAAGTATGATTCTTGCTATGGCTACTTCAAAAGCAATTAATCAATTGTATCAAAACTAATTTGCATATGTCATTGTAATTTCATTGTTTATTGGGTAATTAACTTCGTAGTTGCCGCTCTATTGCTGTTGTTGTAGACAGTTTCATATCAAAAGGAGTCCCCCCAAGTTTATTTTTATCCCGATAATTTTCTTGATTTTTTCCGATGACCTGCCATCAACTACCATCCTAATCCAAAATTTTTTTACTTACAATACAATGTATCATTCCATATTCTCTTCTGCCGCATGATTAAGTTGTGGTATACACGGTTCGCTTCAAGCAAGATCAAGATCGGAAAAAATTATCAAGCAAATCTGACAATGCACAATTATTATTTAGTGTCCGCAAAATCCAAAAAACATGATCGCATATCAATCGCTGCTTGGGACTCTAAAAACAATAGCTATTCCAAATAAAAAGTAACAACTTTTTGAATTCCTCAACTTCAAAAAAGCTCTAAATTTCAAACTCAACTTTATCACTTTCTTTTGTTCCTCTGTTATACGTCCAAAATAGTTTTATTTTTATATAACGTCATCTCATAATGATTTATTTATAAGTCCTCGCCTGTACCGATTGTTGTAAAAAAGTAAGTGTTCACCAATCCAAAACATTTATTTTCATTAATTTAAATTACAATATCATCATGCCGCAAATATCGATATAAAATACTAAGAACCAAATTTTGCATTACATCCCTAATCAACATTTTTTTGTGCTTTATTTGTCAACCACCACTTAGCGGTCATTAATCCGAATATCTTTATTGTTATAAAATTATGAATGAAATTATGTTGCAGTATCATACGATTTAAATTTATGAATGAAAATTCTAAAAATTTGACGATATTTTATTGCTTATCAACAAAAGCGACAATGTAAATGCAAAAAAAAAATAACTGCAAGAAAAAAAAAAGATGAATAAGGCAGGCGGCAGGCGTTTACATAAAGAACAGAAAGAAAAAACAACGCGCCAAAAAGCGGCTTATCAGCAATTGACCGTGAAATGTCATCAGCTGGATTTTATTTTTTCTCGAGTTTTTATCTTCATTTTATTTTATTCATTGTACATACTATACGTCGGAAATACTTGCAAAATGTTGCGAGAGTATTCGTATGAAATTCCCTTCTATTGATTTAAGTAAATTTCGCGCGTGCTGCGTTTTACTTTGTATTGCTTAGTAAATACTGATAAGAACAAACTGACAGTAAGGGCACCTCTTAACCCATTTTCTTCGGTTCAAGTAAACAGTTAAATTTGTTTGTTAGCATAGAGGAAATATTTTTAAAAATTTATTAAACGTCACAATATGACATTTTCAACCAAATTAAACGTTTAATATAGTAAAAAGAAAATAGAGCGTTTAGGAATGATCACACATATTTATAGAAAATTTAATTTATTAAATCAAACTCACGGAGTAATTTAAAAATGAAATATATAAAATTATAAATCCTTACCTAAAAATTATTCATTAAAAATTGCACGATATTTTTAATCAAAAACTAAAAAAAAATTTTTCAATTTTTCTATCCAAAAAACAAAATCCTAAACTATATTAGGTACTTAATATAAAATACTACTTAAAACTTAAAAAAAAAAAAATAAATACCTATTACGGTTACTTAACATTGACAAAAAATTTATAAAATTGACAGTCAAACGTTAGTCAACGACTATGTAATTTTTCAATGATTCATAATATTAAAACAAACAAAAAAAAATTATAAAAAATGGGTTAAGCTTTGTAAAGAGTTTTATTTAAATAAATACAATGTTTGCAGTCAAATCAGAAGTTGCAACAAAGTTGCAGCTGTGAAATATCATTTGTAAACGGCAATGTTTAACTTTTTAGAGATATGAATTTAAGAGGCATTTCCTCTAATCAACAACACATTCTTAAAATTTTGTAATCCATACAGTGTAATATCACATGCTTCTAATTGATTTTACATAAATGACCTTGTAAAAGGTTATATCACTACGATCTTAATTTTTATATTCTTTTACACTTGACAGTCTTCATTTTGAGCCACAATATCCTTTTATAATTTTTTTTTGTTCCTTTACTTATGCTTCGATTTTGTGGAATTTTCGCATTGTGAGAAACAGTAAATAAAAAATTGACTCGCCTCCCAACACTTAATCACATCAGCAGCGCAACGGTGATGATGACGATGACGGCTGTCATTATAACGTTGTCCACTCTTCTCAGACATTCATTATGAATCCTTGTTGCATACATAATTATCTGTGTTGTTTTGTCTTTATTTTAACTGCATTTGTATGCCATCTCTGAGTAAACTGCACAGTGGTGTCAAATTGAGTTTTCGGTGCATTATACTGATTATGAAATTTTTTGAATACATATATCAACTTCAAAGCGTAATTCAATCAAATCTTATCGTATATATGTTTTTTTTTTTTAAACGTAAATCTATAGTTTTCAGTATTAGAATATAATAAATTAAAACAAAAATTCCATTGCATACTTTTAGTTGTTGAAGAAAGGTAGAATATAGTTGTCCATATGTGTCAAAATAAACTTTTAGCTAACCAAAAATCTGAACCTTGTTTCATTGGTACATATATGCGAGCTATAGTAAAATGAAAACAGTGAAATTTGAGGCATTTGGAAGATTGCAACGCCTACCTTCCATATAAATGAAAATGCAATACTAATATAACTTGCCCTCATATAAGTGAAATCAAATTGAGAGAAAAACACGATATGAGGCGTCGAATTGCAAAACCGGCCAAGTGCCTTTTTCATACTTTTGGAAAAACAACGAAAACGTTTATTCTTCATTGAAAAAATAAAACGTATTTCCCACACAAAATTTCTTACTCAGAACACGTCAGATCAGACTTTTCGAGTTTCATCTACCGATAATTTTGAGAAAACAATTTTGGACTTGGCCGGTTTTGATTCATTGAACATGGGCTTTGCCGGTCTTGACATAGTATTCAACAAATTTTGTTTGAAAAAAAAATGGACTTGGCCGGTTTTGATATCAATATACATACTGGATTTGGCCGGTTTTGATTTCAAGGCGTTGGACTTGACTGGTTTTGAATACAATCCAATTGAAATAATACGCACGGTGGACCTTTCTGTGGAAATACCCATTTATTGGTTCGCAACTTAATTTCGAAAGAATTCCAATTGTGACAAAATTTTAGCTCAATTTAACAGAATTTACAAAAAAATTGGATCAAGTTCATGGACTTAGCTGGTTTTGAAAGCAAGTTCATGGACTTGGCTGGTATTAAAAGCATGTTCTTGAACTTGGCCGATTTTGAAATCTATGCATCAAAATAAATTTTAAAAATTTTATGTATCTTTCAAAAATTTGTTTTTCAATCTAAAAACATAGTAGAACGGTAAAGCATAGTCCAGATTTTGATATATGAGAACATCTAAAAATTTAATTTTTTTGGACCGGTTTTGCAACTGTACGCCTCATATGATGAGGTACCTATTGGGAATGATTCTTTATACATCCTTTTGAACTGAAACAAAATTTGTAAATTTTTTTTTTTATATTGCCCAGTTAGATTTCAAACTGACCCATAGTGCGATGTTACGTTAAAAATCTACAGCGACTATTTTTTTTTTTTTTTTGAAAAACATACAAGAACAATCTTTTTCGTTCGTAAAGAACTAAATATATGTATAACGCAATGTGTCAAATTTGAGCGCGATAGCATGAAGGTTTTGACAACATCAGAAGAGCTTTAATTTCTGAACTTGTTAAATAGAAATTACAACGTAACATCCGGTACAATGAAATCTATTTACAATCAAAATTTGATACATTTCAACATTATCAAAATAAGGTTTTAGTATCGAACCTCTGACATCGATTTATTCGATATTTATGTTTGAATGAATTTTTATTAGGGCGCTTTATTTGCACTCAACTGTCATTTCCGCTGTTACAGTATCTGTATTTGATCAAATTTAAAACTTTTATTGATTTTAATTTTTTTTTTTGTTTTGCTGTATATACAATATTGAAATTGAATGCAATATGTTGTCGAGCCAGCGCCACCGCACGCACAGTTCATTGATAAATACTGATGATAATTGCCGCCGACTGGCCCATACTCAGACACCCAGTTGAATGATAAAAGAGTCTTGCAAACACTTTTAAAGTTAAATCTTAAAAATTTTATCAAATGTTTGTAATAAAAATAAATCTCTTGTTGATTTTGACAATTTTTTTTTATATTTTTTCATTCCGCTTGTTTGGGCTGTGCTTGGTGCTTAAAAATAAGATTTTTACTGCAGATATTCAGACATGGCAACCAGTTTGTTGCAGTGTTGTTGATAAGCAAATGGAGGAAGTTATAACGAGCGGCAAAAAATCATAAACGATTTATTTCTTAAAGAGCAAATAAATGCACCACCAAAATAATTTAAAAATGCCCTTTTTATGTTTACATATATACACTGAGAAAACCGATTTGATTGAATTTAGCAAATTATATTTAATATCGAGTAATTAAATATTTATTTGAGTCAAAAATATAACAAGTATTTGTTTCAAATAAATTGCGTTTGACTCATATAAATATATTACTGCTCTATATGAAATATATATTTGTTATATTCAATCAAATTGTTTTCTCAGTGTACAGAAATCTTTTCTGACAACTATGTTGCAAAGAAATTTTGGTTGTAATCATTTAAGAATGCGTAAAGGTTATAAATAATAAAAGAAAAACAGCTGACTGACTGATTTATTGAGTGATTAGAAGAATATTTACACGATTGGTGCCAATATATCTAGGCAGTAAATACTCGTAAGATGATAGAGTAGTTTCTTTTTTTTTTTCTTTGGACTTTTTTGTGCGCTCATCAAAAGTCAAGATTTTTGCCATACTAAATTTTACAATAAATTCTTGATTCCTCTATAAAATATGGTATTTATTTTCCAACCTTAAATTCCACATAAAATATTTTCATCCCTCATAAATAAATCAAGTTTGTTTCGTATTTTAAGCCACTGAAGTTCATTTGATGCCATAATATAAAGTCTTCGGTTTATGCAGTGACATTGTTTGCCCAAAAATTAGGCAGATCTTAAAAACCTTCCAAGAATTTCAACATATAGAAAAACGAAAACCCAAATCAATTCAAATTTGCCCCAAATGATAAATTGTCACTGCATCATTAAAACATAAAATCAACCGATCTCCACCCGAGAGTGAGGTAGAGATAAAAAAAATGCCACCAGAGGAGGCCAAAACTTGAAATTATTATGACTTTGATTGCTAAGAAACTGCTCACAAAAATCATTGAAAATTAAATGAAAAATAAAAACAAAGTTTTGTCGGATTTTAATGAAATATATTTAATGATTGTGATAGTAAAATTACAGCTTCAAGAATTTTATTCCGCAGTTTTTCGTTGATGAATTTCAGGGTGTGAAATCATGTGTGCTAAGATAAAACCAGGGCCGGACTTAGGAGGTGACTGCCGAAGAGACCCGCGCCACTTAGTCAACGTTTTCCTTTTTTTGACTAAGGCGTTCCTCTTCTTTTTTTAGTCGTCGGATGTTTCGAATATAAGTAAATTTCCAAAAAGTTGTTATAATTTGAAAACCTATGAATCGATTTCCAAAACATAATGAAATATAATTTTCGACCTTTTTTTGTAACAGTAATACAGTATAAACAATTGATATCCTTTCAATTGATATACCAACCGTACCTGATTTTGCGTTATTGAATTTTTTCTGCCGATAATATAAAATAGGAACTCAAGAATTTCAATCGTCACTATCGTTTTTGCCTGGAGCGCTATTTTTAAACTTTTTGAAGTGTTGAACAGTTTGAGGACTATCCGCATAAGTTTTTCTCTTAAAAAAACCCCAAGAGAAGAAATCCAATGGTGTTAAATCGCATGATCTATGGGCAATTCACGTCTGTTCTTCGAAAAATTATTATTAATAATTATTATTATTAAACTTCTCTCTGAAAAGATCGATCGATTCCCTTGCTGTGTGGCATGTTGCACCGTTCTGTTGAAAACACATAATCTGTACATCAATAACTTCCAATTGATTCCAAGATTCGCTTTAAAAACATTACTTCTTTTTAATTTTTCTCAATTATTTTCTTAAAATCTTTCGATAATTCCACGGAGAATCGAATTGAGAGAAAATTTTTCAACTGTTTTTTTCATTCAAGCCCACAATTTGAATGGGACTTATAGTGGTTTTTATGTTCAACTTCCGGGAATGATCTCCGTTATGACTATGGAGCAATCCAATAGAAGTAATGCATTACTCCCTTTTTTCTCTAATCTTCCCGTACATATGTATACAAGTACTATACACAAATATAAAGGATCCCTTATGGTTTCTTGTTATATCTCCTCCTGCTGAGTTGCTTAAATCTCTGTTTTTGTTATTCTCACAATTGCAACAACCATGAGAAACAAAAAAATATCATCTTCATAAGAAAGGAGCCACACTGAATCGAATCGTTTTTAAAACATTGAAAGGCTATTCCCGACACTTAAAACAAAACGATCAAAAAAGATCGTCATTAAGTTGATTCTGTTTTGGAGACCGAAACAAACTGTCGTCGCTCTATATGGTGTTCATAAATTTTGTGCTTATTCCACTTGTTAAGAATTCATTTTATTGTTCATTTGTTGTTGTTGTTGTGCAGAAGGAAATTCAGTATTGAGTGTATTATGATCCCATCCTACTCTCTTCAACTAAAAAAAACCGAAAAAAAAATCAAAACTTTTATTGAGGCGCACATTTTTGCGCCAACAACCGGCTCAAAATGCCGCGCGTTCGCTCAACAACACCACACACACCCAATACTTTATCTTGAAACCTTTATATTTTTTTTTTGTAACTTTTTCCCTATTATATAAATCTTTAAATGTATGCAGCACGAAATTTTTGGCGGGAAAATTAAAAAATCATATATCCAATGCAGTACTCGCACAAGTCTCAACAAAAACAACCTGTGCTGTCGGCGCGCCTTTTTTTTTCTTCGCACATTGGAGATCTACCAGCATTTTCGGTTCGCCCATCCGTCCGTCCGTTTGTTTGTCTGTCTGTTGCTCATATGGTAGCCTTTTAAGTGTATGGGTTAAATATTGCTTATAAACTCCAAAATATGTTCACATATCATGTGAAGAATTTGAACCAATATTGAAATTTATCTTGCTCTCTCCCTCTCTCTTCATTGTTTGTCTTCTATTTGCCGCTTTAGTTTTGATCTCATCTCTTAAAAAATTCCAAGAAATCCCTACTTTTTGCAGCGCAGTCTGGTTGAGCTTTTATTTTTAGCGTTGCCTTCTTTTTGGATTTTTTCTTTATCCTAAGGATCTCACCAGCGAACACTTTTGAATCTGCTATTCATTAATATGATTGTATTCCTTTGCTCTTTTGCCATTCTTTTTATGTTATTTTTTTCTCTGTATTTTGTGTGCCCTTATCTTCTTTAATGAAACATATGATTTCTGACGTCTTGGTTTTCTTATATTCAAGATTTTTTGCTTGCACACAGTGATTTTTTAGTTGAATAAGCATATGTTTTTTTTATTCTCATATGTTTCTTAATGTCCTCATTTTGTGTAGTCCCTTGTTCGCTTTAACAATTTTTATTTTCGATTTCCTTTTGGTAATTCAGTTCAAATTTTTATGAAGTAAAAAAGTATTTTAGCTTTTTACACATTGCGTATGAAAATACTTCAGTTAAAATATCTTTTTAGAATAAAAGCAAATCTTACCAGTATAAAATTGCACTGAAATATGTCACAGTGATGTAAAAATTAAAATTCAAAAAACTCCAACCTCAAAACATTCCAAAAATAAGTGTCAAATTGCTCACAAATTTCCTAACTAAATCATTGCAAAAAAAAGTAAAGTTTCGAAAGATGCTATAAAACTTAATACTCAAATGAAAAAAAATTATAAAAAAGTCGGAAAATTTTAAAATAATGAAAAACTCAAAAAAATGTTGAAAAATTTAAAAAAACTTGGAGAAGATGAAAAATATGGAACATAGTGAAAAAGTTGATGAAATGGAAAAGCCGAAAGTTAGGCTAAAAGTTAAAAAGGCCGTTTGCATGTAGCAAGTTTCACTCGGAGGCTGCTTGCCCATTGTGGTACCCTACATATATATTATATTCCTTTCCTCAAGTTATCTTATTGAAAGGGGACGAACCACCGAGAGGCCTTGGTGATGTTGAGGATGCTGGTGAGCTCCAACTCGGCTAGTTCCTCAAGACCAACAAAGAATGCATAACCAAAATATTTGGTTCATATTCTCATTAGCCCCAGAAATTCGCAGAGTAGGTGCCTAACCGTCTCATCCTCTTCTTTGTCTCCACAACTCCTGCAGAAGTCTCTGAAAGGGGCACCATATTTGTGCAGCCATAGGGACTATAACACAGTGCCCCGTCAGCACTCCAACAGCAGTTCTTAGCTCTCCTCTGTTGAAACTTAAGAGAGTTTGTTTCCTTCCTAGATTCAGTTTAGGCCGTATGTTTCGTGACGTTCCTCTTCCATGATAGCTTGGAAACGCTTCTTTGGCAACAGCCAATGTGGTACCATTTAAAGTTGGCAATTTAAACGCTGGTATTTTATATATATTTGTGAACAAAACTAGTTCGGTCTTGCTTGGATTGAAACACCAAGTCCTTTATTACTTTCCCAAAATAGCAGCTTTACTTATGCTGATTGCATCAGTTCACTGATCGTAAAAATTGTTGAAAGTCCTTTTAATATTTCTTTTTATATAATTTAACATACATATAAAGTTCAAGTGACGATATCTTTGAAAAATGTGGATTTTCATTGAAATAAAAAAATTTTGGTCTCTTAAAATTGAACATAGAATGATACCTGTCAATTTCAAGCAAATCGATGACATTGAGTTGACTACTTAATCAACTTGAAAAACATGTGATATATTTCAATGAAACTTACTCTGTTCTCAGTTTAAGCGAAGAGGGGCGTTTATGGTCATTAAATGTGACTCAATCCGTGCATTTTGGATTTATGACAGTCTATTGAACAGAAGCTCAATGAATGAAGCGCCCACGAAAATTTAATTTTGCACATATGACGCGTTCAGAGCAAAAACCAAAAATATTTTTTGTGCGAGTAACTTCATCTACTCCTTTAACGTTCGCCTGCAACCATCGGTCGTTTGCAACTCTGTCACTTTTTCTTTTGGGTTTTTGCTCGCACAAAAAATATTGTTGGTTTTTGCGCTGAACGCGGCGTCATATGTTGTTGCCCACTTGAAATCAAGTGTTTTAAAGTGCATTAATGTACATGTTTTAAAAAAAAAAAACTTTCCTTTTCATAGCCACATAAAATTGCATACTCTAGGATGTCTCAATTCTAATCTTGCAGTTCCTTTGAAATTTGATGCAATATCGTACGAATGAATGCAAAGTGTTGTTTATTGGTTAACCGAATTTGCGTTCTGTGTAAAACCGATCCAAGAAGTTTCGAAATTCTTTATATAGTATGTTTTAAAGAGATCCTGCAAACTATTACCTCACACTTAGTTTAGTTTTTATATATTTTTTGCTCAAATATTAAAGTAACAATTTGAGATTTTTGAGGGTGTTAACAAGTAAATTCGACTCATCTTTATGTCTCTACGCCCAGAACGTGGTAACTATGAACAAGTAGTTCTAAGGAAACACTTACACTTTCATGGCCATTGAAACCATACATCCGCTCGCAGTAGCAAACAAAATTGTCCACAATATCAGCAGTAAAAATCACAACAAAAAACACTTCAAAAATATGTGCGACATAATACGCGCCTACAGAATTTTAATTCGGATCCAATGAATTTGAATTCGCACATTGCTAGGGTTTTGCAATAAATCATCGTTTTTTATTGTGATGTGTCGTTGCAGCTCTTATTCTCTTAAATTTCATTCAGAACTTTTTGTTGCAGGTAGTTTTTGTCCCAAGTTTTTTTTTTTTTTTTTTTTGGTTTGCTCATCTTGGTTATCCAAGTTATTACTGTTGGATCATTGTTGTTACTTCAATTCCGTTTTCTATGTGATCAGTAAATGAGATTTTGCAACTTATAAATCGCTCAAATAAATCGTAAAAAAATTTGACCGAGCCTTTTGATTAAAAAATGAATGAATTTTAAAATTTTACAGGAAACTTTAAACGTCACCAGGGGCTCTCTCATTCTGTTAGTTTCCTGAAAACAATTTTTCTTTTTTAACCTAAGTAAATGCAATTACAATTTTTTTCATCAGAGACATATTTTATAGTATGTATATAAATTAATTTAAGAAATAAAAGTCACTGCCTCAAGTAACGATTTTTCTAATATTCTGAAAGTTCTTAAATTCCACCTCTTAAAGATTGACATCATCGGCCTTAGTGAATGCCGCTAGACACCCTACACCCTACAGGTGAAAAATTCATCTCGGAGCAACCGAATCGCCGAGTGCTTACTTTTGTATTTGACAGAATCACTGAGTGGCAGTCCATCTCCTGCGTCCGCCGGGTGCAGAACTTCTCAAAACATGTAGCTTAAACTGAAGGACACAAACTATCTTAAGATTCAGCAGAGGAGAGCTAAGAACTTCTTATAGAAGTGGTGACGGGGCACTGTGTTATAGGCCCTATGGCTGCCACATATGGTGCCCTTTTCAGAGACGTTTGCAGGAAATGTGAAGGCGAAGAAGAGGATGAGACTGTTAGACACTTACTCTGCGAATGCCCGAGGCTAATGAAGAAAAGAACCAAATATTTTGGTTATGCATTCTTTGTTGGTCTTGAGGAACTAGCCGAGTTGGAGCTCACCAGAGTTAAGACAATTTGAGGAGAAGGACGGGAATATAATATACATATATGTGGGGTACTACAAAGGACAAACTGCCTCAGAGTGAAACTTGCTAGATGCAAGCGACCCTTTTAACCTAACCATGTAGACAATATCGCGATTTTTTAAGTTCCTACCTCAAAAATTTCAAAATCCTGATGTGTTGGGCCAATTCTGAGAATTTAGCGTAAAGAATTATTTGGGAATGATGCCCAACAAGAAAACCTCGCAGACCTTTAAAGAATTATTTATTTCTAATCTTCCCAAGGCACGATAATGCTCCGTACTCATTTCATATTGTTTTCCAGGGTCATACTATAAACAGTACTGATTGAATAATGGCCCCCATAGACTCCAGATGCTAAAAAATTAAGTTTTACAATTTATAAAGTATTTTGCTGTTATTATTTTGCATTGAAATAGCTTTTTAAAAGCAAAAATTTTTGTTAAATTATATAGTTCAACGGTTGCTGAAATTTCCACTAACACATAAGAAACTCTTACTTTTCTTATATAATTTACGATAGTATTGATTGGCGCCAAATATGGTTTGCTTTTTTTGAAATCTTTATATTCTTCGTTGCCTTATGTTTGCTCTTCTTTACTTTACTCAAGAAATTTAAATATTAAAACCCCTACACTACACTAAGAAGATATTTTCATTGAGTCTTTAGTAATATTTAATGTTGCTGGGTCATTCAACAAAAAGTATTTGATTTTGTTAAGAATTTTGAATTTTTTGCTCACTAGGTCATATCAAGATGGAGGTTTTTCACGAGGTTTTCTAGCATTCTTAAAAAGCAACTGCAAAAGTTCTTAAAAGTAAATTTTTAAAAGATATAAATTGTTATTTTTTATATCACACATTGAAGTACCCAAGCAATTTATACTCCACACATTCGGTAAAAAACATAATTATTATGATTCATAACTTAATGCCTTTCCGCGCCACTTATGCTTTTACTCTTTTGGCTTCCTTTAGCAGCAGTGTCTGTTTTCTGTCATAAACAGCATAATTGCTCCACTCTATGTGAATGTCAGCGAAATATTTTTGTACATTTTGACGCTTTGGGTTTTCTTTATTTTATTTGTGGTGCAACTTCCTTTCCGTCAATCGGATGGCATTTTTTAGCGCCTCCTGGCAAAATTATCATTTCTTTTTTTTTTTTCTTGTATCTGTGAGGAATGCTTTGTCGTTGTTTTTATTGCTTTTTATGTGGATGTGTGTTTTTTTTTTTTTTTTGCTATGTGTAGTGATTTTAATTCACGTATTACCCTTAACGGATAGACTCGTTTATCGCAAATGAGCAGCTGATCATGATAAGTCTTTACCACCATACGTAAAATTATATTCCTGAAAAGTTTATCTATGCTATATTTGCACAGTTTTATATGTAGAATAGAGTTTGTCCTCAAAATAAATTGTGTCATCAGCCGCTCCGGAGTTGCATATTAGATAATTGTTTTGCTATATTTTATTGATAAAATTTTTTATAAAAAATTTTCATAATTCTGTTTTTTTTCTTTTTTTTTTTAGGAAAGACAAGCCCGAAGTGTTCAACGAAAGGTAAGTTCTGTTTAAAGCCTTAGAAGCAATGTATGTCACTAGCGAATCATCTCTCTTTCAGTATTAGAAGAACACATAGTAGTTCTATCGGAACTAAAGCTCGGCACAGTCATTGGAATCAAAATTGATTTTTTACAATTTATTTCTAAGAATCAATTAAGAATAAAAAATTTAAAAGCCATTGGCTGGGATGGTTTGAATACCACTCGTAACAGTAGAATTATTTGATTAATAGAGGAAGGACTAACTGAACCTTTGCAATCGTTCATATGTTGATTGAATTGTCAGATGGAAGAACTGTAGGCCAAAATACGTAACTACTCAGTTACAATAAGCAAACAAATTCAAATTTGCCTATCATTCCAGTGGTGGCATTTGATCAAATTTCATCCGAATTACCAGTCGAATTTCACGATTCGAATCTTACTAAGAATCTGCAAATCTTGGCCCAATTTCTTGTAAATGCTGATGCTCCAATAGGATTGGAGATTAAAAGTAAGCGTTCTTGCACATATGGAACTATGCTTCTGTGGAGCATGATTCCCAAATCAAGAAGTTTCGATACAAAGGTTAGAGCCATCATACTAAGACCCGGTTATTCACAGAGAAACAGCTACTTTGCACATTCGAAATATTGTTTATTATCCATGCTTGGATATTTTGTATTGGAATTTTCACAAGAAATGCAGAATAACACTTCAAATCCGAAACGGATTTCATATTCGATTTTTATAAAATTCCGAATTGAATTTCAGAACACGGGTCGGCTATGTTGGCATGGACAGTTGTTTTCACAAATAAATGAATTTAAGTAAAAAAACCATGAATGTCAACATCATTTGCTAGCACAGCGGTGAATTTAAAATATAATTTTTTTTTTGAAACTAAGCAACTAAGACACTCACTTGAGACTTATTTTTGTTAAGATTTTAGAACTTTAGATGAATGAATTTTACCGAGTTCGCTTTTGTTTTCTTTATTGAAAAGTGTTAGGAAGCAACTCTTTAGAAAAACACGTGCTGCGTTATTATTATAAAAATATCGTATGTATTTGTTTTATGACTTCAGAAAATTTAAACAACAGATATTTTGTCCTTAAAAATTTATTGTACACATAAGTGCATTATGAAAGGACTTCACTTAAGTTAGAATATTAGCCGCCAAAGAGAATTTGTTTTTTTTTTTTTTTTTTTGAAAGGTAAAAGTGTCAATCATAATGCATTTCACATGTACAGTGGAACAAAACAAATTGATAACAACCTTTCATTCATCCTTTTTCGATAGACGGTTTACTTGGAAAGCTCACATTGAAAAGAAAAAAATTTAAATGAAATTGAAAGCATCAAGCATAGCATCAATAAATATATGAGTTTGAAAAAAAAAATTCATCCCTTTTTTCATCCTCTCTCGAGAGAGAAGCAAAGGTTGAAAGAAAGTTTTAATCACAGTATAATAGCACAGGAACATTAGTGTTTAAAAAGAAAATTCAAAGAAATTGCATGACTTTTGTTCGTAACTTTTTGGCGAACAACATTGTTGTGTTGCCTCAGCCAGCGTATTCGCCGGACATAGCCCCCTGCAACTTTTTTCTACTCCCGAGGCTGAAGAGAACCATGAAAGGACGCCATTTTACCACCATTAATTAGCTAAAACCGAATCTATGAAGAAGCTGGATACCATCCGAAATATGGGTTCCAGAAGTGCTTCTCAGATTAGAAAAAGCGCTGTATTTCAACTGAGAGGAATTACTTTGATGGTCACAAAATTGATGTTGATGAAAACATCAAGATTCTTTATGAAAAGCGAAAATTCCCGATATTTTTTGATCAAACCTCGTAAACACTACTGTACGTAACACGTACTGGATGGAGTATGTGACTCACTTTACTTTTTGTGTAAAATTCGTTGAAAAACAAATTGTATGCAGCTAAAATTACCGTAAAAACTTTTTATATTTTTAAATATTAAAATTAAATTTTTTACACCCACTGTACCATAAGTGGAAAATTCTTAAAAAAAAACGTGCGCAATCCTTGAAAACAAACCTTTTAAAATTATTACCGCAACCTTGTGTTGAACACTTTCAGTAAGACTTTTATCACCGTTTGCTCAGAATGACGCAACATGAATGCTGTTGAGAAAATCGCAGCGGCAGTTAAAGGATGCACTGAGCTGAGTGTCATGCTGTTTTTGACATTTTTTCAATTTCACGCTTTTTAAGCCGAAAACCACCATCAATTTTCAACTTGTGCCAATAAAACTTATTTGCGTATGATACTTTGTGATAAAAAAAATTTTTATTCAAACTGCATAAAATTTAAATATCAATAGATTTAACTTTAATGCATATGATGTGAAGTGCTAATTCTTTAAGAATCGAATTTTATTGGAACTTTTTAAACAGAAAAGGACCATATGATGAATATAGACCAATAAATTGAAACAGCAGGTTGCCCTTGTATTATCATAGCAAACAATACATTTACTGTATAGTATTCATATTCAAGTACAATGTACTTGAACTTTTCTTCCTTCCTTTTATGCATTTGTATCTATTCTCATACATTTTGCAGCCAACAGTTTTTGCACAATTTTTTTCTTTTTCTTCTTAAATTTTTAAGGATTTTTGCTTCTTTAATTTTTACCAAATAGTTTAATTATTTGTAACAATTTTTTTGCTGTACAATTTTTTATGAGGTAGTTACTTTATGGTAACGCAGGAAGTTTCTTTCTTTTTCATTTCGAAGTCGTTTGTTTTTTGTTCACAGTTTGAGCCTCTTGAGCACCTGAAGAAAATTTTTTTTTTTTTTTTTGTTATAAGAAATAAAGAATTTTTTGAGTAAACTCCTTATCATAACCACTTTTTGATTGGTAACTGCTTCCTGACTTAAAAATTTCAGTAGTAGTAAGTTAAGTCACCATTGAATTTAACCTTAAGACCTGTGTAACAAGGAGCGATTGCTCTTGTACAAAAAAAATTTCAACAAACATAACGAAGGACGAAGATCAATTTTAAAAATTACGTGGTTGCCGAAAACCGAAAAACGACAAATGTGAAATATTAGCGTTTCTTGAACAAAAATTAATTAGAAATCTTTATTTTTGTATAACGATTAATTGAAAACCTCTTCAGATCCCACCGTTGGCACAAAAAATCTTTGTCAAATCGTTATCCATGTAAAAGAGGATTCCTGATAGGTTGCGTATAGTGCATGCGGAAGACCGGCGTATATACCATAAAAGCAGAGGTTTAAGTAATGGTCGGTCACATACCTTTACAGGGTTTCTGAAATACTTCGATGTCATTAACATCAATAAATTAAAATAGTTCTTTCAACACAAAAGATTTCCGAAAAATGTCACGTGTCGATCTCAAGAAATTTGTATACGAACTCGTAAAACATATTTCAGTCATTCCCGAGGCCATATATCAAAAAGTGGCGCACTCTTTTGAATAGAAGAAACAATTGCTTAAACTAGGAAACTAAACGATTCCGACCGATAAGAGCTGACATTGACTAAATCATCGGCGAGCGACCTAAGCACTTATCGTGACACTATACAATCAATCTTTATTGAAAACAACAAAAACAATACAACAACAAATTTATTCATTCATAAATCTCAGCCCTAAACTATCCTCAACTAATTTAAAAAGAATTCAAAACAGAGTAATAATATACGAGAGCAAAATGAAAAGGACTTGTTGTACGCTTGACAACAGGTAAAAACAGTAACCTGTGCTTGTTTAGATTAAAATTGGTGTTTTATCTTTGAAATTTTTTTATTAAAAAAAACGAATAGCGCACTCTTTTTTTTTTTTTTTTTTGAAAAAGGACGTTCCTCGATTAATCGTCATTGCGCTGCTCCAGTAGCAGCAGCAGCACTCAAAAGTCGTTTGGTTCTTTGCCTAATGAAGTTTTAGTCGTCGCGCCAAAAAGGATCGCGCAGCATCAACATCAACATCCATGAGAAGAATTTTTTTTTTTTTCCAAAGGATTTCATATTTAGTTCAAGTTTGTGTCTCGTTTGTAAAGAATTTCCAAGAATTTTAAACAATAATTTGTTCGGAAAAAAAAAAAGATTTTTCATTTATCGTACACCGCCAACGCCACTAGCACTATTGTATAGATAACCAGTTCCATTACTTAAGAGATTTGTTGCTTATATGTCCGTTAAAAAGCGCGCCAAAATCATATGATGGAGCCAAAGGAAGTTCCAGTATCAATGTTCGATTTCCTAAGAAATCTGCAAACTGCATCCTGTCTGTAAGAAGTATGTGAATTATCCTCTTCCGAATTTCGTTGATTAGTTTTTTTTTTTTTTGCAAATCATTGAAGTGATTTGAGAAAACTGGCAATTTTTTTTTTTTTTGTTTTTCAAATTTTTTTTATCGGCGTGTCCTTTGAGGTTTCATTATATCTACTTAGTGCACCCATGAGTGGGATTACGATTCGTTTATTGTTTGGATCATATTGAATCCGAATCCATATGGCACACACAATATGTCGTGGAACAAAACAAGTGTTTGCGTGAGTGTGATTATCCTGTTGTCAGCCCACAAGGGAATTATTACTGTAATTTAAGGTTAATTCTTTTATTAGTTTTTTAATTCATTGAATTGTTTTGTACGGTCGTAAATATTTACAGGATATTTAAGGACTTTGTGCTGATTTTGTGTGATTTTAACAAAAATTTATTGTGTACATTTCGTGAGAAAAAATTGCAAGTAAAAGATTTTGATTTTGAGCATATTTTTGTAGCGAGTTTACCGAATTATATTCGCTGGTTAGTAATAATATAAGTTTTAAGTTACTTTTGTTGAAAAATATTATTGTATTTTAATTTACATATTTTTGAAAAAGCGATCGGAATGTCGTAATCAAAAACAAACACTTTGATAATAACTGCTTTGTTTACTTTTCAAAGTGAATCATAATTCTTTATAATATTGTTCATAAACTTGACGTTTGCTTTGGAGTGCAGCATATTCGCAAAGGTGCTGCACCGAGTAGCCACACCCTTGCAGCTCCCGCAATAGCTTCAAAAGGGTAGACCGAGCTTCAAAGCTTACGTGTTACAGAGTTCTTGTGGAAGCGTGGAATAGTTCGCCACCATATGCTCTAGTGATATCACTGATCCTCCTTTAGCAACTTCGCAATCTCGTTCGTTGGCCCAGTAAAGACTGATGTCATGCTCACGAAAGTGGCTTACAGACATCCAGAAGTTCACTACGCAATTCGATTCGGTACAATATGATCCTAGGGAATTTATTGTAGCTAGACTGTTGACAAATGTTATGCGTGGCGTGTTCAATAGCATACATTTCATGGTTGTGGGTAGTTAAAGCAACCTGTTCATTATCAGTAAGCTCGAGTAAATTTCTATATCCATCACACAATCCATCTTCGAACCAGAATCTCGTTAACGCCAATGATGACGCCAGGGCTCTATCACACTCTAACTTAAATGTTGAGTTATAGGACTGATCGAACAATGTTTATCTTTGGTACCATATGCATAATCACAATACAAATTGTGATACGAAAGGTCTACTTTATGTAGTGTTAAAGCATGTCCCAACTTAAGCCCTCGCGTGCCTGTCCCGAACGTTCACTTACAAACATATAGAGAAACGCATTCTTCATTCTCGCAGTTCCAAGAATGTTTGAAGTTCAGGAAGGCGGCAAACGCCGTTTACTTAAGTTTATTTGAAAGTCTAAGTGTCGTTTCATCCAATTCAATGCTGATACTGGAAATTTGGTACGCTTACGTGAATGAGCTTCGTTTTATTTCAGTGACCCAAACATTTGTTCGTTGTAAACTTGGGCAGTTCAAAAGTGTCGGTTCTATGAGTTCGCTGATCTTTAAAACGAATTTTCAATTAATTATTGTCACCAAATAGTCCGTACACTTTTTACTCACATCCATGTCATGCCGAATTGTACCGCAGTGGCACCATCCTTTCATATATTTTAAAGCAGCATATGACATTATCAATCGATTGGACTTATATAGTACTCTAGCGAATTTCGAAATCCTGATAAAATTTATCTAGCTATGCCATGCAACTTTTGAGAATCCGTGGTATTCTGTATACATCTAATTCACTTTCAAGTTGCAACTGACTTTCCGCTCAAATATGTGCTACAATTACGATATTATATTTCAAATTCATTGTGAAGACAGTACCTACACAAATATACTCATACACGCTTGTAAATGAACTGTCAATGTGTTAATTTAGAGCGTGATGATGAGCGACTTGACAAGCTGTTAAATTCAAAAGCCAAGCGAATCTGAAACCTATAAAATAATTTAAATGTCATCACCTGCTACGGAAGTAAAACGGACGCGTTCTATCATAACATTTGAGATGACACCATACAAAAAAAATATACTTCCTTGTTAGTTTCTTAGACTTCCGACTCACTTATTCGCTCATCTTGTTAACTGTAGAATCGCCTTTATTATCGATGATCACATTATTTGCACAGCGCAAACATTTCCGTATAAATTTGTGTATGTTGGACAACTGCCCCTGTGATGTCCTCAAAAGAAAACTTTAAAGTCACACGGCAGCAAAAATCCTGTTAGAGTACTTTCCTGTTTGGTAGAAGATGAATTTGAATGATTTTAAAAATCTTAAGCAAGTTGTCACTTAGACTGCGGTAACAAAAATCAATAATAAGTAAAAAAAAAAAGTTACAGACAGGTTTTTTGTAAACCTAAAACTTAACGCTGACATACAATTTAATGGGGATCAACGAGAAGACTACCTAAAATACGTGAGAAAAGTAGTTTTCCCTTTTGGTCTACCACAGGCATAAATGAAATTTATCTTTTTTTTTGGCAATGCTGCGTTAAGCATTATAAAAAATTGTTTCAAAAAACTATTCATTAAATCTCAACAAACCCAAAATTAACAACGCAAACATATCAGTTCAATAAACAAGAACAACATCTATTTTTTTCCATTTGCTAAAAGCAATTGTTATCCTTGTAGTGTAAAAGGCAATACAAATTCAACTGAACTACAATTTGAGTAACAAATTGTTGGGGACGATACACGTCTATGTCTACGCATACAATGACAACCGACCGACTGACTGTTCTTTAACTTTGCGGCAGTTATCAGCTGATCGTCACTTTTATGAGACTCATAAAAACACAGGTATTTACTTATCCTTGATTTCGTTTTTTTTATTTTTTTTTTTTTTTGTATTATTTTGCCTTTCGTTAGTAAATCCTTGTAAAAAAATGTTACACTTCACAGTTTTCATTATACTTCTTTATTTCTTCTCCTTTTTATGTTTGTTTAGGGGAAAAATCAGTGACCGTTGAAACAGGTATTTTATTTTTGGCTCGGCATAACCATGATCAGCTGTTTACTCATGCGATCACATGTTCGTTACTTTTACGTAGAAACTCATGTGAACATTTTAGTCCTTGTATGTATCAGCTGATTTTTGTTTTTGTATTTTCTTATTTGTCTGCTAGCGGCAGTGACTGCAGGACGACAACGTTCTTTGTTTGTGTAGTCGCCTCACAACGAGATAAAAAATCAAAAATCAATGACAGTCATCGGTAAAATGACATTTAATGTTGAATAATTGGCGTTGTTTGCACTTTTACGCCAGGTTTTGCATTTGTGGTTAGTTTTTAAAATATGTATTCTATGTTATACAAATCGATAAGGAAAGTCGCTGCTCATTGGCATAACTAGAGATTTTTCTTTGGGGGCACTCCAGTTATTGGTTTTCTAACATGTCGTATGCGTAACATGCTATTGTAATTAGTAAAGTTAAATTTCAATTCAAACAGCTCAGCCTCCGCTAATTTATGTTTCTATAACACCTCCAAATCAGGCCGCCTCGACGTTTAAATGGAGGGTTTAGATGAAAGAAACAAAAACCCAACTAGAAATTAGTTCACGTATTCTGGATTATGATCATATCTGAACCAGATATTCCTTAATACGGCCATCTGTCAGTTCTTGCTTAGGGTACAGTATGTTATGCCTTGATCCAGTGAACTGATCAGCTCTTCATCAATGCAATACTAAAAACCTTACTACGATCTGGGTCCTGGACTAAATCGTAATACGAAATTATGTTTTTTTCTAATCCAGTCCGTGGGTAATGTTCCTTATAAAGACTTTTGTAAGGAATTTAGTAATTCCTAACATGCTCAATACAATATGTTCGATACAATTTAATATTTCAAATGTACAATAAAATGTTAATATTTATTTAATTAATTAGTAGCATTGAAAAAACTCCAATTCTCATCATTGCATAATTTACTTTTCTGATCAAAATCTGAAAAGAGAACCTGATCTCCAGTTGTTCCTATAACCTTACCCGTTTCTGAAATCAATTTGTGATCAGGATCGGATATGTTGAGTGGATCCATTCCATTTCATATGAGGTGTGCCGTATTAGTTGTAGGTAGTAATAGATATTATTTTATTATTTTTATTATTTCTCAAGTATTTTTCGACACGGAATCGGAATCTTGTTTTAATTTTTTCTATTAAGTCAGGTTATTGCGATAAATGGGGTTAAAATGACCGATTTAAACCATTTTCGTGGACTTGTGCAAAGAACATCAATTACTATGGAACATTTCTGAGCACGCAAAAATGAAGTCGTGAAGTTTAAACCTATTTAAAAATACTTTGACTCGAAAGTGCTCCAATGCAAATTATGTTCATAGTTCAAGTGATCGAAAAAAGATATGTATTTGAGCTCATTTATCTGAAGAACTGAACTTTTTAGATATAAATGAAAACCATATTCAGATTCAGCGAAAACTTTCTAAATAGAAAAAAAGTTATATATTTAATATATATATTTAAACACTATGAATAGAATCCGATCAAAAGACACTATATCTTTTTTAAAGTAAAGGTGTGGCATCTCCCCTCTAAGCAAAAAGTTTGAAACGCTAATATATAATTTGATATTAGAACGTTGGGTGACTAATCAAAAGTGCACTTCGTTAGACGATTGGATGGGTATGGTATTGCCCCTTCAAGCAAAAAAGTTGATGAGCTATGCTATGAAAAATATTCAAGCAGATTTTACTAAACTTTATACGGGGACATTAGGCTGGGTGACTAAGCACTGGACAAAATGTAACCGTAGTATAAAAAGTAGGCTTGGCAACTCCCGGACAAATAAACACTTTAAAACCCTCGGTCCAGAAATCTATTTAAGCAAAAATTTAGTGCGCAACATTTTATTTTTACAGGAACGTTTGTGAACACTAGTAAACTCTGGGAAGAATGTAGGCGGTTTTTGAGAAATGGGTGTTGCATATCCAAAAAAGCAAAAAATTTCAAAAGCTAACCAAGAAACAATCACTCACACAAAGAACGCCGCGTTTGTAGCAAAATTGAAATTTCAACCGATTTAAAAGGTATCTATTGCCTTACTGGGCCCTTTGGATCTTTTTCGAATGAGAAAGTCACTGAAATCTCCGGCAGTTGTTACAATTTTTTGGATCATTTCGATTATTGACGAAGAATTTTGGCTTAAAAATTTAAGAGAATAAATCCCAAAAAAAAAACTACATCTTGTGGGAATTTTCTTAGGACATTATGTCTCTTCATTTAAAAAATCGGTTAACGTATTCGGCTGTAAGACACATGAACACGTTGTTGAGTATCAAGTATCATTTACAAAACCCATTGAAATGCTCTGAAATCTACAATATTAGACCATGATTTGGTTGGCTAATTTCTTCGGCGATATGCGCCTATAGCCCTCCCAGGTCATAGTATTACATTTTTTTTGTAAAAGAAGAGGTAATAATGTCTCATGGTATAAAGACATTTGTTGTTATTTTGCCTTTTTGCAGTCTTCAGAAGTTGTAATCTCTAGCCAAACCAGTAATGTATGCAGCTTCTAGCAAAAACTTTGTATTCATTTTGGCCTTAAAATAGCTAAAATTCTTCGAAGCTGTCAGAGATAAAGTACATATTTTATTATCCACAAATTTGGATTAAGTGAATCATGTTGACGAAATTGCTCTATGGCTTTGATTACCTGATGCCCTTTCATTGGTTTTTACACAGTTCTATTAAATTTAATGAAAGTCCAGCGTCATTTCTTCAAGTAAATAACGATAATCCATACAATACATTATGGTTAGCCAAGAGAAACTAAAATCAGTTGACTAACATAAAAATCGGCTAACAGTTTTATTGTCGCCATCGTCGGTTTGATGTGACACAAAGAAATTAAACGGTTTCTCGATCACAGCAAGTGGTATTTTTATCTGAAGTTTCTCATAATTTTTATGCAGTCAAGCCAACGGTCAGTCCAGGTTGCACTTGTTGCCAACGAAGGGACACAAATTTTTGCCGCCAAATTAACTAAGGAATTTCAATTGTGATTTTCTTTTCTTTTTTTTTTAATCTAAAATAATTTTAATGCTAAAATTTATATCTCGGACGTGTTTCGAGGAAGAAAACATAAATTCATTGATGAGCGCGAAAGGACACCTCATTTCCAGCTAAAGGACGTGTTATGCTGCTTATTATTATTCTTTTTTTTTTCTCTCCTTAACGTTGGTGTTGCTATTGTCGCTACTTAAAGGCGGCAAAGTTCACTCACGCGTTCGTTGGTGTTGAAAGAAGAAAATCTTGGAAAAGCATTTCCTGGAATTTGGTATTTCATAAAAAAAAAATATTTAATCAAGTGAATAAGGATATTTCGCTCTTTGATTCCTTTGACTTGTTTGTGAAGTTGTTGGTAATACAAAAAAAAGGTGCGTGTGAATTGATTTGAAGATTTGAAACAAATATTTATAGTGTATTCATTGTATTTGTATAGATGTGTGGATAAACGTAATTATCCCTTTCTTTATTTACTGTGGGTGGATTAATATTTACTGCTTTATCCTGCAGACAATTATTCTCTCTTTATTTGAGAATAAAATAATGCTGAATAGAAGTGTTTTACCATAAATAATATTTTTATCCTTTGGAATTTTAAGCCTGAAACTTTGATTTGCCTTAAGTGCGTCCACCAAATATTTCTAAAATTTTTCAAAAACATATGCGCCCATACAATTGCAAATAATTATATTGGTGTCGGAAAGTATCATCGAAATCGAATTGTGTTCCGAAGTATAAGGCGGTATAAAGTCGAAACTTACCGAATGAAATCAATGCCGCGTTTTTAGTTACTTCCCATCGAATTGTATAGGCTATATAATAAGCCTATTTCAAAATATTTTCAACTATAAATATTCAATATAAATCAGATAGCATAGAGGTACTTTCATAACATAATAATTTTATGAAATATTAAACAACCGCAACCGGAGTCATGTGAGATGCTTACAAGGCAATTTGTAACTGCCAACTGATTTCTAAGAAGCCACTTGACCAAAAATTATTGCTTACTTGAAATGTTTAAGTAATATCCTTAAGTAAACATTTGAAAATAATTCAAATGTTGGACAAGTAAAAACAAAAAAAAATATTGCAGGAAAGGATGCGACAACAGATAAGCGAAGAAACCAATGCAGGACAAAGCAAAGATGCAACGGTTTTGGCGACATACGATACTTTGAGCACATTTTTAAGGATATTAGTTATTAGTTGCATTTTTGCATTGTCTCCAACATCGAAGTTGAAACATTTTCCCATCATCCTTACTTTTGGTCGGTCAATTAATATCTTAGTAACCATATCCTTATGACAATATCCTGTTGTGTGCACTTGGCAGTCGACACCACCAGCACTACAAAAAAAAATTTTCTACTCTTACCATAGATTATATTTGCTGAAGCCACTTATACGGTTTATTATGGGATTTCGTTCCGTTTGTCAGGTTGACATTTCTGTTCTTTTAATTTTTTTTTTTTTTGCAGTTATTCACAAACGACTTAAAACAACAACAAGTGATCTTCTTAACAACTAACACAGAAGTGACTGCCAAGTCCACTTTCTTGGTGTCCTGTTAATCAAACAAGTTTCTACCGCGCGCATCAACAAAGGACAACGGCTCAAAATGTATGGGAAAATTTTTGAGCAATCAGCTGTTACACTTCAATATAAGAAGCAACTATGGGAAATTCTTTTCTTAACCTGCTCAAAATCATAAGAAGAAGAGTAGAAAAAATAAAACTCAAAATCTTTTGTTTTATTATTGAGCCAAATGCTGCTGTGACTTTAAGGATTCGTTTGGTACAAATTAAACGCTTTTATTGCACAATCATTTTTCACCTGCATTTTAAGGGAGTTGGAAGTTGCACCGCCAGCAATGCTGGGTTGTTTATTGGTTACCTGCTTACGTGTGCTGATCTCACGCTCAACAAAAGTCATAAAATGAGAAATGTGAAATATTGAGCCGTACGATATGTTCGTAGTGTTCGCCAATTGTGTAAAGTCGTTAATAGTTGAAATGATGTCATAGTAAAAAAAGATCCACCTCTTAATCGTTGGTGGGCAATGAAAAAGAGACCACCAGGATTAAGGATTAAAAATAGAGGAGTTGACTATTAGCAACATATTATTTATATTTCTCATCTCTTTGATTGCGAAACGTTAAATGTATGGAATCGAAAGATCACAGATTGGAGTTCAGATTGGCCTAGGGGCTTGTCATATTTTTTATTTAAAGTCGAAAAAATGGTATATCACAGATGTGAGCATTACAGCATGTACATCTTAAGTCCTATCTAAGATATAATAGGTCAAACTTCACAAAGAACAAAGTTGTGAAGCCAACCATAGCAGAAAACAAAATTTTATAGCTTCTTTGAAAGAATTTTTGAAGACAACATATTATATTATTATATTCTTTATAGGAGCTTATAAAAGTCATACGGCGTATATAGTATAAAGACATATTCCCCTGTGTGTTATTTTTGAAGAAATTCGATAAAGTATCTCACTGAGATCTTTAAAAGACACTTAACAAAATTTTTAGAAAGAGTGCGTTCCCAAATTACTAAGTATATTACAGCCGAATTTTTTCCTAATCTTTCTCTGATAAAGCAGCATTTATAGCTTGCCCGCTATAGGTCTTATCTTTCCGTATTGTTGTTGTCCAATAATAAATGACTAACGTTTACTGAAGAGATTTTATTTTTGTTTTGCAAATTAACTGCTCAATTTCTTCCCTTTATCATTGGGTTACTAGATTTTGGTAAATGTTATTGCTAAGTAATGAAAATCGAATATTCCTTTATAACTAAATAAATATCCTTTGTTTTCAGTTCAAATTAAATATTCTCTTATGTTTTCCTTTATCACTGAGTTTCCGAATGGAGCAGATAATCTCATAATTTGACAGCTCTCTGAATCGCCTGATCAGCTCCATATGTCCATTCAAAATGGGAATAATTTGCTTTATATTTGTGCTTCATATATTCCACCCAATCTCATGTGATCTGTAGTCGTTCCATATTGATAATAAGTATTATGCAATTACCTATGGAAAATATTTTTTTTTTTGGGTTATTTCAATTTAAATGATGTTGCTTGAATTTTAATGAATGACGTTGATCGTAATATAATGTAATCAATCTTCATAAAAATTACTCAATAGATTAATTCTTCAGCCTTGATTTGACAGTTCCCTGGAACTTATACTTATGAGGTTTAATTCTTAGATGCAAATGACTGCTCTCTTATACCATCTTCGTTCGTTGGCCATCCGAACACCCGGTCTTCGGAGTAAAAGCTTTTCAAAGTGAAGCTAACCAAAACTCACTGCTCTCTTACAACTTTAAGAAATCATTTTTCTAAACCGACTGCCTCCTTACTGCTCGCTGTACAGTATCTGAATGTGCTCTCTTACACATCCTTGTGGTGTTGTAAATTGTAAACTTTTTTATTGGTATCTTAAACGTTTATCAAAATACTTTTTTTGCGGTATTTTCTTAACATAAAAAATTGTTTTGATTTCCTTTTTTAACATTCTATCGTAAAGTATAAAGTATTTATGTACCATTGAATGTAAAAAAACATAAAAAAGCACACAAATAATAAATTTATTTTTTCGGTTGACCCATATCATCAGTTATATATGTATATTTTTACACAAACATAAAAACAAATCTAATAAAAAAAAAACCAACATCCTATGAAAACACAAAAAATAATCAAATGCTGCTGCTAGTTTAGCTGTGAGTTCTATATTTGCTGGATACAACAAATCATAATTTGCAACGACACAACAACAAAAGAGCTTGAAATTCCAACATTTCAATGTGTGATAAAAAAAATAACGAATACTTTGGCATTGAACAGATCATTTTGTAGAGCTTCCCCAAGACTGGTTTGTGGTTGTGTTTTTGTTAAAAAAAAAAATATTGTTGACAACGACGGAGACAAAGCTTTGGTCGCTGTATTATTTGGTAGTTAAAAGTGTCCCAACCAAATAAAAAAATGTTCATACTAGAGCATATAGTGCGTAGGGTAAAAATAAACCTAAAAACCTCTCCAGCTGCTAAGTTATGCAGATGATATTAACATCATCACTGTCTCACAGGAATCTCGGTGCTAGGCCTTTATTGACATTGAAAGCAAGCTAAATTAAGTGGAACTAGCGATTGGATGATACGTTGAAGTCCAAAACTTATCGATTCCAAAGCGTTTGCAACAGTTAGGACTATCTATCACCACAAAGCATATTTTACGGTTGAATTTTCAAGATCGTTATCACGCAAGAATTGAAGCGTTTAAATCATCGGAAACGCCGTGAATTTGCTGATGTTGCCCTGTAAATACTGGAAAACGATGCTAATTTTGCCAAGAAAATTATCTTCTATGTGAGGCGCATTTTCATCTCTGAATCGGTAAATTAGCAAAATTGACATTACTGATCTAAAGCCAATTCACAAACTATTCCAGAGTAGCCGTTTGATATATTTGTGGCACTATTTTTTCGAAAATGAAGAAGAAGTTGCCGTTACTGTCAAAGACGATCGATACAGATCGTTGATAGCGGACTTTATATGGCCTGAGTTAAATCGCACAATTGATTAATTGCGTGAAAAGTTTGGAGGATCAATAATCTCAAGAAATGCAGATGTCAAATAGCCTCTCAAAAATTGTGTTTTAACACTTTTTGTCATTGGTCCCTATGCCAGTAAACCAACGACAATTGATGCATCAAAATTGAATATTGGACGTCAAATTCGTGAAAAAAAAGTCCTGATTTATTGAATAAAGTGGTCGAAAAAAAGTGGACTCATCATGTTTGCTTCTTTATATCATTTCGATTTGTTTTAATTTAAAGAAACAAGACATCACTCTTTTGAGAGAAATGAGAGAAAACTCTTTACAAATGTTGTCATTGATCGACAGATTTCCCAACTTCCCCAATAGTCTTGTTATTCAATTTTTATCATTAAGGCTTTAATAAAATTTCGTTAATCCGATATAACCGAACAAATTCTTGCTATGAACTGCAAAATTGTGAAGAAGGTAACAAATACCGGATCACTCACAGTATTTTGTACGCTCATCCTAGACCTGAAAGCGCTAGTTTTTGGTTAATTTTTCCATTTCACTCCATCTTCCGTTTGACAAACAATGCGAAAATTAATGTTTTAGTCTTATGTAGCCTTTTTCAAACTACCAATTCGATTTTGCTTGGACAATGAGTTTCGGAAAAGATTCAAGGTTATTTTGAGAGGAAACTCTTACGTTGTATATTTGATCCTGTATGCAAGGATGGTGTTTGGTATAGAAGATTCTGTTGAATCTTGGGTGGGTGGGTGTTGATTCAAAGGTGAAAATTCAATCAAATTTTTTTCATTCGTAGATGAAATGTTATGTAGCATATACGTTATTTTTGAAAAGCCATTATATATAAATAGAAACCTCAAAATCTGATACATTACAACCCAAAAATAATTAAAACTTCATCCTATATACAGCATTATCATAAATGGGTTAGAAACGACCGTTGAAAAGTGTATGTCTTTTCAACACATACATACGCACACACTCACATTTACAAAATAAATAGTATGAGTATTTAACTGATACATGCCTGCTCGCTCACCCGCTCTTTTAACGAATTTTCCCCCACAACTTTTTTGATTTCAATGGCTCAACGACTCAACAAACTTGCAGCAGCAGCAGCAACAAGAAGAAGAAGACTAAGAAGCAACACCAAATATACCACGTACCGCATTCACGAGTACGAGAAGTACATACACGTATCAGAAATTTTTGTCCGTTACAAAATTTTTTATTTTTTTTTTTTTCATTTTCTCACCTATACTAATGCAATGTTGAGCTCAACATTTCATATGTGTCTGTCTGTGTAGATTTAAAGTTATCATGCGCGTACTATGTGGTTGCAACTCAATAATGTGTAGATATGATTTCTTGTGGGCATAAAGAGGGAGGAAGTTTTTATTTGTTGCTGTTTGTTGTGATAGTCGTCTACTCATTGCATTTAGCTGAGCTCTCCAATGTAGTGTATGGTGGCGCAACAAATGTATGTAACGTATATTTTTGCATATGACAGCATGGATAACATAACCATTTTGACACTTGCGATAAAATCTCAATGGAAAATCTCCCTTGCCTAACATAACAAACAATTCAATGTACATATGTGACTTGCATTAGAAAAGTGCGGGCTCATTGTATTTTCACAAGTGTTGCTAATTGATAAGTAGTCATTTTATAGAAAGTTCTCATATCAGCTTAATTAGTAATTTCTAATGTACTTTCTGCTTTGAACGAAAAAAAAAAACAAAATTAGACATTCGGTTGAAACCAAATTATTGCTATTTTATAAAAAAAACTTTATCTTTATCTGGATATGTGGATTGTGTAAAGAAGGCTACTTTTTCCGAACCTATGAAGCCCATTTACTGCTCTTTACGAAAATATTCGAATTGGGTGTGGCACCTGCTATAAGAGCAAAAATCTTATAACTTTATACAAGAAAATTAGCAAAATTTGGATCAAAGAAGAAAAGGTTACAGTGAGTGGGTGTGGCATTTTCAATATAAGCAAAACCATGAAAAAACTACTGAACTACGGTAGGTAATAAATCATTGACTTGTCTGTCCAGAAATAGATATTTTGACCGCTGCTTACTTTAATGTACGACTGAGAGAGGATGAGAGTCTACATTGTGCCATTCTGTAAAATAAAACATAGCGAATTACTTTTTGATTTGCAATGCCTCACATATTTAACTACACTGAGAAAATTATTTAATTAAATATAGCAAATTATATTTGATATAAAGCAATTAAATATTTCTATAAGTTAAATATATTCGACTCTTATATTCTAAACATTTGATTACTCTATATCAAATATACGTTTCTTATGTTCAATCAAATCGTTTTCTTTTCTTTGAAATGTTTTGGCTTTATAGTGTAAAAACCCTTTCCACTAACTAAATGTTAGCTGATATCTGATTATGACATCAGATAGAATTAATCTTCTCATTCGTATTTTACCGTTTTTATGTTTAAAATTCATAAAAATACAATCATGTAAGAATAGGAAAGATGACAGTGGATTTGGAAAAAAAGGGGAAATTAAAATTTGATGTCATAAACATAGATGAGCTTAACAGTTTCCTATAAGTGTGAGATATCTTCAAATGGCACGCTGAGAGCAAAAACGACATTTCAGCAAGCTGCTCAAAAACAACTAGGAACTCCACTTTTCGTCAGGGATCTGAAAGGTGACTTCCAATTTCCCAACGATCGTTGCAGTAAAAATTAGTTCCAAATAGCCTCTTTAAGTTAGGGTATCATATTCCTTATGACTTCCTAAACCATTTACAATCTTCTTCCATCGATTGGCACGATGAAATTTCATCCAAAGTTCTGCCCCTCAGAGGGAACGCGAATCTTTCTAATGACTTTCAAAATCATTTTTTTCATATTTTCTTATCAATTAGTGCAATAACATTTTCTTTATACAAATGTTTTTAAAATACCCTTTCAGGAGTGTCAAGAATCGCTGGTTATTTACTAAATCCATTTGCAACTTCTGGCCATCGATTGCTGCAACACTTTTTTTACAAAAAATTAGTCGAAAACATTTCCTTGGGAACAACCAAAACCTATACTCATCGATTGATGCATTAAAATTGGCATCAATATGCTCCTGGGCTTATCCGATTCTCAGCTACTACAATTACTGTATTGGAGTCAAATTTAGCTCCATCTACTACCACACGCCCAACTTTGTACTTATAAAAGTTATTGCTTGCCTTATTCCTCGCCTACCTTAAATACTTTTTGCCATTTCTGAGTCAAACTAATGTTATTTACTGCTTTTGAGTTTGCCCATACACCACTTCATAGTCAACCAAAAGAGCGCCAACGGACTCCAGCAAAAGGTTTAATACATAGAAATATAAACTAACACACACACACACATAGGCACAAGTTATGAGCAGGGAGTCTCCAACAGCTGTAGTGTTGTGTTGTGTTGTTTGAGAGAACTTGTTTGATGATAGTGCTACAACAACAACAAAAACAAACAAAAAACAAAAATAACTTTCAACAAACGTCCGTTAAAAAGGCCCCCAAAGTTCAAGCATAAATTTAGATTTTGTTGTTTCTTTTCTCTTAATATCAATTGTTTGTACTATGTAATACATACAAACGTCTGTAGGTAAAGATATGTATAAAGAATTCGCGTAGCATAAAAACAAGATTATTTTTTATTTTTATTTTTATTATTTTTCCGTTGAGCTCAACAAATAAACGTTGAGCTCAGCTCAAGGACAGGGCAGCATTGTAGGGCTACACTTGTGGGGCTATTAATTAAATGACGATTTGTGTTAATGCGTTTGTCAATAAATTGTTTGTCATTAAATTTTTGTTATTTAAGGAAAAGAAACGTAACGACAACCTTGAAAGTAAATGAACAACTTAATTTATTGTGTCACTTAAAAATTTAGAAATTTTCAAAATTCCCTCTTTTTAAAACTTTTACTAACCGATTTTATAGCTTATTAAATGATATACCAAACCATCGTCAATTAGAAGAAAAACTAGCAGAGGTGTTAATTTTGACCGCGTCACAAATTAAATACCTCACACTAGCTCCATTGCAACCCTTTTGGAGACCTAGGACTGAAACTCTTTTCGGAGCCTCCATAAGTAACATTCCTTAAAATATTTCATAAGTTTTTATCATGAAACTTTTTCTTGAATGTGAATTTTGAACGTCTCTTTACCTACGGAAACAAAAGTGATGATTTATTTGTTGCTCATCTAACTTCATTTGCAAGACAATATACCGCTGGCTGGGACATGTTGTGCGTATGGACGATGAAGCTCCGGCGAAAAATGTGTTTGATGGGGAAGCCGCTAGGCGACAACAGAGAGGAAGACCATGCCTGCGATGGAAAGACCAGGTCGAGGAAACCCTATCCGCTCTTGGTGTGACTGATTGGAAAAGGCGCCTGAAGAGAGCTTTTGAGGTCGGCCTTAACCCGGTTATGGGTTTTTATGGCCACCCAAGTTTGTTAAAAATAATTCAAAACTTTTTTATAAAAAATAACATAATCTTCATCTTCTGTCGGACTTAAAGCAGTGATCCGTAGAAAGTTCTTGGTCATAACTTTGTCGAATCGTTCCTAGTGTTCGTGCGAAATTTGATTTAGTTTTTGTTCTATGAGGATATCACGCCCACTTGTTAAATTTTATCTAGTTCTAGTACAGAGTTATTCTGAATCATTCGTACTGTTTGTGTGAAATTTGATTGCATTATCCTAAATAAATAGTATAGCGATTTGAAAATATTGCTTGTATGGGATGTGGCATGCCCTCTGGTCGAAGTTCACAATTTTTTTTTTTCCAGAGCTTGTTCAAGTAATTCCTAGTATTTGTAATTAATTTAGTTATAATACATCCCTTAATACAGCGTTGAAATATTCTATGTGTAGATGGTAGGCGTGCCCCTGAACCGATTCGCTCATGTTCAATCACACTGTGTTTGAAGGTGGCATACAGACTGACGGATATATAAAGTGACTATAGTGTAGGGTACAAAAATATATTTTGCTTTTGACATTAAATAACATGAAAACGTAAAAGTTGCCTTATCTATAACATTAGCTGCATGCATGCATCCACTTCGCCTATTGATTTTTTTTTTGTTCAATCTACTTTAGTCTTTTTTGTTCAGCAATATCTTTTTAAATGTCAAATGCTTGATTTTCAAATTCAAATTATGCACGTGTGGAAATACATAAGTCGCGTTCCATACGCACGCAAACTCGCATACACGTGCGATCGTAATTAATGTTGGAAAAATGGAACATTAAGGCTTGGCTTTTATTTAAAAATATTTTTAAAGTCTTCTTATATTTTGCACAGCCATTATAATGCAGTTTGAAAATAATCAAAGAAAAAATAAAATGACCTGCCGTAGTAGTGTGGGAAGATCAGCCTAATTATCTCAGTAAAATCAGCAGTCAACTTTAAAAGTAAAAACGCCTGGATATCAAGTGCGCACAAGCCTGCCACAGGTTTTATTTTTTGTTGTAGGTAGAAAATATATGAGTTATACGCAAGTGCCCAGTTTAAAGCAAAGAAGGATATATTATCCTCTCTTTTCCTGTTTAAAGGCAAGGCAACAACACAGCTAAAACATCGTGGGAAAAAATGTGTACTGGATGATGTCAACAGTTGAAGTGCTTCCCACTGTCGTCAAACTGGAGACATTAATTAACTAAGATTTTTTAACTTTGTGCAATTTGAAATAAAAAAAAATGTCACACAAAAAAAAATAATTGTAAAAATTTTCTCATTCCCTCATGAATGTTTTACTTTTTTCGCACTCCATGTGATTTTTGACTATAAGAAATAAATCAAAAAATATACCTGAAATCAAAACATTTTATACTTAGGAAATTTTAGAAGAAAAGAAGACATCGATTCCATGCAAAAAAGTTCCATCTGTGGCAATTTTTCAATATGCTACGCCGAATTGAAATTTGCCTCAAAAACTCGATGGTTTTTTGAAATAAACAAATCTTAAAGTATCAGCTTGTGATGTATAGACTTTTCTCGCAGTGCATAAATGAGTTTTGTGTAAAATTATTTATGGACAGTGGACAACAAAATCTGCCACTTGAATCAAGACACAGCTCTGAAATAAATTACATAAAACCATAGCAAATACAATACATTTTTGCCAGAGAAAGGCTCGCACAATATGTGGACTGTTGAAAAAACAATAGCTACAACAACACTTAAAAGGAACCACAATACCATAGATACTTGAGAAACTTCAACGATGTTCTATTCTCAGCCATGGGACATCATTAGTTTTCACAATTTTGTAATTGTCTACATTGTTATCCTTATTTTTTATTTATTTTTTTTTTTTTTGCTGTATCAATGTTTTATGCAAAGGTCTTAACCGAAGAACAAGACAAAGGCGCAAAACTATAAAGTTAAAATCATTTAATTCTTAAAATATAATTTCAAATTTAAATGAACTTTTTTTGACCAGTTCAAATAAAATTGGTTAGTTTAAGAAGGTTTATCGGTGGTAAATGAAATCTATTGTTAAGCTGCGGTTTCCGAAAAATCTCACTTTTCTTAAAAAATTTACAAATTTACTGTACCATTGCCTCCAGGAACCGCAGATGACGTGTTTGAAGTTTTGATCATTCACACAAGAGATTCCATACTTATTCTGCCTCTTTATTTCTTAAGTCTCTGCAGATGTTTCTGTAACTATCGACAGTCTGTAGGATATTAGAGCTATATCGCCTAATGACCATTCCATTCCTTTTAATGACCATTCTGTATGCATCTCAATTTATGATGTATTTCTATCTAAAATTAAAATCTCCAGCGATGGAAGTAGTCTGGGATCTGAAAGCAGTTATTATAACTTAGCTAGGCTTTCGTTAAAACTGAATACCATAAAAGGTTTACACACGAGACGTTCAAAATATAGCCAGTAACATTGTAATCAAATGAGAAAACTTTAATATTTTCGATATCGAAGAATATAAAGGTCTTATTTAGCACTACATATGATTTTTGTGGATATCCTCATGCCATTGGTCAAACGAAATGGTCTTACGTTGTCCTATGCTTGTATGTATGTAATACTTTGGGCCTGTAGCCAGAGGCGTACCGTGCATTTTTGGCGCCTGGAGCGAACACTTCGAATGTCACCCCCTAAGTACCAAAAAAAAAAATTTTTTTCAAGCAAAAAAAAAAAAGGTCCTCACTTTTCACATTCAAAAACTCTACCACAATGAGATATATTTTACAAACACTGTGAAAATTTGCACCTACACATTCAAATTTACTACATCGATTTCATTTCATTCAGTAAAAAAAAAAGGTCCTCATTTTTGACTTTCAAAAACCCTAGCAAATTTAGATATATTTCACGACCATTTTTCCGCCCCCTCGGCACCACCCTTGGTACGCTACTGCCTGCAGGCTCTTTCGATAACGACTCAGAGATCGTAATAAAAGACATATTTCACATAGATTACAAGGATCAAGAATTCCTTCATTTTTTTCATCGAATCAATTTTGTGAACCAGATAGTGAACATGCCAGTTATCTTTTCATTTCGTACACATAAATTTCTCAATATATATATATGTAATATAAATAATTAAGCAATATAACAGAAATATTTTCAACTTAACTGCCTTGTGTGAATTATAAATTAAAAAGGATTGAAATCCTAATTTAATACTTGTGGACATGCTATATACCGACAGAATAAAGTAGCAGTTTGTGGTCTACACTGCTTAAAGGCCAAAAATCAAGTAAGTTTGATAAAAATACTTAATAGTTTGAAAGTTAAAAAGCTTTAATTTTGACCACACACACCTACTTAACAACTGCAATCAATTTGCTTAACCTCTTCCTATTCCTATCTTTTAAAACTTTATGTGCTGCTCTAAATTCAACCTCAAAGGGCAAAAAAAAAAAAACTCGACGTAAAGAGAAGCCATTAAAAATCGCACTAACGATTTTTTGAAGTCGATTGCAAAAGTTCCCACAGGATGCGCTTTGACTTCGGCAAAATGAACTGCAAGCAGTTGCTGCCTGCCTACCCGTTTGCTTTTCGTTGCTTGCAATCGTTGAGTTGTTGTGGTCAAGTGTTAGCTGTGCATTAGCATGCGTCGGCTTAACGTTGTGCTATTGCTGATTTTATAACCTTCACTTTGTTCTTTACTTTGTAACGCATAAAAGGGGGCCACGGCAGGTATAAAATAGTTCCAGTATTTATTTGTTAAACAAAATGTTGCCAAAAAATCTGAGAGAGTAAATAAAATATTTCTCTAAGTCCGATAAAAAACCGAAAAAGTATGAAAACAGAAAATTTTGTTACAAATAAAAATTTTAAATTTTGTCAAGCCCACAGTAGCGACTAAGTTAGATTTCGTGACATAATTCAAAATATATCAATTAGTTAAGTAAAATACAATAGTGCTTTAAAAAAAATAATTTGTTTTATTAACTTCCCGACCATATGATTTATCGTATAAAGATTTCTGCCTCATATTCTCTACGGCAAAAGCGTGCACAAATATGTGCATTTATCTTCATTTCGTATACACTTCCACACATACAAATTCTTCTTTTTTTCTCACTTCAATTTCATTGGAATTTCATTCACTAAAAAAAGGATTTTTAGCCAGACAGATTTAACTTGTTAATTTTTTCTTTCTGTGTCTCCTCCTTACCACGTTCAAGGCATTATTCGTTGTTGCATTTCACACTGATTTCGTTTGCTAGATTGTTTATCTTCACGTTCAATGCATGATAATCACAACATGTTGGTAATCATAAAATTTTTTATGATTTTTTGTATTAAATTGCTTAAAGTTCATGCAAAGTTTTTCAGTTGGTTATTGTTGTTTAGTAACTTTGAAACATTCTGCTATCAAAAACATAATATTTCGTTACAAAGATGTAGTTTTCTGGATCCATTGTTTTTATCCGAAAATCAGGGTTTTTCAGTAGCTGTTCGGTATATGATTGATTTATTAATTTTAATATGAAAGCAAATTCTTTAGTTTAAAACATATTGTCGCATATCTTACACCATCTTACATCTTACATACTATACATAATAAACCATTAAAATTCGGGAAACATTATACGAATGTAAATAGTTACTAAAGTAGAGCGTTAATTTCAGCCTTTAATAATGCTATAACTTAACCGAAATGAGAGCGATTTAGAAAAAAGATAATTTTTTGTAAAAACTGAATTTCGAGTGCTTATAAAACATTATTTTTTTGCGAAAAAAAAACGTAACTCATTTGAAAAGTACTCTGCACCTTCAACTCTGCACCTTCAACTTCAAACGTAAAAAAGTGGTTTACTGAGTGTCGTTGTTTTCGCACAAGCACTAGTAACGCTGAACGTTCTGGACGGCCAATTGAGGTCAATGCACCCGAAAATGTTGAAAAAATTCACGTTATGGTATTGGTCGATCAGAGAGTGAAAGTGCGTGAGATTGTTGATGCCATAGGCATTTTATATGGCATTAAGGTTTCGATTTTAAATGATTAGTTAGATTTTAGAAGCTCATCTTGCGGATAGCCGATATTGCTCTAAATTAACCATAAACACAATCGGAGACGTGTGTAGTCTCAATGGAAAAATTAAATGAATTGGGCTACGAATTGGTACATCATCCGCCATACTCTTCAGACTTAGCCACCAGTGACTATTTTCTATTTTCAAACCTAAAGAAATGCTTCGCTGGAAAGAGATTTAGCTCCAACGATGAAATTATTGCTCAAACAAATACACATTTTGAGAACCGCGAAAAATCCTATTTTTTGGAAGGAATAAAAAAAATTGGGGAAACGTCGGACTAAGTATATTGAGCTAAGAGGAGAACTATGTTGAAAAACAAACTTTTTTTTTCTCAAAATAAAACTGTCTATCATTCAAAAAGGCACGGACTCATTAATCCACCCTCATATATTCTTAATCAGCGTCACCATGTTCAATCAGCACGTAGTGTGCTGGAATATGTTTCATAAAAAAGGGCGTCCATTTTCAAAATTAGTTGGGGAAATTCTGAAACTCTGCGTTTCTTTCCCTTTTTTTTAAGAAGTGTTGCTTAAAATGAAAAGTGTCAGTCATAAAAATTACTACAAAATAACAAATTCCTTCAGTGACTTTTTATTAAATTGATCTTGGTTGTACACTTTTCAATCACAAAATACCACGAATATTTGTTTCTCACAAAAACAGGTAATTTTTCTAGCTAACAAAAACTGTCAAATGAGCTACAATACCATGAAAATGAACAAAAGATAGAGACCATAAAATTTTTAATAATCTCTATGATCTTGCGACAATTTTTTTACGCAAGTTCTGAGATTTTTCTTACAAAATGTTATCCAAAGTCTACCTTAAAAATAGCAAAATCACACAATATCAAATGATCAGCTTAAAATCATTGAGCTCAATAATGATTACAATCATTATGATGATGCTTCCTGCGTTAACTTTGGTTTTGTTGCTAAATCTCCATAATAACCGGATTAAATTTCCTGCAGCTAAATCAGCCGGTCAAATCTTTCGAAGAGTATAGACAATTAGTTTTTTTACTATCCGCATTTCTTTTGTAATATAACAAATCTCAAATTGATATCTTCTTTCGCATGACTATGTTGGCAAAAAATGTTTTTTTTTTATTCAGCAATAGAAGATGCAACAGCAAGGATACACAAAAAATCATTGATAAAATGATGATCCAAAGTAACCAATTTTTTTTATTAATAAATTTTCTATATAGATTATTACTTTTGCCAAATTACCCACTTGGGAATATTTAAAAAACTGCGTTTATATCTTTGATAGATACATTGAGGATATGCCTCACAAAAGTAAAGCAAAATACGTAGGTAGGATATACGCTTTGATATCCGTTACAATTTCCTTCGTCTTTGTAGATTTAGTGAAAATTGCACAAGTAGCCAGGATAAACATTTTAATCCTACATGCAGGATATAAACCTGTTGAAAGATACACAAAAGCATCCCTACATTTCTGCCATTTGTGTGGTCAACAACTTTATTAGTGCTAGTGCATTTGGTTTTTTTTTTTGCAAATTTTACAATTACTTTGTGGTGTATTTATCTATGGATTTTACTTTGTTGCTTACTCAATTAGTCTTTCATCACTTTGAAAAATCTATTTTGTACTTTGTATTTTCATTGATTTCCGTTCTAAATTCGACCACACGCGAATTTTGAAATGTTTATCGTTTTATTGACACTTCCTGTGATCATCATTACTTACAAAAGTTTTTTTTATGTTCTTTTTCATTTCAGCATTAAATCGGATTCGTGGTGAGTACCAGCATGTTATTACTATAATATATTGTATTTTCGTTACCTACATATATCATATCAACATTAAATTGAAATAAAAATTATAAAAAAAGTATTTATCAGCACCTACAGTATATCACCTTATATCATACATATGTATGTGCATTTTTGCAAAAGAGTGGTTTAAAAAAAAAAGTCGTTCATCTTTTTTGTTAAGGTCTTACCCTCTTAAAATTCTACTTATGCTAAAAACAAATTTTCTGAAACAATTTGCTTCATGCAAACAGCGTAAGGAGCCGTCTATTAATAACGAGAGAATTCCTCCCCTTTGTTGAGGTTTGTTGAGTTCCCACCCCCCTGGTGAGACTTAATCTATAATTTATTTGATATGTTCATGAATTTTGCTTCATGCAAATAATACTCATGACTTCAACCTCTCGGCATGTAACGTTTCAGAAAGTTCCAGGCATTGTAAGTAACGTTGCAGAAATGTTTCATTTGAAATACGTATTGCGAACAGAACATTACAGAAGTTTTGCTTATAAATTTCAAATGCATTGTTTCACATGCAACCATTCTGAACTGTTTCTGAAGCGTTTTCAGAACCTTTCAAACACATTATAAATGAAATCTTTAACATGCAAATCATACTGAAGTGTTTGTGACAGGTTCCAGATTTGGCGTTTACTGAATTGTTTTAATAACATCTGAATATTTTTTTATGATTAATTGTTTAATTTTATTTACAGAATAAAGTGAAATGCAAAAATTATATATTAAATTACTAAATTTTTATATATTCCATCGAAATCTCTTTACACAAATAAGTAACATTTATGACGTTACTGAACTTTCAATGACAGCAATATTAACAAGAATTTATTCATTGTTAATTAATACATATTTTCAGAAACTATCAACCAAATACTTTAAATTACGAAAAATAACTATTTAAAAAGGTTTGAGAAAATACTATAATCTGCATTCATGCGAACATTATATTTTAAGCCTAAGCTGAAATCGGGCTTAAATCTAAAAAAAACAAAGAAACCGCAAATATAAGTGGTTTTTTTTAAAGCACCCTAAAATGTACGTATGTCATTATGGACTCCACAGAAATCACGTGCCCGCTTTTTTTTTTTTTTTTGCTCTTCCCCAATAAACATCAATTAATTTCGCATTCATCGTTTGACTTTTGTCTGATTTTGCATTTTTATTTTTTCGCATTTTCATACAATTTATTTTTACTATTTATAAATCTAAATTTGATTGACATTTGTTTTGTGACTTTTGCTGCAATTCCTTTGTGTTTGTCCAAATGTTTTTGCTGAGATCCAACACAATGTCGCTGATTCACTTGTGACTTTCAAATACTGCCAGCTATCTCCAAGAAATCATTTGCATAAATGTCATCACAAAGTCAGTCTTTATTTGATTTTGTTTCTCAAGACATTTTTGCTTTAGACTTGTACTTATTTTTATTGACTTTTAAAGAATTCATTCAAATGCCATACTGCATATATATCTAAAAGTTGTTAAAGGTATTAACTTTGGAGTTGAAAGTTACTAAATGTTTAAACGGACTTTCTATTGTCCGATAGATGCGTTCACTATAAAGTTATTTTGGTACAATTAATTATTTTTACATTAAACAATCCTTCTTTAGGAGGAAAGTTCGCATGAATTTGCCTTTGCTAAGACTAATTATGATTAAATATATATCCCTGTGAGCAATGTGGTTTGGTGCTCAATCTTTGGAGATAATCTCTTAATTAACTTTAAAATCCTAGTTAAATTTCTTAAGACTTCAATCAATAGATTTGTCGCTTTGAGACAATTTCGTACGGGTAATAAGACATGGTATAAACAGTGGTAGGCCCGCATAATCAAATATAAAGCGTACTCCGTAAGCATGTCAGACTATGTACGTGTTGGCTGGTTTGAATAAACGTACCCACATTGAATGAATATGAAGCTGATGCTTGTAATGCTTTTCGAAACTCGCCAACTTTTTGTGGGATGCCAAACCAAAGTATTTCTCGTATTTGAAATTAAGTTCCATTACCTTAAATAATTCTTTTAGTATAGCATTTTGAAGTTTTCGCTTGCATGGGTAGTGCCGCGCCCACTTTTTTTCCAGATCTTGTCGAAGTTTTTCCTAGTTTTTTTGAGAAATTTGGTTGCAATACAACTCTCTCAACATAGTGTTTGAAATGTATTATGTGTATGGGCGGTAGGCGTATCCGTGAACCGCTTTCATCCATTTTCAATTCCATTGTCTTGCTTGGAGTTGTAGCCTGTGTATTATATTTCATTCAATTTCCGTGCTTATTTTTTCCGTAATCGTGATTTCCATAGACAGACATAGCTAAATCGACTCAGGTGATGACTTTGATCAGGAATATATATTCTTAATGATGTTAATGTTGAATAAACAAAAATTTACTCAAATTTTTTTACAATTAATGCCGCAACTTCTTATAAACATGCACATACTACATGCGGACATGCCACACTTAATATTAAGTTTAATATCCTTTCAATTGATTTAATATAGCCACAGCTAATACTTCAGAAGCGCTGCAATTTAAATCGAATACTCATTTAGATATTCATTCTCACATCGTTGTTACCGTCACATACACAAGCTAATTCACTGTAAAATTAAAAAAATGTCGAGCCCTCGTTATATAATGCATTTAATGCAAAAACCATTTTTTTGCCGACCTCGTCCTCCCCTCGAAAGCATCTTTCGTTGCAACATGCCACAAATACAAATTTCTTTTTTTTTTTGCTTTTATTTGTTCGCCTTTCTGTCTGCCTCTTCTTATTATCTTCTCCTTAGGTTCAAGACCAGAAAAAAAAAACAAAATCACGGCACAGTGTCAAAGCAAAAAAAAAAAGTCACTTTAAAAACCTGTAGAAATTTTGGCGCCAAAATGCATCACGCTGACCAAACCAGTTACGTTGCATATTTTTAAGTACACAATGGACAAACGAAGTCTGTGCTGTGCAGCGCCGCGCAAAACTCTTCTCCACACTCTTCCCTCATACTTTTTGCATGCGCGGACTTTTACTTTTTATTATATGCCTTTTCGTTGCTTTTGATTTTTATTCTTTGCCAAATCACTGTTTTTTCACTAATCGCACTCAATCTTTTTTTTTTTCAACATCCTTTTAACCCATTATATCCTTCTCTTTACAGACTAATATATTTACGTAAAATTTTATTTAAATATATTGCTTCTCACTTATTGATTAAGATTCATGTGGATATATGGGTAGATGCACTAGGATAATTCTAAGGATATTTTTCCAAAAAATCACAGCTTTGATATCAATTTCAAGCCTTTCGTATCATTTCAAGACTTTGCTTTTTTTGCGATTTTAGAGAAATTTAAGAATTTTTTCGTCAAAATATCAATGCAGATTTGGAAAGCTAATTAAAATTGCATTTCATCAAGCCAAAAATGGTTTATCATTTGGGATCAAATTGCATATCTATCCCGAAAATCGCTTATGTATACACCGAGCGAGAAATGTGTAGGCTCAAAATGGATTTGTTTGGCAAGTTTTCTTAGAATGATCCGTAGACTCTTAAGTCAGATAAGCTTGAGGTCAAAGCAATATAAGCACTGCTCTATTCTGGTCATTCTAATACTCCAACATACTTCGTTTTGAGAAAAATTTTCTTATAATAGAAGCTCAATGGGTAGAAGCCAATTAATTTTAGCCACCATCTTGTGCACCGATAAGTTCTATAAAGTAGATGCGGTAGTCTATTCAAAACGTTCTAAACTATGTCAATATTTTCACTTACCTCGATCAGCTAGCGTTTCTTATACGTTTTTGCCACTCTCCTGAAAATAACTAATCTGCTCCGACAGTCAAATAGAAGAAGGCGCCATTTTAACGTTACTCTCATTTGCATTTCAGGCCATAAGATCATTGCAGTTAACAAAACCAATTCCAAGTGCATACTCACTCCGCTACGTTTAGTTAGGAAAATAATTTTCTAACATTACCTAAACATGGCGAATATTATTTGGAAAGCTCTTAGATATCCAGAATAATTTAGTTATATAACAGTTCGAAAATCACCAACTAATTACCCAAGAGCCGTATTGATATCGCTAGAATCAATGTGATGTGTACTGGACCCAAGTCCGTCGGAAAGATACTTCAGTCACAGTTCTATAGAGGTCAACGAGAAAGAACATCACGGTCACTTTCTTTACAAGTGCCCTTTTCTAGCCAAAACTAGGAGACAAGTGTTATAGTGCTTGCCTATTGTAAATTAACTACACGAAATAAGTATATATGAATTTCCAGATTTTTATGCAATATCATGTAAATCATCATCAGTGTAAAATGTGTTAATTTGAATGATCCTGCAAAGAGACACGATCCAATGCGAACTTAAACGATGATTACGTACAACATTGAAACCATGCGAGGTGTTGTGTAGTTCGTGGACAAAAATTTATAAGATTTAAACATAAAATAGAGAGCTCTTAAATCAAGTTGTATTTTAGTCCACAGTTCGGATTCAGATCAAAGATTAAATTGCATGCAAAGAACCTGACCGGGTTCTACTAGATATGCGGAATATCACAAAAATCCCCTAATATTTTTTGTTTAATAACGCTTTTGTTTTATAAAAAATTTAAATAAATTTGTTTAAACATTAATTTGTTTAATTATAAAAATGTTTCTTCAAATATCTTTGATTAAAAAAAAAATTTTTTTTTTATATTCTTTTCATTTGATTAGAGAGGACCGTAAATACTTCAAGCATCGTACAACCGTTGGACCAGGATTTAATTCGCTATATTTTGTTAAATTTTTTATTTTTACTCGTTTAACCCTCCAATTACCGACAACTTTTTACAACGTCAACTCGAGCCATTCGGTTGAGCCGTGTTGAAATCACGTATCGTTGAAAACGTCATAGGTCCCTAGGGGCTATGTCGGTCATCGGAGGGTTACTGAAGTTTACATTATGCTATCCTCTAAAAACTGTCATAGAGAGGAGGGTATCATTGTTGGTTTCTTGTTATTTGGCAAGAATTAAACTACTAAAAAATAGCTTTCAAATGAAAATGATGGCTTACGATTAAGGTTAATGGAATTTTTGTTCTAGGTTTTACCTATTGAAGTTAAAAGAAGAGTTTTCAATTTCTCCAGGCTATGGAAAAAGCCTTTATTGGTTTTTTAGCCTTTATATGAATCTTTTTAAAATGTAAAGTGCTCAGGGGAAACAATCAATCCCAATCTAGCAACGATTTTTGAACGTCAAGACTTGTGGTTTGAACATATGTTTGAAGGGCCGTATATAGTCGGGTTTAATTAAACGAAACAACATTTTTTTAAAGATTTTTTATGCTTTCACAGGATCAAAAGCTTCAAAAAAATACTCGGAGTTAATTCCTCTGGTCGTGTACTTTGGGTCATGGAATCTGTTTGGTATTTAAAATCTTAAATTTAATTTGTTTCCAGTAAGCAAAAAAAAGAAATAAACAACGTTTCTTAACCGAAAAAATCATGGGCGGCTTTCTGCTCCCAGTAAATCTTCCTTTACGATAGAAGGAACAACCACATTGACGACAACGCTAACATCGTCATTGTCGCATCCTTTTTACCAAACCATAAAATTTAATAATTTTTTTCCTGGGAATCGCCGAAGCTGTTTGGTCACATTCCAAGGGAGATCCACAAAAAAAAAAACTTAAAAGAAAAAAACAGAACAAAACGAGCGCTCAGACCTGTGCTTGTCTTCTGGCCATTGGTGTTGCTATATATGGTTGGTTATATAGCCGATCGGCAGAAATGCAGACAACAAGAAAAATAATAAAAAGCATCGACAGGTAAAAACGATGCATAAAAATGTTCGTGATTAGAGAACCAGATTTTGTTTCTGCGTTTGGCCAAAAATAAAATCAAATATGCGAAAGTTTTTTTGGTAACTTATTTTTGGCCATATTATGTGATTTTTGGTTTTGCTTTTCTTTCTTTTTTAATTTTGCCGGTAAAAAAGGTAACATTTTTTGACCGCATGTTGTTTGTTATTGTTGTGCATTTTGTTTCGTGCCAATTTCGCTTTATTTCGGTAACTTTGGTCAAAACTGTTTTGCTGCGTTGGCCGCCGTCAATGGACCATTTTTTTTTTTAGTTTTTGGCTTATTTGTTTTTGTTTTATTTTTTGCCTTCTTGGGTTACCAAATAACTGAGCAAGCAAACCGCAAAAAAAAAATCTTTTAGACTCATTGAAATCTCAGTTTTTGGCACTCATCCTGCGCAATCACGGCTTTATAATGTGAGAATTCTTTTGATTTTGCTGTTGCATGCATGCAAGCGTTCAGAGGCGCTGTGTTTTGTACCAAAATGCATACATTGACTTGAAGGGTAATATAGTTATGTTGATGTTGGTTCGATTGGTTTTTTTTTTTTTTTGGCTCTCTACTCTACTTTACTTATATCTGCATCAGTCAGTTTTGATTACTTCTTTAGAAGCGCCGCAAAATTATTACTTTGGATCCAGTTTATTGATGAGTTATAATTTTTTAATTTAGGCAACAACGCAACGCTTGTTACATACATGTCATAAGTAATGCCAATAATTGATAACTGGAAAGCGTTACAACTTTGAGGTCTTCTTTGTTTTTTCTTCTGTTTGGTTAATCGATCCAATTATGTTCTCTTCGTGTGTAAGTCAAAAGATTATTGACACATCAGCCCACCGGGGGTAGCTGGAAAGTAGCTCATTTAATGACAAACTTAATTTGTTACCAAAAAAAAATTCTTTTTCAAATTAGTCAGTTCAAAACAAAAACAAATTCTAAATGGATAGTTTTTTATTAAGCGTACATTTAGTAAGTCAATTATATCCCTAATATTCAATTTCAAAAAAAAATCTTAAGGAAAACAATTTAACCTCAACTATTATTCCTACGTGTGGTGTATTTTTTTATTGTTCGTATGTAATTCTATCATTCTAAGTACTCTACAACCACAAAATTCATCTTTAATATTTTATAAATTCATAATAAATCTCTGGTACACGGCATGCGCTGTCAATTCTATAATATAAACAAACATTTTAGACGCTAAAAAAAAATATAAAAAACGCAACCACAATCGACAACTGATGCCACAATGATCGAACTTTTACCATTTGCTACGCATTGTAGCTTAATCCTATTCAACCTACCTACACGCACACACTTACGTATGTATCTGCAATTTAAGTAAAGATTTCAGGCGTGAATACCTAGAATAGTTGCAAGACCATTGCTTAAGAAAAAGTACTTGGAAGTTCTGCCATGAAACTGAATACCCACTCAATTATGTTGGCAATTCTCTGTGATTTCTACTCCAACTGGTTTTATAACCAGTTTCAGCACATTCAACACAACGACATTACGCCCATGATATTGGTCAAGTAGAAAAACTTAATGGCAAAAATAGCTTTGCCAAGTGCAAGGACCTTTCAGTGTAAACAAGAATTGCGCTCGTATGATGCACTTCAACGCAATGACTGTCTGTTTTTGTTCTCCTCTTAACGATTTCCGTTGAGGTTGAGATACGGAGCGCAGCAAATTGTTTACTATTCTCAGCGTAAGTTGTAGCTTCAAGATTAAAGCTTGAAGAACAAAAAAAAAATAATCGTTATTGTGGGTTTCTAGTTAATAGCTGAAAGCAGCTGTTCTTTTGCTAAATTTTAGACTATAAGTAAAGGGTAATTTTTTTTTAAATATAAATAAAACATAAATTTAATTTGAATCCCTGTGTTTCAAGTAAAATGATTTTAGCCCACTGCTTTCGAAAGTGACAGTCAATTATTTTTTTTACATCAGCTCCGTTTTTCTTTAAATATTTCTAAAAAAAAACAGTTCTCAAAGGCATGTAAGGACTCAAACTAACGCAGTTTTTATTACTGTCGTCACAGAAATTTTTTAAAAATCATTTTAGTTAGCAATTATTCCTATACTGCATGCTCGACATCAGAGAGAAGTAGAAGTAGTAGTCTAAGCTGATGATTTATTAATTCTAGTTAAGACTTTAAATGAACTATGCAAAAAGTAAATCCTGGGAAATATATAAAAACCTTGTACGCACATATAGCTTTTTCGCTGACTATACTCCTTTGGGTTTTGAATGTTTTGTTTGCTTGACTTTGTCAGCGAAAATATTATATGTGCGTACAAGGTTTTTATATATTTCCCATAATAAAAAATTATTACGAAATTGACGGTAAAACAAAAGTATGCACAATGCAAGCACGATTGGCAGAAAGTGATTTGGAATGTTGCATTTGTTATTTGCTTTGAAAATAGTACCGTATAGTGACTTGGCAATGCTGAAAAAAAAATTGAAATTTTGATTTTGAAAAAAAAAAAATCTCCTGACTTCATTCAAATGTCTTTTAACGTGCATCGAACTCACGTCATTTTCCTCTCATATCAATACAAATCCACAGTAAAATTTTAAGCGTAAAAAAATTGTGGTTTTTGAGAAAATCAGCGGTTTAAAATTGAAATAATCGAATACAATTTCTTACAGCTAATCGTGATGGACAAATGTTGAAAACTATTTTTATACAACAAAGGTCACAAAATAAATTTTTTAAATATAAAAAAATTCATTATTCTATTACTCTACGAAAAATCACCCTTTATTATCGAAGGCGATAATGTGCGGTTTTATAGGAAGTTTGTACGAGCACTCACTCTCAACGTGTGCTGTTTGGCTGCAAGTCGTGGTTTTTAAAGCGTAATTTAAGATTAATTTGTTTTTGAAAACATTTTGCTTAACATAAGCTTTGCCGGAAGAAATATTTCCTAAGTTTATGTGGTTGAATCATAACTGGGCACGCGCTTTACTATAATTTTACTTTAGAATGATTAGTAGAGAACTTTTATAACGCCAGAAAGTAAATCTGCACCATTGCTACTACAATAATTTGGTATCTTTTCAACTTAGGTCATTATTCTTGGTGGGAGTATTCTTTCTCAAGCTATTAATTAAATACATACATCTTCTCTTCATTTGCTACATCATCCTGCGACTTGGCACACGTATTGTCAACTTTTCTTTTGCCTGCTCAATTCGGCTTTATTTTTAAGCTAACGTTTAGATCAAAGCGCTACCGCAAAAGTTATGTATCTGACACCGAACACATAAAATGTTCGCTAAACTTATTGGTCACGCATACAGCATCCATCGGTGGTGGCTTTTCATCTACCTAGTTCTGTTGCAAGAAATTCTAGCAACTCGCAAATCGATGTTAAAATATTTACCAAGTGATAAAATCTTGCAAATATCGATATTCTTTCGGTATATCTGTGAATATTTCAAATGTTGAATCTTAGGTGATTATGTTGTGTTTGTCAAAAGCAAATATACATAGCTGGGCATATGTGTGTTTGTCGTCAGCAAAGTTATGAATGGAATAACAAAAATTCTTTACTCAAACATTGTTGACAACTAATTGATATTGGCAACAGAAAATAAGCTTTGGTTATGAGAAGTTGACTTAAGTTGAAAGTGATCTTTAGTAAGCTGGCATCTACAATATCAAAAATATATTTTTATTTGCGATTAATAAGCACAAATGGATAAGAAATTAAATTATTGATTCAGAATTATGAAAAAACTCTAGTCACGCAAGAGTGCATATTTATCCTACTGATCATTTTAATTAAAAATAATGTCATTCAGACTGCTTCTTTTGATCTTTTGTAATCAGAATTGTCATATCTGACATACATGGTTGATATACCTTTCGAATATTTTTTGGAGATTTGTTTTCGATGCACCTAAAGAATTTACGTTGAACTCTTTTCTCTTCTTTTTCTTAAAAAAATAATAATAAAAACTTGACTTAAAATAAATTTTTATTTTAGCCCAGTATAGAGTGCCATCGAGCGCGTAAAGTGTTTTTTCCAAATATTTTCAATTCTTTATTTAACTCGAAGAATGGCGGCCTTACGGAAAAAATTAATTGAAGCTTTTGAATCACTGAAAAATAGCGATTTAAAAAAATTGGGAAATAATATGACACTTTAAAGTGTAAATGTGTAATGTGTAATGTGTAAATTTATCTTCAACGCACTTACTCAAGTTAAACAATTTCGGTTTGGTAGCGCAAAATGCTTTTTGTTTGTGTATTTTTGTCTTCAACGCACTTCACGTTAAACAATTTCGGCTGAATGTCGCTGCTTACTTTTTGTTTTTGTAATTTTGTCTTGAAGGCGCACCGGCTCGTTCAGATCTTTCCGTTACGAGAGGTAAACTTTTTCGGCTCGTAATCGCTTGCAGGCTTTTTGTTTGTGTGAAACGGAAGAAAATTTTAAATAAGTCTCACCTTGAAATTTAATGTTTGAGAAAAAATTTTTAAGGCAGTTAATGGTCCACGAAGACCTTACCATTCCAGTTATCTAGCTCTTAACCCTAATTATTTATTATTGACCTGATTTCGCTTGCAATCTACATAGCCTAATTATTTGAGGCATTTTAATATTCTCATTTTATATCCTTTGCCTTTAGGGGACGTCCATTAATTACGTGAGCTAAAATAGGGTAGAGGGGGTCCGGCAAAATCTCACCAAGGGGGGGAGGGGGTCAAGGAAAACCTCACGTCAACTTTTTAGTGCATAGAATTTACATTAAAAATAATAATTTAAATCTCACGGGAGGGAGGGGGGTGTTCCCAATTTTCAAAAAAACACCTCACGTAATTAATGGACGTCCCCTAACAAGTCGAAGAGAATATAAATCTAACAAAATTCGCGTTAAACTGACTTATCTACACTAAATCACCGGAAATATCACAATAAATTCAGAATTCCTTCGCTCGGTTTATGTATTTTGTTACAAAAAAAAAAAAAAAACACCCTCCCAACATAGCTCCAAGTTTGAGATAAATCTGTTAAATTAGTCGGAATTTGACAAATAATATTTGCACAAAGTCTGCTGCGAGCGCCGAACAAGATCTGAATGAATTTTTTAACAACAAACATATTAAGTTAAATATGAAACATACATACGATCGTACTATATAGTATATAGTGACAAATGAAAACAAAGAGCAAGTTTTACTCCATATAAGCGATTTTGTCAAGCAATCCAAGGCGCACGATACGAAAAAAAAAATTCACAGCTGAGTGTGAAATTTTTTTCATGATCGTTAAAGCAGAATATCCAAATATTTGTGGATCATTTGTATCGTAGAAACAAAGAAGTTTGCTGCGTGGGAATTTCAAAAACTTGAAAAAATAAATTAAACTAGGATTTTTTCTTAAGAAATTTTTATGATAAACTAGAGGGGGAATTCTCTACTTTTTTTTTTTTGCCAAACTTGATCATTGATGTTCGACGTTTTTGAAGTTATGTATATTGCATGTTATTCGAGATTTTTTTATTGTTAATCCCTGGAATTGTTTTGTTTTAAAAACAAGTACTCAATCGTACAATTTAAAGCTGCGCGCGTGAGCGTGACTTCCACGTAAATTGTCTGTCGCGGTCTTTTTTCAATTTATTTTCATGATGATACCATAGTCTAGCAAGCAGCCATCAGCATGTTCATATTGCATCCTGCCACGGCTGCGATTGTGGTTATGTTACTGCACTGAAATAGAAGCGCTTGCGCATATCCCACTTGATCTTCTTGCTTGGAGCATCTTTCTGGTATTTTAATTTTTTTTTTCTTCTTTTTTGATTTTGTGATGTGGTGTGCTCCTCCCCGTTGTCGTTCTTCACGTTGTACCTCTCACGTTGTTTATGTTTAAGTTTTGATCGTGCGCATCCTAAGAATCATTGGGGGGTTCCTTTTTTTATTTTTTTTTTTTTCAGTTGGCGTTTGTTTATTTCGCTTTTCTTTTATTTTTTCTATCTACTTCATTTAGTTTATTTTGCTCATTTTGTCCGTTACAAATTTGTGATGCTGCAATTTTTCTGCATCAACTTGGATTAGTTCATAGCATAATTGCAACTCTACACTGCTGTAGAGTCTCTTGAACCTTAGATTATGATCTTTTGCTGCATGTTTTCAGTTGAAGCTCCCCTCCTCCTTTTTTCTCCTTCTGGCTGTTGCTTTCAAAATGCCACTTTTGTACTGATATTCTTAGTAGTTTTGCAATTACATCAAATTTCCTATTTATGGCTGCATACACATGTTAGAGATGCATTGGTAATTGCATTGCTTAGTTTGTATGGGGTGATTAGAAAACTACTTCACAACTTTTAAATTCCGCATCGTTTCAATGATTGGCGACATTCTGGAATTTTTATAAGAAAAGCCAACTTTTTTATCAGGTGCAAATACATAAGTAAATAAACAAAAATTCTGACGATCCCCATTATTTTCGTGATCATTTTTATAGATTGCAATTTTAATAGATACAGAAATAAAAACGACAGCATGTGGTTTCTAGACACAGAATCTAGAATTCCAATCTTCCAGTTGTGAGTTGGAAGATTGGGATTGCACAGTCAGAGCATCCGCAGAATTGCGTCCTCTCCTGACGTGGAACTTGGTTATCCAGACGCGAGCCCGAGGCCTGGTAGGAATTGCATCCTTTTAGAAAGCCTCTAGTCTCGCTTCCGGGTACACCTCCACTAACCTACTCACAACTACCTTGTAGTCGACGAACTTTTTTTTTTCGGAACATGATACCGAAACGCCCACCATTGAATAGTAGACAACACTAGTCCACCGAAGCTTTTCGACAGTTTTTCTGACTTAAACTTTTTTCATAGAAACTGTCCCTATTAAATATGGATTGTGTTTTTCAACTGCGCATTTTCTGCAAAGTAGTTTTACTTGCATATTTTGAAAGATATTGAAAAAACGGTTATCCTTAACATGATCACTACATTCATTAACCCTTCCTTTTCGTGTAACCTCATTGAACTGATTTACAAAATTCTCACACAGGACTCAAATTACAATTGAACTCGCTCGAAAAGACAAGACTGCAATGCGTCGTTGTTGCGTTTTGTCTCAAACTAATGAGAAAGCATCAATAAACAAAAGACAAAAAAAAGAACGAAGAACTTGTAGTAGAAAGATTTGCCCTTTTTTCGTCCCTAAAAGTGACGCTGTCAAAATACAGCATCGTATTGCAATTATTTGACAAAACTTGACAAAGTCACAAAATATAATGCGGAAGTAAAAATGAAAAAATCTCTCCAAAATGAAAAAAAGACAACTTTAATGCGCATGCGTTACAAATTCCTGCATTACAAATGAAATGAAGCGGCCGATCGCGTTTAATTACTTGGGAATTCCCTTGTAATTTTTTGACAGTATGATACAAAAAAAAAATGAACCAAATTTTATTTGTTCTTTAAAAATATGAAGAAACAAATCAAAAGGATGCTTAAATCGGACCCTTGTGTAACAAAAGCATTTGCAGCTTATTTAAGCGTTGATCTGCGCCAAAACAATAGGAAAACAGCGCGCACGATCACTTTATTTTGATTGTAACCCGAGGGTTTTGTAAAAAGGAGTTTTCCTGCACCGTTTTCATTTTTTTCTACTCCATAGCTTATGTTATTTATGTTGGTCATAAAGTATGCAAATACCTGGACCAAATTCGGTGCCGTATTCTGTTTTTTTTTTATAGAAAATAAGGTCAACAACACATACGATCGCGTACTCAAGATCATTGCAATCAACCCTTTTTTTTAGGGAAAAGGGTTGTAATACCGCTAATTTTCCATTTGGTGGATTTTGTCAGTGACAGAATTTTCCTACTTTATGTGACAGCAGCATCTTGATTGTCCGATATCATCTTGCTGATCTTGAGTTGAACGCGCGGGTCAAAGTGAAGTGATCTTGTTTTTCTTTTTGCTGCTTTTCTTTTGCCCAGTACATTGAAAAGGTTAATAAGCGCGGATTTATTTTGCCATTCATAAACTGGACAAAAAGGTTCTTAAAGAAAAGATGCTACGCGCTTAGATGTCCTACAGCCTTACATTTGCATTTTAAATCGCATTACTATGACATTATTTTACTCGTAAATTTTGCTTTGTTATTGCATGGGTCCATTGTATGGACATTTGCGGACAGTTTTATTTTCTTTTGATTTTTTAGTAGTTTACTTTTGTGCAACATTTAAAAAGATGATGCTGCGTAATTTGTGCAGCAACAATAGAAGTTGCAAAGGGTGGCAACTCATGCCAACAAAGGGTCATTTAGTAGCTTTATATTTAAATAGAAATTTTTAATTTACGACTATCAACGCATACATTGTGGTTGTGTCAAATTGCTATATTTTATAAATGTTACTCTATATTTAGTCTTGTGTTGTTCTCTTTCGTCCTTTCTTAGCTGTTGTTGTATTAGGAAATTAGTCACTTTTGTTTATTTTCATATTGAGCACGCGCCAAACCGGAAGTGGAATGTTTTCTACGTTTGTTTATGAATTAATTTATTTTAGTTCTTCACTAAAATAATTAAAGAAGATACAGCGTAGCAGGCAACAGTTGCATCTTCACTTTGTCATCACAGTTGTTTTAATTTTTCTGCTGTAAAAGTAAATAATTGATGGGGACTTTCTATATATTTGCTGTACTGCTGTAAGCGTCGTCAGGACGTCGGATAACTTTTAGTGGAATCGGCAATTCCGCATCAAAGATTCTTTTAAAATAAATCTAGCAAATCTTTTCTAATTTACCTTTTTCTTTTAATTTTTTGTCGGGCGGGTAGGTATATAATAGATTTTTTACTTAAAAAAAGGAAAACTTTTTTTTCCTTAAAAAAATTTTTGTAGTTTTACTCGAAATCTAGTAAACTAACAGAAAAAGTGGTTGCACGCTTTTTTACAAAAAATTTTTTTTCAGTGTATAACTCATAAAATATTGTACAAAATGTTTACTATCATATTTTTGAAGGTTTCTTGTTTCCGTGTCAAAAATTCCTGGCTGTACCACAACACTTTGTGACTTTTATGTGTTGTGCTTTAAAGCTACGGAACTACGCGTCATTTCACCATATTAATATTAATTTAAAAGTATTTAAAAAACAGAAAAAGAAGTAGAGAACTATATATAAATTGAAAATATCTTGAAAACTGCCTTTTATATTAATAATTAAAAACGAGTCCGGATCGAATCCGTATATGAAATCCGTTCCGAATTCATAACGGATCCGACAAAGCGGACGATCCTTCCCGCTGTTTGGAGGCGAATTGCCCACGATAACGGACTCGAATCGGATCCGAAACGGAATCTGGAAGGGATTCCTTTTATTTACAAAAACGACTTCGGAAAGGATCCGACAAAACGAATACCGCTTTTTCGAGATTAATTTCATACGAAAACGAAAACGAATTCGAAAAGGATTCTAAACGGATCCGTTTTATTAACAAAAAACAAATCCGAAACGGATTCGTATATGAAGTCAGTTCCGCGTTCGAAACGGATCCGACAAAGCGGAAGATCCTTCCCGCTGTTTGGAGGCGAATTGCCCACGATAACGGATTCGAATCGGATCCGGAATTCGGAACGGATTCATTTTTTGTAAATAAACGGAACGGATCCATTTTGTTCACAAGAAAAGGAGTCCGGAACCGATCCATATAAGAAGTATGTTCCGAGTCCATAATGGATCCGATTTAGTTAAAAAAAATAAGTCCGGCTCGCATCCGTTTTATTTTAAAAAACGAGTCCGTAACAGATCCGTTTTATTTTAAAAAATACTATTCCGTAACGGATCTGCTTATGAAGTCCGTTCCGGATGCGTAACGGATCCGTTTTAGTTAAGAAAAATGAGTCCGGCTCGTATCTGTTTTATTTAAAAAAGCGAAACCGTAACGGATCAGTTTTATCTAAAAAACGATTCCGTAACGGATTCATTTATGAAGTACGTTCCGGATCTGTAACGGATCCGCTTTAGTTAAAAAAGAAAAAGTTTTATTCAAAAAAACGAGTCCGTAACTGATCCGTTTTAGTTAAAAAGAAAACGTGTCCATAACGGATCCGCTTATGAAGTCCGTTCCGGGTCCGTAACGGATCCGCATCCGTTTTTGTGCACATTGGGTTCGCAGAATTGATATCTAGAAACTGCAGTTTCTGTGTAAACAATATTTCGCTTAACTAAACTTTATTCGTAAATCTCTGACGAAAGTAACCTCATCATTTTCTAAACATAAAGATATTTTTGGATCTCCTTTCAGCGAAGTGTTGATTAGCTATAGTTAGGTGGAATATCCTCCAAATACAAATGCATCTTTTATGGCTGCATTTTTTTATCTCACTCAACTTAAGTCATCATTTGCGTAGGTGTTGTAACTGTACTCCACTTCATCGCACTCCCCCATCGTTTTTGTCTTTAATTTTATCTCCTTGTCTCGAGTTGTATCATTAACTGTGCTCTCCTCCAGCTTGATGTTTTATTTTATATGTACGCCTGCGCATTGGGTGTTGTTTTCATTACTTTTTGTTTACGGAGCGCTGTTTTATTTTTACACTGGGCTGTTGCACGAGAGGAGCGGTTACAGTTGTTCTTTGTTTAGTAATTGCATTTCAAAGTGCAATGACTTTGATTGAAGCAGCAACATTATGTTTTGATCCTGTTGATTACATTGGCATCTGCTATTCTTCATTCATTATTTTTTTTTTTTAGAGTGATGGCACTGAAATTTTCTTGCTGAGTGTTAACTTAAAATGTTGTTGTTTTATATGATTTCAAACTTAGATTTATTAGAAAGTACGATTGCGAACTTAGAATGACCAAATACACCTCATATCAGCGGCTGTACTTATTTGCTCGTGGGAAATATTAACTATGTCGATGTTGACAGTGAATAAAAATCAGCGATGACTTCAATTAACTCTCATTAAAGCATAACTCCACACGATCCATAAATAGTTTTTTGTGTTGGTTTTGTGAAGGGTACAAGGGACAATACATTGAACTGCACTTCTCAAGTAGCAGCAGTTTCAGTGTTGCAAACCAGTCACTGGCTTATTATTATTGCAAAAGAAAAGAACGAACGGAAATGATCATTGACAAAGGCAATTGGCAATTATTTGGTTAGCAGAAGTGCAGCACTTTAACTCAAACAAAAAGAGTTACTTTAAAGAAGGGGCTCCATTATTTTCAATGTAAGTAAGCATCCTTGACGATTGGGGCTTAACGTAAGAGACAACGCATTTTCTTTTATTTAATGACTTCGTCGCCTGTTTAACACTATGAACAAAAACACAAAAATTACATTATCGTCATTATTTGTTAGCTCAGTTGGAAATTAAAAGTCTGATTACTGTTTTGTACAAAAATGTTAACTATTTGTAGTAGGAAGACAAAGTCGAAATTGTTATTATTTACGTTTTGATATTTTGAAAATGTTGAAAAATGTTGGCAGATTTGAAAATTTATTTATAAAGTCGAAAAATGTTGAGAAGCCAAAAATCGATGAAAAAATTTAAAAAATTTTGTTAGATTCGAAATTGTTGATAAGGTTGGAAAATGTAGAAGAGTTCAGAATATTTACTCAAGTATAGATTTTCGTTTATAACCGCCAATAATGATCATTCATAAGAATAAAATTCAAAAATTATTTCAATATTTCCTAGTGGGTAATATATCAGCTTATTAAATCTTGATGGCGACTTATTATTAAAAACGTTCATTAAAAGTGGTGTTGATTCATTTGGCAAAAAACAAAAGCGAAGATGATGACGTCGGCTACGTCGATGATGATGCTGATGCTGTCTGCCTAAGGAGCAGCAACGTTAGCAGTGGGAAGCATTTTGCGTGGCATGTTTTGATACGGTTTTTAACACTCACAGCCACAATTGCTGCTCTCTGGTACTCTGACGATCAGCTTGAACTTAAACTTCACCGATGAAGAACCCCAAGAGCTTTAGCGCATTTCAGACTGCGGCCGGCTGGCTACATAGTCGCCGATATGATTACAGTGTTGCAGCGCAGCATTAGCAAAACTCTGAGTGTTGTCAGTGGGGAGGAAGTTGTTGGCGTCGGCGTCGTCGTCGTTGTCGGCACCACCATCGAAGCACGGAATTACAGCGAAACAAAACAATGAATTCCAACTTCAATTTCAATTACAAATGAAAATAAACTGAATCATTTTTTTTTATAAATTTTGTTTTATTTATTTTGTTGTTGGATTGTTATTTGCTTTTGTTAAATATTAAAATTACTTTTTGGAATGGACGAAACCAAGCAAACAACTCTTGCTGGATGGATGGATGCTGTTGATCGTTTGTGTTTTCTTTGCAGTTATTTTTTAATGTTGCTAAATTGACAACTAAAATTTGATGATGGGGTTCTGCCGTTGTTGCATGTTGATGTTTGGAAAGTTGACTTGATGAAGTTGACTTTTGCAAGAGCAATTTGTAAATAAGTCGCTACGTTTGAGACAAATGCCAATAAGGAAATTAGTGGCTATATTTTCAAAGGGGATAAAAGTTCCACAGCTGGTTTTATTACAATTAATGAAGATTGAATTAACGACTTTAGGAGTTTCAAGTTGTTTGTGGAATTCAAAAGAAATTTCTTAACTTTGAGAGCTGTAGGTTAACTTTACCATCTTCCCTAAAACTGTAAATTTAAATGAAGCTACGAAAATTTACATTTCTTAACCTTATACTGCACTAGACAGTATTTTCTCTTCCTTGAGCTTGATGAAAGTCGTTAAGTTACTTCAACATCATTATACAACTTATGAGTTTCTTGGTTAGAATTATCTACAGGATATTCGAGTGAAAATTTTCTTCTAAATAAACCTAGACAATGTATATCAAAAGTGTGCATATCTTTTCGGCATAATACGAAACAATACTTAAGTCTCTCAAGAGAGACACTTTGTCGATTCTCAACTAAAGTCTTCATGGAGATAAAGTTTTCTCCATGACAAATACACTTTCTTTTTTAAGTTTACTATATGAAAATCTACAATAAACCCACATCAATATCCTGCTATATGCGACCCCATAACCTTCCCCTTGTGCCATACATAGCACAAATTTATTAGACTTTATTTCATTCAAAAAAAAAAACAGCTGCTTATTTAACTTCAAAGTGATATATTGAACAAAACCCTTAATAAGCGAGAAATCGCGTGCAACAAATTCACCCCCTCAAATGAAACCTTAACGCACAAAGTAAAAGTAAGTCACCCAGTTATTGATGACGCATGCGCTGCATAAAAACAAAAGAAGTTCAACGGTTTTACCGTCTGCTCGAAAATTTGACAATGAAATCGTATCCTTTTCAATTTGAAGTTCTCCCCCAAACAAAACGAGAAAACTGCGCACACTTTTACTTTTCAGTTGCTAGTAATCAATTCTAAATTTAAATAACTTCAGCAAAAGAATATCGCTAGGGAGAAGCACCCAACATTGTCGTTGCACATGCAAAGGATAATTCGAACACCCACAAAGGATAAACAAATATTTTCCTAGTTATCATTTGCTGCTGACGGCGATAAGTAACGGCGTAAATGAAGGAAGGTCGACGAACCAGCAAATCTAAATTTTTTTTGTTTTAGCAAATTCTAAGCATAAACTGGCATAGAAGTAATGCACCCTCAAACCGTGTTGGTTGATGGTGGTGGTAGCTGGTGGCATTATTGGAAATCAACCCCTACAATGGACGCGCATGCGCAAAGTCATTTGCGCCGTATGACTGTATAACGGACTTCTGACCTCTTCAAAGTGACGCCATTGTCCGCTTATTTGTATAGCAAGTAAAGTCTTAAGCGTCATGTATTGATCAATTTTAAAGCGGAATATAGCACGTGCGGTGTACAGCGATAATATCTTGGCATAGTAGTTCCTTAGACTGGTATACATTTTTTACTTATAAGTGAGGACCTACAGCTAATAGCTGAATCTGAACTTCCGAGAGATTTTAATGACCAATAATTTCCAAGTATTGCCAGTGTTTTGCAAGCACACCCATTGTGCATTAAAAACTTTTCTTACCTTCTATGGAAAATGCCTTGCATATTTTTATAAACCCGCATAGCTTTCCTTGCGAATGGGACTTATCTTTCGTCTCCCATTATAAGGATCAAGTTCCACTGTAGTCAGAAGCATAGCTTTAGAAATTTTGTGGATTGCAGGCACGGCGTTTCACTTTACTCGCCCTCCACCTACACGGGAGATAATTTTTATTCGATAAATCAAAATAAGTTATTGTATGAAAAAATATATCTTTCTTGATGGGAGGATATGAATTAAAAAAAAAATGCCTTAAATCTATACTAAAAATAAAAACAGCTTAAGTCGACTTATTTTTTTTTTTATTGCTTAAATCAATACCTAAGGCTGTACACAAATTTACAGATACCAATTGAAAGTATTTCGGCCGGTGTCGAGTGTGTGACGCGGTACAAATCTTCTACTTTGTATTAAAATGTTTACGTGGAAATATAACAAAAACGACGTTGGGGATGAATTTGGGATGAAGAGCAAATACATGAAACTGATTCAGGAACTTTCAAAAAAAGTGATTTTCGCTATGCCAGAACTACCGGGACATCATGATTCTACCAATTCCGTCAAAAGTGTCTCATTGCCAGAGTCACTGAAAAAATTTAAAAACTTATGCGACACAACAGGCAGGATTTCGCCCAAACAGATCATGTATTGATCAAATTAATACTCTTCGCTTTATCGTGGAGCAATTCGATGAGTGGCAGGCTTCGTTCGATTAAACTTTCATCGACTACAATACTGCTTTTGATAGCATCGACCGAAATTGCATCTGGGATGCATTGAACAGAGAAGCTGCAGCACCCAAGATCATTCATCTCATCAAGGCTCAATACTTCAAATGTAGAATACAGTGCAGTCGCGGTAACGTGACCACCGTCTAATGTGAACAACGCGGTAACGTGAACAAAATATTTTTTGACTGACTACCTTGTAGCAAGACATAACTCAACCATGCCATACACAAAAGACTGTTTATGTATTTTTATTTTAATTTTTTTATAGTTTGTGAAGAAGTTTTTTGTTTCTTCTAAAGTTTTTGTTGTTACAAATGAAGAATAAAAATTTGATGCAAAATACGTTACAGCGACTGCGCTGCATAAATTTTGGTTTAAATTTTCATATTCGCTAACGTGAACGATTTCGCTACCGTGAACAACCTTTGTTTTAATTAGTTCACGTTACCGCGACTGCACTGTATAACGTAACGGGAAACCTTCGAACCCTTTTGAATCCGTCTCAGCTGACATTCAATGAATGGACTTTCAACGAACATTTGGAAGGCCTCGGTTTTGCCGATGGCATATGCCCAAGAAGTCAGGCATGTAAAGAAAACTTCTACACCGTCAGGTCTTCTTCGGAAGAAGTTGATTGAAACCTGCTATGGAACCAAAGTGAAGCGATTAATGAAAGCAATTGAAATGTTTCAGTTTTGCAGTGTGGCTTCTCGATGGAGTTAAAGGAAAACTTATTGACGAAAGTGTTAAAGAATGTTATCCTTTTAATTTTTCTGAAGCGAACTGCTTTAGCCGATAAATAAACAGAAACTTCGTTATTTTTCTCTACATCAGCCACCGAATATTGCATCACCAAACTTTTAATAACAAGAGCCTAAAGAAACGTTACAAACGAAATCGTTTAATTTATATTATCCAAAATATAGGACAAGGCTAAATGACAAAAACATGAAAAAAAAACACCGTTTTCTCAATGAAGTCAATGCCTCGCTGTATGCAACATTTAATATTCCAGAAATAAACCTCAAACTTATGTACTTATGAATATTCGAATTGAAAACAACAAAAAAAAAGAATCCAAAATAATATGCAATCAAAATCAAACCGACATCCGTTTCTGTTTAAAACCCCATAAAACGTGTCTTTTTGTTCATCGCTCATAAAGTTTTGAGAAACATTTTGCTGATCGAAAGAAACAGCAGCGCCAGCAAGTGTTTGCAGCTGAGCTCGAAATGTTAAAGTTAATCAAGAACAAATGATCATATTTTTAAAAAAACATTTCCAACAGTTCATAAATTAATGGAAAAAAAAGTCATTAAACAGCAACATGGGAAATAAAAAAAAATAAAAAACAAAAAATTAAAAGAGTTATTACCCTTTATACAAAGAGATATGAAAATTAAATGCGTGTAATGCAGGCTTGAGAAACGACACTCCAGCAGTGTCTGGATACACAAGACGACAACCCCAACTATACGCAGCTCTACGCAACATATGTCCAATTATTAATTCGAAACGAAAATAAATCTAAATATCCCAGCCAGCTCAGCTCAAAATAAAGCCATCATCAGAATCGTGCTGCTTTTGCGCTTCAAAACTATGAAATCTAAGAATTTCGTTACTTAATGAAGACGCCGCCGCGCGCCATTTGCTATTCAGACGAATTCAATATTTTGATATTTAAATAAAAATTAGAAATCTGCTGTTGATGGGGGTTATCGTGATCATTTTAATTTGATAGATTGTTGCATAGAATTGTTTATGCTGCAGAGAATTGAAATGAGAACAAGTGGTGTTTTTTTTTTATGCCCCCCTTTCCAGCATTAAATTCAATTCAATTGTCTGGGGTGCGCAAGCGTAGCACTTGAAAAATCAATTTATTGATCTAAATTTCCTAGAGATTTGTGGGGTAAGAATTAAATTATAAACCGACTTTGGTATATACCATGAATTTCATGATTTATTATTGTACTTTATTTAAGTGGTATATTATATTAGCTATGTTGATAGTCATATAATAAAGTTTTCAGATAGTTTCAAATATGTAGTATATTTTTGCAGCCTCTGTAAAACTCTCTCAAAAATGCATGTTTTCTGGATTAATGAAATAATTATAATGATTGTGAATTTTTTTGAATTAGTTAAATTGCTAGGTCTTCTTCTGGATTGAAGTCTCATCATATTAACACTACCCCCGCTGAACTCATAAGTGATCTGCAATGCAAAATTGTGAAACAGCGTCTTCAGGACTTTGAGAGGAAAAACTGTGCAGCGTCATATTTTCTCACACAAGGAGTTAATTAGCGGTTTTCTGGACGTCCGTGGAAATTATTGGCGAAATAGTCCAAATTAATCATTCAAATAATTTTCTTCACATATGATCTGAACATATTTTGGTGCTTCCTTAAATGCAGCTCTTTTTTTGGTGGGGAAGTACATATACAAGTTCTGAGGGAATCAGCAGAGCGCAAAACCCTTTGGAGAAATCTCATAAATATGTTATGTCTAATTTTAAAGCTATTTCGCTGACTGTACTTTTATGGGTTTCGAATGTTTTGTTTGCTTGGCTTTGCTAGCGAAAAAGCTATAAGTGCATACAATATTTTTAAGTATATATTTCATATGGTAAAATTTTATTACGAAAATAACGGTAAAAAAAATAAGCAGAATGCAAGCAGGATTTGCAGAAAGTAATTTGGAATGCTGCTTTTGTTATTTGCTTTGAAAATAGTACCGTAGAGTGGCATGGCAATGATGAAAAACAAAATTAACATTTTGATTTTGGGGAAAAAAATCTCCTGACTTCAAATGTGTTTTAACAAGCATTAAACTCATGTCATTTCTCTCTCATATTAATACAAATCCACAGTAAAATTTTAAGCGTAAAAAAATTGGGGTTCTTTAAAAAATCAGCCTTGTTATTTTTTTATAAAAAGCACTATAACTCCGCCAATTTTCAAAATTTCTTAAATGCTCTGATAGAGAATCAGAAGTTCTATTAGAATCAAAAGACAAAAATTAATTATTTTCATTTGGATGAAAATGCGACTATTGTGAACCAATTTTCAGCTGTTTTTCAACATACCTTTAAATGGGCATAACTTCGTAAAAAATAATTTTCAATCAAATCGGAGGACGGTATATTCCCTTAATTACTTTGAAAAACAACATATTTAATCGGCAACCAATTCCGCAATTTGAAGTCACTCCGACTGCATGGTTTGAAATGGATTTGGTCTAAAGTTTCCAATTCTGATACTACTCCATCAATAAAGACATCAATGTTTACAACTGTGTTAATTTTCCAGATAGAATATTCAAAAACCTGATGTGCTTAAGAAATTGTTGAGCTGAATTCGCATTCTTTCCTAATTCGACGCTTGATCAAGCATATAAATTTTAATTTTCAAAAATCATCAAATTCAATATGATAAAAAAAAAGTAAAATCGTCACAAAATGGCATTGATTTAAAAGCATAAGCATCAGCATTTTTTGAAATTTGCTAAAAGTTTTTCCTGAGATTATTGCTAATTATTATTTAATTATAAGTTTTGACTTCAAAAACGATATTTAACTCAAGCTTTTTTGACACAGATCGATTTAGTAAAGTATGGTCATTTGGTAAATCTTTAACGATAAAATTTAAAAAAAAATTCCTTCTTCACAACTCTCATTTTATAGGGGTTTGATACGCAGTTGTCATAAAATCTTAATTTAAAAAATAAATGGAAAAACAAGCTACACTCCCTATAAAATCTGTTTCAAAAAAACACAAAATGATCATAAATAAAAATTAGGTAATTCTTATGTTTTCTACGAAATATAAGGGAATTTTTTGTTTAGAAAAACAAAGTCATTATCATAAATAAAAGCATAATGCATTTTTGTAGGCAAATACCAAATTTTCCAAACCCCGTATACCTAAGTGATCGTGGAGTAATAAACATTTTCAAAGTAATCATTAAAATTTCTACCATTGATTTTTTGTTTTTTTTTCGTTTTTACACAATCAAGCCAGCCAGCCAGCATTTTTATGACAGACATTTTTTATATGAGTATCCTGCCCTTTTTTTTCTCGTGAATCTTGTGTAATTCCTTAGTTGCTGGAATATGAGGTGTTATTTTTGCATATCACACTTTCCCTTTGTTTTGTTGAATCATGGAAAATAGGAAGCTGTGAAAGTGATCATGTAGCGTAGATCACAATGTTCTACGCGCCCGTGTGAAGATCACTACTGAGGGTAAATGCATGCATCTTATGCAGATTCGGGCTCAACAATGCAAAAACAGAAGGGTGTTGTACTTAGCCAAATGTTGAGAAGAAAAAAAAAAAAAATTATAAAAAACTTCACACAGGAATTCCTTGAATTATTAATATCGAAGCATTTGCTCTATGCCCATAAATTTAGAAAAAAAAAATTCTTGAGATAACGCGACATTGGGATACCAATTCAGTGCAGTCTGTGTACAGTAGAATTGTGGATGGTAAAATTTTATCCTTGGCTAATGACGTGCCGTGTGCGGAACATCTTTTTCATAATTTATTTTTTGAAACTTTAACCCATTAAGTAACAATCATTGGTTGCTGGAGGTGACAACACATAATATAGGTCCTTATTTCAGTTAAAATGGTATTTTTTATGATAGAAAATTTTTACAAAAAATATTCAGTGCAATTTTTACGTCAGGGATTTCTCACGATATAAAGCTAAAAAGATCGCTGTAGATGTCAGACCAATAGGAATTGAAATATTTCCCTTGAATAGCATACACGTTGAAATTTCGCACCGTCAAAACAAAAGGGCCACATCTGAAATACTACAAACTTTGTTATGGCAGTGTTGAAATTACTTTAATAAATAAAAATATGGCCTGTGAATACTTCATTAGCCTTGGAGTTAAAATTTTTTCTTATGGTAATTGTAGGTTACAACCAAAAAGTTGTCATCATTCTTTCTCACATAAGCCCCACTGTGCGATCAGTAAATGCACAATATTGTACTTCATTTCGAAGGTGTTCTATGTATGTATTGTGTCCTGGGTGACATTTTAACATCCCAAAAAAAAACAAGTTTTTTATAAAATATTTTCTTTAACTTTTTTTACCCCTAACTTAGAAAAGTTAAAAAAAAAAAAAATAACTGTGGTACCATTTTTTTCTTTGTAATTTAATTTTTTGCTTAACTTTGATCCTCAATGAATCCCAAAGTATTTTGTCGCTATGCGGTGCGCATTTTACAAAATGGAAAAAATTTGCTGGAAAATCTTAAGTGATTGAGGTGGTTTTGTTCTTCGCACCATTTTTAACTTTTTACTATATATGTGCCAGCCAACAACCCTTTACGTGTTATTATCCTTTTTTTTGTCTTTTGAAAATTCATTAGATGCTGCGTTTTTTTTTTTTGTTTTTTTTTTTTTTCTTAAGTGATTGTTCGGGAAATCGCTCTATACTTGAAAAGGGCTTTAATGTGCTTGTTGTTTTTTACCAAATTTTTTTCTTTATTTTGTTGATTTATAACATAATTTTCCTTAAAATTAAACCCTTCTTTTTTGCTATACAATACATATAAAAAAAGAGTTTAAAAAAATTTTGTAACCGATATAATAATAACACAATTTTTGTGAGAAAAAAATTTTCTTTTACGCAAAAAAAAAATGTGTAACAAAACGTTTTTGGTGTCAGTCACAAAATGTCTCGAGGCTTTTACTTTATCTTATGAAAGGTTTAAGTTTTCATTGCGTTTTGATATTTTTTCTTATTTTTTTGCTGGAAACTCATTGAAATCCTATAGCGCTAAAAATTACCTTGGAAACTATAGACGACATTTTTATATCTACAAAAACTTAAGCGTTTACCCATAGTTGTAACTAGTTTTTAACATTGAAAAATACTGTACAACAAAGTTATATAGTTGATATGGTACTGTTGTAGGTGGAAGGACCCTTTGTAGGAGACTTGTTTACTGCGCGGAACTTAATAGATGAAAGCTGACGCTGCGAGTACTTTACTAGGCTTGATATTGCTAAGAAGCTGATTGATAACCGTAAGGGTCGAATCTGTAAAACAGCCTATTAAATTCCCGGAGACAGGAAAACCTGGTATTTTGTTTTTAGGGTAAGAATTTACTAATTTTTTTTTTAAGGATTTTGATTTTGAGTCGCGTTAAATCTAAGTGTTTTCATCTTCTCTACAAACTTGAACATAATATATTTTTTTTTTTTTTGAGGCTTATACTTCAAGCAGGCCTCAATTTTTGTTACCTACTATACGAATATTGTCCAATGAAAGATAATTCATCTTTGGGCAAATGTGGTATAACAGCAGGACTCGTTTTGAAATTAAATTGTTTCTACTTTTTTCACTTACAGCATTAACCAAACTTACGCGACCAAAAATATTGACATTTCATATATTTTTATTCAAGAACTGAAAAAAGAACCAACGCCCCTGCTATGATTTTAAATAAATGAGGGTTTAACATTATCAATAACTAAAAATAGGCTAGTTCCAAGAAGTTAAAGGTCACCTCTTTAGATTTACACTTTCAATTGAAGACCTTTGTATTACTTTGAAATAGTTCTACGACCAGTTCCTTTGCAACTATATCTTTGCTTTAGTTTAAACTCTCAGTATGCAGTTGTTACTCACTATATTAAGGATGCACAGAGACCGAGACTCGTTTAGCTCTTACAACAATAACAAACAATATCGAGCTCTTCTCGAGCTCTTGCCGTTATTCGAGCCTATTCACTTCGGTTTGCAACCATCGCATGCTTTTTGTTTGTGTAATAATTTTTTCTTCAACGCACTTACTCAAGTAAAACAATTTCAATTCGCTATCGCCGCATGCTTTTTGTTTGTATAATTTTGTATTCAAGCCAGGCCGGCTCGTTCAGCACTTTCCATAGGGGACGTCCATTAACTACGTGAGTCAACATAGGGGGGAAGGGGGTTGGGCAAAATCCCACCAAGGGAGAGGAGGGGGTCAAGGAAAACCTCACGTCAACTTCTTAATGCATAGAATTTACATTAAAAATTATAATTTAAATCTCACGGGAGGGAGAGGAGGGATCCCGCCAGATTTCACCAAATCTGACCAAGGGAAGGGGGGGGGGGGTGGTCCGAATTTTCAAAAAAAAAAAAACCTCACGTAATTAATGGACGTCCTCTCACGCGAGTTAAACACTTTCGGTTCGCAATCGCTGCATGCATTTTGTTTGTGTAATTTTGTTTTCAAGTCACTTGCTCCTTCAGCTTATGTTTTTTTATTCTTGAAACTTTCTGCCTTTAAAAAAACTGTCAGCTTATTATGTACAACAAACGAAAGCGTCACTTTTTTTTACCCCAAAAATGCTAAAAATATAGGAAAGCAATCAGATGAAACTATTTTCGTTTGGAAAAATCTTTTAATTTCTGCATAAACAATAAAAAAAAAGGACATCAAAATTCGCATCCCTCTGAATACTCTATCAAGCATTAAATACGTTCGTTCGATCATAGAGTGCGATCATTAGTCTACTTTATACTTTGCAACCTCTTACAATTTCCATTTTTTTTTTTTTTTTTCTTACAAGAGGTTTATCTCATGACGCACTCGTTAATGCGTCTTGCAATAGATTCAAATTCTATTTTATTGTAGAAAATTATTAAATTGCAAAAAAAAATCCTTTGCTTCATTTGCTTCATTTCATCAATTTTACTGCAACAAGAAGTTATGTCGCTATGTCGTATTGATATCCTTTTTTCATGCAATTTGGTTCCAATTTATTTTGAAGAAATGCGCATTTGTGTCGTGCCAAGCAAAAAAAGTTGTCATTGTGTTCCTTTGGTTAGCAAAACTACTTGTGTAGGTATTGATTCTTGAAGTTTTTCGTTCTCTTAGCACTATGGGCCTGATTTGAATTTTTATTTTGTCTTATTCCACCGTATGTTTTTAAAAGTAACAATTATATATGTGGAAGCTAAACTTAAGTTTTTGGTTTTTTCTTGTTCAATAAATAAAAAATTTGTAAATTCTGATTCGTTGGAAAGTATGTACTTACGTTATTTTCTTTCTTATTCAGTCACTGAGGATTCTGCTTAGCAATAGATGAAACTAGTATGACTAGTCTAAGCTCTTTTTTGTTAACTTATCTTTCTTTGTTTAGTGCAATTTTTTTCACTATTTCCATTTCTTTCTCCTCCTATTCCCTTTTCTTTCATCAACTGTTTCCCTTATTCACATTCACCTTATTTCTCTTTATATCCTGTCCATTTACATATAGGGAAGACTGTCATTATCCTTTAAGCTTATCTTACCTCTATTGCTTTTCATGTCAGTCACTATCTGCAATCATCAGTGTGGTGGGAGCACTCCAGCGCCGGATGAAGACTTTGCGGGCCGTGGCTAAAAACTCAAAATGTGGTCGTTTTCATATTAAAAAATTACATTGAATACCAAAAGGAAAGAGTCCTCATTTTTCGTCTAGCCCTTCTTTGATCCAGCGCTGAAGCCCATACATATGTACATTTCTGTGATCCCAGATATCTAGGTAACCTGACCCTTCATAGGATTCGCTGAAGTTAACTTATAGACATTAAATAAGAGATTTCCATGTTGAAATGTTATTCCACAGATTGGAACTTTTGAAGATGTTTTACTTATTGCCTGGAAATATTCTTCTTGATACATTCCGACCGGAAATGTACTTTTTTATTTCTCTGCATTTTCTGTAACAATATCTTTTTTAATATAACTTTCTTAACCACAGGTAATGTAGAGTAAAACTAAATATTCAGCTTATTGCGACATTTACCGCGTATTTTATGCTAATGAATTTCATATCCTTTTTTAAAGACAAACTTCGAAGGATTACACTATTTTTTCTTGACTCCATCCATCAAAAAGTGATTTGTTTTTAATAGAAACAAATCTTGATTGAAGAAACTTTACTTTTCGTTATACTGTTAGCTTTTAGGTTTGCAAAGGGTTGAAATTTTATTCCATCAAAAATTTATCCCTTTCTTTATTCTTTAAAGAAAAACCTTAAAATTTGTAACTTTCACTAATTTCGCACAATCGATGCTTTTTCCGCAAATCAATTGCAAAAAAACACAAACAAATCCACATGTAACCTTATTTGCTTTTTGTTTAATCTAACCCCTTTCGAAAAAAAATGGAAAATTGATTTTGGCTGTTTTCTTCTGAGCAAACTTCTAAAGGTTTTCGAAAAAAAAAAGTATCAATAGATTTTTTAATTGAAATTCGCTTGCATGCATGAATTCGCACAATATGCAACCTTTTTCTATGAAGTCCTTTCCCTTTTTAGAAGGGACATCCTTCAGCTTTTCTTATGTTCGCATAATTCATACTTTTTGCTTTAGTAACGCTCGAGCGCAGCAACTGAATTTGCTATGCATAGAAAATCCACGTTGCACATGCGCAGACGACATTCAGTTTTGAATTTGTGTCATGTTAATTGTATTAAATAGGAATTTTATTGCCTACTGCCAATGAATAATCAATAATTTAGAGAGGCGGCGGCTTGGCTGTTTCTGTGCAAAGGGTTTTGCGCATGCGTGCGCGCCTTTCGTAATTTGCCTATTAGAGAGAGAGTGTATGCGTTCTTCATTTTTGCACTGCTTGATGTTTGCTGATTTGCATTTTTCTTTTATCGAAAATTGGCGTTTTTATTGAATTTTCCAATTCGTTGACATTGAATGGGGAATGCATATTAAAATTTCCCTACTCAGTAGCTGATAAGCTTTGCAATAAATGCAATATTTTCGGTTTTACCTCGCGTGCTGTGACTTTTTAAGATTTTCTTTTGAATGGAATTTTTACCTAAAACTTAAAGTGATTTAAGGTACTTGCTATTTGCAATCCCTGCTCTGATTTTCATACTTTTAGGCCACTTCATTATTTGGATGCTCGTCGCTGGCTGCTGCTGTGCCTATTACCTTTTCTTCTTGTTGAATATTGAAATTCTAATGATATGTAATTGCCTAGAGCAATTTTTTAGGAAAAATCAGCAACTGCACTTTTTTAATTGGATAATATAAGGCAATGGAAAAAATTTGCATATCTTTTAAAATTGAAAATGACGCAGTTTATTTCCTTTTTTTTTTAACAAAGTCTCTTTATGATATTCACTAATTTCGTAGTGTAAAATAACAGTTGGTGATCATTAGAATGATTTTCAAATCAAAACTTGAAAGGCTATAGAACAATATTTTTCTATGCAGCAGTTTTTCTTATATATATACATATTTTTTTTTTTAAATTTTATTTCCGAACAAGCTTGGAACTTTTAAAACTTACTGCAGGGCACTGCAAGTTAAATGAATTCTTATAGGAACCTCTGGAATTAATTGATCTCAACAAAAAAATACATCTTTATTTGGGAAACACTTTATAAAGACTGATTTTTCCCCCTTGTAATGTAGAATAGACCTACTGGGGACACCATATTTCAAATAAAAAAAAATAGCCTATGTATGCATGGTGCAGCAAAATAGAGTGAAACTTAAACTTGAGGAAATTTTGGGAGTCTTCAAATGCTTTCCAGGAAAATTTCAGTTCGAAAATATGATGATTAAGTTCAGCTCGGTCAGTTTTATTAGATATTGACTTGAGAGTTGAATGATTTAGTTCATTCCTATTGAAAACAATATGTTCTTAAGTCAATCTTACTTTTACATCTTTCAATAAAATAAGTTGAATGATTTGAAAGTTGGGATTGTATTGAAAATATTAAAATTTTTATATTCCGAATTGTACATGTGATATATTAAGTAAAAAGGCACTAATTTCAGCAATTTTAATTTATATTCAAATATACTAAACGCCTATTTCCCGTCAAAAGGAAAAATTCCACAACGACCTCGATAATTTGTGATAATTTTTCTGGAGCAATTCTTGTCGATTCGGAAATAGAGCCATTTTTAGTAATACAGAAATTAATAGCTCCGGAATTTTGTAACTGATGTTTGTGATTTTCTCCTTAACTAAAACCTCAATAGGTACACGTGTAACTATATAAAAAGATTTCAAAATCCGATAACTCTACGAAAAAAAAAGATATTTCAGCAAACTTAACGGCATTTGAAAGAGGAAGTCTTGTACTTTAAGACCCCACACATAGTTTTTTTAAAAAATAAAAAAAATCACTGTGCTACATAACCTCAAATATATCAAAAAGCAGTGTTTTTTGCACTTTAGGTTAGAACACATATCTCAAAAACCTGAGGTGATGGAATTTTTTCACAATTTTTCCCGTATTCAGCATACGAAAATCTAATAAAAACACTACTCGAACTTCAAAAAGGAAATTAGTTTTAGGACTGTGTAATTTCATAGAGCAGAGTCTGTGGAAAAAAAATTCGAATTTGTAGGACTGTTATTTTCAAAATCTTTTTGTGCTACATGAGGCTAAACTTGGGATATTTCGAAAAATCGTTTTTTTTTTTAAATGCCGTGGGGTCTTTCACGACTCCATGATGCCGCTAAAGATTAAGATTCATTAACCCCGATTTCGAGTTTTCTTAAATGTATGGAATTTGTATTTTAAATATTATAAAAAATTCTAGGAGGGTGCCATTACAGCACACTAAGGGAATTTTACACATTTTCTTTGGCATAAATTCAAAATACTTAAAAATGTTATTAATTGAATGTTAATAACTAGACTATAATTGAAAAATATGCAAAAAAAAAAATCCCCCATTACCCCCCGCCGACTTTTTATTCATACTTACAAGTAGAGACATACAATAAGTTTACTTTAGTAGCTCCTCTCCTTTTTTTAACTAAATCATTGTTTTCTTACGAGACTTTTAATACTGACAACGAATATGGAATCAGAAGTTGACAGACATCTAGTTTCACAAATAAAGACATCGAAAGTTGGGGATATGTGTAGCTTTTAATAAAATCATTATAGTTATGTTGGAAACGCCTGGATCGATATTCCAAATATAGATGTCATATGAGAGATAATTAATTAGCTATGATACTAATCGAAAATATGTGCTATAGTTTTCGAGATATGCCAATTTTTCTAAATTTCTGATCAATTTTTTTTTTTTTAATTTATTATTATTTTTTTTACAAAAAATTTATCATTAACATATATTTTAATTAATGCATTAAGATGGCACTTTTTAAGTTCTTTCAAATGACACAATTTTTTAAAGATAACAAATGAACGAGCTCTAAAAATGTTCTTTGAAATTTTTGATTTTGTCGATAATACTACGAGTTTATAATAGCAACAACTGCAATAATATTTTTAGATAAACCAACAAAACCTTTTTATTTTAAAACTTCAAAATTGGGTCTCATGCCAAAGAAAGCGGACAAATTTCCCATCGGACAGCGTTTTAATACTTAATGCCCTTCTTGAGTATCATCAACAATAACCACAGGGAGTTAAGATACATCTCGGCGTTAACGTTCAACATTGCAGCAAAATATAAAATTAGACAACGTTCATCTGTCACTGCACACATTCAGCCTTTACAAAGAATCAACTAAATGTTTAATGTAAACAAAAATTACAGGATACAGCTAATATTTGTATACATAACTTTCTTAATATCAAAGCTAATGAATGAAGACAGACAAGGCGAAAGCAAAGGAAATAGAAAAATTTGCTTATGCAGATCTAAAAAGATCAAAAATTCATTGCCAGCAGGATGTAGTGTTGCATAAACAATGACCTTAAATCCGGCTAGCTGTTTCGTAACAAACTGTGTCTCCATGATGTCCTGTCACATACGTACATATTTGGTTAACAGACTTCTTTTATTTGACTAAGAACTAAAATTTAGTAGGAACAAATATGACAGCAAGTAGCTGTGATTGTTCGGAGTAATATTGAGTGGAAAATTACTTCTAACGATGATTTCACTAACTTTGATTAAAGAGCTTAATGCAATTCGCTGCTCTTTAACACCAGTTCTCAATTGCGCTTATATAAATATTTTAACGTTGTGATTTACAATAAACACTCAAAATGTCCCATACTTTGAAAAAAATATATTTTCAGTGCATCAAATGAATCTATTTTTTTTCTTTAACCCTTTCAAATCAACAAACGTTATATGATTCCCAATCGATATTCGCTAAAAACTGCACTGCCACAATCGAATGGATTTAAAAATCATTTTTGCGCGCAATTTTCTTATTTGGGCTGCACCCTACCCTTAGGGCAGTTTTTTAAGGTAAGGCAACCTTACTTCACATATCTCACCTTGCTTAGTGATTCGTCTACGTTTTCCTGTTTCCATAGTGCAGTTCATTCACATTTTTTTTTTGTTTTTTTTTTACCTTTCGTTCATCATCATCTGTTCTTGCGTAGCTCGCGCCAAAGTAAGCGCATATGCCACATAAGGACGACAACGAACGACTTCTTGCGTGTGTGACGACTGACTGACGAACAAACTACTGAGGTAAAGCAAATCTTCATCTCATTCGTATTAGCAATGAAGCAGGGAAGTAACCAGCTGCGCATGCGTTTTCTGCTTGCAGTGTCGAGGATTTTTTCAACCTCCTTACAAGGCGTACCGTACCACAAATAAAAACAACAACAGAAGTAACTAAAAATATCGTTATTGTTGTTATTATTGTCACAAATAAAAATGTTTCAGGATAAGCTTGGAAAAAAAATACATAATTACAAAAAAAAGTGCATTTTGTCGAAAGGGAAGTTAAGTGTAAATCCCTGAAGCCGCCAAAATTATCTTATTCTTCTTCTTCTTCTGCGCTCATATGTACACTGCTGTCTTAACTTTGATGCTTTATGACGTTCACTCATCATTTTCTTTTATTTATCATTCTTTTTTTTTTAGTATATATTCTTGAATCTTAAGCCATGTCTGTCATGGCAATGAACTTTAGTCTCTTGCAGGAAATATATATTGCATACGCCTTAGGTTCATAGTTCATTCAGGATTCACATTATTTATTAAGATTTTGAAATTGTTTTCTTCTTCACAAATTAATTGAAAAAATATTTCAGCAAAAGTTATTATTCCCATTAGAGATTGTTGCTTTGCTGAACAAAGCATAACCTATCTATATGAACATGAGGTTTTCACGTTGACAGCGGCATTTTCTGATAGTTCGCATAAGCTCTTTTTCTCACTTCTTTCTTGTATGCTAACCCACTTTTCATGTTCCAGTCCACAAACGTCTGTCATTTGTGACGATCGCGATTTGAAGCACTTATGTAATATAACCATATTATAGTTATTGATCGATTAAACTTTTTCCTTATAATTCGTATCGAAGAGTTCCGACACCAAGTCGTTTGATTTATTCTGGAGCAGTTATCTGATGAATTCATAGTTTATAATCTACAGCTGGAGGTAAACGTTGAACTTGAGTAATATAATGATTTTACTTGAAAAGTGTTTGGGGCGGATTTATTCACACTGATGAAAATTACAAGGTTTTATTTAATTAAAGGGTGGAAAAGTTGGCGAACGCGAGTCAACGCATAACTCTGAAAACTTGATGTTCCAGGATCATCTTTGATGTCGAATTCCTTACCTAATGATCCGATTTCTATCGAAATTAACTGTCGATGTAGGAAATAAACTTTACATTTCGGAAATGTCCATATGTCTGCCGACGAGCACTAGAGTGGAAACGCGGCCGTTCGGCAAAATGTTAAAAATATACTCGTAGTATAATAATTTTTGCATTTGTTAGAAATAGTTGATGGGATTTTCCATTGGTACTGGTGGGACATTTAACAATGTTATTTGCATTTTGTGGATTGATATTGAGAAGATATTATTTTAAGCAACTACTGATTTTATTAAGAATCAATGCTTAAAAATAATCATTAGCAACACTAATTTAAACATTAAGTTTTGACAACCTATGTATATGTTAGACCGAATCGATTTTTACGGAAAAAAAAAAAAAATCAGCCCGACGAGGTCTGAAAAGTTAGAGGGACTCTTGAAAACGATTTCTGTATAGTTTTTTTTTTATCGGAGAAAACTGTGGAATTCTCTCGAAGATGTTTTTTGTAAAAAATAAAACATGTTTTTACGTGTATCTTAAGTTCTTACAAACATTTGGACATTTGGCATTTTAAAATCATCTATGATTCTAGCTTATATTAAGCCCCAAAAATATAATTGTCGGGCATTTTTACATACAATTCTCATATATAGCTTATTAAGAATATACTATTTCTGAAGCTAGCTCTGAAGAGTAATTGGAGAGAGTTTTTAAAGCCATATGTATATCAAAGACATATTTTCAGTCATTCTATTCAATATTTTAGCTCATAGCTCTAGAAATTCAAATCTTTTTTATATTGCTTTCCAAGCCCAGGATCATCTTCAATGTCAATGCTGTCAAGATGCTTTTTCCAATCAATTCAACTGAAATATGTCGACCAGCAATGGAGCGCAACCCTTAAGGTAGCAGAAAGTGCTGCCGCGCTAAATCATCGTGGAAACGATCGCTAGAACAGCCTATACGTGATCGTGCACGTTGGAAGAGTTTTGTGGAGGTCCAATGCTCCAAAGAATGCAAGACAAATATGTCCTTAATGCGCTGATATTCAGCTGTTTATCAAACTAAAACTTCCTTGTAAGCCAATTAGACATTAGTAACAATTAAGGAAGCAGCTAGAAAATATTGTCAAAGAACTTAGAGCACAAAAATAAAAAAAAATAAACATTCAGCTTAAGTTTCCATGTTTGCGAAATACTTGATTTCATGAGAATGATGACTATTTGTTACAAAATAATATTGAAATAAAAAATTCCCCTACTGTTGTGAATTGAAAGTAATATTTTAAAGGAACAAGATTGCACTTGCCTTATGTATGCTCAGATATTATGTGCGTGTTACTCCTTTTGTGCTATTTATATATGTATGTGCGAACATATCTCCATGTTTGAATGCCCTTGAAAAAAAACTTTGCAGGTGCCATACATTCAAACCGTAACTAACTGTTCTAGCCATAAATTTTCAATTGTTATGAGAGTCTTTTAAAATTTAAATACGCTGTTTACCAAAGCAATAAACATTATAACTTAATTACAAATGGTAAAAAAATCAGCTGCTAAAAAGTAGATACCAATACCTATCTTAAAAATTCGATTACTGTAAAAGTTTCTTAAGTTATATAATAAATATCTTATTTGCAGTAGAAACCGTATGAACGCACAAAATTACAAAAACTAATTAAGCAACTTTAATAAATAAAAATATCAATTTGCATTTGCATTTGCCTTAAGCAGAGTTGTCATTTACAATTAGCGCTTAACTTAACATAGTAATCTGCACAAATGACGACCTTGAATTACTTCTGTGTTATATCTTGTGACTTTGGATTCTTTTTTTCTACTCCAAAATGCAGTGTGGTAGTCTTGTCGCTAATGCAACATTTGCTCTAAATATGCAGCGTTAATACGGTCAATGTCCGTAACAGGACATAAAAGACTTATTCAATCCTTAGCGCAAAGCATGAGACAGATGTTGAAGTTGTCTACCAAACTACCGTTTTCATTATTGCTACAATTTTTATATTATACAAAAACAACAAAAAAAAAGGAGTATAAAATGCAAGCCCGAATTTTCTTAGGGAACCAAGCAAGCAGCAACCTCCTTTGAGATGTTGGCACGAGCTACATTGAAAAGAAGGGGATGAAATGAAAACGACAGTAATAGCAGGAGCAGCAACTGCGATAACCAGGTGACAAAAAGCAAAATATTGGCGAATATTGCATTTGGCGGGTGTGTAAGCAAAAGGGTGTTGCGAAAAATTAGTTTTTTTTTTAATTATGTGAATTATTTGAAGGAATTATGTTTTATTTGTAATGAAAAATTGTGGAATAGTTGTAGTTATATTGAATAACCGCTTGCTTATCCTCATTTTCTAACTAATTCTTATTTGTTTACTTTTTAGCTACAATTCGCATTTAAAAATACAATGTACTTATTGGCTTTCTAGGTTATTGTTTACTTTTTTGTTGTACTGAGTACCCGAAATTTTTTTTTTTTTATATATACAATTCGTTCACAAAAATACTATGTGCCTTTGATTCTTTACTTTTTCGCTACAATTCGTAGCATTTTGTTTGAAATTAGCATGAACCCTTAATTGTTTACTTTATTGCTACAATAGATAGTTTGTATTAATTAGTATTCATACACGTTCACATTTTTTCAGCAGTTTATATATATCATTTTTTTTATACCACGCAACCATAGATTTCTCTTTCTTGGTAATATTCATATTTGAAAATATCAATTGCTTACTTTTTTGCTATAAATCGTATTTAAAAAGTCGTAGCTGTTTACTTTTTTGCTACAATTCTTATTTGGAAATTATCGTTTCATGTATTTTTGTGCTTTTTTATTGCTATAGTTTCAATTGTGGGATTTTAAACATATCACTGTCTTGAAAACTAACAATTTTCAGGATATTGTGAAAAAAAAGAATAAGCAAAGAATAAACAAATTTTCTAAAGCGTCATTTTGAATTTAATTTATTTTCGCTAGAAAAAAAAAACTAAAATTGCACTTTCTATCACCACCCTAAATTGAATTTTTTTCGCAACGTCTTGCTTTTAGGGAAGCCCCGTATTTTGTTCGTCTGTCTGTCTGTCTGATTATAAAACGTCATCCCTTAAGAAGCACGAAAAATTGGTGCAAAATACTTATTGTTATTACTCATTTATTTTATATCCTATTGGAGAACGAACGAAACGAGTCGTATGAGATCGGAATAAGAAATAACGCGATCAGAGTCCGTTCTTATATTCGTCCTCATAGTAAACATAAAAATGAAAAAAAAAAACAATGCCAAGGAATCACTAAGAATAATGATGAAATCAGTAGGAATAATGATGAGGGAGCGTAGCACGATGAATTAATGAACTGCAACAATTTGCTTTCTTCCGATTTTTTTTTTTTTTTGCAGGATGTGTTGCAATCTTTTCGTAATTTTGTTGCATTTCTTTGCTTTCTGCCTGATTGCGTAACGATCACTATGACGTTGATGATAACTTTTCTTTGGATTTTGAACTAATGTGTTTTGTTTTTAGAAAAAGGAAAAAAAAAGATTTTTCGGCTATAATTTATGATATTTATTTACTTTATGTAAAGCTGGCTTTTAACATCTCGTGTTATTTGCGAAAAATCGTTTACCCTTGAATTATTTCGTTTTCGTTCGTTTTCATGTAATCTCCCGGTGTTGGTACTGCACTACATTTTCCGTCGTCAGCTGTCCTTAGATGTCCTGTTGTTTTTGCGGTCAAAGCTGATTTTTTTGATCAAGAAGTTACTTCAAATTATGAATAACACTACTTTATTGTCCGCCTTGCAGAGTGGACACTCGCAGTTGGCTAACTACAGCTGATAAATTCATAAGAGACTTATAATAATGGTGATAATATGCTGACAAGTTGTGGTTTTTCCTATAGATTTTGAAGTGAAACGAGTTCAACAAAGTAAAATTTTAGAAATGAGTCTCAACACCTCAGCCTTTTGCACACTTTTAATGAGATTATAAGTAGTAGACTAATCACAATTTTCATTTTACCCGTTTAGTATGGTACAAAACATATGTGGCATTTGCATTGAATGGTTCTGAAGTTACTTACATCTCAGAACATACCGAGTCCGAATCGATCAAAATTTCAGCAAGGAAATAAACCTGACTCATGGTGTTCGACAGGGCACAAAACTTGTACCATACGAACAGTATGATAAAAAAAACCTACGCTATGTACGCCAATGTCGATGATACAGCCAATGTTGTGTCACCCTGTTTGTTTTGATTTGATTTGTGGTTCGTGAGCAAAGGCTCGATGGACTCACAATCGCGGCGAATGGCTTGATGGTCGTTTCAAGTGCACTCGTGCAGACCTCTAATAAATAATCATTAGGAAAGCATAGCGCTTCTAATCTATGGTATTTAAATTTTTATCTGTGTTAAGCTCAAATTATTATATTTATTTGCGGAAATATAATTATATTCATTATGTATGTGATGGTGAAAGTGCATTGTGTTTTTTCAACTATCTCATCAGACTTCTATCTTTCATAATTGATATTTTATCCAACTATTATTTTCTCCATGTACCTTCAATTCATTCAGACACATATCATTTTCCTGAAGATATTATAAATTTCATATTTAAAACTTTTACGTTTTCTACAAAAAAAAAAAAACATTTAAATAACAGCATGGTTTTTTTTTTGTTCTAAATTAATAAATAATATATTTCAAATAAAAATGTAATTATTTTCAACAAAAAAAAAAACATTCGAGATGTGTTTTGCAAAATATAACTTTCGTAGAATTTCGCTTTGGTCGTTGGAAAGCGAGATAATAGCGGCAAACGGTTTTAGTAAACTTTGACCTTGAATATCCTGGATAAGGACTGGTCTACGTAAAGCAACACTGAAAATTTCACTAATGAAGCTTATACACGCTACTTTTCTATAGCCGCCTCTCACCCTTTTATCTTCAAACTTTGCACATTTGTTGCCTACTTCTTAATGCATCACTCACTTTCTATGCAAAGGTTTATAATTAAAAACACTACAATCGATGTGATTAGGTCATTGACTGAAATCCAAAATCTTGAGCGAATTTTTTGAAACTTTTGTTGTCCAATAGATTATATTATTGGAAAAAAAAAGAAAAATTCACCACGCACGCGTACACTTTATACAATTACAATGCGCGTGATTTCAATTAAGCACCACTACAAAGCTGAGAGCACCACCATGCTTAAAAATGTACACCCGGAACTTTCCTTTCCTTTACTTACGAGTGCTATAAATACGTGCACGGATAGTTAAATAAATGCTGGTACGCGTAGATCTAAAATTACTACCATTGTCATGTGTGTAGATCCTTGGCAAAACCTACATTTTCGCAAAATTTCAAACAACAATAAATGGAACACTTACTCAATGGGATATGTTAGTTGAGTGTTTTTTTTTTCATCCTAATGCTATAGCAGATTTTATGGCATCATGTTGCCATCTGCACCTGCACCTGCCTTATTTCACTTTTCACTATCCGAAACACTTTCCTATCATGTGTAAAAAGCACTGTGCTTGGGGGTTGTGCGCATTCAACCCCTAATGCGCAGCACGCTTATGATTTCAACAGCGCCCTCTCTTTTTTTTCGCTTATCAACTTGTGGCAACACCACCCTACTTTACTCCCATATATAAATGTTTATAACATATAGTATGTACCAGCATTATCCTGGCAATTTATTTTTTTTTTTATTTATGCTGGTGCGGCGCACTGTACTTTTTTAGCTTAATAAGTATCCTTTCGGATTGAAATGAACAAATACTCAGCATTCGCTGTGATTTTAATAATAATTCGGCGCTCATACACTGTTCGCAATTGTGTATATGAAATGTGAAGGACTAACTATCATTATTGAGCGGGTAGTGAATTATCCCAGACAAAAATATTAATTTCCACTGTTTTGGAACATGGCCTTTTTTTTGCTTTTTCGATATAAAATGTCTTACCGATACTTATTTTCTTTTACAATACCCTAATGGGATGGAAAAATATATACATATATCGAGAATTTTGAACGCCAACATCGCAAATATAATTTTTTGAAGGTGACCCTCTGAAAACTAGTACAATGAAAAATTTGGTCATAAAGAAGTGACTCATGAAGGATTTTTTCAATTTTAGTACCTTAATATAGGGATTAAAATAAATCTGATATAATAGGGCAAGGAAAAACCGGAATTTGGTTCAAATGAAAAGAATAAAATTGTTTCTTATGCATTTCGGGCTGCTGAGTTCGAACCCCATTAATCACGTCAGGTCTTTTATGAAACTTACATTTAAGAGGGAACATCTAAAGACGATGTTCGCTCTTCAAGAACCGCCCTAATGTTAATGTGTCTATATATTAGGGCGGTCTTTAATCATAACAAATATTATATTTGCTGAAACCAAAATAAATATTTAATAAAAGTGACGTGTAACGTGTAGGAATAATGTTAGTGAATCAAACATATTTAAGTAATAATTACCAAATTATATTTTGGTTGAAACATATATTTATTTGTCGCAAACATGCACTTGTTAATAATTACCAAATCTTATATTGCGCAGAGGAAATATTTCTCGACACTAAGAGGTGCGGCTTACTAAGACATCGGTTGATAGTTATCAAATCATGTACTTATATATTAGTTAAAAAGAAAAATATTTCTTTATCGCGAAAATTCACGAGTTGATAATTGCAAAATAATGTTTTCGTTAAAACTCGAATTTTTAAAGCTTAAGTTGCTATCAAGTTTGTATATCTCTTGGCTTATTCAAACAACCCTTAGTGCCCAATTTAATGAAATTTGTACCATTTTCTCATTTTCGTACATAACACTTGCTTACGCTCTTTATTTGTCGCACCCTTCGTTCAAAATATGAAATATCAAATCACAATTTTTACATGAGGGCTTCTTATTTAGAATTCAAAACTGCATGCAAAATGTATGTTCATACATATATCCTCTTACAGAATAAATCATCCTTTTGACATAACAAAATAAAAAGGCAATAACAAAATGCGTCTATTCACATGCCAAATTCAAAGTATTTTTGTAACGTTTTTCTATCAACATCTCGTACACGTGCCAAATGCAGCCACCAGCTACTTTGTTGAGGATGCTCTCGTTGTTGCCTACAACCCTGTTCCTGTGACGCCTGCGCATCATGGAGTTTAACATAATTTCTTGCGTTGAATCTGCTGGTGCCGCGTCGTGCTATGACTTTTTTGGTTTATTGCTCTTCAAATCGATATCATTCTGATTTTGATCCCCGTTTTCATTGATGCATAGAGCATCCTTTCGTTGTTATTTCAATTTTATTTGTGCAGCTGCTTTACTTTGTCAACAGCATTGTGCTGCCGCAAATCATTTGATCAAACAAGTTGTAATAAAATTTTAATGAAATTAATTTTTTCGTCAACCAATCCTTTGGCATGTGTCAAAGTTCCTAGTATAGGGATAATACTTTTTAGCACAATTTTTACTTTTATCGTTCTAAAAGCTTTAACATTTTACTACGGAAAATAAACCTTAGCAGCAAAATAACCCAATTATATTAAGTGAATCTAAAATTTGCATTACCTCTTATGATTGGAAAATTATATCCTTTGAGTGACCGCCATTTTCGTTTTCGCATAACTGTAACCTTTTTATAAAATTTTCCATCACTACTTAAAAATTGTGATATCAAGGCCAATATCTTAGTTTCTTTGAAAGTCTGCGAAATAATGCGAATCGTTTGCTAAACTTCTTTGCAAGATCATCCGTGGGGTCGAGCTTTGCTTGGTCAAGGTCAAAGGATGTCTGTATGTAGCTTATGTTGTCACGGAAATGTTTAGACACAAATCGCCCAGTTTTTCAAGGACTGAACGAAGTTTCTTCTTGCCTTAAACAGGCAATATAACACACGATAGCATCTCTGGATGGGTCATTTCTTACATTGAAATGAATGAGTTGTGCCGAATGTAAGATTCAACAGAGAAAACTCTTTCTGGGATCATCCAGTGCACCATTAATCAAAATCGGTATACTTCATCTGAATTAAGAAAAATATTACTTCTTCCCAAAATTATGAATTCTAAAATCCACTTAATATATTTTAAAAATGTATTTATCAATTTCTTGCAAAACTTAAAATAGAACCATCCGACAACATCATAATTCCTCAGAAATATTTCAAATTTTAAACTAAGATATCAATTTCACAAATCTGCACTTTTATCTTGAACGCACCACCTACACAAATTGACTGACTGACAATAGAATTGAGTTTTAATCCTTGAAATTTTCCAACTAAATTGCATTTTTCAACAACATCAGCATCTGATCTCAAAATCATATGCATTGACTGCAGCATTTTGTCATGTCATTTGCTTGGTGCAATTTTCGCCAAATGTTGACTCATCATCGGCATGCAGTGAGCTGGATGTTATGAAACCTATAATTAAATATTCCAACAATAAGTACTTTAAATTATAAGTGATCTTACTTATGTATTCGCTGGACTAACATAATTTTGATGTCTTTGTCATTCTGTTCGTTTTGTTTGTTTGTCAAAAGGATGTCTGAAAAACAATGCATCAAATATTAAGCATTGCTAGAACCGCTATTATTGACCGCAACGCCTTCTTCTTTTTTCAGTCTTCTGAAATCACTTCACTTCTCCTGCGAAATAATTATTTTCTAGTGATGCTAAGTCTTGCCATGTTTTTTCTATTACCAAGTTTTTTATCAAAATTTTGCACTGGTTTTAACGCTGTGACGTTGTTGTAAAAGTTTGCGGTTTTTGCACTTATTGACATTTGTTAAATTTGAAGAAGCGACTATGCAATGGAATTATGTTAAACTTTTATTTTAATTGAAACAATTTCATCACACCAAACTGCGAATATTTCAATCAAATGTTCAATTAGGTTTGTTCCATGCTAATGAATCATGATCCTTCACTAGCACATTGTGACGACGAATAAGAATTTGGTGCAACCACACGATCGCGAATCACGAACTTTATTCAGCTACCAACAATATTTCTATCTCAACTGAGATTATGAAAACCGTTAGCAATAGATAGGCCTAGAGATATTTGTTAATCAGCGCTCCGGTGGAGCCCTCAAAGTGACAGATGCTTAGGAAGAGCCAGAACATTGTGGCGTCGACTTAAAGAAATGATATCTCAAAACTCGAAACGAATTAGCATAGCATTAAACAAATAGCCAATGATTAAGAACATTAGCAGAAGTACTTTCTAAAGTCTAAAGTTTTCACACCCTCTCAATGAAATTTGAAAAAGATTCAGACCTTTCTTAATCTTCTTGTTCATTCTTCCTTAAAAGCCTTTGGAGCTGTTTTCAAAAAAAGGAAAAACAAAAATAATCGTATAACATACCGATACTTTGCGACTTTTTCATTTATCTTTTTTTGTTGACTATAACGATGTGTCTTGAGTTATATTGCCTACTATTGAATACTTTTTTGATACTATTCCACTTCTATACCATTGTTCTTAGACAGTTTTCGATACTGTAGCTACTTTACTTATAACTCGACATTATCGATGTTAGTTCCAATTCTATATTTTCTTTAAAAAAATCTTATTTTCTTTGGGCTTGAAGAATACTAAAAAATACATTGCTTTGCTCAAGCTTATCGACATTTTTAAAAGTACGGAGTGTCCGCCGAGAAGAAGTTTTGTTTTGCCGCCATTTAAGTAAATATTATTTTTAACATATCATATATGGCAGTTTTTTATGGAAAAATATTCGATAAACTGTGTTTTAATGGTTAAAACATCTTATGTAAATCAATCATTGATTATTGTGACGAAGAGGAAGTTACGTGAAAAGAAATAACGTTCCAACAAAACGGACTATAGTCCGTGTAGTGAATGATTTCGAAGAAAGAGGGTCTGTAGCTGATAGGGACAAGCCTGGATCACAACATACTGCAAGATCGACTGATGACATTGCTGTTGTTCAAGAAAGTGCTCAAAACAATCCATCAACCTGAATCCGAGACCGTGCTCAGATAACTGTCACTGCAGAACGATATCGTAACGTGATAGAAATCTATTTGACGCCAGAACTGCGTACTTTGAGCATGTGGTTCCAACAAGACGGTGCCATATCGCATACAGCCAGAATAACAATGGAATTATTGCAAGACCTCTTCCAAGGTTGCCGTATTTGACTGCTCCGGACTTTTTTTGCGGGGATATCTGAAGAGCAAGGTTTATGTAAACAAACCAGAAATCCTTGAGCAACTCAAACAAAATATTCATGCTGAAATTAATGAAATACCGAGTGAAATATGTCAACATATTATAAAAAATGTGCCCACATTATCTGATATTGTTTTCAAATATTATCCTATTTTACTTATTATTTGTACTATATATACATGGGAAGTGCCACTCCTAAGTACACCTTAAATCAAAAAATTTTACATCTTAAATTGTAGATATAAACGAAAAACATCCTAACAAAAAGTTTTGATTGAATGACAAGCCCAAACTTGAAAAATTTTTAACCCTTCACAATTTTTTTAACATTCATTTAGTATTCTTTCCATTTCCCAGTAACTTGACAAAAACTTAAAATGTGTACTTTTTTTTGTAGTTTTTGTTGAATCGAAAACGATATAAGTAATCGGTTCTTGAAATATACCAAATATTTGATATTTCTTTTCATTAAAATGTAATTTTCCAAATCTTTTCTTCTTTTTTTCAATGCTGAACAATAACAGGTATTTTTTATTGTTGCCGTTGCTGTTACTGTTGCAGCAGGTATTTGATTGTGTTGGCAACAAAAGCGTTGAAGTGGATTTTTGCGGGCAACATTTTGATTGATATATTTCAACGCTATTGTTGGTGAATATGTTTTTTTTGTATTGCACATATTGTTACAGAGTAGTCTGAAGTTGACCTTAAGGTTTTCTTTTTTGTTTTTGCTTTTGTTCTCTTTCTTTGTATTCTAATGAAACTGACCTGCCCGCTCTTGCAATTATGATGAGCACTAATCTGCAACAGTTTTTTTTTTTGTTTTTTGAATTGAAAGTATTTTATTGTTATCTGACTGGATTATAATTTAAATCTTTTGTAAATCGCACTGAATTTTAAACTTGCAGCTGTTTTCAATCATAAATATTTTACAATAAAGTTACAAATTTCAAAAATGCTATATCATAAATTTATTTATATGAACTTTAGTTATTCAGCCAGATTAAATAAAATTTTAATTGTTATAATCCGCTTTTTTCGAAGAATTTTTTAACCATATGTGTTTTATCAAGCACATTATATTAATATCACCTGTTTAGACCGATGAGGATGACGCAGAAATTCCATTTCATTTCACAAATTTTAAGAAAGCGGCATTCTGAAAATTGCAAAATGAAAGGTTGAGCTTGAGAAGTGTTACAATTTAAAACTAAGCAGCATTAGTATCCTTTATCTACCAACACAAAAAATATCATATAAAATATTCTCCCTATCCCTAGTCATGCGTAAAATTCAAAATTCGCACGTGGAAAAAAAGGGCAGTTGCAGGACATGGGAAGAAAAGTAGAAGGAAAGTTTCTATTTTTCACACACAATGATGGGAATGTAAAAAAAAATCTTCTCATGCAGATCAAAGTTTTGACATGATTTTGTCTTTTTAATTCACTCGACGTCAGAGCTGTACTCAGGGTGCAGCCTAAAGGGCCCACAACAGATCATAGGGCGAAAAAAATTTTTAATACAACTGACTTTGATCATGCTAAAAAAGACAACCTGATTGACTATACTCCTTAGTTCTCCGGTTACGCCAAGTCATATTAGTATGTTTCAAACACACTGGAACTTCTGTTTGTCCTATGCACCAAAAATTTCAAAAGAAGGCAAAAGGCCTACACCTCAAAAAAGTTTGAATCCAGCCTTGCTCGACGTTCGCTCTCATATGCTGTGATTGAATTTCTAATGATGTGAAATGGGTGCTTGCAAACTACAAGGAAAAATTCTTTTAATAGCATCCCATCGTTGAATTGGGATTCAGTTAGCTTGGTTGTATTTTCTTGGCTTGCCAGCAGGCGGCATATGTTCGTTTTGTAATAATTGTTGAAATAGATGCCATAACTTAAATGGTAAATGGTGCATAATAGTCTTGGGAAGATTGCAGCTTCTCTAAAAATAAAAATTTCAAAGTTAAAAAGGATGTTAGGTTTCATCACCTTACACGTACGAAATTTCACTCTTCTCAAGTTATTTGTGAGAACTTGTTTTGACATATGCCGGACATGTAGTTGACAGTATATGTTTGTAATTTGTTACTTAATATTCAGTACCTGGAGACCGACCACTGTTCGGTTTTTCGTTTTGAGGTTGAAAAAATCGAAAAAATATGGAATTTGTTGAAAAAAGTTGACTTTTCACTTTCACGCTTCAACTTCTCTTTACTTTTTTCTGTTCCATTTTTTTCAACAATTTTGCTTCGTTTTTAGTTTCGTCAAATTGTGGTCTGATGCAAAAGTGTTTATAAAAAGAGTGGATTGGGACCAAGAGTGAATAGAAATGAAAAGGATAATGCAAAATGGCTCGATTTCATTTAAATTGGACACTAAATCGACTGAGATATCGCAGCATTTATATAAAAGAGCGCAACCGATTGTACAGTTAGTACGAGGGGTAAAACCTATAAGCCACTTTGGTACAAAAACTTATCGCACCTTATTACGTTTAGCGGTTGGTGCTATTTTTTAAATTTTATTGCTGTAAGGATATTTTCCTTGTTCTTCGGCTTATCCCGGAGGTAATCACTCCATAAGTGACAACTCATCGAGGCGGTTCACCCCGAGTAACGTTGGGTCACTTAAAGTCACTTTGGTTCACGAACTTCGTAAACATCCAAAAAAAAAAAAATTCCACGCACCGCAAAACGTTATTAGGTGCGCAAAGTTTTTACACCAACGTGGCCAATAGGTGTTATAGAGCAATTCTACAAAAATCGCACGCAAACCGCAATATCACGATTTTCACTCATCTCGGTGACTCCAAGTAACCCAAAGTGACTCGTGGTAAACCACCTCGATGAGTAGTTAGTTATGGAGTAATTACCTCTGGGATAGTCCGAAGAATAAGGGAAATATCCTTCAGCAATAAAATCCAAAAAATCGCACGCACCGCAAAACGTTATTAGGTGCGCAAAGTTTTTACACCAACGTGGCCAATAGGTGTTATAGAGCAATTCTACAAAAATCGCACGCAAACCACAAAATCACGACTTTCACTCACCTCGGTGACTCCAAGTGACCCAAAGTGACTCGTTGTGAACCACCTTGATGAGTAGTCACTTATGGAATGATTACCTCCGGGATAATCCGAAGTACAAGGAAAATATCCTTACAGTAATAAAATCAAAAAATCGCACGCACCGCAAGACATAATTAGATGCGCTAAGAGTTTGTACCAACGTGGCCCATAGGTGTTATAGACCAATTCTACAAAAATCGCACGCAAACCACAAAATTGCGATTTCCACGTACCTCGGTGACTCCAAGTGACCCAAAGTGACTCGGAGTGAACCGCCTCGATAAGTAGTCACTTATGGAGTGACTACTTCCTGGATACTCCAAAGGACAAGGAAAATATCCTTACAGCAATAATATCCAAAAAATCGCACGCATCGCAAAACATAATTAGGTGCGCTAAGAGTTTGCACCAACGTGGCCTATAGGTGTTATAGACCAATTCTACCAAAATCGCACGCAAACCACAAAATTGCGATTTTAACTCACCTCGGTGACTCCAAGTGACCCAAAGTGACTCGGAGTGAACCGCCTCGATAAGTAGTCACTTATGGAGTGACTACTTCCTGGATACTCCAAAGGACAAGGAAAATATCCTTACAGCAATAATATCCAAAAAATCGCACGCATCGCAAAACATAATTAGGTGCGCTAAGAGTTTGCACCAACGTGGCCTATAGGTGTTATAGACCAATTCTACCAAAATCGCACGCAAACCACAAAATTGCGATTTTCACTCACCTCGGTGACTCCAAGTGACCCAAAGTGACTCGGAGTGAACCGCCTCGATAAGTAGTCACTTATGGAGTGACTACTTCCGGGATACTCCAAAGGACAAGGAAAATATCCTTACAGCAATAATATCCAAAAAATCGCACGCATCGCAAAACATAATTAGGTGCGATAAGAGTTTGCACCAACGTGGCCTATAGGTGTTATAGACCAATTCTACCAAAATCGCACGCAAACCACAAAATTGCGATTTTCACTCACCTCGGTGACTCAAAGTGACCCAAAGTGACTCGGAGTGAACCGCCTCGATAAGTAGTCACTTATGGAGTGACTACTTCCGGGATACTCCAAAGGACAAGGAAAATATCCTTACAGCAATAAATTCCGCAAATCGCTCAGGACGCACTAAGTGGTCAAATATTAAAAATGACCACTACAATATTAACACTACACCACTGTAATTAAAAGTCTATTGGAACAAAAAATTTTTTTTTATTTTTCGTGCTTTCTCTATCGATTGGAACAAAAAATTAAAAAAAATTACTCCCATAGTACACTAAATAACATTTAACGTTTTTCGTACGTATGGGAGGTGCCACGCCCACTTACGCAATCCCGTTGAAATCCATATAATTTCAAAGCTTATAGTAATCGACACCTCTACACCAAATTTAAAGAAAATACCTCCCATAGTGCACTAAATACAACATTCAACGATTTTCGTATATATGGGACGTGCCACGCCCACTAACGAAATCTCGTCGAAATCCATTTAACTTAAAAATTTTTGGTAACCGACATCTCTGTACCAAATTTTAATGAGATTACTCCCATAGTGCACTTAATATAACATTTAACGGTTTTTGTTTGTATGGGAGGTGCCACGCCCACTGAAGCAATCCCGTCGAAATGCATTTAATTTCAAAGCTTATAGTAACCGACAACTCCTCACCAAATTTTAAGAAGATTACTCTCATAGTACAATAAATATAACATTTAACCTGTTTTGCTTGTATGGGAGGTGCCACGCCCACTGGTACTATTACACCCATTTTTCGTCTTGAGGTACCTTATAGCAAGTATATCCACCATATGAAATTTCAGAACGATTGTGTTGTTAATTCTCTTATTATAATGTTTATAAATATTGTGGGCTGTGCCACGCCCTTAAACGAATTTTGCCAGTATAGTGACATAGCATGTTATGATGACTGCTCTTAGTGGTATTATCTATAAAATTTTTATGAAAATCCTCAGTGCCGTTTTTGAGTAAAATTGAATCAAAATTTTCAATTATTGAAAAGTGCCACGCCCACTTTTCCGATTCCGCCCACTTTTGGCAAAATTTAAGACATTTATGATCTGCATCTGTGTACCAAATTTCATCACAATATCTTGAATAGTTTTCAAGATATGACGTTATGAAAATAAAAGTTTAGGGCTGTGCCACGCCCCTCCAGGAGCCTTTGATAAGTTAAAACCCAGCCCAATCCTAATTTTGTTCACATATGTACCTAACCCCCAAGTTTCATCAAAATCGCTGCACCCGTTTTGGAAATAAAGTCTGAAAATATATATATATATATACATACAATTTTAGCTCGTTTAATAATATTAGATATCAAAACTTTAGAATGATCATATTTCTTATAAGTCTTTGCAAATGTGACATCGATGCGATCATGAATTTGAGTTAGTAAAACATTGGGCTTATGTGACGCCGCACGCTCTATTCTATTCTCATCGATTGCCAGTAAACTTAAGTAGAAAATGTTAGTTTAAGAACATAGCAGCTACAAGCCATACGAAGTTCGGTTACCTTCACCAACTGATCAATCAACCTAGGACCTTACATTAAATTCACAAACGATATTTTAATGACGATCCGAATGGCTTTACCCTGAGCAAACATATAACTTCGAAGTAACGAAACTGCTGGATACGAATACCAAGGTATTACTATATGGGGAAATAATATGATCTGTTCTATAATGAATTGAGTTTTAGACAATGTAGCCATTTATTTATTTCAAAATAAACTGAAAAGCCCTTGGGTAGCTTAGCTACTTTTAGGTTAGAGTGGTTGCTTAGCAAACAGGCTAGAAATCCTAAGTACCACTAATTGTACTTTATTATGGTAGTTGTGCTGCGAGTCGATTTCAATTGCGGCGAATTCGCTGAGATCATAGAAGATAGGATATCCTAGACATCTAAGTCGGGTTCTTGCAAAGACTGGACAGCTGCAAAGAAAGTACACGAGTGAATCATTCTGGTTTACAGTTAAAGAATTAAATGGGATATCTTATATTTCAACATGCTTGCAGATTGTCTAGTACGAGTCCCGGTAATTCTCTCGATGTCGCGAGAGCGCCAGATTGATCTGACACTTGAAATGAACACTGATCGATTTTAAGACTGATCGGTTTGAAGTATTATTTTCTATTACACTACATATTTTATAGGTACATAATGTTTCCGAAAACATTTTTTACAAGATAAATATAAAAAAAAAAGCACCCTTTAATTTCTGGTTAAATGTGGAACACACATCGCAGAATACGTAGTATACAAACTTAATAAATAAACATCACTAAAGTTGAAAGTCGTCTGAAGAAATATCTATTCCTTAGGGTTTTCCAAGTTACCTATTCTATCCAACCATGAACTTTTTTTTTCCCCCGATTAGCTACGTAGTACATGGCTTCATCTTTCAGAAAGGGGTTACACGTAAAAGTGCTTACATCTTTCTATTAAGCCAGGTAATCAATTAATTGCATGCTGAGAATTATAATTTTATATTAAAAGCGAGTATGTTACTGATAAGCTATGTACATACTCGTATATAGATAGCTTCTCATACAAGATACTATAGGTTCATGTTCTCGTGTGAAACATTATTTCCACAACCTTTTGATTTTGGGTTGCTTTTTGATTAATTCGATTTTGTTGTTTTTCAAAACTAAAGAAAAGGATAAGATTTTTGATTGCTGCGGTTGGTGCAACTGCGCCGTAGGAAATCCACAGTGTTTCTCTTACACATTGAAGATTACTAAGGAATCTCAGCCCATGAAAATTTTTGTAGACTTTTCTGATGCGCAGCAGTGGACAGCGGTCAGCCACGCGCTTTGAACATCGGTCACTTACTTGTTGTGCTTAAGTTCATGTTGTGTACTGGTCATTATGCACTTTTAGTCATATGATTTTCATGAAGATTATCACTCTTTGTCTACACGAAATGACCTACATTTTCGACAGTTGTTTCTCTTTCTTCTGTCAGTTAAAGTGTAGGATATGTGAAACTGAAAAATTGTGTTTTGAAAAATTCAACTGCCACACATATAAACGATCTTTTGAGTTCCCACATTTATAAAGTTCTTAAAGCATAAAAACAAACTGATAAACCTCTGAAATAAAAGGCGCGAGTCAAGACTACATAACAAACACCCTCCTCCACACAGCTAACAAAATAACGAAAAAAATATAAATATCACATTAAGAACAAAAATAGCTATTGTGTGACTTTAAATGAAAAGAAAAAATCTACAATTCAAAACACATCTAAAGTACGGACTTAAGCAAATGAAAATACGTCTGGTCTCGACTTAGATAACTGAGAGCATTTAACATTTGAATATGTAGTTATTCAACACCATAGAATTTGAACGGAGGAAACTCTACTAATGTTATCAGCTGGGAAAACTCACAACATTCAAATCTATGCTTTATATAGTGGAATCATCATGCTCCCTTTAGCTGTAAGCATTAAATATATATGCAATACATATAGAAGGTTACTAAAAACGTCCCTCCTTCTTGCGTCAATAAAACTGTGTGGCAAGCACAATTTGATATGGAAGGTCTATGGGGTCATATTTAAATTGAAGTTACGCATAATGAAAACACTTTAATGAAATTATAAAGTGTAACAAATGTTTGGACATAATGGAAAATGAAATAGTGTTAATGTGCTCTGTACAACCAAAATGTAAACTAAGGAATACCATGTTTTCTTAGGGTATTATTACTGTACGAATTATATTATCGATTTTACAGAACTGTGAAAGAAAAAGTGTTGATATATATCTCGTACCAAAGCCGTAGCCAGCCAAAGACCTCGTAGGGCTCGAGCAACCAACCTCCCCCCCCCCATTAATTCCGAAAAACTTAAGACTATTTTAGCTAAATGGAAAATGCAAGAGAAAATTATGCAATTTGAACAAGGAATACAAAAATTGTTTCGAGTTAGGCGTAAAATTTTCTTGAAATATCTTCAGGAAAATTATCATGAACTTGTATTATATTTATATTTAATGCGCAGCAAGCTAAACTGTGATATAAACTATTATATTCAGTGAATTGCTCTTAAGAGGCGACCACAATAGTCTGTGGACCTTTGCCGTTGACACGACCGCAAGGAAAATTTCAATCACTTTTGCATTTCGAATTCATTCCGGAGATAAATCCGAAGAGTGCCATGTGATCAATCCAGATACATAGAATGAAATCATTCAAATATCTTCTAACATTAACATGCCTTGCTTTACCTTGCTCTCAGATTCGGCTACATCCACGAAAATCTGCATAGACTAATTATTCGCGAAGACTTCGTAGAACCAGCCTTCTGAAAAAATAACTAAAGCACTCCAAAAAGGTTACACAAAGTTAAGTCTTCAAATAAGAGAATGCACGGGTCAAAGTTATGATGGAGCACGTAACATGCTTGATCTATTGATGATGTACGATCACTGTTATAGACATCGTTTAGACCTCGCATTGTCAAATGCCATGTTAGCTCCATCTGTTTGGAATTTTCTAGGGATTGTGAACGATGTGGTTAGCTTGTTCAGAAACCACGCGAATGGGACAAAACTTCTTTAAGATCTCTTTGAAGAACATGTACTCGAGAGCCAGAAGAAGAGACTTATTGTATTTTTGATTGATTATATAACAGGATTGCAATATATCCTTTGTCGAACTATTCAAGATCACCTACATACATGGGTTTAGTAGAAATTTCTGAAAAATCTTGGATCTGTTCTAAAACAGCTGTCTGTTTACCTGCAACTATTTAGAAAAGCATGTTCATGATCAGCCCCCTTTTTAGTTTCACTTCCTCGTCGACTTCAAAAAAGATCACGTGATTTGGCATCAAAATTAACCGATGTTTTTTATTTTGTGTATAGGAAAGCGCTTTCATTTTATATTCGAAAAACTTAAAACGTTTGGAGAATGCTCTCTACAAACACTTTGGAATGGGTTTGCGAAAGAAATTTTCAGCAGTTCATTCTTTTTTGAAATGGAGAGGGAATAGAAATTTTCATCTAATTGGTTTCAAGAATTTTCAAGTATTTTGAAATGGAAACTGTTAAGTACTAAATGTAATTGATATAGTACATATGTAATTGATGAAAGCAACACTAATTTTGATTTCTTTTAACGCAAATTTAATTAATCCAAATGTCGCTTTTTTTCTAACTCAGGTTTTCAAACTATATATGAACTAAGGTACCATAACTCAAGAAATTGCTCTTGTGCGGCACGAGAACATTTTCCAAACTATATCTTTTTTTCACTTTTGTTCACTTATGTTTTTTAGAAATTAAAGACAAACTTAATTTCTTCCTCGCTTGTACAATACTTTGCTGACCCATGACATGGCATCAATTGATTTAAAACACAAAATTTATTTTTATGTTTTTGATGTCATAAATATGTCCAATATATCATCGTTTCAGTTTCGTAGATTCTTTTGCTTAATAAAGTTTTATTTGTTTTGACATTTATGAGGCTTTAAACTTTAATTGAAATTAAACAAAGCATTTGGTTTAAGACAATTTTTTAAGTACACGGCAACAAAAAAAAATTACATTAATTATTTTAGAAACGTAACGCCTTTAAGACAAATTTTGCGAATCTTGTAAACTAAAGTGTTTATTATCAAGGATTGCAAATATGGAAAAGGAAACTCAAGACTGCATTAAAAACAACCATTCACCTGCTTTTCCCGCAAGAGAATGAAATGTTAATGACAATTACTTTTTTACAGAGCTAAAAAACTTTGCTCTCAGTACAAAAGGATAAAAAGAAATCTTATTGATTAGAGACTATTATTTATCTTTCTCCTTTTCTCAGAAAATATCTCAGTAATATGTACATACATAAGTAAAGGCCCTATATTTACTTAAATTTTAGCGCAAAATCATAATTTCCTCAAGTCATATTGATCTTTTTTATATACAAAATGATGTCCTTTTTTCGTTTTCACTTTGCTTTGATTATCTTGAGCTCGTAGCAACAATGCACTTTCTGTCCAGAATTGTTGTCTCTTTTAAAATATATATATGATTCTTTCTTTTTCTTTCCTTAGATTCTTCTATGTTCTTTGCAGTTTTGCGCGCGAGTGAGATATTCGCTAGAAAAGCAAAAAAAAAAACTTTCTACACTGTTTTCAAATATAATCGTCAGGACACAAACACACACACAAGGGCATACTTTCCCAACACGAATATCTATCGGTGTTTTCTTTTCTGTCGGCACTTCTCCTGTTTTTCTCTCATTACTCATATCCCTAAAATCAGCTGTTGTCGCAAGGTCATTCGCCATAGTCGTCAAATTAGTCCAAATGGATTTTAGATAGTAATATGCATATGTGTATGTGTGCCGTTGTTTTCTTTGCTGCTTAAGTTGCAAGAAAAAGGAGAAATGATCACAAGCCACTTTAAACAGAATGTTTTTTTAATAATTAATAGATTTTTCTTTTGTTGAATTTTTATAATTTCCTTTATTTTCCATAATGTAGCTACTTAATTGAAGTGGTATAGGGTTTTGAAAATTCTTCGATACTTTTTGTCTCTATTTTAAATGGTTAAGAATTTGGGCTTCTGAATTTTTATTGAAGCCTTACCCTTATAATTGCTATTGAGCAAGCCTTAGAAACAAATTGCAACTAATAGCGTTTCTAATAAAAAAAAGAGGGAAACCTTGTTAATATTGTTATTTATAAACAGACATGTCCTTGCAACTTGTTCAAAATTGTGATTAGGTCGTCTTAAGAGTTTATACCTAGAATACTAGGCCCCACTAGGTAAGTAAAGGGCGAGGAAACGCTATATATTATACATTCCGAACGTCCGCTTAGAAAAGTATAAAACAGTCTTCTTCATTTTCTCCATCCCTTTCCTCGAGTTTCTCTTCCAAGGAAATTTAGACTCCAGAATGACCACGTGATGAGTTATAGCTATCACTCATTAACCAGACAACGACATCCGGATTGATAAAACTTTTCCATTGATCAGTACATATCACCATATCGTTAGCCTTTGGGCCTTTAAAGATATTACTTTGGCTTAAGGTGTACCACAGGACACATCGTTTTCTCACTGATGGGATCTCAAGGGTCGATTTATTGATTTTACAACTCAACATGTCGAAGCGAATTGTTGTTTTATTTCAATGTTCTATTTATATAGGTACATATATCTATCTAAAATGTATTCTTAAAGTTATCATAAATATAAATCAACGGCTTAGTAAATCACTGTATTCCAATAAACATTCTATACATATTTACATCGGGTAAAGATTGAACATAAAAATTACATCTGCTTATTTTCTAATAAAGTCCTTTACTTAACAGTTTTGAATTTAAAACAAATATATACCAATGTATTGTCGTTAAAAGTCAACAGGTATTTTTTTGCAATGCTTGAATTTTTCAGATATGTAAATGTCGGAATATTTATTGTATATCAATTGCTGTATCAGAAATTTTTTACGACGATATTCTCCGAAATACCCTACTTTTAAAATTTTTTTTCTTCATCTTGCTTACAAGTAAAGAACCATTGTAAAATCATTTAAACTTCGTTATATCCTTTTCTATCTCTTTATTATCTAAGCTTAAATTTTACATATGATTTCTTTCGCTTAAAGAAAATTTAGTTGAGAAAGATATTAGATATTTTACTCTTAACTATTACCAGCCAATTTATTTTCTTTTAAATGTATCACAAATTTAATTGAATCACTTAATACACACATATGTATGCATGTACATGTGTTTTTTTTTTCGATAAAAAATATCTATTTTATAGGATCAATAACCTTTTTTTTAAATTTTATTCCTATGCTTTGATGTCTTCATCTCATTGCTCTACATAAATATTTAAATTGCCTAAATATTTGTTGCCTACTGAAGTTTCGAAAAAAAAAAGAAAAACGAAAAGCTAGAAATCAGTGCTACAAACAATCAGACATAAATACATAGTTACGCATGCGTGTCAATAACATAATTTGCATGCCAAATAGATTACCGCTGTGGAAAATAAAATTGATTCTCGATGAACAAAATAAAATAATGTTTGGATTACAATTAATGTTGTTTCAAGAGCAAAATATTACTATGCTTACAATAATATTATGCGTCAGTGTGGACATGCTTTCATACAGAACAGAAATTTTCCGGGAGACGCAGATCTTGAAACTTTTATATCAATCATCAGACGAGGTTTTGTTGTTTTTTTCGGCAATAATACAAAAAAAAAAAATTTTTTACTGAAGCAAAAATATAAAAAAAAAATTCTAATTAAGTTTATTAATTTTTTTTTTCTTTTTTAAATTTGTCCAAAACATCTTCTTAGGAGAGTTGAAAACCATGGACACTTCCAAAATTCATTTTGGAACTTTCTCAATCGAATGGAGAAAAAAATGTTTTTCATTCAAAATGCATATGTATGTATGTATTATCAAACGGCCTGTTGCTGGTGTTGTCTCAAATTAATTTTTCTCGATTAAGTTATTATTTTTTTTTTAAATGAATTATGAGGAGTTTTTTAAAACTGTCAAAAAAATTTTTTATTTACGACTTTTAGAAATGAAAGTCTCAAAAAAAACTTTTATCTCTGACTTTTTTTAAAGTATATTTAAAGCACTGGGGAGGTTAAGACATAACTAAAAATTTGTATTATATTTATATATAATTTGCTGTAATTAATCAAATGTTTTTCTCAGTGTATGTGTTACAATGCAACCGTTTGGAAAATTTTCGACTTAAAGGTTGGCATCCCAACAACGTTTGCAAAATTGTGAAAATTTTCCAAAAATATCAACTTTAAACTTTCACTATTTCTTGAAATTGTAACATGAATTGGCCTCTAAGATCCTTTGATTCTCTGGATTATTTCCTTTTAAGAATATATGAAGTCTATGTGGATAAGCCAGTGACCATTTGGAAGCCAACGTTTACCATTTTATTGCCGAGATACGACACCGAATAGTATGTAGTCGAAAATTAAACCTCCAGACTGCAGAATATTTGAGCCTGATGCGGCGCTCATATCCCGCAATCAAATCAAATGCTTAATGGTTTAAAATCATTTACCAAATAATGCTAAAATCCATGTTGTTCAGGAATTTTTTTTTGTTTATACTATTATTCAAAGGAGCTGATGTAAATGCTGGTACTATAGATCAAAAAGTCAGAATTTCACCTTACTATGAAAACACACATTGATTGCGTTGAAATCTTTTGGATTCAGGAAGGTGGTTAAAAATAAAAATACTTGGTGCAACGGATAGAAAAAAACGAAGAAAATGTCATTCATTGTGGTATGAGGAAGATATTTGACAAGAAATCATTTAATATTTGAGATAACCATTCGAGAATGGTTGGTTTTGTGTTAATATATATTTAATATTAATAATTACTGCAATAAGTAGCTATACTATGTCAATTGTTTCCATTCAACTGCTACCATTTAAGTTCCTTAAATGCTTTTTTCTTTAATTCATTGGAACGAAACTGAAGCTTTTCTCTACACTAATTCAGTTCAAGTTTGTTGTTTTCTTATTGTTTCCTTTTTTTAGTTTTATGTCGAGTTGCTTCGAAAATACAAAACCCATATCTTTCAGATACTTAAATTTTTGTTGCTTCCACTTTATCTTTGTTAAATTTGCCGCTTCTTTTGCAAAATTCTTTGCGCTTTTGTCTTTCTTTGTGTTTTTTTTTCTGTGTATAAAATGAAAAAGACAAAAAAAAACGCCGCAAAGAACTCATCCATTGTCCGTTGTTGTCCTCTTAAGCTCGATCTTCCTGCTGCGCGCATAGCGAACTTTTAATTTTGTAGATACTCGTACTTATTTACCTGCATCGCTGTTGCTTCGTTGGTTTATTCTTTTTACTGGCAGCTATTGGAGCCTTCAATTTATTGAGCTTAGCTATTTCTGCTCAAAAGACAATACTACACACATGAATATTTTATCTCATTCTCACTTTTTTCTCGCAGTTGGAGCTCATATTTGCAATTCTCTCGCAGCATTGTTGTGTTCGAGTGTTTTTTTAGCTCCCCACTTTTATAACCGCAAAGCTCAATTCCTTGTTGGCTTCAGCGCTTCAGGTATAAAAGCTTGCGCGCCAATATCACTTGTATCAAACCCCATTTGGATTTCAGTATGGGATGTTGGAATTGCTGGGATGAAGTCTGTTTTTTTTAAGAATTCAGCGCCACAATGGTTATGTATGTATGTATGTATGAAACAAGTACTTTGATGTTATTTCAGTTATGCTTTTAATAATATGAAGATTATTAATGAGATCATAAATTTTTTAATGATTTTCAGGTATGAAAAGTTATGCGAAAAATGATATTATCCTCATTTCCCCATGAACCCCATTCGGAGCATAGATTTGCTTTTAAAACTTCAAAGGTTACCAAGGGCTTAAATCCTTAACATTAGGCTTAGTAAATATGTATCTAGTTGCGAGTGGTATATGCTTCTAGAATCAATTTAATTTGATACTTTTTACTTTTCTGCAGCTGATAGTAAAAAGAGTAATTCGTTTTCATATATGACAGGATCTGGGAAAAGTTATATTATCTTATCAGAGGTGGAAATTGAGATTTATCCACTTACGCATAGAGAACTGCATATATTGGCAATACCACAAGCCCTATTTGAGCCAAAAAATTAAACATTTGATAAAAATCGAATTCAAAGTCTTAATAGGTACATATAGAATTTTCAAAAATCTTCTTGTTTCAAATCGCCGCATATGCATCCAGTGTGACAGGATAACCAGCGTCATAATTTCGCAAATTTTGACACAGAGCTACATCCATTATTTGCTCTGACAAGATAAATCAGCTTTTCCCAGATCGCATTACATACGTATGACAACAAATTTTTTGAAGTAAAAAGTAAAGAATAACAATATTCAATTTAATTTAAATTGCTGTCGCTGGAAAATACCTGATGTGTTTTTTTTTACTTCAAAGAGATTCTTTAATTTTACACCTTAAGATGTGTATATAAGTATGATTGCACTACAGCTTCTTTGCCTAGCTTTCAAAGTGCCCCACCTAGATTTAGTAACAAGTTGAATAGTATTTATTTGCATTCTTTTTTCTTTGCTTTGCAATGGATCGCGCTGTTTGCGCCACTTTGTAACGTATTTTTAATCTTTCTACTCTGCGCCGAAGTCGAGCATAAACACTTTTCCCCTACAGAGGACTCATGAGAGTATATATTCTTCATATGTATACCATTTATATACAAATATCATTCTATCTACTCCTTATAAGAAACCACCCGAAAAAAAACCCTATTGCAGTAATTTCTCTCCATATGATCAACGATCACAAGAAGATCGTATAAAAATAAGAGCGTAAAAGAAAAAAAAAAACAACAAAAAATCTCAGCTGATTTTCATGTTTAAACGAACGACGAAGGGAAAAGAATATGGAATAGTGAGAGCTAAAGAAAATCAGTTAAAGGAATCCTAAACATTTAACAATTTAGTATGTGTAGTAGTTCGAAAAAAATAACCGGAATAAATTTTATTGCATATATAATAAATTTCAGTTGAATTAAATTTCCATTCGATTCTCCTTTAAGTAAAAAATTCTTAAATCCTTAACTGCAGAGTAATTAGATTAGAGAGGAACATTGAGGACTTGTCCTAAAACTTTTTCTTAGTTATAGATCAATGTTTTCCTTCTTTTCGAACATTTCTTATTGATTGGTTATCAATTTTTCTATATAATAAATTACTTTTTATGGCTGATTTGCACCATAAAAAATTTAAGTTGAAACTTACGATCAAAAACGGAGAAATTGCCATTACTAACACCTGTCCTGGCTTAAAATAACATATCAGAGCTCAATCAGTAAAATTTACTACTCAGACAGTAAAACTTTTATATTGCAATCTCAGTTTTAATTTACACATTCCTGTGTCATATTTTTGGTTCTTTCTGGTGTTAAAATTTAGATTTTGAATATATACAATATTCGCACAGATGTTGCCATAATTTTTAGAACTTAATTAAAAGTAGAAAATAAATATTATTGCAGATAATAATCCTTTGATTTTTGCACCAAAAAAACGTTCGCAACTTACAAAAATGCACCGAAAAAAGTTTCTGAATCCATGTCAAAACAATTATTATGTTTTGAAGTGCAGATCTTTCCCCAATAGAAAAGGCATAGGCTTTACTCAAATTACGCATTTCCGATTAAAAATTTCATAACTTGACCGAAGTGTAACGTTGATATCTGAAATAAAATCACACTAGCGAATGTAATGTCAATTCGTAATGGTGGTCATTGCGGCTATTAAGCGCAGTGGATACTTACTTTTGCCTCATCTATTTTTATTTTTTGTCTACAGATACTGTAATACTATAAAGTGAAAATGTTTGTGCTTTCAATGGCTTGCGTGATCGAGTTGTTTCAGAGTGAATATAGATAAATTGACTTATTTAGCTTTGGCTCCTAAAAATAATGGGGAATATATTGGAAAGCTAAATTTTTCAACTACTGAAGTAAAAAAACGACTCGTTTTTGTAGTTTTTTATGGGACGACTTGCGGGATCAAATTTTTATTTTGGAGTGAATATGAGTAAATTGACTTCCTGTTGACTAGGGACGGTAGTTTCAACTCCTGTTGCTCTTCTTTTCCATTTAGAGGTTAAATCAACCTCACAACACTTTTCCATTTTTCAGCAATTCTCAAACAAAAAAGCTCTTCAGACAATTCGTTATTCCAAGATAGTTTGGAAAACGTTCAACAAAATAGAAGCTGTAAGGTTTGTTGAGTTGACTTTCTTAACATTTTGTATCATACATAATAGAAGAATTCTACCTATCCAGTTATTTATTGTTTAAATATCGCGTAATTTATCTGCTATAGGCAATTTAGAAACATTATGTAAGTACATATGCAGCCAGTTTTTGAGGATTGTATAAAGCATTTTTTTTTTTCCTTAAGGGGAAATTTTTTATGTATTAAATGCCAAATACCATTATATTTAGTCGTGATTTTAAAGAAACACTTGTTACATAGAATTGACGAGTTAACAGACAATATAATTTTCTCGATTCTTTTTTTTATGACATAAACAAAAATCATATGGGTTTTTTTATGTCTGGACTTACACCAGTACATGATCACTAGCTCTCCTTTTATCGTTTGGTAAGGAATTTCTGCATACTCAAAAGAATGTTTCGGCTGCAATCCTCTTTTTCTTTTTTAGAAGTCTTCTATTTTCTTTTTTCTTACCTGATTGAAAATTCTTGAGAGAATTTGTATTTATTTATGTTAAATTATTATGCTCTTCGCTTATTCTGCTGTATTCTGCGCTGTTCACACCAATCTACTACACATATTCCCCCAAAAATATTTTTACTCAAATGTACCATACTCTCACGCATGCAGCAAACAGCAAACGCATGGCTCTCTTGTTATTTATTTCAATGCGCTCATAGAGAATGAGAAAATATAATTTATTGAGCTAAATCGAAATTTTCTATAAAAGCCACCGGTAACGTTGGAAAAGCAGTCATTCGAGTTAAACGTTCTTTGTAGTATCAGTCATCTCCTCCTTGTTTTTCCTCTCGCTCAATACTCCCTGCTCTAGAATTTTATAGTTTTGTTAAAAATTGAAATTGGGGGGAGAAAAATTTGTTGGATATAAAAGTGTAACAAAAGCAAATTAACAACGAACTGCGAAAGTACTTAACTCACACAAAAAAAAAAATAAAATTAAAAATGCTACAAAGGACAAATTGAAGAACTTTTTGTTTTATACAACAATAATGCAATATTTATATAATAAGTGATTTTTATTTAACTAAGATATGGACCGCTAACTCACCGCCACTGGATTTAAAAATTAAAAAAAATAACTTTTTTTATAAAAAAGTTTTTTACAAAACGGCGTTACAAAAAAAAAATTGTGTTTTAACAATTTTTTTAACGTTTTTAAATAATACTCGATCATCAAGAAAAACATTATAAATAAATAAAAATGTTGTGGGAAGCAATTGCTGAAGAAAACTGTGACATTTTGATGGAGGGCACAAGGTAATTATCCTTACAACAATTTTCATCACTAAATATTAATTGCTGAAGAAGCCTAGAATTTTTTTTTACCAAACCTGTGGATTACGCGTAAAAAAAGCACTCTAGTTTCTTCTAGTGATTTTATTTTTGAAAATGCTCTAATTTTTTGAAATATGAAGAAAATTTTTCATCCTTAATCTTCAGTAAATAGAATTTTTCACAAGTTTTCCTTGATTTAGTAGTAGTAGTTTTATATTAAAGATTATAAACCTAAAAACTATAAGTTTTATTCTCTCAATTCAACATCATCTTATTCTTTGAGGCCAATAAATGTGACATTTTTCTAAACCTGAGCTCTATTGCTAGATTTTGTATCCAACTTTGATCGAAGTGAAAATAAATTAATCTAAAAACTCTCGGAAGAAATGGTTTAAATGGTATATTTGATCAAACAATTGCTTGTTACACACATTTTTTTTATTATAAAATAGCATGATTTCTACATTACATATTTGTCTGATTGAAAAAATCATTTAAATTTTTTGAGTTTTATTATTTTCAATCATGTAAAAAATCACTGGGTATAGTTAAAAAAAAATTAATTGCATACTTTTGATTGAGAATTTATTTTTTTTTATCCTGACTAACAGTACTTTTAGGATTTTTGTTTTAATTCAAAAATATTTTGATTTTAATTAAAAAAGTTTATTTTCCATTCAAGAGATGTTCATCATTATTTTCTTAATGATTTGCAAAATAAAATTTAAAAAAAAAGTGGTTAATAGGAAAAAATAAAAATCAAAATTTAATTGTTATATTTGAAAATTTCAAAATTACAATTTATTTTTTAAATAAAATTCGGGAATTTATTACTTGTCTTATCTTTAAACTTCACTCTACATTATATAATGAAGTACATATTTTTATGAGCTATGTACTTATATAATACGATTCGAAATTTGAAAAAACCATGCCAAATATTTTGATAACTAAGAAGTTTAAATAAAAAAAATCAGTCAAAGATTTTTGGATTCAGGAATAGCAAAAAAAATATAACTTAAATTCAAAATTATATGTATTCTTTTTTTACAGTGTAAAGTTTTTAAAAAAGTTTTTGAAAGTCATTTGGTTATATAAAGAAAAAAAAGTACCCCAGAAATTATATTAATTTTATTTTAATTATAGCATCCCATTGACTATTGGTCAAGTGGAATAATATTTTAACTTTAGTCATTACACAAGCATTACAGTTGATCATGGCATTTCCCCTTATATAACGTGAAACAATTTATGTTCAATTAGCCACGCCCACTGATGCAATTGCTTCCTAATTTGATCTAGTAAAGGCTTAAATCAGCCAGCATCCTTGAACTTAATCTTATTAAAATTGCGCACTAATACGAATATAAAATTTATGACATTTTGCTGGTTTTGAATGGCCACACCTACTTTTTCGATTTTGCCCAATTTTTATACAGTAAAATTAAGTCATCAGACCAAGTTTCACTATGACTGCTCACATAGTTCACTAAATGTAACATTTTCGATTTTTTGTTTGTATGGTAAGTGACACGCATACTGGTGCAATACCATCTGATTTTGATTTAGAGATACATATGTACCTAATAGCAAGTTTATCTTTCAGATTAAATTTTATATGATCTGATATGATTTTATTGATCATACCACAAGCAAAATAGATCTTTCTAAAATTTTTTACGAGAATAACTATCATATATATACGTTATCCCGATTTTAAGTGCATTTTTTCAGCAATTGTAAAATTCAATATAAAAGTTTAGCAAAAAAATAGTATGATTGAACAGTAGGCGTGGCACCTAGGATCGGGTGCGTATCTGTAGGCGTTGTACCTCGCATATAATTGAAAGCAGTAAAACGTTATATATGGTTGTACATTAATTACATGACGAGTTTGGGGGGTGGGTGTCGATCACTTTCTTACTCTCTCATATGATAAGTTTAGTTTTTATACTACGGCTTCTTATGTAGGGGAGGGGGGGTAAGATTTTAAAATAATAAAAAATGGCTTCCGTAATTAAGGTACAGCTCCTATATAGTGAAAATTTGGAGAAATTTTCAAAAATTTGGTAAGAGTTTCCTAACCTTCTGCAAGCTTTCACTAGACCAAAATAGGACGAGTTTGCTTGAGTGGGCGTGACACCAGTCATAAATAAACAAACGCTTGTCAGTAAAGCGTTTACAATTACATACATACTTACTGTTTTGAACTCTTTTTTTATGGAATCACTGTATAAATCTATTAAATTATACGGGCCATTGATTTAAGAATTACATTTTTGCAAAAGAAAAATTATGTTGGTAAACAGTTATCTAAATTTTTACCCATTTTTTCTCAAAAAAAAAGTGTGACTACCCATAATTTTTGAAACACCGCCACTGCCGGCTGAACTTGAAAATTATAATTTATTTTTTTTTATTGAAGTCTTACTTGCTTTAAGGCCCTGCTCTCGTCGAATGAAAGTAAAAGTTCTTCATGTTGTTATTGTCTGCTTTGTTTTATTTTACTGAAGTTCAGTGCTTTGGTTTTGGAGTTAAATTTTGCTGCTCTCTCTCTGAATTTCTCTCTTGCTTGTAGTTTACTTTACATTTTTGGAGCTTTTATGCTCCACAGAGAACATTTTTGCTTTGCAAATTCATTCATAAATTTTAATTTTTTGTTTGGTTTCGTGATGATGGTACGCTTCCGCGCTAAGTTAACGACCTGACCTAATAATGCAAGAAAAAAAGTTCAAACAAAAAGACGGCAGCTGTGTGGTGTTTTGACTTCTTATATGCCGGTGCCATTTTACGAATTCTTAAAAAAAATTATTCAAGTTGAACTTCATATGATTGTAGGGATTCCTTCCTTAAGACAACAAAAAAAGACCAAAATCCGCACAGTTTCGCAAAGTTTTCCTTTCATGTCTCCTTGTAAAGAAGCACTAGAAAAATATAAACAAACACACATGCAAAGAAGAAAGGACTCTGAAATAGTAAACAACAGCTGGTGGTATTGCAGCTACGACCCGTTAGGAAATGAATGAATGACAAAGGAACTAATTTTTCTATGGCTTAGGATAGTAAAACTTTCACGATAAGTTTTGCTTTGATTTAAGAAAACTTTTGAATAGAACATGATTTTTTTTTTTTTGAAAATTCTTATTGTGACAATTGAGGCTTAAATTCCGTATGTAACGTGAGTGACGCATAATGATTTTTTTTTACATCTCATTCTAAAAAACTGTGATATTATTAAAATTTGGTATGACATCAGAAAAACCAAAAATGTAAATTGGTTCGAAAATTCTATAGTCCCCATGCAACGGTTCAATTGTTGAAATCAAGTCGGAAAATTGTTGACTAAAGAGAAGAGTAAAAATGAAAATGGTAGAGTACGAACACCGTAGTTAAATCCATTTTTCAAACACTTTGTCTCAATTTACACACGAAATGTTTTCTTTCTTCATAATGGACATCGTAGGCAGAAGTGAAAATAAAAAGGAAAGGAAGACGAGCTCCGGCCTTGTCATACTGAAAAGTTTTTGCGGAAACAGCAGACTCCACTCGAAATTTCTTTCAAAAAATCACGGAGTCTGTTGTTTCCGCAAATGAATTTTGAAAATTGTAAATTTGTTTTTTCTGGTACGGCTTAAAGTAAAACTTTACCTACTTAAAAAAATTATTAAAATGAAAAACAACTTATATATTTTGAATTTTAAAAAATTTCTTTTTTGAAATATTGGAGAGTATCTTTCAAAATTGAACTTTTGTTAAGGCAATTTTTTTATTTCAACATTATTTTTATTTTTTATTTTGTTTTTTTAGAAAAAATTTATTAATTTACATTAAGACCTCGCTGGAATGGAAGAAAACATAATTACCAAAGAGATAGAATTTACAAAGTGATTTTTTTGTGTATAAGCGCATACATATGTAAAGAGCGAAATGGGCCAAACCTTATGCAGTTTGCTGTTCGTAAAATGCTTAATATTATTTCTCACAGTGTGCTTAAGGTCTTGCACCGTAGACATTTTTTAACTTTTATTTTATTCCATTAAATATTGAGATTTTAATCAAATATAAATAATTTTATAAAGAATGAATTTGATCATGTGAAAGTAAATGGTAAGCTTAAAAGTAATTGTCCAGAACTTGTAAAGTTATATAGTTTTCGCGTTGGGGTGGATATTATTGCAATAATGTTACCCCTGAATTTCTAATTTCAAATTCCAATTGCAACTCGCTGCATGTTTAATTTTTTTTTTTTTTTTTTATTATTTTTTATACCATTTTGTATACTCATGGTGCACATGGTGCACATTTTAAACATAAGTTTTTTTTTAACTACTATACACCAGCACCAAAACAACTAAAACTGAAAATATTTCTTGTAACTCCCGTATGACGTACAGCCATCGCCACCATCGTTGTAGTTTTTTCTCCCCCTCTAAATTTTCTAGAGTTTTAATACAGCAGCTTGTGCGTTCTCAACATTTGAGTAGTATAGTAGGTACAACCCTCGTTTCCATTCTAATTTTCCCTGATAGTAATGTCTGATAGAATGACAGACTGACTGACTGACTGACTGAATGAACAAGAAATACCACAGGGTTCCCTCCATGAGCGGCAACAGCACCACCACCACCACCAACAACACTAGCACCAATTTTTGGTTTCTTCCTTTTTATCCTTCTCTTACAATGAACAACAAATGAGTCGCATAAGTTTAATGAACCATCCTGCATGGTATTTAGTTTACGTTTATTGCGCTTGAGCGTAGGTCATACCGAAATGCTCCACAGCTATAGTAATTTGTGCATAGTGCTGTCTAGCAGCAGAGCTCCGTTTGTTTACATGTAATTTGGAATTTTGTTGATAGAAGTGCCAAAGATATAAACTAAGAATAAATTTAACAGCGTTAGAGGTCGAATGACTCTATTTGATGCAGCAAAACATTATTGACGCATTAAATTTTGCATATATTCTACAAGAAGAACTCAGTCTCTTTTAACCGGATGCTGAAACTTTTTGTTCGGAACAGTGTAACGCGAGTGACGTGTTTCTTTTTTAAGGAACAACGATAATCTTTAAAAAAATAAATAATGGAATTTCTAATTCAAACAAGGTTCTTTATACTAACCAATGTGGAACTAAACACAAACTGGACACAGTGTTTTACATAATTAACTAGTAAAAAGTAAAACACATGGTATTGTGTGGAATTTTACTAATAACATTAGCGAAATTTGTACACATCACTGTGTAATACTTGAATTTCATCTGAAAGTTATTTAACCCACTCTGTGAAAATATTTTTACCCGTTAATTAAAATATGATGATATATGATATGGAATATCGGTGGAATTTACTCTACCGCAAATATCCAATTTATCCGAACAGCGACATTATTTTAGCATTAGCTCACGTAAACGCATTGAGAACCATAAAGTGTTTCACACTCTGATTTAAGTTTTACTGAAAAAAGGAAAGATACAGTCGATACAGCCACTTCTTATACTGAGCAGATTAAAAGTCTAAAGCTTATTCCATTGAATTTTTTATAAGTATGCTTTTACAAAGACTAGCGAGCGATATAAGTACCTATGATTTAGAATAATGAAATGGTTGTAATTGGGTGACAGGTAATAAGGTCAGTGGAAATAACTTTCGCTTTCGAAAGCGAAATAAGGTCAATTGACGTTATTTTCGCATACATATAAAAACCAGCTATACAGACTGTTATTTATGTTTAATTTTGTCTAATAAAACATCAACATTCTGTGGCCGAGCTGTTATTCTATAAATGATGCAGGTTCAAATCTCAGTCCATTCAAGTTGTGTTATTCAAATCATTTTATAAATAGAAATTGTAAATAAAATTAAATTAAAAAGCAGTACCTGTTCCTGGACTTGAACCCGTGTGTGCTGCGTCCCAGTCAAACATTCTAACAACCGACATAAATATACATTTTTTCAATATCGTTAAAATTACAATAAACTTTTCAGTACAAAAAAAAAATTTATATTCACATAAAATTTTATAACTTTGGAACTTATAAAATTTATATTTATATGAATAACTAAAAGTTATTAATTTTATACTGATATTTTCAGCCGTGTATGCAGTAAAATTTTTGATTTCTTTTTCGTCTTTCTTTGTTCATTATCGTTCTCCTCTCATTATACGCAAATTTACTGACAGCTGAAAATTAATTTTCATAATAGACAGAAATAAAAATGAAATTTTACTTCTTATAAAAACACGAATATGCAAAAAAATTTTTGAGTTTTTGAGCAGATTTTTTGTCTGAATTCAATGAAATTTCTGACAAGACATGTGCCATTTCCACATTTTCTAATATGCCTATATAGCTAGTTAGTTCAAAGTCGTCTGAATGTAAGCCATCGGTCTGCCACGCTTAATTAGTGTAATTAAAACACACATTGGGATAGGATTGGGTATTCTAAGACGAAATTCATTCCCTCGCCCATATTAAATATTTATTGAAATGCACGCTTTTGTATGATAAAATAATATAAAATATATTTTATATATAAACTCTGGGAATGTTGTTTTTGATATGGGTTAAAAAAATACGTATTTAATAAGCTAAAATAGTAAAACTACTAAGTATTAATATTAGTGGGTGGTACCATCTCCGTTATATGTAGGGATGTTTGTGTATTTTCCGCTACATATTTTTTGAAATCTTGAAGAGCACAATGTGATTACAAGGTTTTACTGAACAAAAAGTGTGCAAAATTTGATGCTATTTTCGAACGATTTCAGCATCTCCTGTCGATTGGTGTAACAAGAGCGCTGAGAACCACCTCAGCAGAATCTTTAAACGTCTTACTATATCTGCTACCAATTGATCTTTTTGCAAGAGAAGTATCTTATAAGTCGCAGCCGCCGCGAAGCCGGTGTAAGATTTTTGGGAGTTTTAAATCCTGAGCTGCGGCCGTAGGTTGCCCACTTACCCCCACTCTTATGTAAAATTACTGTGGCTAACAAAGTAAGTGTTGGATATATTATAGACTGATCCGCGCTTTATTGTACAGAAATCAATTGTTTTTATACATATTTTATACAAGTAAAAAAATTCGAAAAAAAAACTGTTTTCAACATAACTGAATTCTTCTTAATTGTATTAGTAACTTAATTATTGAAATATTTTTATTGTATCTTGTACAATTTGCCTACAATATGGACATAAAATAGGACATTTTGCTCTAGCCGAATTTTCTGCTATTTTTGTATAACATTTTGTACACAACTTGAAATGGCAGCATGGCAATAATGCAATATCACGAGCGTCATCGAAGCAAAGGATGCAATTCAGAATTACGCTAGTTTGAGTGAAATTAATATCATTTTCAGAGTCGTCCTCGATATTATCACACACACTTATTAAATCTTCTTCCTTAAATAAATTTTCTTCGACTGTGTGCAGAAAATCATTTTTTTTGTTTTCAATTTGATTGAAGAAGTCCTGCAAACTAATTTTTCCGTCATCTAGCATTTTTAAAAGTGCCTTGATTTTGCTGGATTTTAATTGTTGCTTCTGCCTGCTTGATTCTAAGTCATCTACTATACCCTCAGAAATATTCTTCAAAGTAATAGACATTGAGAAGTCCTCATTAAGAATGGTGTCCAAGAATTTATAAAGCCGACCATGTTTTGAGAGCTTTGAGTTAAGTTGCGAATTAAAGCCCTCCAAAGCACTGGTTGTTCTTAGTCGTTCGTTATACACACTGAAACCAGCAGATGTAATCTGAAACATAAATTGTTAAATATTTCAGATATTTTATCGTAAATAAGAACTAAAAATTTTTTTTCTATAAAATAGAAAAATTATTAAAAACAAATTTAAAATAAACTGAGTTACCTTTGCCATCCATTGCTTTTCAAAATACTCGATGAAACTATTTACAGCTTGCCCCTTCAAATTGGAGTTTTCTTGTATCTCAGCTTTCAACCGCATAAACATTTCTTCAATATGAATGGGCTTTACCAATGGGAGAATATAAAAGTGTCGATACCACTTTTGCAAAGAAGCCGATTTCTTTATTGTAACTGAAAATTCGGGGATTTTCTGCGAGTTTCCTCTCAAAGCTTGAGTATAATGAAACCAACATCCAGTTATTTTAACATTACGAAAAATTTTATGTAGAGCCTTTCGTAACGCTATCTCAAAGTCACTTTGAAAAGAAACAGCATTAAATTCAAATAGGTTTTTATCAATAAATTGAAAGCAATGTTCGTAGCACTTGTAGGATTTATTTGTCATCAATATGTATGCGAAAGGAAAAACCTGAAAATATAAAAAACAGGAACGATTACAATATCCGTGGCGCCACGATTTGATAAAACATGTCAAAATAAAAATGTTAAATAAAATAAAATTGTGATCTCGCTTGGTTTCCGAGCTATCGATACTTATAAATCTGATTTTGATAGTATCATTAGAATAAAGATTTTGATGGCTCTGTAATTTAAGAATGGTTTTTGTTAGAATAGCTCGAATATTTACATCGTATAGTTGGTCCAACACCGGCTTCGCTAACCACAGTAATTATACATAAAAATTAGGGTAAGTGGGCGGCCTAAGGCCAACACGATTAATTTTGATGTGTTCTATTGAAAATCATCTTTAAATTGCGGCGCCACGGAAATCATAACACTAGTGCTACTATCAAAATCAAATCTTTAAATATCGATATTTTTAAAACCAAACACAATATCAATTTTTTTCATTAAATTATTCTAATTACCAAACAAAAAACTTTCGACTTACATGATCTTGACATCGATAATAAATTATTAATAATTGTTTATAGCCGCATTTAGGCACTGATTTGAAAGTTCCATCGATTAAATAATGATGTTCTTTTCCGCTTTTTTTAATGATCTCGCAAATTGTTGGCGACAAAAACACTGAATAGGAAAATTCTGTTTCTATAATTGTTTCTCTATAGAAACGTTTGTTTTCGAATTTGGATGTACCAAACTGAGTTAGAATATCTCGATTTAAAAATAGTTTTTGTAATTCTTCTGGTGTTTTTGGACAAAGTGGCAATCCTTCATTTCTGCGGTTCAATAACGTGCGCCTTATTTTCGGAAACGAAATATGTGGTGCCAGTTCCGGATCATTCTGACATTCTTCGTCAAAGATTTCACGTATTCCTGTTCTTTTAGTGATTGACTTTTCGTATTTGTCTTTTATTTTAGTTGAAATTTGCAGTTTTTTTACAAAATCAATCGGAGGTAGATGAGAATGTGCTTCCATTGTGCTAAGAATTTTCAAATCGCCTTTTTCATCGATGGAAACAGTTACGGAACAACCCTTGTTGTAACATTCATATCGTATATAAGTAGGATAGACATTTTTTCTTTTAAATAACTGCGAAGCCCCTCTATATAAGAATATTTTAATGACATTTTTTAAATTATTATTGTACTTTTAATACCACTTCACAAACCACCGAGTCACTCAAACAGTTTTTATCAACTGACAATAGTAAATAGAAATAGAAACGAAACGCAATTTTTCTCATTTTTAATAGTAGTAGAGAGCAGTAAGACATAAAAATGGTAAAACCTCGGAATCCAGGGTCAGTCAATGAATCTTTATATAACTTTGGAAATGTGTTTTTAATAGTACATAGAATAATGTTAAAAAAAATATTTTGCGCGATCTCAATTTTTTAATTACACTACTCGCCAATTTTTGCAAAATATTATTGCGGCAAATAAAAACCACTGATTAGTGGTTTTCTATAGGGAAATTTCCCGCTGAATCCGAAAATCATAGTGGTTTTGCTGGATCAGGTCTGGTTTACGAGATAAAGGCAAAAACCAAAAACATGCACTGTCCCGGGAGATAACGCCATATAGGCTCAATTAAAAACGTTATTTTACATGATACTCATTCGTTTCCTGAAAGAAGAGATCACGACAAAAATTTTGGAGTATAATATGTCACAACAGCACCACTAGTTTGGTCGCTACGGCTAAAATCAGGTCAACAAAAATGCTATTTTTTGCAATTTTTTAAAAAAATTTCAACTTTGGCACCTTATAACTCGGAAAAAATCTTTTGAACTTAAAAAGTTAGCTATCCTATCTTGTAGTATGCTGAAATATAAAAATTTTAAGTATAATAAGTTTATGTTTTGGTTTCATTTCATAAAAGTTATGTTAAAAAAAACTAATAATATATTTTCTTTTTATTATTTTATGCGAAGGTCATAAGATTTGAGTAATGTGAACAATTTTTATTTTATAACACAAATTTACAAGATAGAAAGATTATGGGTTTTGTTGAAAATTCCTCAAAGTAAGAAATTACTCATGCAACTTTTATTATGGGTTTTTTATTAGATTGAATTCTAAGTATAAGTGCCTTATGCCGAATTCAATAAAATTGGAAAGCTTGTTATCCTCTGATAGCCATTAGGTTAGCTGTGCTATATTTTTTGTTGGTTATTGTCGCTGGCATTGGTGTTGATGTTCCTGGCCTTGGTGACCTTGCTTGTGTCGTTGGGTCTGCTGTTGATGTTGTCTGACCCGGAAGGCGAAGGTAAAAATCTTATACCACATCTTGTCCGATTTATCCAAGCAATTTGAATTTTCGTTAAACTATTACTTGAGATAACTGCTTCTGCTAAGATTCTTACATACACTCACGGTCAAAAAAAACGCAGACTTGAATTTTGCAAGAAGTTTTATATTTTGATGCGTAAAATAATGTCTACTCTTGTTTAACGGTTTTAAGTTTGTTAGATACTGTTACTAGGGACAAGTTTTGAGAATTTTCAAAACTGTCGACCTAACAATAATAAATTCTAGGAACCTTTTCCAAATAAACACATAATTGCTAGTTTTGTAATCAGAAATTACAACTTATTTATATGAAAAAAATACATTGTTTTTTGTAGTTTTTTTTACGCATTTTTAATTTCTCACATATTCTTTAATTATTTATTATTTAATTATTTTAAATAATACGGTAAAATTGATTTTAATACCGCGTAGGACCTATTTTTGCTTTGATGACGCTTTCCATTGGAATAGGCATGCTCCATAGAGTTTCCGTATTAATTCCATTAAAATATCGTTGTACCAAGTGGATTGAATTATTTCCTTTAACTTTGGAATATTATTAGGGTTTTGTTGGCGCACTTTTCGTTCTAAAATGGCCCAAACATCCATAATGGGATCGAGGTCGGGGCTGTTACCGGGCCATGGACTGACTCAATTCTCAAAAAGTCCTTATATTCCTTTACCTATGCAAAAATAAATAGTTCATTATTGTAAATCTATCAAAAAAAAATGTAAAAAATAATTATTGTGAGTGGGACACTTACCGATTTCGAGCGATGACAAGGTGCAGAATCGTCTTGAAATATGACTTTCCCTACACTCGCTTTTAACTTTATATTAAAGTTTTTAGACTGCTTATGGTCTTTAAACTGCTGTACTGCTTCCACGATTGGCTGGAGTTCTGACGCCACCCTTGCTGGAGCTTTTGTTTAGCTTATTACTGGCCTTTTGTGGTTTTTGTGGTTTGCTTCCTTTTCCACCCTTTCCTTTACCCTTGGGTTGACTCTTTCCTCCTTTTTTATTTTTTTGTGCTCGCTTTTTTTATTAGTTTGGTCGGCGTTACAGGTCCGCTATACATTGTTTTGCTGCACTGCGCCCCTAGGTACAGCACTGTATAATTCTACTTATGACATAAGTAAAACTTTAATATATTTTTTGAGTAGTCATTTCACCCCCTATAGGTGTAAAATATGTGTAATGTGTATGAGTAATGTGTTACTCTTGTTTAATACCAAAATTATTTTAGTTTATTATTCAATTTTCGTGCACTTGCTTTTTTATAGAATATTTGAAATGACAAATTTTTCAAAATTTTTTTTTAATCTTTTTTCAGCTTTCAATTGCCACGCCATCTTGCCAGTAGTAACGCCACAAACTCAAGGGGCGTGCGTCATCTCAACATGGATACTTCTCTGCACGAAATGACAGTCGACGATTTGTCCTTTTACGATGATGATGATGAAAACGATCATATTGCAACACGTCAGCGCACCTTTCCTGCCAGCCCACAACTCATGGGTTTGTTATCACCGGAGGGTTCGCCACAACGTTTTCACATTATCGAAAAGCTACCCACCAACCACAGTAGCACGGGGACGATGTCAACAAAATTTTTGCAACCGCTGTCACACAGTAACCACCACTACCAGCAACAGCAGCAGCAAAAACTGCCACTGCAGCAGCTACCCAACCGTAGCAGCACCTCAAGTTCAAACACACCTGCCAAGAGTTTTCGCATGTTTCATAGCCTCTCAACAGGCTCTATGGAATCTTCCATGGATGATGATTATATGGAATTATTCGAAATGGAATCTCTTGATACACAGTCATCGTTAAATTTTCCTAGTGACTTGAATTCGCTGATAAGCGGTCAAATCAAACACAACTCCTCACCTGCCTTATGCAATAGTCTGACGACAACGACAACGGTGATGATAAAGACACCAGAAATGCGTCGTCCATCAGTACGTCGTTGCTTAAGCATGACTGAAAATCACCAAACAACACCAAAGACACCAGAGTTTCTGAAAAAAGTACAAGAGATTACTACCACCATAACAACTACAACAACACCATTAGCTACAAGACAACAAGCGCCGTCGGCGTCGTCATCTATTTCAAATTGCTGTTTTAAGCGTCCAGACCCACCACCATCATCAACTAACTGCTCACCTATACAAAGCAAACGTTATCGTGGCGAAGAAAAAGAAAATATGGATGGTTTCTATACTAACAGTGTTGGAAGTATTAGCAGCGGTCCTTCGCTTTTATATCCATCACCAACATCGGCGTCTCACATTACCACATCAACAACCACAACAATGACACGCCCCATATTTCGAAAATGTATGTCCATGAATGACGCTGAAATTATGTCTGCTCTGGCTCTCTCCGATTGCAAAAATGAACCTGTTCTAATTGGTGACCTTAGCAAACCATTTGTATTGCCACTTATAGAGGGACGGCATGCGGATTTAAAATCTGTCTCTAGCGAAACTGTGGCACGCCTACTAAGAGGTGAATATAAAGATCGAATCTCCAGCTATCAAATTATTGATTGCCGCTATCCATATGAATTTGAAGGAGGCCATATACGTGGAGCAAAAAATCTTTATACCCAAGAGCAAATCAAAGAAGAATTTCTCACCCATCAAAAGACTGAACAACAGCAGGGATGTAGTGTTGCATCGGGCTATAATCGTAGCATCATAATTTTCCACTGTGAATTCTCCTCAGAGCGCGGTCCAAAATTATCACGTTTTCTGCGTAGTAACGATCGCGAGAACAATACCAATACATATCCTGCGCTTGATTATCCAGAGGTTTATCTACTGCATAATGGCTATAAAGAGTTTTTTGAAACACATGCTGAACTCTGTGAGCCCATTGGATATCGACCCATGTTGGATCCATCATATAGCGAGGCATATCGTCATTTCCGAGCTAAATCAAAGTCATGGAATGGCGATGGGCTTGGTGGAGCGACATCACGTTTAAAGAAATCCCGATCGCGTCTGCTACTATAAAGAAGGAGTGACAGAGAGTGCTTGTGTTGGGCAGGGGTAGGGGGAAAATTGTTTAGTATAAAGTAGTATAGTATTTTCTCTCACTAATGTAAAAAAGTTTATATTGAATGATACTGTTTCAAAACCAAACTACTATGTCAACAGCTTTTTCTATCATATGTTTTTGAGTTGTAGACAAAAAAGAGCTACTTTATGTAAGCAGATAATCAAGATCATATGCAGCTAAAGTAAGGAAATTTCATATCCCAGTTATTTTAAAATGAAAAACACTTCATAAAGCACATTTATCATTTTAAGGCTCTACCTGCATATGGAGGTCACTTCCTTATGCAGGACGTCAGAAATAAGGATATTTCCCGATTATATAATGGGATCTAAACAATGTGAGAGTTTTTCATGAAAGCATTTAAAGACAGAAAAAGTTATTGGTACACATCTACTAATTGTATTCACATGGTAGATGGTTTATTTAGGTTTTTGAACACAGACTTTTTTTTGCATAAAATAAATCTAGAGTATATAAATTGTTTTTGTTTAACCAGTTTAATTTTATTTTATTGATTATATTTTTAGGCGCATTATTTCTCGTAATAATGTGTGTAAAATTCTGCTGAGACATTTGCATAGAAACTAAAATAACAATCATTTTATAATTTTAATTTATTTTATTTTCTATCGTTTAGTTAATTTATATTTTTGTAGTTTTTAGTTAAATCTGTGTATAGTTTAATTTCAATTTAATTTGTAAAAGAACGTATGAAAATGTGTGCATTATTAAATGATATTTAGATAGATCGATAATAATACTATGAAAAAAAAGCTGCTTTGGCGATGAAATATTTGAAAAACGTTCAGTACGCCCGTTTTGATCAATTTGATGCATTTTGTGGAGAATGCTTTTCGAGTCAGAATATATATATTTATAAAAGATATAGTGCGCAAAAGGCAAACGATTCGCGGACTATGATCCAACTTAAATTGGTATTAGTCGATGATTTAAAAAAATTAGCACAGCTCATAATCTATAGAACCGATTTCAAGAACAACTTTGTCGCTTAAAACATAACTTTCGTACCAATCTGTTGACTATAAAAAAATTTTATGATTTGTAAACTAATATATCTGAACACGTCTTTGCAATTTTTCAATTAAATTAATTAATAATTAATGAAATCTATAATATTCTGGCTCGTATCAAGTTCTGTAAATTTTCATGTATCAAACTTAAAGGGTTTTAGAGTTGTGTACGTTTATCAAAAAAAAAAAAAAAAAAAATACTAAAACAACTGTAAAAATTATATAAAAAAGAATCATAAAATTAAAATCTTACACACACAAAATCATAACTTAAAACAGAAACGTAAAGTTTTAAACTTTTTACGCTCAATTACGCTTATTTTATATCATTTTTTTTTATTATTTAAAGCAAAGCTTTTTTGTATCAAAAATGCAATATTAGTAGAAAAAAAATTAAAAAAATAAAAACAAAAAAAAACACTTTTTTTCTTATAAAAATTTATGTTACTTTGGTAGCATTTTGTTTCTTATAGTCCAATGAAGCAAATAAGCTCATAAAATTTAAAAGCTTTGCATAAATGCAGCTTAACAAATAAGCGTAATTGTGCGCACTGCTGTCTGCCGTGAAAAGAATTCTAACAACACAGGAAACGCAAGTGATGCATAACGCAAGTTATACCATTGAGTACTTGAGTCTAAAGAAAAACAAATTGATATTGCTATGCATTACTCGCCTTTCATACGTAAGTAACAATGACGTTTAAAGTTATGCAAATTCAAGTTTAAAAAAAATTAACGGGCTTATGCATTATTTGTAATTTTTTTTTTTTTTATTTTGATTTTTCATTTTTTTTTTTTTGTTAATTTAATTTCAGGCTTTTGCATACTCTGGCTAAAATAAACTAAATGAGCGCCTCAAATTATGCAATAAAAATATTTAAAATTTCTCTACACTTAATACGCAAGCAGGTTACCATATTGTATTGCAAAGTTTTAGGCACGCATTAATTAAGATCAGCCAATATATGCATTTGACCACATTAATAGTCAGGACTCGCATTTTAATTAGAGCATTCTTGGTTTTTTCTTTATTATTTTTACAAAATTTTCGTATTACATTAAATTTTATTTTATTTAAAGACCAAATACTGTGATTATTATTTTTGTAAATTTGTTTTTCTACTATTTTTTTGCCGCATCTATTTTGTTTATGTTTTTGTGTTCAGAAATTTGTTTGGAATTTTATTTTTGTAACGAACTCAATTTTTTTGCGAATTTAATTATATTTTATAAAAAATAATCTATAATTTATGCGTAAAATATTTGTATTACATATAAAAGTTATATTCTATAATTTAATAAAAATCATAAATTTAAAAACAAATGTAAGTTTAGTTTTTGTTCAAAACAAACTTTTAAAAAAAGAAAAACGCACAAAATTTCATACTTTATCTCATAAATGAAATTTATATAAACTTAATTCATAAAAGTATAAAATCCTGTAAATACTAGTTTAAATTAATCAATTTTTCACAAATTTTATTTAGTACCTAATTAAAAGATTATAGTTTAAAATTATACAAAAAATAACTATCAAATGAAATAAAGATTTTTGAAAGTTAATAAAGAATCACATTGAAGAAGAAGATATATGGAATGCTTTCGAGTTAATTACACAGGGTTATGTTATATACATACATATGTACAAATGAACATATATATTTATTTTTATTTTTTGGCTGGTGCACAGAATAAAAAAAATTTTCAATACAGAAAATGTTCAAAAAATATTGATATCAGTTGCGTATCGCAAATTACCATAACACTCCCTTGATTAATTTTTTATCACTTTTCTAAAGTTTTTGTTGCCAAGGCCAATATATATATTCAACTTAACGTTCTTTTTTTCGCGTTAACCTTTTTCAGTTAAATCCGAAGAACAAAACGGCCAATCAATCACTGAACCTTTTTTTTATTTATTGGCCAGGAAACATTTCTCGAAAAATAGTCGGCACGTCGCTGGCTTTAGCCTTATTACGGACACATGATACGTGACCCAGCTCGAAGTGGATCTATCTTGAGCTATCTTGATTTTGTTGAATTTGATTAGTGTGGTCTCTACCAAGCAGTTGCTGACTAGATTAAATTTTAAAAAATAATACAAATTCAAGGTCTTTTATGGGATGTTTGTCATCAAATGCAAGTAACTTCCTTAAAGAATGTTCCAGAGCATCATTCAACCTCGGAATATATAATAAAAAAAAAATATTGCTGTGTTGCAAATTATTGTTTCTGAGGTAACCTAGAAGAAGAGTCAGCGACTAAAAGGCACGTCTTCAAGTTTCGAGCTGAGTTTGTTATGCTGAATTGAACTTTTTTCGAGCGCACAGAGTTTGCCAGTCGATTTCATATCATTTGTCAATCCAACCAAAAGTTCGGTGAATGTGAGCACTAGCTAGTAGAAAATGCTGCAAAAGTCAAACAATTTTGAAAGGCCGATAAATGTTGAAAAGGGGGCAACTGAGAAAGATCAAAATGTTTAAAACATCGATACAGCGTCAATTATTTCCAGTATAGATTTCCTTACACTTCATACCCTTAACAAAAAAATCAACAAGAAGCTAGCAAAAAAATAGAAAAAATGCACCGAGCAAATCGGACGAAAACCTTCGTGAACACCGGTAATTATTTGGATAAACAATCGGCATAAAGGTTACTAATTATGTATCCGGATTTGTCAATACTTCTGTTTTCCAACAGATGTATGACGAAGCTTGTAATGCTTTACACTGTGAGTACGAATAACGTTTTGTTTTTCAGACGTTATCTGTTTTATTTACAGTAACTTTTAGAATTCATCTGATGAATGTGGGCATAGTTTAACAAAAGGGTTTGGGGTTGTCATTTTATCCATGGCTACTTCTTTCGATGCACTTAAAGGTATAATTCATTATCTTTTGAAAATCCTGTCTTGTTAAGAATTTGCGACTAAACCTTTGCTGCTATTTCTTCGACCGTTTTTATTGGGTAAATTCTTCGTCTAATATTTTTATTTATACACACATGCATATAACGGGTGATTCGCTTAGAGATATTTTTTTTAGTACCTAGGGATTTTATGAAAGATCACGCGTTAGTCGTGTCAAACGGTCAAGGTATTTTTGTTTAGTATTGTTTGACATTTAATCATGGAAAAGCTTAGTCCGATATAGTGTCTAAAAATTCAAATTGATACGATATTTCGATTGTTACAATGCAAAAAATGATTTTTCTATATATTTTGAATTCGTGTGATTTTCTCTGAAAATTATAGTTCAGATGGCGCATAAAACGCAGATCGAATTGGCTGAAATTTTACTGAGGCTTGCTTAAGGTGTTACATATGAGACTGTCTTTTACAAACCGAACATTTCGGACGACGCATTTTTGATTTGGCTGAAATTTTTTTATGGGTTCTGTATCGAAAAAGAAGAGATACGTATTCGAGGATTTTAAAAAAAAAAAAAATTTTCAAAATAGAGCGAATTCAAATTTTGAGAATTTCGTGATTTTTGGCTTGGAAGCTCACTTTCAAAAATTCATAACTCCGGTTCTGTTAAAGCTAGAAAATTGATTTTATTGTCATTTTAAAGCCAAGAAAATTATTATTATATTATTATTTTTAAAAATTATTAACAAATTAATATAGTTATAAACAATTAAATTGCTTAAATTGGTTTTTAAGAATTTCCCCCACCCTGTATCAAATTTTTAATATAACCATCGCATTCTACGTCAAATTTCCTATCGTAAACGTATTTTTTTTAATGGGCAAACTATTATTTTTCTGAAATTTTGAGAATTTCTCAATTTTTGGCTTGGAGACTCACTTTCAAAAATTCATTGCTCCGAATCTGTTAAAAATATAAAATTGAGATTAATTTCATTTTAAAGCTAAGAAAATTAACTTAAATAAAAAAATAATTTTTTAAAATATTAACAAATTAATATTGTTATAAACAATTTAAATGTTTAAATCAATTTTAAACAATTGCTCCCACCCTGTATCAAATTTTTAATGTCAGAATCATGTTCTACGTCAAATTTCCTATCGAAAACTTTTTTTTTTAATGGGGAAACTATTTTTACTATTAGAAAAAAATTAATTTATGTAGTGCGGTACATCTTATCGGCGCGCGGATTCTATTGCACGCCTCATTTTCTTGTTCCATAGTTTCCCCATAAAAAAAAAACGTTTTCGATTTAATTCTAATTTTTTTTGACAGCGGATTTCCGTTGCCGCTCTTCCGACTCCGTTCCAATTCTATTTAACTTAATACAGTGGTCCCTAAATTGGAACGTTGAGCGTTGCATTTGTTAACGCAATGCAATTGTTTGGAGTGTCAACCATAAATACGATTGTAATGCCAGCGTTGTATTTGTTAGCGCAAAAGTCGAAAGTTTTTTTGTTGCAATCAACTAAAATATATGTGCATGAGAGAATTTTGATAGATGAATTACGCTGAAGATCCATTTAGGCACAACGTCTAACTGCGTCTACAAAAAATCAAATGATTTTACTTCTATCCATGTGCTGGACTTGCTATTTCATGCAGCGCGCGATTTTATGAAATATCTTGCAGGAGTTGCAGAGTGATTCGTTATAATTTTTTTGCTTTACAATGGTTTCATTATCGTCGACTGTTATCCGGTTATGGCAACTTTTTTGGGCCCACAAAGCTGAACGTTAAAAAATTTCGCATTTTAATGTTACATGAATTTCCGTTCTAAGAAAACAGTAATTAAACAAATTAATTTCCATGAAAACATATTACAAAGCCAACTGATACACAAAAGCTACAAATCATTTCATGCACTACTCGCTTGTTTTCGCAGTTGCTTCTATCTGGTTTTTTTTCGCTCTGAATCGTGGCATTTACTGTACTATATTATGCGAATACACACGCAGAATCTTGTTGCGAGAAGAAGCGCAATAGCTTCGCATCGCTTAGAGCGTCCACTCTGACTTAGCCTTTAGAAATCAGAACAAACCCCGAAACCGTTATTCGAGACTCGTGTTGTAGGTACATATTTTCATATTCTGGCAGTACTATTTAAACCGTTATTCGAGATTCGCTGCGTAGATCAATTTGGTGTTAATTCATTGCGACGGTGCTATTATAAAATTTTCATTGATATCAAAGGTGTATTAGTTTTATGCATTGAGTATTTCATCCATATTTGCTAAGATGTCCATTCTACCAGATGCAATATGTAATAAATGCAGCAAAGCTGCATCATTTTTGTGCCAACGTTGTCATGAAACTTACTGCGGCACCGATTGCCAAGTTTTAGACTGGAAGGATCACAAGAGTAAATGCCACCAAATGCCGTAAGTGAAACTAAAGCCATGAAGCTATCGATATTGCCACAATAGTTTACCTGAAGATTATTGGTGCTGGTCGAAAGTGTTAACGTTTCATGGAATGAATAGCTTCAAAAATCAGGCGTACTAAAACTGCAATTTTTCTCGTTTTCCAAAAAAACAAGGTTATTCGTGTATGTATTTAAGTGCTCCCTTTTTCCCCTTAAGTTTAGCTCCCACTTGCACATTTTTAATAAACTATGCTACTATTAGGCGTTTTTTATTCTAAGAATAAATCTGTGATTAACAGTGCCGGTCGTATTTGGTTTCAGATATATGTTCTACATTTCACTTCCGAGCAAGGTGCATGTAATTTCGTTTCACTTACGATCGAAAGAGTATAGAATATGCCTGTATATAAGTTTGGAACTCTAGGATTGATATGCATAATATAGTTGCCTTATTGGAAATTTTTACCTTGAAATCCAACTTATAGTTTTCGAGATATAACGATTTTTGTGAAAGGCTTACCAACTTTTACAAAAAGCTGTTATATTCCTTATAAGAGGTGTTAACCTATAATTATGAAATTTAAATACAATTTTTTTAAATGTCTTCTTTCATCAAGAATTTACTATTAAGTTTGTGGACAAAAGCAATACCGTAATTTTTTTCAGCGTACTCTTTTTTTTTTTAAAGTGATATTTAAAAAACTTTAAAAAGAGCGGATAATTTAGAATCCGATATTTATCAAGTTAAATTAATTGTTCCGATATTACATATGTATTTATGTACAGTGAAATTCCCCATTACGGACAGCCTTCATAACCGGACACATTTCGGCGACACTCTCTTTTCATTAACTTTTAAATTTGTCCTACTTCTCCTTTTTACAAATTCTTTTTCGTTTTTGTTTTGAAAGCAATTAATTTGGTGGTGCCCCTAATAATGCGAATGTGCCTACATATTTATGTCAGAAGTGCTGAGTAGAGTTGGACTTTTTCGTTAATTCTGGTTCGGTGGCTTCGACTAATTTTCGAAAATCGATAAAAGTTTATTAACTGAAGGTTAGCGAGTCTGAAAACGAAGCTGATGAAAAAATTGCTGACCCCATAACTTCATATGATGAGGCATTGAAGCAAGTTACCAGTTTGAAGCTTTTTGACAAGATGATTTTGTAGCATTTCATCACATCAAGAATGAAGAGATGCATTTTGAAACCCAACATTAGAAGTTGAGCCAATCGAAGCTAAAACAATCTACTCTCACTAGAGTTTTTCAACCAAATTAATATGTAAACATGTGTAAAAAGTCTGTAGTTTATAAATTTGTTCAACAAATTCAATAAACGGACATGGGGAATTTTACTGTATAACATACGTATCAAAGTTACCGATTTTGATGCCATAGTACAATACTTTGAGTACTTTAAAATATAGCACTACAGCCCAATTTTCAATGGTCGGAATGCTGAGAAAGAGCCATATTTTGGCCTGAAAATAGTTTATTCCGTTTTAAAAATAAGAACATTTTTTTAAGTTTTATTATGTTTTTTTATGCAATGGTTATGAACGCTTAAAAATATTCCATCCAAAAAAATGCATTAATTTTTAAATAAACACGGAATTTAATATTATTTATGCTTGCTTAAACTCTTTCTTAACAGACTGTAAATACATACAATGCTTTCAGATTCCATTTCGTATTTGTTCACCTTGTTCATTTGTTTACTTTTTGCTGTTTGATGATAAATTTTTCCATATAATGAACCACCCTCATAATTTAGTTACAATAATGAACAAGTCTGACAGTTTAGTTACAATATAGCACCGGCTTTTGTTGAAACAATCTTTTATTCACCCGATATTACATAATAAATCAAAAATAAGTTTTAAATTGACGTAATTATAGCTAAACTTTCGAAAATATACCGGGGCATATTTGGAAATATAAAACCGATTTGAAATGTGATACTAATCATTAAGATTGATAACAATATATCTACATATGAGACGTTTATTTTGAAAGTGGCATAAGTCACTTTGTTTTTAAGTCGAGATATTTAAGTTAGCATCCATATTTTTAAACGTGTTAAAACGCAAACCCTTAAATGAGCCGTTTATTTTGAAAGTGGCATAAGTCACTTTGTTTTTAAGTCGAGATATTTAAGGGTTTGCGTTTTAACACGTTTAAAAATATGGATGCTAACTTAAATATCTCGACTTAAAAACAAAGTGACTTATGCCACTTTCAAAATAAACGGCTCATATGTATGTAATTGACCTATGGGTCCGTAGACTGAAAATTTCCCTTTGAATGAGGTAAATAATGTTATATTAAAACGTTATTAATGTTTTCACGTTCGAAGGGCTTTGAAGCCATTTTCGACTATTTTATATTACGGTCAACCCGAAACAGTTGCGCCTGGGGCGGCCGTCCTCTAGATACACTTATGTATGCAGGCTATACCTTCAAACATTGAATCAGGGTAAAATCACCCATTAAAATATTACTAATAAAACCCTATACAAGTTGTTCAACGTAGTGCAATTAAGATAAAAAATTTCACACAAATAGTAAAAATGGTTCGGACAAAAAAAAAAAACTTTAAAACGCTTTGCTGGCAGAGTTAAATAAGGTAATACAAGCAAGTTTCACACATATATTAGAAATGGTTCGAACAAACGCTAAACAAAATGGGCAGTTTTTGATCAGAGAGCGTTAGAGCTCTCATGCAATCAAAAACTTATCGCGCGATACTAAGAGCTTTTTGAGTAAATCTTGCCAAATCCAATATGGTAGCTATTGATGAAAAAACTACGTACTATTGTAATAGAAATTTAAGACTCGCGCAATTTTACTGTTATTAAGTAAAGTTCTTAGTTTATGATTCTTACTCTGTTTAGAGTGCTTAACTAGATTCAATATAACAGGGTAAGTAGCCAGACCTTCCATAGTAATTGGTTCAGCGCCAAGGGTTAATACTGCTTAAATGATGAAAATGAGTACCACACCTACTTCTATTGTTGCAATGTAAAGTATTTGATTATGCCTTCACAAATATGTATATCGCCGTGATCATTTTTTTTTTTTGAATAAATTAATTTAGATTCAAGCATTTTCTATAACTGTTTTGCTTTGAACTTTTAGAGATCTAGTACCAATACGCAAACTGCAAATACACGCCTCAGCTGGAGCCAATCGTAGTGGTTCTACAAATGAGTCCATACAATCCGATGGCATGCCACCGATGCGTCGTCCACATAATAACATGAATAATGCCGATATGCGACGCCGATTAGATCACAGCCGACGTCATCGGGACAGTGGTGGTAGTCATAAACGAAATATGGCACATAATCCGCTTCCTGCAAATAATAACAATGATAACGAGTGTAAACCGCCAACGCTTCTTGATGACAAAGCATTTGTTTTAAAACCTAAAATAAATACAGATAACGGTTCATCTTCATCTAAAGGTTCTATTCCAAAAATATCACCATCATCGACAACAGCAAATGCAACTGTCGAAAAAACTGTTCCAGCATGGACAATACCATTTCCACCGCCAGTAGATATTTATTTCGAAGCAATTGTCCAGTTTATAGAGGAAGATCAAAGTTTTATTTGGATAACCGAATACAAGAACGATAGTTCACTGCGTAAACTTTTGTTGGAAATCAATCGTAACATAACACATGAGCCACCTTGCCCTGTGGAAGATATACAAATCGGTAAATTAGTTTCAGCACCGCTTGATAACATTTACTATCGCGCCAAAATATTGGAATGTAGCGCCAATGCAAAATTAGCTACGGTACATCTAATCGATTACGGAAATCAGCTACAAGTGCAGTATTCACAATTGCGTTCCCCAATTCCTATAATGCGTAATTTAAATGCTTTCGCTTTTCGTGTCCGGATGCCTAAAGATAGCGATACAGTTCCACAGGCGTTAGAAGTGGAGTCGTCGATTGTTACTCGTGTTCTTAGCACAAGTCCTTCAAAACATCGTGGAACATTTGACATTGAATTTAAACCAAAATCTGTGCCTTTAAGTTTGCCAATGCGCATAATAACCAGTAATCCGGAAGTTAAAATAAAAAAAATTTTCACTGGCGGTAAATATGCGCTTCTACAATACGCCAACAACTGCATTTCTGCACTGGATATGAATGTTTTTCTCAACTCTGAGCAAGGCTTAAAGTTAGACTTTAATCAGCCACCTTCTGAAGGCGCTTTTGTGGCAGCACGAACTACACAGGTAGGGGTGCATTCAGCATTTTTTTTTGTAAACTGCAGAAAATGTAAGTTTATGATATGAAGAAAAAATTGGCGCAGATGCAGCTCAATTTTAAAAGTCTAGTTAGTTTCACCTTTAAAGGAACATCTCGCCAAAAAAATGTAATGTTGCTACCAGCGTTTCAAAATTTTCATTTAACTATCAAGTAAAATATCTATAGCAAAATTATTTTATTTTGATCTATAGTTTTTCAATATTATTTATTATTTCATTTTGGCGGCACCCTCTAAAACTGTGCTATAGACCTGCGTTTGCTCAAAATTTTTCTTCATATCATAAATTAACTTCTTAAAGTATTTTTTTAAATTATGTTTTTATTCGAAGATATTACTCTAAAACAAATTTTTTTACAACTTCTCCACAGGATTTTTTTAATAAAACATACTTTGTTATTACTATTTTTTAGATAAATACAGTATAAACCCCTATACTAGTGCAACATAAAAAAAATAATCCTAAATTAACTCTGTAAGTCGAACTTGAAGGTAGAGTGCGATTTGCATAAAAATTTTGAACCTTATGAGAGTGCGCCCACTACCATTTAAATAGTTGGCTGACTTTTCTTGACCATTGGAAAATTGACGTAAACAAAATAGTTGTGCATCAGTCGACCAACTAATTCAAAAATAACTTATGACTTGTTATTGGATGCACAATAAGTTATCGTTTCCTTATCGCAACAATTGCACAAATTATTAATTTTTTTGTGCAATATATTTATTTTAATCACGAAAAAGTACCAAATTATTCCTGTCGGCGTTTATCAATCAATCAATCAAAACTATTTCCATCAAAGTGTTACATTTGAGAACCAGCACGATGAGCAACATCAAAATTGTACTCCTGCAACTTCAGCCACCATATTTCTGTTCTGGGCGGGAACGGAGTTATAGCTTTTGTCACTATAACTGTTTTACAATCATTGATCACTCAAAACTGTCTACCTAAGAGCACTCTTTCAATAGTTTCCAATATTGCTATTATCTCTAATTGAGGACTGTGGTATCTTGATTCTGCATCACTGCACTGCCGGCTATAATACATTACCGGCTTCCAATTTGTGTCTTCTTGCAGTAGAACTCCCGATAAACCAATATGGCTTACGTCTGTGTGAACCGTGTCGTTTTGTTGGACAAAATGTTGTTAAAACTGGTTCTCTAACCAACACTACCTTTAAATCATTCAAAGCTTTCTCCTGCTCAGGTTCCCATATGAACGGTTCATCCTTCTTAAGAAGCTTGGTCAACGGCTTAGCTATGATGCTGTAATTCTTAACCTGTTAGTCCTATAAAACTTCGTTCTTCAGTGATGTTCTTTGGTGTTGACGTCATTTCGATGCAATCGGTTTTCTTCTTACCAAGTTTTATTCCTGATGGACCAATGCTACGTCCAAGAAATCGTATTTTTGCGGTCATAAATTCGCACTTTGAAGGTCTTAAGATCAAACCTTCCCCTTCAAGAGCTACTATAAATTCTTCAAGGACTTTCATTCCTTGTTCCACCGTCTCTGCCGCGATAATAACTTCGTCGATAAAGTGAATCACATGTTGTTTGTTTATTGAAAATACGTAGGTGCATTCACCAGACCGAAGGAATCCCTGTTCAATAATGGACATTTAATTCGTAATTCCTGGTGTAAATGGCCCCGTTGCCAGCACATGAGTGCATTAGATATTAACTCATAGGAATATTGTATAAATGCACGGATTTAGGGATTTATCCCCATTATGTTATAGAAGATTTGAAAAAAAAAACTTATCTTAATTTACATCCCTATTTACAGGGTTGGCGCCGCGCTAGCTTACTTGGCTGTTGGAACAAAAAACATGTTTACTTGGTTTATGTTATCGATGAAGGACGTGTGGGCCTTTGTAATCAATTAAAAAAAATACCGGCTGCTTTTCTGGAACTACCAATGCGTGTTTTTGCCATAACAGTTACTTCACCAAACGTTTCGCTTGATGAATCCCAGCTTGTGAATGTTGGCACATTATCACTACAAACGTTGACGACTATTACTCCACCAACCAAAGTGGTAAAGAATTTACCATGTGCATTATATGCTGATAAACAAAAACTTACTGATGTATCAGCTTCAACATTTGCTGGTATCTTGTCGGAATTAGGTGTCAAATGTTGGACTGAGCATATTATAAATGGCTGTTTAGTGTATATAACACATGTTCTCACACATGCTGAAGTTTTCATTACGTCTGCATCGTCTAAAGAATATTCTAATATATTTAGTTCAATGGCAATCAACTGTCCTTCATATAAAACTGATGAAGATATTGTTAAGGGTGACATTGTACTGGCTACATTAGGTGATGATACCATTTACTTCAGAGCTAATGTAAGTACCATTTGAACACCAGTATTGTGAAAAAAGTAAAATAAAACAAAACTATGATAGAAATATGTACCTGATTTGAAGCACCTAGGAATGCTTTGGCATTTTATAGCATTTGGCAAAGAGTTCCACAGTTTATTTTTTGTGGCAATGTGTGTAGTTTTTGGCTTGTGCTGATAAACCAAATGATCGAAAGTTTGACCCCCATACTGCATTATATTTTGGCCAAATTAACAATCAAAGCTGGTTGAAATTGGAGCTTTTGGGCTTGGCACTCTTATTTTAACATTTTTTTTGTTTGGGTTTATGTTCAGTAGTAGCTGGATAGTTTCAAGATTCGCTATTTCAGAGATATAGATTACCTATTCTTCTTTATATATATATTGTTTTTTATTCTTTTACAGATCCTCAGCACAGACAACGATGCGAGAACTTTCAATGTTCTTGACATTGACACAGGTTTCAGTAGCAGTGTCACTCGTAACAATATCCGCAAACCCAATCTATTTATCCGTTCATGTCCAGTATATGTCAAAAAAGTAAAAATTGCTTATATTGAAAAAATTCCTACTCCTATTGTTGATAATAAAGCTGTAGAAACTTTGAAAGAATGCCAAATGAATAGCGTAGAATTTATAATCAAATACGATGTTGGTGGTGACAATGAAACAGTTGATTTATTATTCAAAACCGATGAACAACAATCTTTAAGTAAACAATTATTGCCTTTAATCTTTCAAGCGCAAAGCGATAAAAAAAAATTATGCAATGGAGGTGGTCCTTCCAATGTCATTAAACCACCATTAGTTGCTGAAGACATTCCACTTCCACCATCCCCACCAGATACGCCAATAATCAAAGATGCACCTACGGAACTAACCACACCAACCCCTGCTGCAAATACAATATCCATTGATGCCATCGAAACATTACCGAATTTAGATATCAACCAACTAATTGCTGAAGCTGATAGAAAAACGTATACATTATCAGATTTGAAAGTTATTCCAATACCGGAAGGCGACAACGTTCCACTACTTGTTTTAGATGCTGTGAGTGCATCCGAAGGATATATTACAGCATGTGATTTTGGCAACAAAGAGTTTTTGAAAAAATTTAATGACTATACAGCAATGGTTTCGAATCATGGTAAATGTTCACATCTAGACAGGGGCTATGAACCAATGTGAGTATATCGTGTTTTTCTAGAAGTAATTTTTTCGGTCAACGTGTCCTCTGGAGAGTTTAAATCAATTTGGCATATGTACAGTAGTGTGTTTGATCTACTGTAAGTATTTCGATAATATGTACTCGGCTCGAAGCAAACTGAAATCTAGTACTTAAGGCTTATAATGATAATAGCACGATACCAAAGAAAAGCTTTGACGGAATTATTTATGGGTACTACTAACTCCGAAAATAATTGGTTGGAAACTCTGAAAACAAACGGTAAATTATTTATTTCCTCATTTCGAAAAGCAGTAGTAGCACGTGGACAAACAGATAGGGTCATCAACTTTAATATGATTAAATTATTAATTTAACATTGTGAGTAATGTTTTTATTAATTTCAGTTATACATATATTGTTTTTAAAGAAAGAAAAAAACCATATTAGGTCGTTTAAATATAGGCCAAGCCGGTTCGCTACCGTTAATTAATGATGTAATGAAAAAAAAGCCAACGAAAAATACCTCGATCGATTGGTCGTTCTCAAAACTTTATTTACAATGCTCTAAAACCAATAAAAACACAATTTAAAAAAAGTCAGAACACGTAAAACACAAATAAAAGGTGGCAATCTTATCAAATTAGTGTCAACCCGTGACCCATTCAGAGGGGTACCGTACACATTGGGCGATCGGGCAACAGAAATATTTGTGTTTTTAAAAAAAAAATTCATTTAGCTCTCTCCAAAAAAAAGGTCCTCACTTTTGATATTTAAAAACTCTAACAGAATGAGATATATTTCACTTTAAATTTGAAAATTTCCACCTACACATTCAAATTTACTACATCGATTTATTTTCATTCACTAAAAAAAAATGTTCTCATTTTTGACTTTCAAAAACCCTAGCGAAATTAGATATATTTCACGACCATTTTGTGACCCCTGCCCCCTCCTAGGTACGCTACTCGACCCATTTAAGGGCTCTGCTGCAATAACATCTCAGCTGGGGCTACACGTGTCCTTCAGTACTGTTAGGCAGAGATTAGTGGAAAAACATTATTTTGGAAGAATATCGCAGCGCACCTTAAATATTTCCCAAAGTTATTTTGGTATTTTCGTTTTGAAAGCAGACACATTCTTAGGATTGATTGAAAAATAACATAAAAAATATAAACAAGATATGTAATGTCGAAAAACAAAGATATTTTGTTATTTTATACAGTAAAGCTGTGTTGTGGAAGACACTGCAAAAATCTTTTTTTGATTGTATTAAAACATTTTTCAAAGCGTTTCAATTTAACGGAAAACTCCTATTTCTCGCCCACAAATATTTTATTGCATTTATTATAGCTTTTGTTTTCTATATACTGATTATCACTCAGAAATATATATTTCCTCCAGTACATATTTCTTTGTTTTGAATCTACTTTAATACCAAACCCAAATAATAAGAAAAATAGAAAAGCAAAACACACGAGAACATTGCATTGTCTTACGATGAGAGCTTTTAAAATCGTAGCAATACTACTATGTTCGCTTAGGTAAGAACACATGTTAATGATTTTCACATGGCGCACAGCACACAGTGTGATTAACAGCCTTACTACGTTCATAGTCGTAGCAAAGGAAAAACCTTTTTTGACTTCTTTTTCGTAAAATATAATTCCTTAACATTTTTTTTTAGATCTCATGAAATTTGTTTGACCATATATGCTGAAGACGGTGAGTGGTATCGTGCATTGTGTATGCAGGCACTTAATAATGGCAAATATAGGATGATGTTTCTTGATTATGGAAATATATGCACAGTCACAAAGCAAGATATTCTTCAAATCACTAAGGATCTAATGTTTCCATCGAATGCCAATATGTGTTACATTGATAGTAAGACATTAAGAAAATAATATAGCAAAAAATATTTTATCATATTCTATCTTTTATAGATTTACCGCAGAATTTGACAAAAGAACAACTTGTAAAATTCATAACATCGTCTTCAAGTGGTGGCGTCATTAACTGCAAAGTTCAAAAGCTGGAGGATGATAATTATCTTATAAATATACATGACATTGAGAAACTTTTTGCTTGAATTTAAGTTTAATTACATATAGTTCTGCGAACCTTTTCGTTTTCTTTTTTTCCACTATGGTTAAGTACTTTTTAATACTGAGACTATGAATTTGTTTTTCAAGAATATAACTTTAATTTTGACTTTTTGTATTACTTTTATTCTTTTTACAGACAATAATTTGTAATGAATTAAAATAAAATATTTTTTTATTGATCTTATATATTTTGTCTCAAGTTTGACTTTTCTCATACTCAAAGAAGTCAAAATGAATTGAGGATTGGTCTGAATCAAGAGCAACCTTTGCATTTTATTAATTTTTTACAGTAGGTTAGAACTGACCACGATGGTCTACGAGCTATCGGTTTCTTGGTAAAAAAAAGTGAGTATGCGGAATGCGCATAGCCTTTATAGGATAAGGGCAAAACAATCAAAAATTAGATCAGATCAATATCTTGAAAAAGAGGCCCAATGTCCGAAAAACTTTTGATTGATCTTATTTTCTTTTTTTTTTCAAATTTTCATGTGTTGCATATATGTATAGCGATACTGTCCCGATACATCGCGATGTCAAGACTAAACCTAAAAACTTTTGAATTCTTCACTATCACTTGCACTAAAGTACCAAAAAGTAACCTTCACCAATATTGACTTCAGCTTATTGATGTAATAATCAGTCGTTATTGGAAAGCACAAGTGTAGCCTCCAGCGATATGAATTCCAAGCAGGAACCTTGCTCTCCGATTATAACTTATAATCGCTTTACACTGGCATAGAAATCGAGCACGATTTTAATTTATCTCGATTTGGAGCCAAAATCCAGACGAAATTTGAATATGATGAAGTGTCAGATGCTTTCGCGTTCTCATGAATATATAAATGTCAACGATTTGAGTTCATTCCTGTAAATGTCCTGGATTTAGATATTGAAAACTCAATAATTTCGAAAACGTTGCAAAAAAAACAGGTTACAGGTTGGAAAACTTTAGTCAATCGAAGTCTGAAGTTGAAAATTTTCTGAAACTCCTCGATTTGTCTGTCTCTTAGTGATCTGTTAAATCTACATTAAATCGGAAGCTCAATGTTCTCGACTCTTTATGTCTAAAGTAAAATTCTAAATTTCTTTGTTTTTATTGAGTTGCTTTATTGTAAATAGGTTATATTATCTTAAAATTTATTTAATTTTTCTGTTTTCAATTCATGGTATTAAATAACTGTTTTGCTCCACCAATCATAAAAAGAAATATGTACACATGTATGTACTACATCTTAGACACTATTAAAGAAGTGATACCTGTAGACTTCCAACTACATACATTGTTATCTCCATTATAATGAAATTAATAAAATAAATGTCTTATGAAGGTTAAAAACTAAATTTCATGAATTCATAGTAATTATTTTATAACTAGTAGACAAAAATTTCAGTATTTATATCAAATATAATTAAGTTTGAGTTAGTATACATATATAGGGTGTTTTATTTAGACTCATAGTTTCGAATTAAAATGAAACACAAAAAATTTTCAGTAAATTAGTATTCAAACTGGCCAAAATAAAGCGCAGTCTGGAGTAAAATTTCCAATCGCTTTTTCGAGCAGTTGGGTACTTATTTGCAAAATAACACGAAACAGAAGACAGAAAATACACATGTTGCCACAAGAAATAATCCAATGGTGCGGAATCTCGCGTTCTGGCGGCCAATGATTTTATAATTGCAAGAAATTTGAATTTTGAGTAAATTTAAACTTGAACTTTAAGTGAATTTAGTAAACTTCCACAATTTGCGAGCGTTGTCAACTTTTTCACAATAAAATGGCGAATGTTACTGAATACAAATGACACCAACGTTGCTAGATTTGATAAAATTTTAGACTTTTCATACTTTTTGGAAAATATGAGACTAAAAAAACACCCTACATAAAACAGTTAAAAATAATAAACTTAAATTACAATCTTAAAAAGTGAGCTGAACGCCGACTTCAATTGCTCAAAATTTTATCGTAAATAAATCGGTTCTCTCAAACTTTAAAATTTTATTACAGTGCAAAGACAAAAAAAAAAACAAAGTGTATGTAAATAAGCAAACAAAACGGATTTATGAGTTATTATTATGAGATATAAAATGTTATATTTAGTACCAGTGGCGTCGATATGTTGGGTGTCAACAGCGGAAATGAGACAAGGATTTTACCTCACATATCGAATCGTTTTGGGATAATAATTTGTACTTTAACGTCGGACTACCGCCTATTGTAAAGTTAATCAACAATAGTGAGCGGATATATAAGACAATGTTAATGCAATCTAAAATCTAGAAATTTACTGAATATTTTAAGTTTCAAACGAAATAGACGAGCGCGTGAATAATTTTCAGATATCAGCCACAAAGTAACTATCATTTAAAGCCGAATTATGTCGAAAATTCAATTACATAGCTCAGAGAACGGAATTTCACACTGTAATACCACCTTGAATTTATTAACGATAAAATTTGATTATTACTTGTGGGATCTTATTCTTAAATCCATAATAAAAATTGTTCTACCAGTCGTACCACTGGAAATACCATATTTTGGATTTTCTGTCGTAACTATATTATTCTTATTTCCATCTAATTCGAAGGATATTTTCTACAAGCAAATTAGTGGGCAAAATTTAATTTTTTTTTATTTAAAAAAAAATAGAAAAAAATGTAAGAAATAGAAAAAAAAAATCAATTAGAAAAAGATCTAAAATTTCCTTTTTACTTTTGTTTATTGTTAATGTGTCCATATTTTTTCTCGAAATGTGGGTTTTGACAGCAAAATACAATTAAAAAAAACCTTAGATTCGAAAGTGTTAGTTACCTACAATAAGCATTTAAAAAGTAATTAAAAAAGATTATTGTACTACTAACACATTAAAAGTAAATAGAAAATTAATTCAAAATTATCGTCGCCAGTCGCAACATCATATTTTTTTTGTTGCATATTATCTTTTTGTCATGAATATATAAAAATAAAAAATATTTTTTTAAAAAAAAAAATTTAATTTAAAAATTTTTGAAAATTAACTTGTAATATTTTCTCACCAAATAAAGAGCATATGGGCACATTAGTTATGGGTCAAAATTATATTTAATAAAAAGGTGTTTCTTAACAGCTTTTAACCCCGATAAGCGAAAATTCCTTACAATTAAGTGATTATTACTTTTAATTAGTAGAAGAGTGTATAAATAGACTCTGCAAGTAGGGGGAAATGCATACCAAGTGAAACAGAAGAATTTCTGCGAGGCGCCTGAAATCCTGTGCTGGGCAGCGCTGTAAATTACGAATGACTTTTCATTCACCGAAGCTGTTTATACGTACCGATAACAGTTCATCCTTGAGGAAAACAACTTGTTCCAAAATAAGCTACTATCAATCGCGATTAACTATGCTGTCTAGCTCTGGATTGCAGACATTTCTCACAATTATCGGCTCCAATTTTGCCGATTCACTTTGCGAAGCATTTTTTATTTACCCTCAGAACTTATTTATATGTAGTATATTTTTCTCTAAAAAGTTAAAAGAAAAGCACAAAATAATTCTATTTTTCAACGAAATCACTATATTGAAATTTCTTTTTCTTGTTCATATTTAAATTCACTAGTTTCAACGCAAATGACTTACTTCGAAATCACGAATTTTCTTCGTATTATTGTAAATCGACGGATACAGGAACGCACGTAAACAAGTCATGCAAATCAACTTAAAGACTAAGTAAATAATTCTCTTGCAATATACAATTAGAAATATGTTGTAGGGAGGAATAATTACTTATAAGTCTGAAGCTATGATTTGTAATAACTTATAACTTCTTAATAATATCCGGCAGATCCACAGTCACGATTTGCTCGTAAATTCCTTTGACTTTAGATATTCTGATAGCTTTGTTGAGTTGCACTTGTGTTTTTAGCGATTTCACCATGCTGGGATCTAAATCTTCCGGTAATCCTATAAGTAATTTTATAAAAGCTTCGTTAAAACAATTGAACTTTATAAATGAAGGCATCGTCGACGCTCTGTGAAAGTCGCTAAGTCTACTTTAGATCAATATATGTTGCCAGTAACATTTGAGTTAACACAAATAAAATCTGCGATTGACAATTAATAAGTGCGATTGACTTGTGTCAACTCAATTCGATTTTATGATAAACACAATAGGGTTCAGTTATTTCAGGTTAAAAAAGCTGCAACTGCAAAGTTTGTATATGACTATTTCCATAGAGATTGACATTACATTTTCACTCGATTTCTCCGATTTTCTTTAAATTATATTTGTGGATTTGTTTTAATAAATTTTTTTTTTCTGTTAATTATGGCGATCGTGAGAATCATTTTATTTAGAAACGATCAAGAAATTACTTCTAGGAATTATTGTTTGTTCTTTATCCTGCACGGGTCAGGACATATAACCTAAAAAATTTCGATAATTTAAGTCAATGATATCTTAAGGTGCTTACTGACGGACGACCTGATTTCATACGAATATGTTGATACAATTTGCAGGATGAAAGCTCAAGCTGTTTGATATTTTTTAAATACAACCAAATTTTCTATTAATTCGTGCCAGTTTACTAATATTTTTCTTTATAAATCACGAATCAAAAAATATACGTCAAAAAATACATAGTTAAAAATAATAATTAAATAACAATTATTATGCAATTCAAGCAAACGCCACAAGTGAAAGTCTTTTATGAATTTCATGCTGTGATATTTGCCTGTGCGTTTGTACAGTTTACTCAAAAAAAAAAAAAACACCCCACCGTAAAAAAAAGTAAAGAAAATCGGAGAGGTCGACAAAAATTTGTTATTTCAATCTATGAGCCTTATCACAATACTTCTGGACCTACATACATATATTTATGTCTGATAACACAGTGCCACAATTTCGTCACTTTTCAGTAAGGGCAACTTTGCGTTCAAAGAAGCGACAACTTTATCCATTGTTTTTATTAAAAACTGTGTTTGTGACGTTCCTAGTGTCAGGGTTTTAAATTTAGGAATAATTATTGTAAACTTTAGATCAGCTAAGTTAGATTTTAAATCGATCTTAAAACACAATAAAGATAGTTTAAAAATTCTTGCAGCGCCGACGTTTCGAGGATTATTTGTCCAACCTAGCAATCTTAACCAATCCTGATTTCAAATTCATGTCACTTTAAACAATCAATTGAAAGCTCGTTTTAAAGAAGAAAGATGGTACTAAATGATGTATTTGTTAGAAAGAACCTGAAGTGATTTTTGAATCCTATAGATAACCTCTAAAGTACACATTAACGGCATGTTTTTAAGTATTTAACCTCAAATTATTCAAAATCTTGATGTGATGTGCCAATTCTGAAACCGGATTCGGATTCAGCGCACAAAATTCCTTCTGGCCAACAGAAAAAACCTCGCAAACCTGTGCTATTAATAAAGCTGACAAATTTTAAATTAAATTTAAATTTTTAAATTTTTTTTATGGGTTTGGAATAAATTCACCCCATGAATATCAGCTATTATTCAACAGATGGCACCACCATGTATGACGTAAAAAATCACCTTCGGTTATTTAAATGACATATTATGTGTGATATTAAATTCCTGAGTTTACGGGTTTACTTACATTGATCGAGCGTAAAAATCGGATATCAGACAAGTCATTACAGAGTCGGAATCTACCTTGCAAACTTACCTAGCCAACAATTCATATACCCCACGTTAAAGATAAAACATTTTAATTTTATTGACGTGTACAGCAGAATAGAATATGTCGAATATATTTCGAAAAAGTGGCGTATTCGACAAGTGCGACACTATACATATATCTAAGAAACGGTAAGAGATGGGAGAAAACAGATTACTTTTTTTGAAAGGTCAGTTCTAAAAACCTCTTGAATCAATCTCAACTCAAAAATAACAAAATGACGTTTATGTCAAAATAACTCTCAAGTGACGATATATATTTCTGGTTCTTCTTTCGATACAAGTTCTTTTCAAAGTATAAAAATTCGTCACTATGGTGGAAAAAGACAGATACAGGCCTGAAATTGTTCTACAAAAGTTCTCTTTGTACTTATTCCTAAATTTAATTCTCGGACACTAAGGACGTCTCAAGCTTTAATGTTTCGAAACCTTATTGTATAAGTTTGAAAGAATATAAGTATAAGAGTATAGAATATTGTATAAGTTTGAAAGAGTATTTCTCTGAAGGATGCTTCGTCACAGTTTTTCGTGTGGCACTATGTAACAAGACGATAACAAATTTTGAATTTACCATTTTACATCAAAACCCTTTTTTTTAGACATAAAACTGTAACAGAACGATTTCCTTACCATGAATAAGACATAAGCTTGTTGTACAGTCTTGTTCTAAATCCAAGGGATATGGACGTATATCCTTGCTTTCTACATTGCTTTCATTGGTGTAGTCAACATAAAGAACTGTATACAGATCTTTTTTCGGCATTGATATTACCTTAGCACGATACCAAGCATCTTCGAATTTGGCAATGCAATATTCATTTATCCTATAAACATATTATTTAACAGTAAATTTTATTAATATAGCTTTATATTAAAAATTACCTTGGTTTATATCCTACATTATCGTCCTTAAAACTTTCCAAGTACTTGTGCACTTTAGCCAAATTTTTAACATCATTAATTGGAATACAACCAAAGTAACCCTCTTCTAAGCATGAGTTATCTAATATTAGAACATCGACATTTTCATCATTCACTTTTAAAGTTCGCGTAGCGAAAGGCTGTTGAAAAAAGGCAAAAAATTTATAAAGACATCGGTATTCTTATGTGGTTTTTTTTAAGTAACCCTCCTATATATCTATTGTGTATCATTTGTTATTGCTTTTTCAATAGAGCGTCAGCTTCAAGTATAGGTCTCAAGAGGCCCCTTGAATTTCGGCACATGTATTTTTGTTCGGAGGCCCAGAAAAATGTTTGTCTACGCTTTCAGTTCAAGAACACGATTTACGTATATACATATGTACATAGAAAAAGTAAGTATTTAAGATTACAAGATTGGATGCTGAGGAAAGATAGGGTTACCTGTCCCGATTTCAAATTAAAGCCGAATTTTGGCAGAGTTCGTTCATTGTTTTCCCTTAATAAATTAAATGGCAAAGAAAACTCAACACTGAATAGCACATCATTTGAAAAGACATAAAAGTGTCATATTTTGCAAAAAATAACGGTTTTAAAAAAAAGGTTGCTCAGAAATTAAGAAAAATCGTCATGTGTCGAAAACTATTTTTTTCATTCTTTTATGAAGTAATATTATATCTTATTAACTTATCTTTCATATAATATCCATATTTTGAAAATCGATTTAGGAAATCTCAACTTATAGTGATTTTATCCCCAAGTTCCAACGTCTATATTTCCGAAACTAGATGTGTCCTCCAATTTCTGATTCCATTTCGTTGTCAGTATTAAAAGCCTCGTAAGAAAACAATAGCTCCTACAGTAAGCGTATGCTCTGATTTTTTCACTTCATATCAATTTTTAGCCCTTTTAAGGAGTGGAACACGTTTATCGATTTCAAAGAGTTGAAATGTGTTGATGGCATCCCAAATTATCATTTTTATTTGCATTATTTACTTTCGGATTCCGGTGCAAAATCTGATTGAGTTAGTGATAATACCTCCTGAACTTAAGTCTAGCTCAACAACTCCCGAGCCCGTCAAACTAAAGTTACCCTAGAGCAACGCTATAGGAAACTATATACTATACCCGTAGATGTTGAACACAGCTGCAGAAATGAGGAAAAATCTTGGAAAAATAGTAGATGTGGTAGAAACAAAAAAAGTTTTTCAGAAAATTTACCAACACGTCACTTTCAGTCAAAAGTAAGAACAGCGCACTACTAACATTAGATCCTCCGCAATCAGCCAGATGGTGTGAACATTTCACCAGCATGTTAAATATTGACAGCAATGCCACAACTAAACACCACCAGTAAGCAATTCCAGAAATATGCTACCTATTTCCAATGTGTCTCCTTCCGTGGAAGAGATAGCACTGGCTATCGAACAACTTAAAATTAGCAAAGCACCAGGTTACGACAATATCGCTGCCGAAACAGTAAGAGTTAATCCCATCTTAATGGCGCAAATACCTTTTCATCTTTTCGAAGCTATTTGGAAAGAAGAGAGACTTCGTGACGAATGGCATCTTCCATTATAAAATTACAAAGGAATTACGATCGTAACATCTTCTAAAGTAATGAACAAAGTTATCCTACACCCCATTGAAAGCAAACTCGAGAAATCACTGCGTAGACGAATAGATGAAAAAATATAGGGTTTCACAAAATACTGTAAGTCTGCCGGCCACTGGCTCTTAGACTATTACATTTTTAAATTTATTTTCGATACATGGATTAACCGGCGAAGTCCATAAACTTGCTTTCAAAACGGGCAAAATCGCTTTGAAATCAAAACCGGCCAAGTCCAGTACATTTATATCAAAACCGGCCAAGTTTACTTTTTTCCAAACAAAATTTGTTATTTACCAAGTCAAGTCCATGTTCAATGGATCATAACCCGCCAAGTCCAAAAATGTTTTCTAAAAACATAGGGAGATGATACTCGAGAAGTCTGATCTGACGTATTTTGAGTAAGAAATTTTATAAGCAATTAAGTGAGAAATTTTTTTAATTTTCAATTAACATAACTAGATGAAATTAAACGTTTTTTCAACTGCACGCCTCACATTATCGGCGCGGGGTTATTCTAGTTTCTTGTAATTAAGTTTACCCGGTTAAGTGCGTGTGCCGACGCAAATAACTGGATTTTATTTCTCGAATTGCAACACAGAACTTACCGCATTCATAGTTGAACTTTGACCGTCTGTTATTGTGCTATTAGCTTTTATTATTTCTTTTGTATTATTGGTAACATTTGTGTTCATCGTTTCCTTGTTAACGTTGCGATTTGCCTGTATTATTTCTTTGTTCAATGCTATTGGAATTTCCTTTCCCTTATCTGATATTTCTAATCCATTTTCCTTACTGCCACTGCTGCGTGAGCTATTATTTTTGTTATTTCTTTCAAAAACATGCATATTTGAAGCAAATTGTGATATTTCATTATTAACTGTATTGTTGCCATGAATTAATCGTAATACAACAAGTTTATTTCGTTCATCTTCAGAGTTATATTGAATTTTCATCTCGGTCTCTTCGAATTTGGCCAAGAAATTCGTGAGTTCTTCATTTTTCGAATAATTGTCAACACCTTTAAGTGATACTTGTACCGCATGCTGTTGTAACTGCAAAATATCTTCAGATATTTGACGCAAATCGGAAAGCTGACGCACCGCTGTGTTGCCATAGTCACTAAAGAGGACGCGTATATTTTTATTTAATACGCCTAATATCTGCACACGATACATTATGCCATCATTATCCATGTGTGTAATAGCATATGAATTGACTTCAGGCAATTTATTTAAAATTGGAGCAGTTTTACCATATGCATCAATTTCTTTGGCCGCACGCATGCAACCATCAGTTTCACTTGCACTTAGAGAACGCACATAGCAACGATTTGGTGAACGAAAGCCAGTAATGAGCACACGACTATTATTTGCTGGCAATGGCGATACTGGAGGATTTCCTAGTTGTGGCTGTTGCGACTGTTTACGTGATGGCATATTTTGTTCTTGAGCGGATGAAAGTTTTTGATGCTGAGTGGATGTCATATTAACATGTTTTGGCTTTTGTTGTTTTTCACAATTCAACACTGAGGTTGAAAGTACAGGAATTTCGGAATCCATTACTGACGGATTCGAATCCGAGTATGCTTTAACTAGAGGTCTTGAATTCAAGAAAATAAAAATTAATATTATGAACTAAAAAGGAAAATAACATAGGCAAACGAAAAATAAATTTGGTTAAACTGAAATATCGACAATGTAGGTAGGTCAGAGGGATACAGAGTTTAACCTAACGAGACCATTTGATCCGCGTTTAGCGAGACTAGTCCGCGGTTTTGATTTTCTGGTCCGCGTTTTTAGCATAACTACGAAATTTCAGAAATGTTGTGGACCTTTTTTTTAAGTAAATAAATATAATTGTAAATAGTAAATTACATTGTGACATGAAATATATTTCATTTTGCTGGGAGGTTTTTTAAAAATAAATGTACATTTTTTTGCTATTTGAAAAGAAAAATAAAGTTTTTCCCCTATTGGCTCAATGTGGTCGTTACGCCAATGTTTGCTGTACACTCCGTGTTTTACTGAGAAAAAAGTTAGAATAACTCCGCGATTTGCCGACAAATATCTGGTCACGTTATTTTAACCCGACTCACTTTTCAGTTTTTTCCTATCACGTCAGGATTCATACTTAAAAATTCATTAATTAAAAACACTTTTTGCATTTATTCTACGATTCAAGTTCTTGCTCTAGTGGTCGTAGCAAAGGGCTGGTGGTACCACTTTAAGGCTCTACATATGGACTGGCTTTTTATCGACGATAAAAGCGAAGATTACCCGATATTACGAAGCTTTACTAATGTGTTTTTCACTTGTTAATTCTAGCATGGATGTCTGTATTGGTCTCGCCATATGGTGTTGTGACACTGTTCAAATTCGTTAAATATCATACAATTAAACTGATGCGCCCCTTTATAAAAAACTCATATTTTACAAAACAATGGCGGGAATTTCGATTTGATTGCAGATACATTCTTAGAATTGATTGAAAATAGCATTACAAAAAAAAAAAACAAAAAAAAATATTTATGTCGAATTTTATGTTGAAAAAACATGGTGCGTGTCATCAGTAAAAAAATCGTAGTTTCCAAAGTTATGGCGGGAACTGAAAATAAATAAAATAAATTTTTTCACCTCTAAAACTGAAGTAAAAATCAATATAACTCCTCACTGTACAAGATTTCAGAGTTCTCAAAGAGAAAAAGTAATTGATGTTTTCAAAACACCGTGTTTTTTTCCGATGTTTCATCAACATCGGCATTTATGTAGGTCACCAAAACATCATAATCCGAAAAATATTTTTTAAGGTATTTAGTGTTTAGTGCTATTTAGAAAAATACTAATTTTATTAAAATTTATTAGCTTATGCTTTTATTCACAAAAAAAAAAAATAAAACGTGATTCCACCTTTTTTCCCAAACTCGGACAGGAAAATGTTTAGTAGTCCGGACATTTCTAGAAAACCTTGGAGGGTAAGTCGACTTTTGAGAGGATTCTGTTAAATCTTGGACGATTTAATTACAGCCCATATGTCTTGATAATTATATTGGATTTTGAAGGATCATATTGGATTCTGAAGGATAATATTGGATTCCGAAGGATCATATTGGATCCTTGGGTTCTATACTTGATGCTGCTAATTTGCTTGAAAGTACTTGTTCGATACAATCAGCAATGTTTCTTATGATCTTATTAATGGCAATATTGACTTAATTTGTTTGTAATACTATTTACCGGCTGAATGAACCATTTAGTGAGTCTTAATTAAGATTAAAAAAAATTGTTTTTATAATGTTTTAATCTTTTGATAATTTCATATAATAATTCAATAAAAGGACTTACTAGTAACTACCTAAATTTATAAAATATTTGTACATAATAGTATTAAAAAAATGTTTTCTTACGGCATTGGAAAGCATATGTAGCGATGACTTTGCCAATCCCTTCGCTGACATTCTGGTGAGCAATAGAAATCTCCACAACGTTGACAAATGCACACTGAAATCCTTTTACATAAGGTACACTCACCACTTTTGTTTTCCTGCAGGAAAAAAATTATAGTTTTGGACAAAATGTTCTAATTATGCGGAACAGGTTTACTTTAGCTCCCATTGCCCAATTTTTGTTTTAGGCGTAGAAATAGAAATATAAATAAAGTTGTCGGTCGGATCTAGTTCCGGAGACATAGCCATCGGAGCTTGCGGATATAGATTTCGTAAAAATCAATATGAGTTGGGAACCCCTGGATCGAAATCCAAAATATGGGTATCATAATAAAAATAATTCAAATTCGAAAATTTAACCAATTTCTTCTAAAAACCGTTATTTTTCCAAAAAATGCTTGAATAACCTTAACTTATTGAACATATTAAGATATTATTATTATTTATTAAATTGATTGATTATTAGTATTAGTAGTAGGGGAGCCCAACAGGGGATTTTGGGATTTACTCAAGCGCGGCAGATTAAGATATGGGGGATACCTTGCAATTTGTTGAGTACCCTCACCCGATCAGAATAGTCACAAGAAATCGATAGCTGGAAATACTCGAGCGCGTCAGATTAAGGTATGGGGGTTAGTAATATGCTAAAAAGTGTGCATTTCAATAATCTGACGATTTGAGCGTGACGTAAGGGAGTGGATCACAAACTTGCAAAAAAAACGTCACCTTGACATCCTCAAGCGCGGTCAAATTTTTTTTTTATCGTTAAAAATTTAATCTGCCTTAATTTCCACAAGCTGAAGTAACAAAAGACGTCAATAAACTTTAGTGCGTACAGCTGCAGCGAACCAATTATTCCCTACTCCGCGCCTGCCTGATGTCGTTGTGTGTGCAATGTCATACATACAACGCTCCGGCATGTTTGTTTGTGTTATAAGTTTTGTGTACATATTAAATTTTGGGAGTTTATCTGCTGATCTCAACCAAGCTAGAATAAAAATCTTCAATAACATATACAAGGTATCAGATCCATCCACATAACCTTACGGAGTTACTGCAGTTACTGGTCTGAAAACTGAAAATATGTTTTTCATGCTTTTTTCTACTCTTAATTGCATTTTCTCTTTAGTATTTTTTGTAAATTTATGCTATACATAGTTGCACTCATCTTATGAAATCTTTCTATCAACAACATATAAATAGCAATACTTAAGAGACCGAACAAATGTCGATTAACAGTAAATTTTTAAAATAACTCTGCTCTCTATACTAGCCACCAACCGGAAAGGGCAGAACAACGTCTGCCGGGACAGTTAGACATTCATATTACTAACGTTAAACTCTCAAATAAGGTATATATGCGTCGTTTTTGGTACTTTATGTAATCTTTAGTTGAAAATACTTGAACCAATCCTTATTACAAACGTTATGGAAAAATATGTCACGTGACAAATGTCGCGTGCTAAATTATATTTAAGCCTAAAAAAAAATATTAATGCATATATTTCAACATGACAACTATCAGAACGCCAAATAATTCCATTTTAGTTTAAAATTAATCTCTTTAAAATATTATGTTACGTTTCGCAGATTTCTAGATGAAGTCGAAAACGAATTCCATTTTGTCGCTTGCTAGATCCCATGTTTATTGCTAATATATTGAAAACCTCAAATCGACAGGACCTACCTTTTGCACTAAACAGTACTACTAAAATGCTATCGAAAAATATAAACAAAAAACAATTTGTTTTGTTCTCTTTATTTGCACTTCAAAGGCATACGAATGTCACGTATGTATGTATATGAAAAAAAAATAATCGTCAGATTATGGATCAGCACACAGTGCATAAAAATCTAACGCGCTCGAGTATTTCAAAATAGCGTTTTTATTTGCATTTTAGAAAAGTCGCCAGGAGCTTGCGTCACATCCGAATCGTCAGTCTTTTGAATGGGAGCTTCGTTCTGGATCACTTAATATCCCCTATGAATATCTGACGCGCTCGAGTAAATTTTTTTTACAATTTTTAACCCATCCGTACGTCATCATCGTGGAACATATACACTATCAATATCTGACTCACTCGAGTATTTCCATTTTTTTTTTACATTTTTGAAAGCCTGTCACTCCACCCACCGGTGCAATGGTACACATATTATCTTTTTTACTTTCTACCATCTAATTTTCCTCGCGACACTCGAGTAAATCCCCATGTAGCTTCGTGGGCTCCCTTACTATAATGCAACTTTTTTTTTATTAACCTATTATTATTGAAAGACATAAAATCACTGGTGAATTTTATAGAAACCATAGAACGAGCAGGCGCCTGAAGACCGTAAAAAAGTATGCACGTATACAAAACTGATAAGGAAATCACCAACCTATGACAATCGTGCGAGCGTTTGCTTGCGGTAGTGAGGATGTGGCTATGATTCATAGCACATATTTATTATGATAAATGAGTATGCTGATCACGAATATGTACCAGACTTAGCTTGAAATCCCATTCTTCACTACAGTATATCCAACACTCGCTTTGCTAGCCACTTTAATTCTATATAAAAGCGTTTAAATTCTCCAATACGTCCAAGATTGGCTTTGCAGCCACGGTTCACTATAAAATGCCCAACTCCGGCGTGTTAGCGAAGCCAATTTTATATACAGTAGGTCAAAGCAAAATTCGTACCTACATCAAAAAAATTATTTTCCAATTCCTGAACCAATATAGTGAACACCCTATATGGTGAACACCAAAATTTTTACATTGAGTACTCTAAATAGTGAACACCAAAATATTTATATTAAGTACTCTAAATAGTGATGAAAATTTTGAAAGCCATGTCAAGCAGAACGCAATAAAAAAACACAAAAAAGGTGAGGCCAACACTACTGATTATGCTGACATACTAGCATACAACATACTAGTCAATTTCTGAACGCAAGAAGCGAACATTCGCGAATTCTTTCAATAAACATATATGTACATTTCTATTTTCCTACAAATTTATTCTAATTAACTCATTTACATATACAAATGTGTACTTTGAGCAAATAAAACGAGTTTTTGAACAAAAATGTCAACCTTGATATAGTGAACAACCTAGATACTGTGAACAGGCCTTGCAAAAATTAGTTCACTATATCCATACACGACTGTAGTATTTTTAGTTCTTCAATTTTAACAAAAACAAAACTCCAACTTCAGCATTCTTTTTTTGAAGAATAGCACCGCATGCTTAAGTAATGTTGTTGTTTCTGTAGCTGTTGTTATAGCATTTGTTGTTGTAGTAACTGTTCCTGTAATAGTTGTCGCTTCTGCAGTTGTTTTTTTACCCTACACAGAGGGTATATTCACTTCGTCATTCCGTTTGTAACGCATAGAAGTAGGCGTGGCAGGTGTAGAAAAGTTGATATATTATTGATCAGCGTCACCACCTGAGTCGATATACATAGCTATGTCTGACTGTTGGAATCACGTTTACGGGAAAACTAAGCAAGCTAATGCAATGAAATTTCGCACACAGGTCATACCTTCTTGCAAGCTGCTAGCATATAAAAATGGGCGAAATCAGGTCACGACCACATCTACCGCCCATACTCTATGTAAATATACCTCAGCCCATTTCGAAAATAGTTGCTGCGATTTTGAAACTTGGTGATTTAGTGAACATGTGAACAAAATTAAGACTGGGCTAGGTTTTACATTTGCAAAAGCGTGGCACAGCCCTAAATTTTAACTTTTGAAACGCCATAGCTCGTAAGATATTGTGATGAAATTTGGTAAACGGATACAAATCATATATATGCATCTTAAATTGTGTTTAAAGTGGGCGTGGCACTTTTTAACAATTAATGATTTTGATTTCGTGTGCAATGAGAGTCATCTTTATAAAATTTGATGTAAGCGGTTTACTTGCATTTATTTGGAAAATACTTTCAGTGCAGTGTAGGGTATGAGTTTTGGCCTGGCCGAAGATAACACCTTTACTAGTTTTTTCCGGAGTTGTTTTTGCAGTTGTCCATAACGTTTTAAAAGAATTTATAAATGTTTTTTTATTTTCCAGCAAAAAAGTGTTAGTAAGCAAAAATTTATAGAAAAAAAATGGATTTTTAGTAAAAATGGATTTTTTATAAATTGGTTAATGTTGCAGAAGAATCATCATATCTCAATATCTATAGGTTAAATATATATTGCATTGAATTATCTTTCTTGTGACACCCTTATTTTAGAGCTCAATCCAGGAGTCCCCAACTTATATAGAGTTTTACAAAAAGCAATATCCTTAACTACCGATGGCTGTTGGATACATAGATTTGTAAATCCTGAACCGCGACCAAAAGCTCACTTATACTAACTTTAATGTACAATTACTGGTGTTAGCGAAGTCGGTATTGGACATACTGAAGGATGTCCAGTTTTTGTAGAAATTAACTGTAAATTTAAGTCAAAATTTTTACAAAAATCGTCACATCTCGAAAACTACGAATTTCTCATTTTTGTGTCTATATTTCGCCTTTCATATGACACACATATTTTGGAAATCTATTTAGGAGTTCTGAACTTATACCGCTTTTTATAAAAGCTATATCCGCAACTTGCGATGAGCGATACTTTTTTTTGCAAATTTATTTTTAATTCCTAGAGCGCTACTTCCCCTAAAAAAATTGGGCGATTTTGCTAAAGTTAACCTGTTCCACAAACTTAAGCTAATATTGAAAGCCAGGAAGATGATAGCTTTCCTTTCCATCTTTGTATATACATATCTAACAATCACCTGCAATTGATACCGGGCGACGCCATTACCGCTTGAATTAGAACTTGCATCGTTGTGGTTCTGTTGAAACTTACGGCTAAAAAAAAAATATTATTTTGTTATTTTTGTTAACGATAGCCTTTATGCTACTTGCTTTTTGTGCATTATTAAAACAAAAAAATTTAATTTTTTTAACTCTGACGCTTTGTCTAGCAAAAAAGCGGATCAACTGACGTTCACGTCAAACTGTTTAACTCTGACGCACTGTCTAGCAAAAAAGTGGATCAACTGACGTTCACGTCAAACTGTTTCCACACACATTTAGATTTTTCATCAGACCTGTCAAAATCTGATGAAAAATCTGAACATCTGAGGGCAAGTCGTACGAAAAAATCCTACCATATGACGCGAACGTACGACTCGGTCGTACGGTAGACAGTATGAAAAATTCTGAACGTATAAGTGCCCTATTTGAGCGAAATTATGCTACATTTCACTAGGTCAGTTCACATGATCCTTTATATTGTACCACATGGCTTGACAACATTAATGTTTGATCATGTGAACGTAAGATACAACCGCTTGACACTCATGTTGTAAGAAGTTCAAATTTTTGGATTCTTCTGCTGGCTTGCTCAACCAAATGGTACAATAAACAGAGAAAGTTAAACTATCGCTTTTAAGAATAAACGAATACCAAATAATTGCTTAAACAGAATTCCGGCGCAAATGACGCGACGGCTGACGGTTGAATTAGATTTGGTTTTAATTTTACCGTCGCCGTTGAGAGTATAGAGTTGCGGTCTTTTCCCATACGACTTTCACAGCAAAAATTACAGAGAGCAAAAGTGCGATAGTTGTTAATCAACTATCAAAGAATATCAAAAGTTCTTGTGCAAATTCGCTGAAAAGCATTGTAAATAATACACAAAAATATGCACATCCGATCGTATAGAAATGCAAGAACTAGTTAAAAAGATCGGATATTATGGTTATACGGACTTAAAACTTTATTTTAATTCATGGTACATATGCAAAGGAAGAAATCAAATACTAGTGTGATAAAAAAATATAAATATGTATCTTATGCTTAAAATGTTTATTTTAATTTGATAGTTCTGACTGCAGAGTCCTGATTTTATCCTTAAGTTGATTAATTAATTCATCCATTTTAACGTAGGTTAAATTATTCTCAATTTTTGTAACTTTTGTGATACGTTGTACTCTGTTTAAGTTAAAATTCACTTGTAAGAACTCAACAGTGTACTTATTTCCAGTATTTGTCTGTAAGCCTGGGAATGAAATGTATTATGTTAGCAAATATATATATATGTAGTACCATTGAATTTAAAAGTTCAATTACCATCTAATTTACATTTAATTGTTTTGCAGGGTATTTCAAAGCTTTTCGGATAACGTCTAAATTGTTTACATGTAACTTTATACTCCATTGTCGTATCAATATTTACAACTGTATATATTTTTTCAAAGATACTGACTACCTTTACGCGATGCCACTTACTTTCAACATTAGCCAAACAATATTCACCAACTCTAAAAAAAACAAAATGATTTACAGATTATTAATTTTCTCAATTGTCTAACTTTGACGGCAGTACTAATAAAAAATGACAAGCAAGCGTCTAACGTTAATTAATATCAACACCTGACTAGGCAGATACCCAATTAATAAAACTAGCATGCGATGAAATTTAACGGGCGGTCAATTTGGACAACGTTGAAATGCTGTTCAACGAGTGACTACCGTGTTGTACTTATTAAATGTTCCTCCAAAAAACTAATTAGGAACATTAGTTTTGAACACCTGATACACACATTATTTAATAAGGCAACGTTACTTATTGCCATATTACATATTTGTTTGTCTCAAATTAAAAAAATTTTAAAAATTAGCGGAAATTGTAATGTCACTTTGTGTGGTGCCGCCACATATTTTTAATATATTTACATATTTTTAGTTAAAATAAACTATACTATCTTTTTTTATTAATCAGAAAAAACGATGACCTTCATTATGAACAAGTCACAAAATTCACTAAAACTTTGGAATTACCAAAATTATAAATTTTTGTAAGCAGATATAATTTATTAAACAGCTGCAAGAACGGGTTAGGTTTATAATTCGCAAATATTGAAACTGCTTTTTAAAATATTTCGCTATTATAAATATATTTAAAATCGTTCTAGTGATAAAAACTTATAATTCTTGAAGGAAGTTTCGTTTGTCAATCAACTTCCTCCCACTATATTTTCGATAATGCACGGTGAAGTGTAATACTGAAATTCCAATTATGTAGTTTTTTTGCTGTTGGGGAATGTTGAGGAAATAAAACAAGGTGAAAATTAAATTAACAGCTGTATTAATAAATTGGGTTTTTCGTAAAGTTTCAACGAAATTAGGCACAAACTGTGTCCGCGCCGTTTACAGGTTTTAGCTAGGAATCTGAAATTGTGTGCCACATATTTTTAAACCCCATGCTAAAACATAGACACCCTAATCTACATCTTTTGGTAATTACACTCAGACGAGATAGAATTTTTGAAAGAATACCTCATACTAATATAAAAAATGTTTAACGTACTGTGGTTCATGTGCTTCACGAGTATCATTGTACGATTTCAAAAAGTTTTTAGCTTGATCTAAAAATATTTGATGGCTTCTCTCAATACACCCAAATAAACCATTTTGAATATCTGAATTATTTAGTATTATTACAGCAAAGTTACTCTTTCCGGCTTGAGGTCCTTCAATTTTAAATGGCTGCAAAAAAATAACAAAGCATTAATAATATTATAGAAACAGATAGATAAAAGATGTAGGAAAAAGTTAATGCATCAGTTTTTTCTTTTCGAGTGACCACTAGTATAATATTTTTAAATAAATTGTTTGCAAGAACTATCTCCAAATCCCATATTTTACCGAAATTTCAAATTTGTATCTGCGCAAGGACTGGTGTTTAATGTTTTCAGCTGCTTTTATCCTTGCATTCTCTTGATTAATGGGTTTTTCACCAACTTTTACTACCTTATCGTCTTTATAGATGTTCATTTTAATTTGGCTGCTGGAAGCTAGTGAAGAGATCCATTCGTTAAGTGTGCTATTTGAATTTAACGATCTTAATATAAATTCTTTTTCATCGGTGTCATCATCATTGTTATATATCAATTTGAATTCTGTGTCACAAAATTGTTTCAGGAATTTTTCCATTTCCTCTTCACTCATTACATAATTTTGAACTCCTTTTAGTTTGATTGCTACAGCATGTTGCAGTATATTTATAATGGAGGATGAAATAATACGCAAATCTTCTAAGCAAACAGTTCTTACATTTCCGAGATCGATGAAGAGGACACGTATTTTGTCCTGGTTGGAGTTCGATAAAATTTGAACACGATAGTAAAATTGATTGCAATATGCAAGTGCATATGTATTTGGTTGTGGTAACTCAACCATAGGCTCAGCAGTTTTGCCGAAGTTCATAATATCATCGCATCCTTTCTTAAAGCTCTCGTTAACGCTTTGTTCCACAGAGCGTACATAGCAAAGATTTGTCCTTCGAAAGCCAGTAACTTTTACATTAGATTTATCTTTAGGTAACATTGAAATGGGTGGTATTGTTCTATTTTTGGATTTTATTGGTAGTAAGGGTCTGAAAGGAATAATGAAAATAAAACTACTTAAAACATTTGCATTTACAATAATATTAATTTTATCTCAACGGTCAAGATGATATATACATATATAAAAATTTAGTATTTAGAAGTCATATATAAATTCACCAAATCTTTAACTTTTTTACTAAAAAAAAAGTAATTTTTAGGAATAGATGATCCGAATGTACCGTAGGTATATACTAAAAACTTGTCGAATGTACTGACGACGATTTTTCACGACGCAAATGTACTGAAAAAAGTACAAATGTACCGAAAATTCCATCACTGATTGAGGAATTTATGGACACTTGTAACAAAATAATACCTATAATAAAAAATCCAAATAGAATGAAGTGATTATTTATTTAAAAAATCCCGACATAAAAAGCTGCTAAATTTTAACTTCATGTTAAAAATTTTGAAAATACAAAACGACGGTCTTTTATTAATGATTAAATGTTATGAAAAAAAAAGATAAATCAAATATAATACAGCACGTATCTAAGATAGCAACTTTACTCGTGTATATTCTCGATAACCACCCGCATAATACAATATCAAAAGAAAGCAAAACAAAGAACTTTTCCTTTCTTAACAGATACAAAACAACCAACACTTCGACCTGCATACATACATATACTTGCATGTGGTTAATTTATAGCAAGTAAAGCCCTTTCGAAGATTTATTTTTATTAGATTTCAAAATTTATTAAAGTACGCTTTATATAGAAAACTTTACAATTCGAGTTAAGTTAAGAAATTCATATAGAAATCATATCGGTCAAAATTTTAAAAAAGTTGTTATATTTCGCAAACTGTGAGACTGATTTCTAAATTATAGTTTATTGAACTATCTTTTATACGGTTCTAATATTTTTAAAGTAGGTTCAAGGATTCTCAACTTATATAGATAATTTTTTCAAAAGCTATATTCGCAAATACTCAGATAGTGGTTGCCCCTAAAGTAATGGAACTAATTTAAATTACGGCCCTTCAAGATTTGTTTTTGTTATCTTAATATTGAAAAACCTCTTTTAAGCAACTTATATTTTTATTGACAAATTCGAAAAGTAAATATAAATACCAAGAAAAATAACTCAAGAAAAATAACCAACACTTTGATGAGATACCTATTATTCTTTAACTTACAAATCCAGTCATGATTTAATAAATCTGAAATCGCTGTGGATAGTATTTAACATTGCGTATAGGTATTTTTATTACTTTAATTGGAGTGCTTTTTGCTTTATAAAAAAAAAGTTTTTGTTTGAACAGAGGTTTCAACATACGAAGTTTGAAGTTCATATCTTTGAATCCTCATCTACGCTAAAAAGCAGATAAAAAAAGTGTTAGCAATAATTAAGAATAAGTTTAAATACTCCAAACGAATCTTGCACCTGCTATACTTGCAACTGGATTTTTTTTGTTTTCCTTCTGGGTATTATTTGCAATGATATTAATGTTCCCAACATTTTTTTGTTAGTTTATACTTACGGCATAGCAAAACAAGTGAAACGATGAATAGGCCAATCGCTTCTCTGGCATTCAGTTGAACAATAGTAGGCATCACAACGGGCACAGTTAAACTTTGGTTCACTTTTGCAAAGTAAGCAAATCTAAATTTTCAAGATCGTCAATTAAAAATATTATTATTTCATACAGTATGTGCAGTATGTACATGTGTGTACCTTCAGATTCAGTTGTTGTTGATATTGATGAGTAATCATCGGGTTCCCTGCTACACTCTTTGCTGGCCAAGAGTAATTCATAATTGTTGGTGTTACTGGAACATTTTGAATTGAAAAATTAGGGGCTAATTGTTGACAATTTAAATTCGGATATGCAGGTAGAACATTTAAAACTGGATGTGGTTGATATCCGTTTATTTTTTTTTCGTTATTCTTAGGCATTTTATCGTAATAATCGTGTTTGTGCAGTTGGAAAAACGAAACTTAAACAAACTAACTGCAGTTTAAAACAGTATTTGTCATATATAATATGTTCACTCTCCTCCAATGCAAAACCGATACTAAAAAAAAATTGCAGTTTTAAATGAATTAAGCGGTTATTCCCGGAAATTATCGAATAAAAAAAAGGGATGCCAACTCTTATTTGCTTAAGCACTATAATACATTTGGCCAGTTCACATGATTAACGTGTTAGACAACTGTACCGAATTATGCCAATATATGGGAAACAGCAACCACCTCCGATGATGTCATAGAAACCACCCACTCGATTGGATCAAACAAATTTACGAAAGAGACCGATTTTTTTTCAGATTCGGTTTTAGGGGATAAAACTCCATGTTTCTAAAAAAAAAATTTTTGGAGCATCGCCCCCAAAGTAAAATTATGCCTTCATGTTGACAGATTTGCTGCCCAGCAGTTGTGCTAATGCTGTCGAAGTTATAATTGTGTGGATAACTGCTGGCGGTTTTTCCGTCATCCGCCAGGATTTTGATAAGGAAGGATTGGTTCACGAGAGCGTGTTTTCAACGTGCATTAGCTAACACACATTTCCGCATAACACAAAATTATATGCAATGACGCACATCATCAATAGCGGTATTCATGATCTGTTGTACTTTTGTAAATATTTACAATTTTTACTACAGATTGTGAGCGTCCTAAAATATTTTTCTTTATTTTACTGAATAATTTGAAAAGTATTTGCGAAATTATGATATGGTAACTTCGATTGACATATGTTCTTTATTTAACTATGGTAACTTCGATTGACAAATGCACCAATACTATACAAAAGTTACAATAGGGTTTTGTCATTGTATTTTTGATATTTAGAGTATTTGAAAAAAGCAAGTGTTTTGGTTTTTTTACGATATCATATTTACTACAAATATCAAAAATACACAATACAAGACCAAATACTACAGATCGTGAATACCGCTATTGCATCTTATTGACGCTGGTTTTATGCTAAAAAGCACGTTGAAGAAACACTCGTGTGAACGGTTAGTCTAAAACGTCGATGTCTTTTCTCCGCTTTAGGGTAACTGAATGACACTAGATGTCACTAGCAAAAATGACCAGGGAGCATTCAAAATGCAATCGGCGTCGGCGTGTTATTTGACATTCTTGATTTGGAAATTGTGTCTATTCTTATACAAAAATTTTCTATAGTAAAAAAAATTTTATTTAAATGGCTAAAAATTATAAAGATCATGATCTCATAAATAAGTGGAATCCAATGCAGGAAGACTACACTAATTCGCAATTTAATCAATACAGTAGCGGTCCTGGGGCTGGTATGGATCCACTGCATCATCAAAAATTTAACTATAACAACCAACAGAAAACACGCCAAAATGATTGCATGTACCCTTACTTGGTGTTGAAGCACTTACCTAAAAATATGACTATTAAGGCAATTCAAAATATTTGTTCTAGCCATGGAAAAGTATTGAACGTGCGTGATAGCAAAAAAAATGATTATATATTTGTAGATATGGCGAGTGTGTCGTAAGTTGAAAATTTCTTTACCTACATATAATAGTTGAAAAAATTTTGGTAATTCAAGTTCCCGGGACGAAAGGTTAGTAAATCTCTTTAAAAAGTTTGGGAGGTAGCGTTGCACTTTTAGTTTTCATATACTCCCGCTTTACTTTTTTTGGAATTGATAGTTTGAATAAGGCTTATAATGAAGCTGATTGCGAGAGGCCGACAAAAAAAAATATCGCTCAATAACTCGGAATGAACTTAGTCTAAAAAATGTAAGCCATAAGTAGAAAAATATATTTTGACCAATGTTGTATAGGAGATGAAAACATCGATTTTGTGCCCAAAAAATTTCCGTATGGCAAGATTTGACCTACCTTTTATCACGCCTCTGTTTAGTGCCAAATATTCCAAGTATTGTGAAATTTGGTATGAGAGATGCCACACCCTCCAATTTTTATATACAGATCTTGTTATAACCATTCTTAGTATATGTGTGAAATTTGGTTGCATTACCCTAAAAATCTTCCCCAGTATAGCGTTTTAGAGCTTTTTCTTGTATGGAAGATGGCACGCGTTCTTATAAAAATGCGCCCACTTTTTGCCTGGTGCTAGTCCGAACTATTTATAATGTTTGTGTGAAATAATCTTAAATAACTCTCAGTAGTTACAGCGTTTTAAATGTTTTGTTTGGGCGGTAAGCCTGTCGACGTGGAATGGGAAAGTGAATTGTCGTATGCCATGAACAAAATGATATACATACAGGATCATCAGACTGTCCGTTTTTTCCAAATTTCTTACCAAGAATCTCGCGGTTTTTAATACTTGTGTGAAAGATATAATAGTGTTAACCAAAAAATATATGCATATTTTATTAAAAAAAATTTTTAGTCAAAACTTAATTTCCTTAATTAAAAACTTTCATATGCGGATCTTTTTGATTAATAACATACTGATCTCCTTGATGGAACTTGGGAAATATCGGATGATCTAATTAATAATAATTTCCTTGTTTATTTTGAGAGAAAATCAACTCATTGTAGTGGTATTTTAAACAAGATCGATTGATAAGTGTTAAAAATGTATTTCAAAAAGGTGAAAATAAAACTTAAATATGAACAAAATAATAGTTTTTAAGTATAAATTATTTCTAAATATTGGTTTTTTTTTAGCGATATGGAAGCCATTTACCGTGCGCTCGAAAAAAATACGTACGGGTTTGATGTATCTGTAGGCAAACAATATCAAAATAAATCAATGGACACAAACTTTAATGGAATAAACGACACTCTTAAAACAGCACCACCGGCATATCACCAACGTGATAATGCAATCGATTTAGAAAATAGGTGAGCTTAAGTAATTTTATAGTAAATCAATTAAATCAATTGTACACTATTAAATTTTGTCTTATTTCTAACGGTTTGCTGTTAATAGAAATCAGATAAGATTTGATGGAGTTACAATCGATCAAAGTACAAAAAAGTGATTTTTTTTGGTGTTTTTTAAAGTCACACTATTTCAATGGCTCCGTTTAAATCCAAAAATCTATCTTTTTGATATTTTTAAGATTCAGAATGAAAACTCGTTCTTCAACAAATATTTTAAGTATATATGTACATATATTTAAATATGTTGCCAAATCCATTTCAAACCATGCAGTCGGACTAACTTCAAATCTCAGAATTGGTTGCCGATTATATATTATATGTTGTTTTTCAGAGGATATAAGGGGACACATATTCCCCCGATTTGATTAAAAAAACATTTTTTACGAAGATATGCCCATTTAAAGTTTTAGTGTCAAAACTTGAAAAACCGCTGAAAACTTTTTCAAAATAGTCGCATTTTCATCTAAATAATTAATTTTTGTCTTTTGATTGTAATAGATAAATGATTCTCTCTCAGAATCTTTAAGAAAATTTGAAAATTGTTGAAAATTGGCGGAGTTTATAGCGCTTTTTATGAAAAAAGAAACAAAGCTTATTTTCTCAAAAATACCAGATGTTTTTGCGCTTAAAATTTTACTGTCGATTTGTATTAATTTGAGAGAGAAATGACATGAGTTTAATACGCACTAAAAGACATTTGAGGTCAGGAAATTTTTTTTTTTCAAAATCGAAATGTCAATTTTTTTTTCATCATTGCTAAGCCACTTTACGGTACTATTTTCAAAGCAAATAACAAAAGCAACATTCCAAATTACTTTCTGCAAATCGTGCTTGCATTCTGCATACTTTTGTTTTACCGTTATTTTCGTAATAACTTTTTATCATGGGAAATATATGAAAACATTGTACGCACATATAACTTTTTCGCTGACAAATTCAAGCAAACAAAACATACAAAACCCACAGAAGTACATTTATGAAAAATAATTTTATGAGAAACCAGATCTCGAGGTGAAGTCCAAATTTGTAAACTAGTGTAATAAATAGATCTGTTTGTTTACTGAAAGTTTGTACGAATTTGTAACAATTGTTACTGGATTGCGTTTGTTAACACCAAATATTCAGTAACGAGAGAGGTAGTGTGAGAATAAAGTGACAATTTGTTGCGAGAGAGCTTAGTTGAGACTTTTATAAAACGGTTGTACAGATATTATGGCATTTCATTTATTGTATTATTGGCGGTTGTAACATATGACCTGATACTAGCGACTATAAATAAACTAAATTGAACCGTTCAATTTCAACGCCTCATGGCTTGCAACATGACTAGTTACTATTTTGTTCTTGTTCATGGAGCATTATTACTATCTCTTTTTAACGAACGTTAACATTGTATGTCAATATTACTTTATTACAGTGCCAATGTCTTATATTAAAGCATTTAACACAGTTTTTTTTATTTAATGTAGAAACTACCGTGCATCGAACAAACAACATCCTCGTCCAAATATTAAATCAAAACCACATGTGAATCGTAACGATTATAATTCAAAAAACAATTTACTAAATGAAAATGATCCACAACGACATTTTCTTATTGAAGAGGACTCACATGAACTTGAACGTGCTGGACTTATGAAACCCAATGCAGATTTAAATATGAATTCTAAATACAAATATAGCACCGGTAGAGCATATATAGAGTAAGTATTAAAATTTAGTTATAGAGCCCAATGAGGTGATAGTTGGAAATTGTCTTGTTTCCGACAAAAGCTATATATAAAGTATTATTTTCTATAGGCAACATCTGTTGTCGGATGAAGCAGTTAAATGAAAAGTTGAGTAACAAACATTTTTTCTGTTTTTAATTTTGGAGTCATGTCCAGAACGAGGATCAGTAAAATTTAAAATCCTTTGCTAAGCAATTGAAAAAACAGTTTCTTGAGATAAATTTCGTGCACTGAACTAAGAATATTAATTCTTTTGAAGCATTTCTGAATACTCAGAACTTAAGTTATGTGATATTTTGAATAAGGGCTACAACCATGGTCAGTATTACTACGTTAAACTCATTTGGACGTACGCAGTGGTCAAATGACGTTAATAAATAAAATATCTACTTACATATTTTTTCCAATTGGATTTCAAAGCGAAAGTACTCTACTTTATCTTCATATACTTTAATTATACTGTTGACCAAAGCTCGCCTAAGTTTATTGGTGGATTTTCGTACCTTGCCGGTCGTTTTTTTAACAAAAATTTTAAATGGGATGGGTTTGAGCTGGCACGGCATCATTTGAAATTTTTGGCTATTGAGTCAATTTTTAACAATTTCAGCGGTGTGTTTAAGGTCTCCAACCTGCTAAAAAAAAGACTTCGACCTCCAGGTAAGCACTTTCGTCCGCAAAGTCTGGTAGATTCAGCTCCAAAGTACGAAGATAATCTTCTTCTTTCATAATGCCATTAATTTGTACCAACAGCCCAACAAAAGAAGCAGCCCCACATCATGAAGTTACTTCCTCTATTGTTTCATTGTTTCTTTCACTTAGTGCATTTGCAATAATTCATTTGGGCGGTGCCAGTAGCATTGCTTACCATTTTAAGAATTGGAGCATAGACGAATGGAAAAGGGCAATATAGTCGTACTAGACCAAAATTAACCGTTTTCGGTCAGATGGTAAGCAATGCACCACCTCTATACTTACTTTATTGATTGAACTCCCCCAAATGAGAGTGTAACGGTGATAAAATGAGGTGATAGCGTTGAATTGGCTAGTTGAAAAAATTTTTCATCATCATATTTGGTTTCAGGGCATCAAAATACATGAAAATAGAGAGATATTTGAAATTTTAACGATAAACAAATGTTCCTCCCCGAAATGGGGGTGAAATGGAGTGAAAGCGTTGATTTTAGGAATTTCTCGTCATCATATCCGGTTTCAGCGCATCAAAATACACTATGCAAAAAGGATTATGAAAGAGGAAATGACTATGAAAAATGCAACACTACCTTCCGGACTATACAGCTTCTTATTCAACTGAGACTGTTGAATCACGCTTAAAACGTGAACTCTTCAATAAGCCGGAATTTTGTGTGAAATTGCAGCGTAAGAGTTTACTTTTCAGGCAAGGTATTTTTAAGTTAAAAATACATTTTAAGTTTGGTAGTTTATACAATAAAATACTTAAGAAAAATCTAAGAAGTTTTGTGTTACCAAATTGTATGTGCCCAATATTTTTTTATAAAATATTACATAACCTTAATTCAGATTTTAAAACACATACAAAATGAATTTATGTAGACACCTAATTTGGAAAAAAAACCTTATATGTGGAGAAACACGTCAAATGTCCTAGCGCGGCGCGCGAGCGCTAAATTCTGTTGTTTTCAACTCGTGCTGGTGGTACATAAATGTACCTAAAATTTCCCGACACATCATTTCGATGTATTTTTTCCTCAGCTTTCCAATGGTTTTGTCAGATTTTCCGAAATTTTCCATTTTCCTGGTGAAAAATCACAAAACGTGTTATATCTCAAAAACGAAAGAGTATTTTCGCATGCATTTTGTTCCTGTAATTTTTCTTCAACGTATCGAATCGTTTAACTCTTGCCGTTACTCAAGTCACAAGAACAAAATACATGTGAAATTCCCTTTCCTACCCTGCTTACTTCGTTGATTTGACTCTTTTTTGCTTGAAAACATTAAATATCTTAATTATTTTTCGACAAATTTGCCATCACATATTAAATCTTAGTCACACTTAGTTACACTCACAAATTCTTGAATCTTAGTTTATACTCATATTAATATATCGTAGAAGACGTTTTCAATCCTTTAAAAAATTTTTAGGACTAAAAGTGCAGAGTTAGATTTACCTAGCCAGCAGCTTTAAACAAACCGGTTGAAAGAACGAGTTAAAAATAGTTTTGTTGGATTCTTTCTTACAGTAAAAACTTGTTTAACTTTCACGCGGGGTTCTTTAAATAAAAAATTATCTTGACGAAAACTATAATTTAAATCAGAGCTTATTTATAGTTCAATATTTACACTTTACAGTTATTTTGTAATGAATGTTTTCTTTTCTTGTAATGTATTTAAGAATGCCTGAGAAGACAAAATCGTTTATTAGTGAAAAATGCAATCAATCAATTGGACGTCTTGATAGTAGTAAAAATGTCTACAGCAATGCAAATGAAAAAAAAACAAAACAAATAATTAAAGGAAATTGTAGAGGATGTAACCGAATTTGTGATGCCATCTGCTCACGCTGCTCGGAATACTTTTGCGGTATCGAATGCCAGCGGAAAGCGTGGCCAAATCATCGTTATGTTTGTGGCAAATCCAAGTAAGTTTTTTTGTTATTATTTAAATTTTTACTTATAAATAAATAGAAATGGTTTTAAATTATATGAAAAAGGCCCGTATAGAAGCAAAATTATAATAACCGACACATAAAAAGTTCTATGTCGTATGAAGTTCATATTTGTGTTTCATATTTTTCAGAAGAACCAAAATCTGCCGGCCTGAGAACCATTTCAGCCAATTGATACCTTGCACACAGCGCGATCGACCTCGAATTGCGCATAAGTTTTGTTTGTGACGTTAAATTTGATTATCTTGCTTACGGACCCCCCAAAATTGTAAAAATATATTTCATTAGATGAAATTTGGATCATATTTTGGCCAAAAATTCGAATTATTAAGTTATGTGCTGCATGCCCGAAGCGTTAAGCTTTTGTAAATTTTTGAGGTTTATAATTTTTTTAATATCCTCCATCTTGAGAATATAAAAAGTTTGTTTTTTCCAAAGCTGGTAAAGCAGAGATAACCATAGCAATTAAGCCTACTAGAGTTTCTGCATTCTGCTTTTGATTATTATGCCATAGAATATAAACACATTTTATTCAAAATTTACCCTAATTACCGAAATCTCAAAAGGCGTTTAAATTCTGTTTTTTTTTTTAATTTTCGGTTCTTCCAACTTGTATTTACCTCGTCCGCAAAAGTAAACATATACATACATACAGTAAGTACACTCTCGATTATATTACCTAATTAATGTTGATCTTGTTCATAAAACCAATTGTTATATGTATATAATCAAGAGTCGTCTTTGTACGTTCAGCTTTAAATTTTTAGACTTAAACTCAAACAATTTCTTAGTTTACGCATTTTATTGCAAGATTCGGTAATTTTGAACTAAATAAGTTGTGCAATTCAATAGCAAATCTTACTTAAAACTGATTGTCGTCGTTGCGTATATGCTTCATGAAGGGTCTTGTATATTTAACAAACACGGTTACATGATATTTTCTAGCTTTCGAGGAAGAAACACTTTTTTTTTTTCAGGACAACGGATTTTCAATTAAAGTGCTGTTTTTTTTAAAACATAAATCAAAATCGAAATGATGTAGAGCAACAAACTTTATTTTATTTCAAGTATAATCGATGTTGCCCCCTCTGCTCCTCTAACAGAGGCGGATACAAGTCCAATTATCGACATCTTTATTAAAATAATCTGACCTTATTTCCCGAATTTGGAGTGCAATATTTAATTTTAATGCATCAATTGTGGCTGCTTTATTGGCATAGACCAATTATTATAAATAACAACTTGTTGGAGTTATACGACGATTCCACCATGCCATAAACCACACCAAACGGTTACTTTTAATGAATGTAAAGAGGGAGATGGAAATGCGCCTCATCAGAGAAGATGGTTTTCTTGGCAAAATCAACATAATTTTAAAGTTGTTCCAGGACAAAATCAGAAAATTGATAACGTTTCTGATGATCCGAACGTATCAATTCTTGTGTGATTACAATTTTTTAAGGATGTAAGCCCAATTTCTACCGATATTTTTTTTGTTGCTGACTCGCGAACATTGTGCAACGTAAGAATAGTGAGCATGCTAGGCCGATTATGACACCCATAAATTGTAAGATGTGCACGATAAGTAGAGTTGGATAATTTCCAAGCGTTGTCTTTGAATGATTAAATTTAAAATTTTACTGAATGTAACGTAAATTGACACAAAATTTCATATACGGCCAGACTCGATTAGAAAAAATTCAACCCTATTGAAAAATCCTTTAATTAAAATCAATTAAAAAACCTGCAAAATTTATGCAAAATTTACAAAAATACAAAGCTTTGCTCATAGTGCATAACTTACTGTTGCAATATTTGGCCAAAATGTGGTTCAAACACCATATCATGAATTACATGTTTAAAAATGTAAAATACCTGCAGAATTTAAAAAAAAAATACATAAAATTTGAACCGCTCTAGGGTGAAGCATTTATCACCTTTCCTGTAAAATTCATCCTTTAATCTTAAACTCGCCTCTCTTCTGGAACTACAATCAATATGTACGAAAATCACTCTATATTGAAAAAGTAACCTTCAATAAAGGAAATTTTGACAGACAGAACCGATCAAATTTCAAAAAGTTTATAAGTCTAATTACATACATAAAACTTTCTACACTGCTGCTTATTAAACTTATTTTTGGAAAGATTTGCTTATTGATAACGCTGGACAGCTTAATTTGCAAGTATTTGCAAAATCTCAAAGAGCAATTCGACTTAGGAGATTGTTTTACAAATGAAAATTTGAAGTTTGCCTACCCTAAAACCATTTTAGCCCAAGTTCGGTTTAATATCTTTCAGACAACGTGAGCTTAACGCAGAACTTTCTTGGTTTTTTATATTTACACATAATAATACTAGAATAGTTGATATAGAAAAGCCATTATTTATGTAATCGACTCAAAAACTGGTGAAATATTATCAAAATATATGTCGCTTACGATAATTTTGCTGACTATTCATTTAATTTTTTCCTATGTTGGGACCCAATACAAATTAAATGCATTTTTAGACACTTACAGAAAACTGCTTCTTCATTAATGAAAGCTGAAAACATACGCCATGCGTCTGCATCACAAAATGCAATTTCTAACGCAACTAATACAGTACCTGCTGTTACCAAAGTTTTACCGAAAATTCCACGTAGTGGTAACTTGGTTACAATAACTGCTATAAGCAAACCAAATGTTGTGTTTATTCGTTCAAAAACATTTGAAGATAATTTGGAATTTTTCAAAATAGTTTCTGATATTCAAGCTGATGCAAAAGAATTTAAGCCTTTACGCAAAGTACCAAAATGTGGACAGGTTGTGATAGCACGTTTTAATGGTCTATATAATCGAGCTATGATTTTAAATAGGGATAATTTAAATGAAATCAAATTAATATACATTGACTATGGTAATTTGGATACAAAATTGTTCGACGATCTGTTTGATGCACCAATATATTACAGTGAATTGCCACGATTTGCAATCCCGGTTATTCTTAAAAACGTGCCGGATCTTTATATGACAGATGAGATACGTAAATTTATGTATTCATACTTAAAAGATATTGAAGTGAAATTAAAATATGATATAAATGACTTTAATGAAGACAAGGGTGCATATCAGGTTGAACTTATTGATGGAGCAACAAATCAGAACTTCAATAAAGTAATAGCAGAAATAGCAAAGCCCGCAGAACCAGCACTCAACAATGATATAATTTATCGCAATGTAAGTTACACTCACTATAAAATCTGGTATTAAAATATACCCACAGGGAAGTGTGTTGTAAAAAAAATTAAGTCTGGCGAGAAATAATGAAAACTAAACATTTTTTTAATTTAACTTTCCAATTACATAAATTGAAAAATTTGTCTTTAGATTCAGACTATTACTATCTTTTAAAAGAGTTCTCTCTTAAAATTTAATATATGTATTAGAGCGGTTAAAAAAAAAACATTTTGTTTTTTTCATGATGTGTCAGCGGATTAGAATTGCTTTGTTGAGTAATTAAGTACTAATGCATTATTGTACGCGAACTGTGTTTCATTTAAGTTGTCAAAATCCTTAAAAACTGATTTTAGAAAAAAAGAAAAAGTTGCAGATAAAAGTTTAACTATTTCTTAAAAATTATATCTTGGCAGGCTTAGATTCCAATTTTCAAAGCCAAGTCCAGGTCAGCTGTGTTTTTTTTTTGAAGACAAACTCATATTTTTTTATTGCAAATTTGTATTTGATAAGAATAAATAGAAATGTTTTTGTTATGTTGCTACCATTTTTACCATTATATTTTATCATTTTCCTCCTAAACTGTAAATTTTCAATAAAAATCGCATGGAGTAAAAAGTTCTTCAAACAGAGATTTATAATATACAAATCAAAAGTTTTGAAGTTCGTCAACATTCGAATATTTTTATATGATTTCATTCATGCTTTCATTTTGGATCGCTCCTGCATTTTTCTGTTCTAAATTTACATAATATTTAAACTTTGATTATGATTGAGAATACAAAAAGAAAATATATATACAATCCAATTAATAATATCATTTATATATATATATATTATGTGTTATCTACAGTTTCTGAAGCATCAATTATTACCCAAAGGACAAGATGTGGAATTGGTCGTAATGGATAACTCGGTTCTGTGTACAGGTTGCATATCTTGCACAACCGTTGGATACGCTCTTGAAATACAAAAGTTTCAGAAGGAGCTACAAATTTATGCCGAATCCTTAGAAAAGCAAAGCTATGCGCCACGGTAAAAAGCCTTTATTTAAAATAAAATATACGACTACTTGCCTAATATATGTATATATTTTTTTTAGGGTTGATGAGCTATGTATTGCTAAGTATAGTGTAGATCAGAAATGGTATCGTGGACGTTGTCTTGATCTTGTAGGGGATGGTCATCCGACAATTGTATTTTTTGACTATGGAAATATTGCGCTAATCCACGTTAAAGATATACGTCGTTATCCAGCACAGTTTTCATTTCCAATTTTTACTTTTGATTGTGAAATTCACGGTAGGTATTTATATAGTCCAATAGTCAGAGAATTTTTTCTTGCATGGTTCTATGTATGTATGTACGTAGCTTTTTAATGGAGTTCGTTTGGCTATCCTCTCACTGTATAAATTTAAAATGGCGCGGCTGAGGATGCTGTGCGTCTGCCGCTATTTTAAAAAATTGACTTAATTAAATATCTCAAAAACCTCTAGACTTGCAACCAAGTCTGTAAATCTTGTAAAGAATATCATTCTATATTTTTTACATACATACATATTTTTTCTCTTAAATCAATATTTACGAAATATCACCGCCTTAAAATTTTTAGTTTTTGTGAGTTATTTCGGTAACGGTAATTCGTTAGTCAAAAACAGCTAAAATCAATTTTGTAGAACATTTGTTTGTAAAGTTTGTAGTTTACAATTTATTTATTATTATCAGTTTTTGTCATTATCAAATGTCACATTCTATTATTTGTATACTCGATATAAAAGTCTCAATAAAGAATTCAATTCAATTCAATTCTTCAAGAGTTACAAAACAACTAGTGAGGATGTTATTTTTGGTAGTGTTTTGAAAATTTGGTTACACTACATCAAATAACTCTTTCAATATAGCGGTTTAAACGTTTAACTTGTATGGGCGGTAGCTGTGTTCGTGAAACATGTCGTCCATTTTCAATCCCAAGAAGCTTGTTTAAAGATGTAGCCTGTGTGCTGAATTTCAGTCAATTATCTTGCTTGTTTTTTCCGTAATCCTGATTTCCACAGACAGACAGACCGACATTGCTAAATCGACTCAGATGGTGACGCTGAGATCATGCATATATGTATATACTATTCTATTCATGAAACGCCCCCGTCTATGCGTTACAAACGGAATAACAAAATGAAATGTGCCCTGTGTGTAGGGTATAAGAAAACAAATAAGAAAGTTTGTTCTGTAAAGTTCGAAGCCAAACACAAATGCGAGAGGAAAACAAAAATAACAACACAGCTTTAAGAAGCAGCATAAGCACTAGCAACTAAAATTTTTGTGTATGGTTTTTCATCCCAAAAAAAGGATATTTGCTTTCGAAAAACTCAATACAATACAAAAACTGCATACAATAAGTATGCAATAATCTTCTTTGTTGCAAATATGTTGTTAAAAAACAAATATTAAAATTTTTTCAGTAGATTTGGCGCCAAAGCTTTGCAAACCAATTGCACATAAAAATATGAATACCGGAATAACATTCACTTTAGAGTCGAATAAGTAGGGAGTAGAACAATTTTCGAAAATAATTATGTATTATAAAGGTGCCAACTAATTTTGTTATAAGTCAAACCATTTTTGAGATATTTGATAAAATCGATTTTTTAAAATAGCAACTGAAGCACTGTCTCTCCAAGTTGCTCTATTTAAAATTAAAACTCAGAAATTATCTTCAAACTATTTCCATTATGAACTATTGAAATACACACTGACTAGTGGACTAATACGTAAGTAAATTGAATCGCGAAACTTAAATTTTTTACGTTTCTAGGTCTACCTGAACATTGCGATGCGAAAATGGTTTCAAAATTAGAAGACCTCATACCAAATGGGAGTGTACTTACATGTGACAGTGTCGAGGTTTTTGAAGAAGACAATTTCTATGTTATAAGACTAAATGATATTGTTCAAAAGCTAAGGGATGATGAGCTATTAGACTAGGCTCGTAATGAATCTACCTAATTTAACTTAAACTATATTAGAAGAAAAGTAACCATAAGACTCAACATATTCATGAAACCAAAAGTAGAGCGTGCATTAAAAAAAATTATTTCATAAGAGTTTTTTCAAAACTTGCTATTTAAATTTGTAATCTAAATTTTTATTCTCTCATCTGACTTACAAAATTGAAAACATTCCGCACATACATATAGTGCTCCCAAAATCTTTTATTCATAGTAAAACCTCCTCAGTTTGCTCCAAAGTAAAGTTTTTTCTTATTGTCTGTTTTGAAACATTGAACTGAATGTTTTCATTTACCCAAAAAAAAGTGTCCCACATTCTTTGATTAGGCTCAAACCGTGATATTTATTTTGGAGTGTAACCGGCTATTTTAAACTTGGCATGCTCCTAATTAATCCTTCCATCTGATTCGTTTGTTTCCAAACGTGAAGCGATTGTTCCAATCCCATCACCAATGCCTTAAAAAGTGATTTGGAAATAAACTGATTTTGAAAACCTGACCGGAACAGAGGTTATTTTGTTCCAAAATGAAAAATTATTCTAAACGTTCAAGTCGCGTTTTTGGAAATAAACGAGTCATCTGACGTCTACAAAACCTTTTACTTGTTCATTATTGTCCTTTGAGAGAGTAGTTTTTGTGAATTTTATTATAATAATAGTATGATGCAAAAGCAGATTTTTAAAGAACACTCGTCATTTGCGTAACTATTTTAAAATCATTTTTATTAAATATTAATTATTCTATGTTACTTACATTTATTTTATTATAAAAAGTTTAATATTTACTAAGAGATACGATGAGCATAAGAAATTAACATGGCTATAAAATTAAAACCTAAACGTCGATTATGAAACTTAAATTCGAACCGTTTACTTCAAATATGAAATATGTTGTATTCCATAATAATATGTTGCTCTATTATTGTGGACAGTCCCGATTTGTGTTGTGACAAAATATTTTGCCACTAACGCTCACGAAGCTGAAATTTTCCATCACGTTCACGCCAATCACGGAACTTTTCCGCCTTTCACACGTAATCACGCACGAAATCATTTTTAGGTTAAAAAAGTACATATGGGCATTTTCATGGGTCCCGTTCGACCGTCGAACACATTTAAAGTAAAAAAAATAGTCAAAATAAAACTGATTTTTATTTTGACAATAGGCTTAACTTATAGCTCCCAATTAGCTCTATAATTGGTGCTTAGGTTGATTTTGGGCAATTTTTCGTTTTCAAGATAATTGCAAAAAACCAAGGCGTTGGCGCGGGACAAAAACACCACTTTTCGTAGAAATGCCATATGTATATATGTAGTTATACTTGTTTTTTTATTAAATTTCCCCGTATTTCATATAAAATTTTATAAATACAAGCACAAAGTTTTATTTAATCAATATTTTTGTTTAAAAATACAATTTTATCAAGATTTTTTTCAAACAAACGGGTACGCCATTCCTCGAAGGTTTAATAAAAATTTTAACAATATCAACAAAGAAATCACCAATTTTTCCCAATATTTTGAAAATTTCTCCAACAGTTCCAGCAAACCCTTCTCTTTCACCAATACCATGAGTTATTTTCATTTGTCGACCACTACTTAATGTCTCATTATACGGGATTGTCATTAATTCAGTCTTAACATTAATATGTTGGGAAGATTTACCCAATATTATGTTACATATTTCATCTATTTCTTTTTTTGTTGTGTCTATTTGTTGAGTCACAATACCATTAGCCACTGAATGAATGGGAATTTCAAATTTAAACGAGGGACATTTCATAAAACCAGTCACAGAAATAATGTCACATTTTATAGTTAAATTTAGAGTAGATCCATATAAGCAAGAATGACATCCTATCAAGGAGTTGAAGCCAACCATACAAGTTGGCAAACTATTGTATTGTTGAACCTCTAGTTTAGGAAGTTCCACTAATAATTGAAAAGTTGTTGATAATGATTTTTCATAGTAATATCCATCTTTATCTTTAAGGAAAGAATAGGCAATTTTCTATTTTTAATGGAATTAACAATTGAAGTGAAGCTAAAATCTGCTACCAATCCTGAGCTTACTTCCTTGAAAGACATTGTTTTCTCATCTATAGTACAACCACTCATCTTCTGAGCACTATCTTTAGATGGACATTTTACTTCTCCAACCTTACCAACAATTTGTTCTCCTTTCTTGTTGCAAGGTATTAAAAACTCTTCATTTAATTTAACATCTGTTATTATGCAATCTGTAAAACTTGGAGGTGTGGTGTGTGATACCATCAATTTCTCTCTCTATACCTGGTCTAAGCTTAATCATTTTGTCTCTAATTTCTCCTGACTTATAAGATTTATAATACTTTTCAACTTCCCAGAAATAAGAGCCACATTCATAAACAGTGTCATAATCTTTATTGTTAGCTGTGGCTGTATAATAACAGCAATTGCCTGCTGGTACTAAGCATCTACCAAATAATTGGAACCTCTAAACATCCTTTTTGTCCTTCTCCGTAAATATCTCTAAAACCTGATATATTCCACATTTTCTCTGATATTTCGTGTTCTTGGCAATCAGGGTTTAAACAGAATCCATCGTACCAGCATCTACATGATTGTTGTAAAACTCCAACAGGGTCAAATTTCCAGTATAAAAAGTTTAAATCACACCGAGATTGAACTTTTTTCATTTTTAATGCACAAGCCTCTTGGTCTATGAAGAACATGTTAATTTTTGTTGTTGGTGTACATATTTCTGATGATGATGAAATTTTGCATTCAGAGTCAGATACAGAGATACTTTTAACTTCTTAACATGATTCTACTCTAGGTAAAATTAAGAAGAAAAAGTGACATCAATCTGACGCTATTCTTCTTCTTTGCTAATGCTTCTAAAGCAAATTTTCTTTCGGCTAATGACATGATTCTAAATGATGTTGTTTTGACAATTTCTTCTTTTTTTCCTCTTGCACCATCTTGCATCCAACTATTGTGTCATCAGCATAATCCTCCATTTTCTTATAATTTATTTTTTAGTTTTCCTAATACTATATCCAAAACACCACAATACTGAACAATTTTTAAACAACAAACTTTAAACGACATAGATTTAAAACACTTACTTAATCTTAGTCATATGACATAAATATAACATTATTTTTAATAATTTAAGAACTATAGTAAGAAATAATACTAAGAAAATTAAGCGGTTATTACCAAAACCCTATCATATTTATCGTAGCATTGAGGGTTCAATAATTTAATTAAACATAAATGACCTGATATCAGATCACAGTTTTTCTCATGATCACATTTAACATTTATGTCTTTAAAAGTACCAGCTATTTCTGATATCAATTTTAAAGTAAAAGTTTTGCTGAATAATAAAAATTCGTAAGGCAACTCAATAACAACGTTCTTTTCATAAATTAAACAATTTGAATCCTTACAAACTCTAAAAAGTGTAACTAATTTTGAAAAACCATGTACTGTTAGAATGTTACCACTACATTTGCCTTGACATTCAAAACATAAATCACTCTCTTCTGTTGGATCATTTTCTCTTTCAACACTAACTAGAATTGGTTTTGATAGATATTTTTTAACACTAAATGATGTTTGTTTCATGTAAATTTTTATTTTCCATTGTAGAAGGAGATATATGGCATTTACAATTGGACTTTCCTGAATAAGGAAAATTTTCTTTATACAATTTATCTCCATCACACTTAGTGCAAACTATACTTGCGATAACTTTTACTGGTATTCTTTTCTTACCATATTTAATTATTTTAACTTTTTCACTTAACGTCGCATTCTGGGTAAAAGTTCAGCATCTGGCTTCAGTCTGACTAGAGCAACGCCAGTGTGCATCAGCCACGGGGTTAGCCGTCCCTTTAGTACAATATTGTCTTGCCTTCCTGTCTTTGATGCAACTTCCTCTGCATTAATCGCTTTGAAGCCCGCTCATAAGGAGCTGGTCACTTGATAGCGCTCTCGTGTTGTGATTTATGTCGTTTTGATGTTTACTTAGGCCATTTTTGGGCGGTGTCCTCTGGTTGAAGTGGGTCGAGATTTGACTTATCGTGGAAGTGGCCCTGTTGTGTACCAGAAGACAGCTTGTCACTATCCGTAAGACGGTATTTTGGCTTTACTTGGAGCTTGTTCCATTGCGCATAACTAAAATATGGGTACTACATAGATGCGGGAAGCGTAATTGGTCACAAAACAACACAAACAATTGGTGAAAACACTCCTTGCGGGATACCCTGTTTCACTTTCCTACAGTATATATTTACGTTTCTGATCTCGACTTATTAATAATTTGACATCCATCTTTTTATTAAGTGTGAGTTGCGTGGTTTACGGTGCCAAACGCTGTGGATAGGTCGAGTGCCACCATTATTGTTTTATCGTAGAGTGTCTTTTGGTAAATCCTTTGGCAGATCTGTGACTGCATTACGTTCAAAGCTGTTGTGTTTTATTTTTCCAGATACCGTCCTGATAGTGCGTTATGTCTGTGTCGGAAGATAAAGTAACTCGAACGTTTTAGCCACCGGAAATAAAAGAGATATCGAACGGTAATTTCTCCATTGTTAGCCTTCTTACCTGACCTTAGAAGTTTAATAATATTACTATTTTCCATGGTGTGAAGAGATGTTTTTGAGGTGTTTCCAGGTGTTAAAGATTCACCAAAACACTGCACGAGCATTAAAATCTCCCAAAATCACATTTTTCTCAGACGCAGCAAAATCACACAGGTTTTGAAATTCATACTTGAAAACTTGTGTTATCATATCAGGAGGAAAATAAGCAGAAATAACACATTCCTATATTGGGTCTTAAGACCCAGTTGTAATTAATTTAAATTAATGGTATTTTTGAAAGTAATGGAAATACCACCACATCCGTTATCTCTAAACTTTGAGATTATTTTAAAATTCAAAAGCTTAAGATTTTGATCATTAATATTAAAATTAAATAGGTACACGTAAATTTGAATTATTAGAACGAAGAGAATTTGAAAAATTAAGATTATTCTCTTCTGAATTTAAATTTTCATATTTTAATTTATATTCCTTGAAGGATAAATTTTCAATCGATATAATTTTCTTTACATCTTGTCTCTGAACACGTATATGAAATGATTTGTCAATAGATGAGTTATCATTTGATGTGTACATTTTTTTTATTGGAGGGAGGGTATTCTCCACAAAATAAGCAACAAGCGTTAGCAGACTTGCAAAAAGTGCCAGTATGGCCAATTAATCCGCATTTTTAACATTGTTTAACGGAAGGAATAAAGTAATAAATCCAATTGTTGAAACGAACTTCTTTAGGAATACAATCACCCTTAAAATCAATATTGATAGTGGTAATTGAAATAAATTGATCTTGAAAACGGCGATTGAGCCTTTGAACAAAAGCAATCCCTATTTAAGGTTCAATATGAGAAAGTATATATACTTTCTCATATTCATCGAACGTTTTGCAGTTGCAATCCAGTAGTAATTCCAAAAGCTGCAAACGCATTCGCTGGTTCAGGTGGAGGAGTATTCGCTACAGTAAACTTTACGGTGGCTTCCATAGCGCTATCAGCTTCAAACGTCTCTATTCGTTTGCGTCTGAAAATTTTTCTTTCCCTTTGATCGGTTGCGATATCGGCCGGAACCGCGGTTCCATCCCCCTCGGAATTCAGATATGCTCTAAATTCATTTGATTGCTCCAAGCTTACGTTGCCACTACTGGTCTGTAAAATGATTTTGAAATTGAAATGATTTGAAATTTGTAAAATTTAAACCTCTTCGGCTAAGCCAACCCAAACATATTCTATATTTACCTAATTTATACAAATTCAAGTTTTGAATTTCCAGGCAGGCCGAATAAGCTTTGGGTAATTTTTTCGGTCTTTGTATGGCCACCATTTTGGACAGATCATCATTCAATTTCCGAACAAAGACGTCATACGTACGATTTCTATAAGTTACGGTCAGTGCGGTCACGGTTTCAGGACCAAGTGCCTTGGTTTTTATTTTATTTATCATCAGTGAAAACTTTTTATTTCCATCCAATCGTCATCGAAAATTTTGCATAACGTGCCGGAGAAATGTCCTATATATAGGTTTACTACGGACAATCCTATGAGGATAGTTTGCACATTGCCGTCGAACACAGACAGATTCTTGTTAGATTATTAAGGGCAAATAACAAAATAAAAACATTTTATCTAAGTTTTTAGTCATTAAAATTTTAATTATTTTAACTCTATTAAGCACAACCAGTCACTCACAAAATCATCAAAGAGACTAAGATAAAATCCTCAAACGTTGTGACCGTATATGTATACTTATGTGTGTATTTTCTAAATTTTTCGGACATAATCCCTATGTTGGCTATGTCCCAAAAATGGTTGAAAAAACTTTTTGCAATTATCCATTTAGTTCAAAAACTATTCACAAAACTAAACTAAAAGATAAATTCACATGGTAAAATTGAACAAAAAACATACACAATCGAATCGATCGGGACTTATGCAAATAATTTTGAATCGCTCCCCAAAATAATTTTGAATCGCTCCCCAATGTGACATTGCAAAGCGATGCCCAGAGGATTAGGAACGAAATCGTTAACACACTCTAATAAGTGTAATGCATTTTGCTAACTGTAAAATGAATATGAATTTATTTTTTGAAATTTCATCAAATATATTTGACATAAAATAAACATAAGTAATTGCTGTTCTTTGATTTAATTTTTGTCTCTATTAGAACTTAATTTCTTATTTAAAAACATTACTTATTGGAATTGCATTTTTTCTCTTCCAATTCAAACTTCAAAAGATTGAGTTGTTGTTTTTTGAGATTGCGACTGCTTACATCAACAAATTCTTCTTTAAGTTCTGTTACCGCCTTTGCAATCAGCTCATTGCTGTTCTCAATGGGACGATAAATGCGTCTTAAGATGGATGCGTTTTCTTTTCTAATTTTTATCATTGAGTCCATTTTTTCCTTCATTTTCTTTCTTACATTGTCTTCATCAAGAAATGCTTTTAAGCGTTCTGATGTGCTCTTCAACTTTGGCCTTTTCGGAGTACATAGAAAACTGGGGAGACTCTCTTGTTCGCTTTACAGATGTAGAAGGCATTTCTTCGTCGATGTCATCACCCACATTCTGGTTGAGGCCAATTGATGTGCCCGAAACACCTTCCACTGACTTTGCAATGCCGCAAATGTGGACAATTGCTTCCTCTGTTGAAGTCAGCTGATGTTTAAGGAAGGGTCCGCCACCAGTTGCTCGACTTTCTACTTGATTGTGAGACATTTTTTTTTTCGTTTCACTTTTCCATTCGCTCCATGTCTTAAATCAAACAGAAAATAAGATAAATGCGGATCATAGTTAGGTGGATGCAAATCTTACATTTTTCCAACCGTTAACATCCTTCCTGCAGTTCAGGATTCAATTTGCTCTCATTGTTTCAGGCAAAGTCTTGCAATTTCTGTTCAAAAAATATCCAATTTTCAAGTATCTATTTCGTGCCTATTTCAAATTACTTAAAATTATAATTTTAATCTCTTTGCAATGCAAGTAGTATGGAGCTTTCTTGGGTATAACGTTTTTAAAGAACTCGCAGCAATCATGTATGTTGCGGAATCCGTTACAGCAACTAAAACATTTTGATATCGTATACCTTTAAAAAAAATAACAAAATAAATGCTGTGTTAACAATTCATCCAAAAACGTTTACCCTCTGGACATAACATGGACAGATTCATTTAAGAATGCCGACATACAGCTGGCATTAATAGATTTATCCTCTTCTTTACTACCATCCATGACGCCAAATATACAATTGGCATCTGTGGTTTCGTCAATGGAAACTCAAATGCACTGATTAGCTGCTTTCATCCGTAAATCATTCACAAGCTGCTCTTACAACAAAGACAAATATTGGCGGCGAAGAGACATTTCAGTCGGAACCGCAATGTTAGTATATTTTTCTAAAAATTTGATAACACTTCGATGATTAACATGTCTTTCAAATGTCCATATCAAATGTATTTATTTTGTTTGCAGCGTAATCTTTCAGAAATGTTTCAGATTGCTTATTTTTCTCCCGCCTTTGCGCAGCAGCCTTGTGCATTGAGGTTTTAAAATGTTGCTTGGCATTGAAAATGTTGTTCCCTAAAATCGTGCAGTTACAATATGTACATCCACATTAGTACTTATCTTTAAAAGCAGGCACGATGCCTGCTCTTAAAGCTCTTTGTTTATAAAATGTTTGTTCTTTTGAAACTTCTTGTTATTATATTTGCAAATATAGTAGTAAAACTACTTCTGCTTTTACCTCGTCGCTAGTTATAACTTATAAGTACGTGCACACAAAATTAGTAAAAACTCTATTCTAATTAATAAAATGTATTTAAAATCTGAAAATCTTTATTCAAGAAACTGAAGCATAAGCTTAGCTCTGCCAGAGTCATTTCCAGCACAGTGCTTATGCAGCATTTTGTCTGAACAAGACTTCATACAATGGTCATGCATACAGACGCTACGTAAACACTTTGTAGCGAATGCAATGCATGCTAACTATGTCTTTTAAATATATAACTATGTAGTATCAAGGCGTACAAGATAGTGTAACAAAATTTCTTAAGGATTTCGCCAGGATTCCATTGTTGCTTGTCATTTGAATAATATCGAGCTAATACCCTCTCTCCTACACTTAATTGATGTGTTGTTGGTAGTGTTTGATTATTTTGTGTTCAAATGGTCTAAGTGTATCTAATTGAATTCTTATTTGGTTGTTTTAATATTGCTCTGAGGGAGGTTTCCCATTTTTTAATGGAATTTTTTTACTCTACATTGCTTCCATCTTGTAGTCAAGAAGTCACAGACCGACTGCATCAAAAAGGGAAACGAGCTTATAATGCGTTCTAGTTATAGTATAAACACGCGCAACTTTCGAAGCTAAAGACCTATAGAAAACGTCAGAATTAATAATAATTCTGCTTCTAGCATCTAAAGTAGGAAAAGCTTCATCAACTCTATGAGTAGCCACAATATAATCATCTGGAACATTAAAACTACGTTTATCCAAACTCATTAGAATAATATTTAAACGACTATTACGAACGTTGTGCTCAAAGGACACATCAGCAGTAGTCCTAGTTATAAAGCGTAACACATTTGAATTTTCACTCCCCTTTAGTGAATGAGTTATCACGTAAGGTAAAAACACGCGTAACAAAAAAGCCTCAACATTACTTTGATAAAATAATGTGTTGGCTCTACTTTCCATCAACATCCTTTCCATATCCTGATAACTATAAGTGTTATGTGCTGTAGTCAACGGGATATTTATAAAAGGCAGATTTCGATGAATTAAAGCGACTAAATAATCTTTAGTTATATAATTCAAACGAGAATTCACAACTACCTCGGAGAGGATTCCATATCTTAGTAGCACTGATGAATCTATCAGTGGATCAGAAGAAACTATATCACGAATTGATAAAACCAGTGTGTCATCTTCATCACAAACAAACAACTCATTGCGCACTTTATCAAATAATTTTGAATCAGAAAGTGCGATTATTAATCTCCTGCGCTTAGAGAAGGATCTCAAAGATCCTGTTAATGTCCATAAAAGATCAATTAAATCCAATCTTAAGCCAACTCGCAATAAAATAGCTCGATATATAAATAAAATTTCCGTTACTTTTTCTTTTATAGTATACTTCCCATTTGAGATAGACATCATCCGGATGTCCAGTAGCAATAAATATTCAAAATATTTCGCGCTGTTTGCAAAATTGTCCTGCAAATACGTCACATAACATTTAGATTGTAACATACCATATCTTGCAGTTGCAGTAGAGATCGTATTCTTCAGGCCAAGGGACAGCCTTTAAAATTCGAATTTTCTATTATAAGTAGAAAAATAGTTTTTGGTATATCCCTCCTGCACATTCTTATCTGGTGAAACACTGCCATAAGATCAAGAGTCGCAAAACATTTTGCCGTTCCAACCGGTTCAAAATCATACTGACATTTACTAATATTTCTATAGTTTATGCTGAATGAGAGTTTGTCTCAGACTTTACTAAAACCAGAAAAAAATACTTTTATAAAACGAATATGCAACTTCCTTGCAACAAAGAATTTATTCATTACAATAATACAACTTTTATTCAATTCAATTCTTGTGTGATCTTATTGCAACCAAAATTCTTTTTATCATTATAGAGATAAATAATTGTCCAATATAACATGGAGCCAAAGTTTATAGAAATGTATACCATAATATGAAATGAAATTTATGTTTTAAATTTCGAAATATAGTATATATTGGTTTTATTGCTATATATTGCTACAGCAATTCGTAATTCAATATTACGACTGTTCAATTAAGTATTTCATTATCTTTTTTTCACTTTTACTTACCCTTAGTTTAGTGTATAAGTTTGATTTGTTGTTTGGTCTTAATATGTATGAACAATTTTGAAATCAATAAAAAATATTAATAAAAACAAAATCTATTATTATATTATATATTAGCTATATAAAATCTATTGTTATTTATTTCAATTTCTAGCATTAAAACTGCGAAACAAATGTGGGTCTGAGTACAAATGCAACCTTTACCCAACCGTCTCGGTGGCCCTGAGTACAATTGAGTATAAACATACATATACTACAGTATGGTTAAAGGTCATCCAACAAGAGGTATCATTTTAAATGTCGCGCCATTTTTGAACTTTCAACATTAAACTATCATTGAGATGACTTTTGATAAGGACAATTTAGGAGGTTTTTAAATATGGATCGATAAACAACGTGTTGAAATAGTGAAAATTCACTATAAAATTCTTAGACGTCTGATTTCTTGAAATAGAGAATGCTTTGTTATAAATATCAGAGCTGTTACTCGCGAAATACAGCTGCAATTATGCGAAAATGTGGTGAAAAATTTTATCAATAAAATGATCATTTGTATGTAGAGTCGAGGCGGATATTTGGCAGATATTGTATTCCATTACTAAACTCAGAGTTTGTACATTAGATTAAAATTCAAATATCAGCACTTTTTTCGGTAGAATTAAGGTCATGTTGGATGACCTAAATGACACCTATTGTTGGATGACCCTATATAAAAAAAAAAAATGTGGTCTTGTTGCATAAACTTTTAAAAGTTTCATACTTGAACTTAAGTGGTTAAACCAAATTGCCTATAAATATTTATCTTACATTTTTTAAATTACACAATGTACGCGTGTATGCATTTCAAAGAAAAATATGAAAATGTAAAAATTGTTTCGTGTCATCAAAGCTAAGTACTCCATTTCACTGATCTGTTGAATAAAATATTAAACGAATATTATTTATTTGCACAGCTTGTTCACAAAAAAAAGTTAAAAATTAAAGGAAAAAAATAACTGAAGTCGGAATTGATGCCAGTGTTATAATACAAGCGCTGGCTTTAGTAAGTAGTTAAAGTTTACTTCCTATCACTGAGGCAAAAATGGTGCACATAAGCCTTTTGAAAGGCAACTGTGGATTCCTGTTAATATTTACGTTTCTGTTACCATCATCTGTCAATCTTACACCAATTGTAGGAGGACAACAAGTTAAAGTTACAGGTGGTAAATTTATATTGTCATTGCTTTCATAGAACTTAAATTGCTTAAGAACATTTTGTTTTGTTTGTGTAAACTAGAAGATGTGGTTAAATATCCCTATATGATTTCGCTGCAAAATCGCTATGAAGCAGAAAATGGAACAGTTGCCTACTCACACTTCTGTGGAGGAAGTTTAATCAGTAATAATTGGATATTATCAGCGGCTCACTGCGTTTGGCGGAAGTAAGTTTTTTTGTTGAAGAAAATATGAAAACCTTGGTGCAACAAAGAGTTAACAAAAAAAAATTCATTTAAATGAGAATAACCTAAGTAAAAGTGCTCCATCCTGTGATATGAGTTATTTCTGAATAGAGTATATCTAAGTTGTGTACATAAAATTTTTGTTTCTCAAAATATTAAAAATGTTAGTTGACGTCGTTGCACCAGGGCTTCACGTTAGCATTTCTTTTATCAGCATTTTGGCCAATCAAAATATACATTGTGGCAATGTGAAACTTGCTCTCAATCAATTTGGTTATAATTTTAGTATGCTATTCCTTTGGCTTCTCTCGAAAAATGTATGTATGGGAGTAATTTTCAAAAATATTTTCCCCTAGTCTACAGAGGTCCCGAATGCTGCTACCAGCTGTACATTAGTTGATACATGCATATATATTAGCATGGACCTTAAAAATAATTGTCACAAAATTTGAGCTTCCTAGCTCAAACCTGTATACGGCGTGGACAGAGTTTGCTTCAAAATTTTTTAGTATGATACAAAATTCTGAAAATCCTTGTCAAATGATAAGAAAAAAGAGTTGTTGGTTTGCGTATTTATGAACTATAAAGTAATCCGCTATTTTTTTTAACCATTCATAATTCTCCATCGTACTACACCTCTGATTTCAAAACTTTCGTTAACATTTTTATATTAAAATTACATTCCGGGAAGTTAATTATCCAGAAACTTTCTCTGTTTAAGTGCTTGGACAGCATCATCACAATTCATGGTACTTTAACTAAAAAGAGATATTTTCAAAACTTTATAAATTTTTTTCAGAAAATCTGAACAAATTGTTGCTCTAATCGGACAAATGGATATATCCCCTTCTAGTAACTTCAAATACTATGGAATAAAATCTATGGAATTTATTTTCTTTCAACCGTAAGTAGAATTAATTTAATCTGAAGATAGACAATGTTGCTTTTTATTTTATTGAATCTTTTAATATTATATTGATAGTACAAATTTTCAAAATGATATAGCTTTGTTAAGTTTACAAGAGCCCTATTCAACACCAGGATCATTCAACTTGAATGCAGTGGATTATTTCGCTAAGCTTCCGAAATATAACATGAAGGCATCTAGGAAAAGTATTTTTTTTATACATACATACATAGCTATCATCGCCTGAAAATCATTTTGTCGAAAATAACTTATTATATTGACTGCCTAAAAAAAACAGAAAAGAAAAGAAAAATATGTATTTCTATTAAGTATATCTATATTAGGGTGTCTGTTTTTTGCCAAGTACCTTTAATCGAGTGTAGCGTTTCACCGAGTACTTAACATTCAATATCAATATAGATTGAAGCGTTTTTTGAATAACATTTGATCTTTTTGAAAAACATTACTACATTGAAAGTTAAGCTCTTGAATGATTTTTTAATAATAAACTTTTTTCAGTGAATTTAATTTTTTTCTGAAAAACTTATAAAATAGTGATCAAAAAATGTAAATTGGCGACACGCTATAATGAATTTTGCGTCTAAAAATTTTATTTTGTAACAAAAAACGAATATACCAAGCCCTTCGATTAAATTAACTTAGAAAATAAGATTGAAGATTTTTCGGAGGCTTAGATAAATTTCCTATGTACAATTTAGTACCAAATTACTGTAGTCAGGAAGCTTTAAAACCCGCGCGTAACCAAACATTTTAAATTTAATTTTTTTTTCCAATTCATGTAACATGAGTTGGAAAGAAGCTAGCGGGTTAATTTTAAAGCTACAAGTAGCTTTAAGTCCTACTCGAACAATCGTTAAAAACGTCAACTATATCTTTTCACTGCATCCACTGGAGTAGTATAAGGTGACAACCTGTGCCCTTTATTTTTCTTTTTGGTATATTAATGATATCAATTAACGAATGTTTTTTTTTTATTCTGAATTTTTATGGTATGCAGATGACTTAGAAAATTTTAAATAATTTGAACATACCTTGATGTTATTACCTTCAATTGGTTCACATGTAATAGTTTGTCATTGAATGAAAACAAGTGCCCGCTAATCTAAGCACATTTTTCCTCACATCATTTGTTGCGAATTACATTTTAAAATATTCCTAATAATGCACATATAACTAATAATGGAACAAGGAAAAAACTCTCCAAAAGAACAACTGTAGTAAAATCATCATGAAATCGGAACTGCCAAACTACTGTTGCGCCACGCTTAGAAGTCTGTACTATAGGGCAGCCATCGCACAGTGGTTCCAAAACGAGTTTTTTGGTTCAATGCCAACAAATCGTCGGATTTACTTTAAGTTAAAGTCCAACAAATTTTTTTTTTTAATTTTTTTGGTTCAAAAATGGCTTTTACGGCAAGTTTACCGTAGTAAATCGGATATGTGAACATCTTAAAGTAATTTTTAAACCATATTTGGGTAATATGTTAAAAAATATTGATGAATTCTTTAAAAAGCTCAATGCATTATAATAAAAACTAAAAAGTTTTACTATACTGTGAAAATAACAAACCAAATCGAATTATTTTAGTATATATGTAGGTATAAATGTTTGGCGACAAGCGAGTTCGAAGTTTTCAGATTGTGGCAAACGCGAAATTTTTTCTTCTAATTATATGCTCGAAATCAGTGCGATCCTCCGAAGAATTTTCAATTTGGGAAACAAGAGACACTCCAATGTACATATGTATGTATGTATATAGCAAAGTAAAATAATTGAACTTGGCGCATATGATAAAATAATTTTCAAGTGATGGTATGTGATGGGGTGGCTCTTAAGAAAGTTTATTTTTGCATGAACGGTTGTCTTTGAATTAAAAATAGTATTTTTCAAGAGCCACCCTCATATAAAACTGCATCTTCAAAAACAACATTAGTCATGGTTTTTCGAAATTCGCATTTTACAGATTCTCTTGAGAATAGTCTTTTAGTCATTATTAAATAGAGTACCGTCAAAAATGTATGGACACTTTATTGCACCTATAAATATATGTAGTTTAAAAAAAAGTAAAATTTAATAAAAAACATTCTGTGGGTTTCAATAGATTATGATTGTTAATATAATACCGGAGTGTGGTCGGCACAAGAGTCCAAGAAATATGTTTCTTGCAGTTAATTGTTTAATTCTATAGTGCTTTCAAAATTAATTTTTAGACCTTTCTCTGAAATAATAAATTAAATAAGTTTCCTTAATTTTTTCCGTATATATTTTGTTTACACGCAGCATGAACTTATGATGCCGACTCATTAACCCGGCGTTCAAATGTTGGCCTTGGTTACCGGAACATACACAAACGACACTGTCTAAAATTCTTTATACCGAAACCATTTCAAATCATGCAGTCTGACTGACGTCAAAATAATTCATTTTTCTCTTAGGAAAAAATGGGAATGAAAAAAGTTTTAGCTATTGAGTAGAAGATAAGCCTCATCAAAATTCTGACTATAACGTATCTTTCCTATTTGTAAAGTTTTTATTAGGGGTCTTCACACATTATACGTTGGTTTTGTGTTAAAGTGTTAAATTGTACAATCAACACTGCACATTGCAAATTAAACACTTGGCAGGCTGTGTTTATTGTTCAACTTTACACTTGAAACATTAACATGACTACGTGAGAAAATCCCTATTGATTTCTGAAAAACTTTTCTCTCAAATGTTGTTTTTGAAATAATTGATTCCATGAGTAAAAAGGGAGCTTAAAAATTTTTATTTAAGAATTTTCCTAGGGCCTTGTAAGATAATTGGATATGGAGCAATTCAACATGCAGGTAGCACACAAAGTAATCTTCGTGAAGCTGAAGTGAAAGTAATTTCAAACAAGCAATGCCAACAAATTTTAGGACATGTTTGGGCACCACAGGCAGGTGAAAACACCATATGCGCATTAGGTGAGCAGCAAGACACATGTCAGGTAACTAACTTGAAAAAGAAAAACTTTTCTCAAATATTTTTAATTTTTATTAAAATGAAATCATGAGATATTCTCATTAGACTTTAATACATATTTAATAGGAATCGGTGGATCGGATCATTAAAATTTACATTATCTTTTTTAGACGCACATAACTATTTTAGATTAAAACGCTGATAGCACAGAAAATTTTCCCGGAAATGTGTCAAATTCGAAACCTGGGGTACCCCAGTAATGTGAAAAAAATTTGCGACCTACATATTCGATTAGTATTGGTTTCATCTGATAATTAGAATATTGCCTTTTTTATTTACTGTATGAGACTTCACATAACTGTAAAATTACTTACTATTTTATCTTTTAAAATAAGTTCCTAATATTATTACCTGAGCTTTTTACTACACAGAGATTATATTTTAAACCTTTTTCTAGGGAGACTCTGGTGGTCCATTAATTTGTACATACGATGGTCAGGCATATATTTATGGTATCGTTTCACATGGTTTGACATGCGGTGTTCCAGGCGTTCCAAGCATCTATACTGTAACAATACCTTATTCAGAATGGATAAACTTGATTGTGAATAATTGAAATTACTTTTATTTATTGTCTTTTTATCTATTTGGTTAATATATGTATGATCTTAAATAGCAAACTACAAAGAGTGTTTTAATTTATTTTAACATTGTGTATGATTGTATGTAGGTACATATGTACTTAAAAAATATATTTTATCTAATTTAGAGCAAGAAATACTATTTAAATATTTTTACTTAAATATAAATAAAACTAAACTAGACAAGTATTTAGAGCTAAATTGAAAATATCTTAATTGATGCCATACAGTTTTACGGATAACTTAATTTATAAAACGTATAAAATAGCACATGTTGTAACATAGAACTGGCATGGGACTTTCATACGTGTAACAATTTCTTACTCTTTAATGTAACTTTGTAACGCAACATTGTATTGTGTTTATGTTAATTGAAAAATGTCTTATTACAGTAACAGAGTTACATACAATACATATGTATATCATTTAATGTTAACAAAAAGTATTATAACATTTTAATGATAAATATGTAAATATTCATTGGTATTTTTTTCTAAGATATTCCTGATTTTATTTAGACATTGACTTAGCCAAATTTGTTTTATAGCACTAGGGAACACAGCGTCAATTGAAATCCATTCAGTATTATCCTATATCCTAATATAGAAGACATAGCAAATCAAAACTGAAGATGTACAAAGAAACTGTTCTACGGGTCTATACGGATGTAAAGCGTCCAAAAAGAAGTCTTATCCACATAGCTTTAGAAGTAGTTACTTTTCGGATAAATTATTTGAATAAAAGTTGTGCCGTTGATTTTATGTATGTATGCTCGTTTCGATTTAGCCGCAGAAAAGTTCGCTAGAGTATTTTTTAGTTGTATTTCGGACTCGAAATTTCCAGAAATTAACATACTGAAAAATTGAGGCAAAAAAAATTTCTTCCCTAGTGCAATAAATGTGGCATTAACTAATAAAATTTTGTCTCGGGAGAAAATTTCTCGAAGACTAAAGACTTAAATGTGTTATTAGAATATGCGACAAATTACAGTTTTATATTACGATAACATGATTTTAACTTAAGTTATATTATGTATAATTCTTATAGGATATGTATACATACTACGTAATGTAGTTATAGCTAAACCGCTATTTATCACTTTCAATAGCTTTAGCTTTTTGTTCAGCATTGTCCAATGATGTTTGCGAGGGAACTTCTTCAATACGATCGGATAACTTTCCAGTACCAGTTTCTGGTAATGTGAGCGTTAGCAAACCTGCTACTAAAACGCAGCAACCGCAAATTGTTGTTGGAATGTACCATCCTAGCTCACCCTGAAATTGAAATTCATATTTATTTATTTAATTAATTATCATACTTAACAAATAAATTTATAAAGTATAGAGGTGTAGTGCAACAAAGCCCTAATCACCAATAATATTATTATGCTAAATATCGAATATAATTACATATTAAATAAAAAAAAAATGGTTTTTCTTACCAATACGTCTACCACATATGGTGCCGATATAGAACCAACATGCGCCCATGTGGAACAAGTACCTAGAGCTGAATTACGTATTTCTGTAGGATATAACTCAGCTGTGTATAAAGTAACAATGGAGTAGGTAGCACTAATACCAAAACGTCCCAACAGGGCGAATGCAACTACCCAAGTAGTTTCGTCTGAAAAAAAAAAATAACAAAACATTAAACTTAAATAAATAATAAATACGTACAAAGACAAAAACACCATTTGCCTCAGTAACTTTAGGAAATAATGCATAGGAAAGTCAAAAGTTATATATATTACGTATTTAAGGAATAGGAAGCTTAAAAAATAGAAAGCCTTTTAATATAGTCCGCCTTTACGACTGTAGAAAAGTGACATATATTGCATATTTTCAGAAAAGATATTCTGATTCCAATTTAGTTCGGAAGTGGAATTGAAGTCCAAAGTTGAATGTCAAATTTAATAATGATCGAATTTTGTTATGGTATTTTCTTTTGTACTTCGAACTTGAGCTTCTTCAGAATTTTTCTATTTTATTTTTTTAATTTTCGGTACCACAGAATTGTGGTTAAAACATGCAAGTCTTGAAAAATTATGAAAATAGGAAATATTTAGTTCTAAAAATACTTCTTCTGGGGATCATTTATTTGTATATCACTAATTCCTTCTTAAATTAGCTCCACCGAGGAAGCTCGTCTTTACCCTAATAAAGTCTAAGGAATGTCTTTTCGCCAAATCATTAATTTTACAGCAATGCTGGAAGGAAATTTTTGTACTTTAAAAATAGTTGTAAGGGCTTTATCATTTTCACTTTAGGTGTAAATTACTGCTACGTAATTTTTTTTGTTTTTCACTCCATGTAATGCTGTATATTTTCATGAAAACTGCATTGTACCATTTTTCAACAGTCTCCTCAATCTGTAACAGTTCGTGTCTAATATTTTAATTTAACTTTTTACTGTCTTGTACAATATACTATATGTATCATTATAACTTTCCACCGAATGAAAGAATCAATTTTTGTATCCACATACCTGCTGGAACTGCCAACACTAAGAGTAACGATATACCGGTTAAAAAGAAGAGGGACATTGTGGTAATGCGACGTCCCGTGTATCTTAACATAATCACAGGTAGTAAATAGGATGGAATGTCAACAATGCCTGTATAGGCGACATAGAGAAAACGACTTACGGACAAATTAGCTGCATTTAGAGCTGCAATTTAAAATAAAGAAAATTAATTGTTTCAAGTTCAAACTTTAGATTTTATATTTTTTTTATAAACTTACCTGTTACATAGTAACTGAGAGATGTTACACAAAACATGAAATATGATGTGAAAATAAGTCGTCGTACTTTCCATGTTGCAAATAACTCAATGAACTGCTTGAAAGGACCTTCTCTTATCTTGGTACAAAGTGCAACGTTTTTAGTCTCCCCTTCCTGTAAGGATACAAATGTTTTAATGCTGACTGCTCACTTCTTCAAGTTAATAATAAAGTCAAAAAAAGTTTTCAATTTGTAAACTATGTTATATGAATGAATGGATTTTTATATGAATGTTTTTTCAAAATTAGAAATATAATGGTTGGGGAAAATATTTTTTTTTTTGCATACAAAACTAAGCTTAATACTGTTTTGTATTCATAGCACTTTTTTCATCCATTAGTCTTCTACAGTAAATAATCATGTAAGAAGGTAATAGAAACATGGATTAAATAGCTTAACACTAACAATATTTTATCTCAACATAAATTAACAAAAAGAAGCATAAATGAAGTCAATGGTGAAAACAAAAGGAACATTAGTGTCACAAAATTCACGCAATATTTGAATTTCGCCCCAATTGTGCGGTAAAGTGTTGTAGTTGAAAAAAAAAGACTGCGTGACAGGGTTATTAAAAATAGAACGCTACACGAAAGAACAACGCAGCAGCAACAAAGCAGCAATAGTTACTTCTTGCGTGAATTTTGGGACACTCATTATCATAAGCGTACCTAGGAGAATGTCGGTCACCCGAGCGCAAAGGCTTGGGGGAGTGGTGGCGACAAAATGGTTCTCGTAATATAATACATATTTAAATTTTGTTTTAAGCATAACTATGACCTTTGGAATGTGATGAAATGTGATGTGATGAAATATATAAATATATCTCATTTTTATGGGATGTTTTTGTGTTAGGATGAAACAATTTAGCCTCGAAGGAACTAAAGTAATTATTTACTTGAACAACCTCACTCGAATTTCTTGAAATTTAAGTATGTGAGGGTAGTGGGCGGCCTTTGGTCGCGGTTCACTATAATACGTCTTACACCGGTATGTAAGCGAAGACGTACCGAACGCAGCACAGTGTGTTACTTCTATAGTAGCAGCGGCCAAAAATAGTAAACGTTCAATTGTAATGAAATTTGGTAAATGATGTTTTTTTGGCATAATTAAGAAAAATTAGAAAAATCATAAAAATCGGTTTTTTGACAAGCCCATCTCCCATATAAAATAGAACTTTATTTGCCTTAAGTTCGGTATTTTTGACACTATATAGATCGTGGTAATACCTTTATTTAATATATCAAAATTGGGCGCAATGCCACGCCTACCTTAATTTCATCATCCTTTTATTACTTGAATGAATTGCATTCACACTATGAGAGTTGTCATATTTGACAATTCATAAGTCCTTTTACATGACTTCTCACTTAGTCTGAAGGGGCTTTAAGACATTACAACTCCCACCCACAAATTTTTGCTGAGAGATTTGTAATGCTAGGACTGTGATATTGTGCTTTAAAATAGGACGAGTTATGGCTGCATGACACTTTGTGAATTTCCTAAATATGTATTATATTATATTATGTTTTTTTATTGATACTATTCGATTGAAATTTATAAATTTGTTTATTTGACTTAATTTTCGGCTATGACGAACTGATGACTAAAATTAATTGTTTATTTAACTGAAAATAAACTTCAGCAAAAGCTACCAAGAAGTGATGTTCTATTCCCAAACTTTTGATGGAAGTTTTGGTTGAAATTTGTTTGCTGCTGAAAATTAAAAAAATGGTACCTTATAGACGGTAAGCAACAAATGACACAAAATCGATTCTTGAAGAATAACAGCATTGACAATCTTTCGCTAGGAAAGATTATTCTTAACTTTAACCCGCTAGACTCTAACTCTTAAATAGTTCTATATTAATTTTACTGCGCTCAAATTAAAGTGATACCTAAGATTATTATAAAGCTGAGCGTGGCTTATAGAGTCAAATACCTTATAGAAATTTAAGGGGCAAAATAGAGTCATAAAATTCTGATCATAAGAGATCCTAATATAGTCAATAAATTTCATTAGAGCGGAGCGTTGGAACATTTGTGGTCAACATCAAAACCTGATTGAAAAGGCGATAATAAACTGAATATTTAGGTTTAAATAAACACAGATTAAACATTAAAATGGCATTGTTTTAAAACTGGTATTACCTGCATTACCTACTTAAAAGCCCTAAAAATATATCCAATGATATATTTTGTACTTTTTTTTATCCCATTTCGAAAACATTGAACGTTTTAGCGAGAAAATTTATGTATATGACTTTAAGATAATTTTGTATGGGTATTATTATATATTACAGTACGAAAATTAAAAAAACTTACTGGTTTCTTATCAATTATTGTCTCCGCAGTACTCGTTTCAATTTGATAGTGACATTTCTTCTTAAACAAAATCCTGTATGCTTTGGCATAACGTTTTTTTGTTATAAGCCATCGCGGCGATTCATTCATCAGGCTGGTGAAACAAAGAAAATATATATTTTGAATAATGTAATAAATTTTTATCTTACATATGGTTTCGAAAGGTTCAATTAAAATGAAATCGTGATCGGTTTCTCAGTCACGTGAGTTCTTATTTGTTCTAAACGCAAGAACCTAACTTTACAGGAGTGAATTTAAAATTTGAACCTCGGACTTCTTATTTTTTTTTTGCGGCTTATTATGACAAAGATGTACATCTGTAATATATATATTATTATTCTAAAGCAGGGTTGCCAAGTAGCCTCAAAAAAAAGGTCATATATTTTTTTCAAGAAAATTTTAAGAAAAAATTTTTTTTTAAATCCGTTAATTCACCATTTTCAACTTGACAACCATAGTAGGGCGGCACTTTTAATACAGTCGGTGAAACTATTTAAGTGGTCGAGCAAATCGCTTCGCCATACTTTGCTAATGCTAAATAATCGATCTTTCATTGGTGAGCGCCATGTAATTTTTTGCTATAGTATGTGAATGAATATCTTTAAGAGTATGTGGGAGTTTGCATAAGTCTAGAAACAGTTTCCCATTTTCATTTAGTTGGCCAAGACTGTGCTTACCCATGCAAGTTAAGATTTGTAACAAACCATATTTAAAATAAAAGAAAACTTCTATGGCTGTTAATTCAATTAAATATCTTATAAGCATCTGAATTCGTATTTCGTTATTAAAAATTTATTAGAAAATCTGGAGAAAATAATTGTAAGCCAAAGTCCAATTTAAATGCAAAAGTATCATATTACAAGCTAAGAAAAATATATTAAGAAGATGAAGAAAATCTTATTATTTATTAGCGTCTCTGTGACACTGAACGAACGAACGCCATGTAACTATACTATATATTCCCAGGTAGATCTATAAATCGAGAACCTCTTAACTCTGAGCTGTCTTTTTTTTCAAGTTTGAATTGATGTTCGCTTGACTTAAGGCACGCCATAAATACACAATTTTTCACTTAGAACTCACGATAACTAATTATAATTCTTAATCAAAATATAATATACCTATACTTATGTATATACATAGGTGATAGGAAAAACACTCACTAGCAATTTAGTATTAAAAGTAGTGCGGGTATGGTAAGCGTCAGTTGAAGATAACGCCAGGGTTCAACCAAATATGCAGCCAAAGCTAAGAGTATCATGCCAACTGGATATGAAGCGGAGAAAGCGATTGACATCCATGAGCGATGTTTTAGGCAAATATTTTCAACAACTTAATAAAAAAATTATAATAAAAAAGAGACATTTTAATAAAAAATACATAGAATTATATATACATAGCTACTATTGCTTACTCATCGTAAATGCTGGATAAAACAATCCAGATGAAGCTGCTCCTAATACAAAACGCCCCACCAAGAACAAACTGTACCATGGCGAAAATGTACAAAAGAAACTTCCAACAATATAAAATGCAGCTCCAAGTGTAAATGATGTTTTTCGACCAAATCTAAAATTAAACAAATTAATTATAAAATAAATATATATTATTCATTAAATTATATATATATATTATTGAGTATATTTATGTATATAAATATGTCATTACTATAAAAGGAACTAAATCGTCAAGTCTTTAATTTAGCTAATTTTATGTTATTGGTAGTATTTGACCAGTTGATGACGTACCATTAATAAGTTCGTACAATGGTTGAATTTATGGCGAAGAGATTTATGATTCATCATGAATTGTCAAATGCAACCGATATAGTAAAAATCAATGATAAAGTTATATATTTCCGTAATGTCAATATCCATACAAACTTACTTATCAGCAAATATACCAAACGAGAAAGAGCCGAAAAACTTTCCCAACGAAAGAAACATTTGCGCTGAAGTGCGCTGTATCGCACGATCACATACCAGCTCCCAGTCGGCTACAAATGTTGTTTCCGGTGCTTCGAATTCATAAACACCCTTGACCTTGCAAGAAATTTCATTTGGTAATTCGATTTGTGACATACGCTGGTCTGTGTAGATAACCGCATCTGCGTATGACAGTGTACTCAAATGTTTATAATCCCAATCCCAGATGGTACAACCACGTGTTCCTAGATTTTTCTGCGTTATACTACGTTGTTGTTCAACAGTCCAATTGGTGGCTTTAAGATCGTCAACACCACACCATTGATCATCGGGTAAGTGACCCAAGAGTGTGTATGATGAAACGTGGAAGCCATTAAGAATGTTCGGTGTAACGCAGAGAAAAAATATTGCCCTGAAATTGAAATAAAACAGAAATATGTAGTGAAATTGATTTCTGTAGCAATTACATTTTAATGGATATTAAAGAAACTTTAATTTTAATGAATATTATAGATGCTTTAGTTAGTAACCAATGTATGATATTTTCTACAAATATTTATAAGGAGTTGTTGTTCTCATAATTTATAGTCTTTGCTTCACAGTAAAAATATGTTCGAGTATATTAGAGTTGTCTCTCAAAGCTTAGCTAGGAGGAAGATACATTTCCTAAACTTATAGTTTTGGTATAAGCTTCAAGTTTTGTGCAAATTATATTTTTAAGTAGAAGCAATTAAAAAATCACTGAAAAAATCGTGCAAATATGGTCAAAGTTGAAACAAAATGAAAAGGGTTGAAAAAGTCGAAAAATTTTGAAACAGTTGGAAAAGGATAAAAAAATAGAAAAATATAAAAAATGTTGAAAGAGATTGAAACTCGAAAAAAGTTGAAAGAAAATTGAATTGAAAATCGCTGGAAAGTCAGAAAAATATGGAAAAAAAAATGAAGAAAGTTGAAGGAGGTTGAAAAAGTAGAAAGATGGAAATTCTTTTTTTGAATAATGTCCTTGCACCAAATTATAGTTTGATTGCACATATAGTGAAAGTATTTTCTTTTGTATGAGAGGTACCACGCCTACTTGTACAGATATACCTTATAGCAAGTAAGCTACTTACGTTAAGCCTCATGCCAATGTCGAATTCCGTATTATTTCAAAGTATATAACAACCGACATCTCTACACCCACTTTTATTAGTATTACTCCCATAATACACTAAGTGTGAAATTTAAAGTTTTTTCGCTTGGGTGGGAGGTGCCACGCCAACTTTTGGTTATTTACTTCTGTAGCTTTCTCTATGTAGCAATATGTTTATATGAAAGGTGCCACGCCCATTAGCTTAGACTGGTTCACTCTTTGTACAGTGTTTGTTGTAATAACCGAAATTTTCCTTTACAAATTTAACAGCGTTTACTTAAATAGATCTCAGTAAAGCGATTAAAATCTTTTACTTGTGTGGGATATACCACGCCCACTACTTTTTCGACCAACTCTGACCACTTTGCCTAAACACAAATTAATTTATCTACTATTCGTTAAGTGCAATATCGAACCATTTCCAGTATTTGTGCGAAGTTTAGTTGCATTGCTTCAATTGTCTTCCTTAATTTAACGTTTTAATGATCTTGTATGAAAGTACCATGGGTGGCACATTCTATTCTAAAAATTTGCCTACTTTTTGGCTCGCAACATTTCATTTTGTCCATTTCCTAACATATGAGGTGGAATTGATAAAGTGATTGGTGTACCAGATTTTTTTGGATTATCTCGTTTCGTTTTCTCGTAATCGTGATTTCCACAAAAAGACAGACGTACATAACTAGATTCATATCATATCTGCTACGCCCCCTTCGATGCGTCACAAGCAGATGGGCAAAGTGAATATACCCTGTGTGTAGGATATAAAAAAAACAGTGTGAAAGACGTAATTTATGTGGGTCAAAAGAATAGTGATTGTTCCTGGGCTCCCTTACCTTGCTACGCCGTTGCCCGGAAGCCTAAAGTAGCGCTTAAATTTTTTATATTCATGGCTGCAACTAACAGTTCAATGACAGAGTATCGTGCAGTGCTTTGTAGAACTTAATATGATCAGATCTCCATTCACTTTTGTTATCAGCACTTAATAAATGAATCAGCAAAACCAGAATAAAACAAAATTACCAATCAAAACGTATTTACGTTCAAATTGAAATTTATAATATATTTTTCCAAAATTAGCATCGAATTCACAAACAACCTCATTCTCTGGTTCATGGCCGTAAAGCAAAAAATTAAACAATTTAAATAGACAAATTGTACGATCTTCCAAACAGATAATCTCTATGTGCAGATTTCGTTTATAAATACTATACTGACAGCATCAACATTTTTTAGCAAACCAAAAATAATATAGATGGAATGCATTTTTTTAAATTAGTTAACGAGACTGACAATGATGTGGTTTTTTTTGCTTAATTGTAACAGATGTAGTTATATAAACGAGATGTGCATAAATAATTATTAGCAAAGTCTAGCCACAGATTTTAATTATAACTTTCTAAGTTTTTGTTCTATGTATTCTCGCGCTTAAACATATTCACAGTAAGTTATAGTCTCTCGCCAAAACGTCTGACAGACTTAAAACCCTGCCTAATGACTCTGGTTTGCTATGTTTAGTTTTTTGAGGAATTTGATGTCAAATTTCAATTACTATAATATCAGTACAAGGCCGAAGTTTCTCAAACATCAACAAATTTTAGTAAAAACTTGAAGATTTTCCTGTACAAAATGCAAGCCGCTAATCACGTGCAAATTACAGTCAATCTCTTCTAAACATCAACCGCGCGATTAGAATTTTTCCTCATTGAAAATGTGTATAAACGACGAGACGCTAGACACAATCAATAAACTTGCGTGCAGCTCATCTCTTGTGAAAATAAGTAATGAGACTAACGACTTCGTGTATCTCAATGATTTCAGGAAGCGTCTGACCAAAAGTGGGTGTAAATCGATAATAACCACCTAATAATACTTGGCTCGAGAGCTGTAGGAGCCCTTAAAGCGGATTGAAACTAAATTTTCAAAGGGTCAATCACCCATCACTATTATCCGAATAACAAATGATTACAGAACCTAAATCAAAAGCATTTAACTTATAAACCGGCAAACCTATGGTGAAATTGTTTATGAAAATGATTACGCTATAAAATCATATTAGTAAGCTTCCTTTTCAACCACAAGCCTGGGCATGAAGTTTTATGACGTTCATTCAGTACATTAGAGACACGCACTAGACCACTAGAAATATTTTTACCAAATTTATTAATGGTAATGCCCACGAACTCAGAGCCGCTGATGAAATCAAGAAATACGCGCAAATCTGAAGAATTTCTTACACGATGTCTGCAGAGCCGCTGTCGTTTTTAGACGCAAAAGATACCTGATTGGGTAGGCCATAACATCCTGAATCTAATTGACAAGTTAGCGCAACAACGCCCAAAACGTAAGAAAGTAAACGTTTTTGATATGGCGCTTTCAAGTTGATGCTTTCAAGTCTTTAATAATAAAAAATTAACAAATTTAGATACAATACTATTTCTATCTCTTCCTAAAATGATGTAAGAGTTGCAGTTTTTCATTTATCTGTCATTTAAAAAGTGATAAAAAATGACATATAAGCGCCATCCAGACTGTCTCTATTGTTTGTTTGCAATACGCGTTACATGCTTACATTTCATGAAGTGCAAATTTTTATTAAGTGTGCAAATATTAAACTGTGTTAAGGTGATTTCAAAAACAAAAACAAAAACAAACCAAGTGAACCTGTATTGTCAAGGTTATTAAATATCTTCTTTTTTTTTTGACAGCCTCGATGAACGCTATCAAAATAAATAAAATTAAATATTTCAAGTGCAAGCTTATTTCTGGGTAGATACGAGTATGACATTTAGGTACTACATATAAAGAAATAATAAAAAAGCATGTTATCTAAAAATTAGGGAAGCATATTAAAAATAAAAAAATACACGTATTCACATCTATTTATGATAACGATACAAGTACATATCTGCATCCATTTTTAATTGCACTATCAATTGCATATCATTATTATTTAACAGTTTACATACGAGTAAATTATTGCAATCCAGTTTGTGCAACCTAAATATTTTAGTTTCGATTTCATACTGTATTTACATTTGAGACAAGTTCAAGTTCAATGCTTACGATAAAAAAAAAAAATCATTTCCTGTGCATAAACTCGTATTGAGACACTGCAATCCAGTGCCGACATTTAAAAACAACAAAATGCAGTTTGTTTACTTTTCGTTATGTTGGCCACGCGCCACGCAACATCCATACATACTATACTAGGGTTGGCAATCCTCGAACACTTTTCAATATTGAGGATTTTTCATCAATTCCGGAGTTGGTACGTCTATCAAATGTGAAATATATAAACATATGTATACTGACAAGCAATTGATGAGCATTACAATTCTAAAGTTGTAAAATGTTTTGATTAAACAGGTCAGGAAATCGTCAAAGATTACTCGATTTCGCCAAGGAAAGGTCGTAGCACGGAATCTGCTCAATTAGAGAGTTTAACAAAGAGGTCCATTAAAAGGTTAAACAAAAAGACACATGTCCAGTTGGTACCTGCAATAAGGCACATGCCCATTTTTTCCAGTTTCTCTTAAAGTAAACAATTTAAAAATATATTTTTTAAATCATAGCAAGTTAATGTGATCAGTTCAGAGACTTAAACAGTTTTTTGCGATTTCTAGAAGAAATGGTAAGAACACTATCTAAGTAAAGTTGGAAGATAATATCTCATAAGGCAATGAAATTCACCTTTTCACTTAACTTTAAGAGCCGAGATGGGCAATTATCTAGTATATGTATAATAAAGTCGAATATTTTTTACATAGAAATTTCAAAAACTCTTATTCTCAACCCATAAATCACACGATTTTCCAATATAAAAATAAAATTATTCAGCCCATTTTAGGAACAAGTTTTGGAATCCCGGGATTGCAAGCCCTAATGAAATCAAATGGGTTGTGAAATTAATACGAATTCGGCGAAAAAACATGTTGTGCGATATGCAGATAATCGCATATATTTTGAGGTCGATTTTTAATTTTAAGTACATTGTTTAAAAATTATTTTGAGCTGACGTTTTGAATAGTTATGCCGATCAGAAATATCCCATTAAACAAAAGAGTTATGTCTGAAAATCTCTACACATTAAGAAAGTACATATAGTACATACATAAATACATACTTATGTAAATATATATTTTCATACCTGCCATATGAATAGAGTCGTAAAGTAGCTCGTCAAATTCAAGCCAATTTTTTTTTTATGAAAAACTTTGGAATATCAAAAACAGTTAGATGACACGCATCATATTTCGATCTGTTCTGCCTCTCAAATTCGGTTGGTTGGTGCATAGCCTTTGGCAACTAAAATAACTACAACTTTTATACTATTAACAGAAAGCAACTCAGTATACAGTATACGGGGAACCGATAATTTCCTAACGAAATGTGTCATAGGGGAAGAGGGGCAATGTCTCTCATTTTATTTGCTCCGACACTCAATTGTTACTACAACGTCAATAAGCCGTATTGTTTATCTAAGTTTTACGAAATTTTATTCATAGTTCCACCTTATAGACTTTTTAATGATTTGAGAATCTAGAAAAGTTTAACTTCAGGAGGAAATTTCAAGTTCTTTAGATTCCTATATAAAAAAAAACTCATTGAGCTAGGGTTACCAAGCTGAAAAAGGGTATCAATTTTTTGGGTAAAGCGTTATTTTTTTTTTTCACTCGCCATTATTAAAATAGTTAATAAAAAAAAGTTAAAAAACAAAAAAAATTCAGACAAAAACCCTTCAATTAACAGCTTTATAACAAAAATTATGCAGTTAACGGCTTTTTCAATTCCTACAAGGAATTAAAATTAATTAAAAAATAATTTAATTTACTTCTTCTTCTGTAAGACAATTAACTGCGCAAACCAAAAATTAAGATATCTGACATGTGAACTCCGCATGTGGAGTTTAGTGACGACCCTTTATCAACTATTTAGTTTTTATTAATTCCTGTTAAAGGAGTTTTTTTTCAATTGCTTATGATTCTTTTTTTTTATTACACAAACATTTTGGTTAAAATGAGATTGTCTTCTATGTTTCACAGATATTTTAAGTTGTTAGATTTACATTTTACAACCAAATTGCTTACTGGGTAAATAGTAATACTTAAAATTTGTTGTTAAACAAAAAGTAAAACGAAATTAATAGGAAAAAGCTAATAAACAGGTAGCAAAGCCGAATGACATTGTTTATGTTTTATTTACCTTTTTTTTGTAGTAAATAAAAATATTCATTCAATTCGATATTCACCTCATGAATTCGGAAATAAAGTGCAAAAGCCTTGCCCAAAAAGAAAACACAATGAATGTGGGTATTTAACTTTCCAATGTTAATAAACTTAAATTCAAAAACAACGACGTTAATCAATTTCAGTGGAAAAAACAAAATTGAAATAAAAAAAAAAGGTTAAAATTAAGTTATAAATAAAATATCTGAATGAATGAACAAGATAATAACATTCGAAATTGCCGCACAACTGTTTATATTTACATTAACAGACCTGGTGTAAATTGTTTTTTTGTGTCTGCATTTAAAACAGTACAAAAATAAATTTTTTTTATGGAGTTCAACTGAGGTGTTACTTTCAGTCAATACGAAACTTTTTTATTCTGCATTCTATCAGTAATACACAGGTGCTTTTTAATAAGATTTGATTAATTGAAACGAAGAACATAGCGGTTTTGCTCTTGTTTTTTTAGAAGAAGTCGTGCTCTTCTGATCTTCTTCTTGACAAAAATAAAGATTTCAAAACGTCATATGTAATGTAACGCAGTAACGAAATGAAATATGTAATTCATCGGAAATATGTTAGACAAAGATATGTGTACAAATTAAATTGTGCTACAATAATGAATAACGCAAATAACTTTTTCTCGTTAATGTTTACATACCTACTTACAAAATAACTCATGTTTAGGGTGCACTATTGATTTTTAAAGACTCTTGGATCAAATGACTTGCAAAATTAATTTGTATTATAAGACATTTGTTTAGAAATGTGATTTCAATATTTTTCATCTGAAAATCCCAGCAAAAACTTCGCTTACTTGTAATCGATAGAGTAATCGAGAAAATTCGATTTACTTCGATTACTCTTAAGGTTACATATCACATTATGGCATTTAATTGGAGGTAATCGAATACTTTTTCGTTGTATATGTACTGACGAAAGTTGTTATATAAGCACTTCCAAGTAATGCATTTTTTTAGGACATGTTTTAGATTAATTTTTATGTTACATATCACATTGTGTGTAATCGATTACTCTCGCACTCTTATACTATAGTATGTGCTGAGCAAAGTTAATGCCTTTGTTTTAATGACATACAAAATTAGTTAACAAATCAAAAATAAATTTTATAATGAGAGCATTTTTTTTGTTGGTACTTATGTTGTACACCAATTATTTATCTATCAACGAAAAATAAATAATAGAAAAGAGTAAAAGAAATAATATTTCATCGGCTATTGCCGAGTGCTATTGCAGCATTTTCAAGCTATTTTTAAATAAGTACAGTTCTGTTGAACAAAAAGAGATATGTATGACTAACAATTACTTAATAACCTATTACATAATTGATGAATTTTCCAAAATGAGCGATAATTCTCTTTGATTAAGCATTTTTTTTTAATGCATATGACGATTCTTCACGCTCTTCAGCCCCTTTCTCATGGAATCTTAAAACGTTGTTTAGGTGGTTTTGTCCTTTTGAGTTACTCTTATGGAAATCGTCTTATGACATCGTTGCGGAACTAAATATAGTGAAATCCCCCATTACGGACAGCCCCCATAACCGGACAGCTCTCATAGACGGACAGATTTCGACACTCACTTTTCATTAAATTTTCCATAAAAAATTAATTCCGATAGCCGGACGCTCCAATAACCGGACGCGGACACTATATTCTATATCATTTTGATTAAACGGACAGAATTAAATAAGAATTCTATTAATTTTGTACTACTTCTCTTTTTTACAAATTCATATTCGTTTTTGTTTTGAAAGCAACGGCTTTGGTGGTTCCCCTAATAATGCTAATGTACCTACATACATATTTATGTCAAAAGCGATCAGTAGAGTTGGATTGGCTTTGACGAATTTTCGAAAATCGATCAAAGTATATTAATTGAATATATAACAGTACTGAAGTAGAATTTCAAAATCAAAGCGCCACTCTAGAGATAAGCGCGTCTGCAGACGAAGTTGATGAGAAAATTCCTGACCACATAACTTCATACGATGAGGCATTGAAGCAAGTTACACGTTTGAAGCATTTTGCCAGAGATGATTTTGTAGCATTTTATCACATCAAAAATATAGAGACGCATTTTGACACCCAACATTAGAAGTTGAGCCAATCGAAGTTAAAACAAAAAAAAAATGTCTGTTCCTTCCCCATATGCGGACATCTCCTATAGCCGAACAAAAATACTGTGACGGTGGGTGTCCGGTTAAGGGGAATTTCCCTGTATTGTCCAACTTACCGCCGCCGATTTGTTTTAGGTTTTACTTATGTAGATTCACTTAAAAAAATAAAACAATTTTTTCACGTAAAAAATTGTGACGAACTGAGTTTAAAACCACAACTTTGAATAAATAAAAAAAACATTGCATGTAATGCAAAAAGTAGTCCATTATTTGATTCAAATTATTCATTGCATTACGTAATATATTACTTATCTGTTTAGCATTCAAGTAATGTAGTACGGAATCACTTTACATATTAGGGGTTACGAAACTATTTACAAGTTTTGCTGGGGATTTGGTTTTTTTTTCCGTTCAGAGACGTACATATAAACGTTCTGGTATAAACTATGAGCATTATGAATGATTACTTACAATAATTAATCGAGACCTGTAGTAGTTAGTGTAGCTGTATTAATTTTCACTGGGTTATTATTTATTTATAGGCATTGAGTATCTTTCATGTGTGAAAATAAACATAAGAAAAATATATAATATATATTCTACTTAATTTCTGTGTGTTGAGGAATGCTACAAAAGTATTGGTGTCCTTGGTACAAGTGCACGAAAATGGCTAAAATCGGTGTTTTGATACATTTGAACCCTTTTATCTTAAGATATCTCAAAGATACATCTATTTCACTTCCGCTATTTACGCTTACTTCGCTGCCGGGATATGTAAAATGATGGCACCTCTTGTTGGTTGGCAAATTTACTAGCAAAGCAAGATTCACAACTCATGAAAGTCTCTGTACCCTTTCAGCGCTACTTCCTATTAAAAGACAGAGAACTACTCCTAAAAGTCGAAAAGAGGTGGGTTTGCTCTTCCATTAGCAATATAACACAAAATTTTTGGCCACGTTCCCATAAAAGGGATACAAAATATTTACTATCCTTAACTCGGAGTGAATATGGGCTGTTGACCAGGGTTGTGGCTGGCCACTGCCTTATGGGGCATCATGCTTTCAGGTTGGGCATAGTGTCCAACGACTGGTGTAGAAATCGTAATGAACCCGATGAAGAGGAAACCATGGAACATCTTTTGTGCTGAGTGAAATCAAAAGATTCGCTGTAACAATAGGTACCTTCATGTTGGACGTGTACCACAATGAAAGGACCAGAATTTACTAATAAGACTGTAGCAGAGATCTTGTGGTAACACGATGGACCCCTGTGATCTATGTGAGGCTACTGCCGCCACCCAAACCTAACCTTATTAAAAGTGGGACTGTGTTTGAGAGAAAAACTCTTCACAAAGAACATCTGTCCACCGTTTGGGATAAAATTTTAATGAGTGTTAGTTAAGGAGTCGAATTGTTGAATTTGTAATTAGCTTTATATTTGAAAACAAAACTATTTCCTTTGTGAGAATGTTTTTTTTTTACCGAAAAGCAATATTATTTTCTTAACAATTAAGAAGCTTCCCATTTGGTACTCTCCTTAGCATAAAGTGCTATCTAAAAGAACACCATTTAAATGAACACGTGATCAAGAAATCTAAATAGAGCAAGTAATATTCAATTATACATAATCATATTCCATCAGAGGCGTCTAATTTTATGACACAAACTTTGGCACTATTAATACGCACTGATTAATCGCACTTTAATCGTGTCGTCTCGTGTCTTTACTTATCAAGCAAAACAAATGTGTTTTTTTTATTCAGTCAATAAAAAATATGTTTTCTTTAACAGATTGATAGTAGAAAGCTTATTTGTATTGAATTTCTTGCATTCATATGGTCTGTGTTGCAATGTTTGCCTGTATGTATTCGTACCTATAGCACTTATTCATAAGAAGAGACAAAGTTTAATTTTAGTGAGAAGACGACGACGCATCTAATCGTAAAGTGAATTAAAAAATAATTGCCAAATGCATTTATGTAGTTAGTAAGAAAATATGTATTGGAGAGAGTAGCGGATCTGCCGAAGGTTTTCGCGTCGATCGCCCGTTCAGTGATAGAGAGAACTCACTTTTTGGTATAAAACTCCTCTCATAGTCAAATTCTGAACTCGTTACGGATTGGGGAGCACTTTATGAAATTGCTTTGAAAGTTGGTGCAAGGGTTCTTTTCCTAAAAATGTTTCTTAGAAGCTGATTTTGTTCCTGGCGTGCTCAAATTGGTGCAAAAAATAAGAGAAAAGTTCCAGGCTTTCCATTTCCAATGAAAACATATGTAATGAATTTAGGTTCTTTAGAATTGATCTAGAGCCGTGAACATATGTAAAATATTTATCAAAAATTGCGAAATTATTTTTAATTATTTTTGTTTCGGCTATTTTCGTTCGATTTGTTTTGTTTAAGATTTTTTTAATGGAGCCACCACCATCACATTGGTTGGTCACATTGAATATGGTGAGATTATCGGCGGTTTTGTACTCCAAAATATTTAATTTTGCTGAGATTATAATTATGTAAAAACTGATAACCTGATGTTTTTGTCATTAAAGAGGCTCCCAAGAGGTGTTTAAATTATTTTTAGCTCAAAAACATGATGATGATCTTTTTTTATTGAACATTAGATTGGGATTAAAAACAAAAACATTTTAAGAAATAATAAAAAAACAATGTTTTTTTTTTACAATAAAGTAGGGGTTTTTTTTGCCCTTATATCCCCAAAGCAATTAGCTATGAATTTGCCACCTTTAGTTAATACAGCATAAGGCATTTAATTCGCATTGTGTTACTCAAAAAAATTCTATTTATAATTTTTAGTTTAATCAAATGAAAACACTTAAACCACGAAACACCACATTTCGGTTGTTAGCCCCTTTAGTAGCAATGCAATAATATGTTCTTAATAGCAGCATTTCAATTTGCTAAAAAACTGTTACTGTTGATAGTCAACTATTGCTGTCTGCTGCATAGACATAAGCAAAGTAGCAACCATTTATGAAGAGCTGTCGCAGCCGATAGTCGCCTATACTGCCTACTCAGAAGCGGAAAGGGCGTATCTAAAAAAAAAAAACGCGTTTCGAGATAATTGATGTTCTGTTTATGTCAATTTGTTGAAATACATACATGTGAAATTGGGATAGAGGAAATTCTCTTGGGAGATTTTTTATAAGTTTAAACTAAAATTCCCGCACTTATCGTAAGTCATTAGATGCGTAATTTCTTAAGCTATCCGATTCCATAAGAGTCACAAATATGCATTTTTTTGAGATACGCCGTTTTCATTCCTGAGAGAAGTATAACTAAATAAAAAAATCCGACATTGATCGGAACAGTACAACTGGAGATAATAGACTTCAAGTATAAGTAAGTAGTTTTGACAAAATCTAGCTAATTATTAAAAATTCATGTGTGGATATTTTTGAAAAAACATTTTTTTTAGCGAAATCCTGATAATATGTATGTGTCAACTGAATTTGTTAGAAGATGCAGGAAAAAAATTTTCATCGCATTTGCAGAAGTCGAGGTTTTTTTCCCCTGAAATTCGTGCGGTTTGTAAAAAAACGACCGATGTACATACATAGCAGCTTTAATCTCCGACTACTTTTATGAAATATAAGGCACTAATGTCAAAAAAAGACTCTATCCGCAGATTCCGATATATCTAATGTAAAACTGCTTTGAGTTTGTATTTATTTAACATTTTGATGATTTCAACAACACTTCGTAAGATCATACAAGCCATTGGTAGAAAATACTCAAAATCTTTTTATATTTTGAATAGCCAGCCATACATTCATTAGACATTCATCATATTGTACATTTTATTTTTCTCTCACTACTTTCTAAAAATAAGTACAACATACATCATAAATGTTGTTCATTGTTGCCATAATTTATGTATGCACAAACGTGCTTTTTTCCACTATTGAAATTACGCTCTGGAACGTAATTCTACACAAACTGCTGTTATACCGTAAAGAATACTATGTAGTGATAGATAAGAAAACAACAACAATAATAAAAAAAAGCTGCCAATTATTTTGCACGAGAATTCAAAAATCTTAATTGCGATGCATGACGTTAATTACATATAGTACACGTTCATGATTATCATTAATTAATATTGTTAAAACGGGATTTAAGTGATTCACGTGAATTCAAAAGTTTTAGTACACTCAAAAAAAAAAAAAAACTTTATTCGGAAAGTAATGAAACATATCGCTCATTTACTGGAAGATAGTTATTACAAAAAAAAAATATTCGTGCTATTAATGCAAAAATAACCGTCATTTCCTTTTTATATTTTATGGGAAAAAATCATAGCGGTATCTAATGAACTCCCGTTGTAAGAAGATGTGACCTACTTTTACTTATTTACATGTGAAAAGTAATTTATTGAAAGTTTTAAATGCATTTTCTTTCAAATTTAAGTTTTTTGCGATATAAGTATTATAAGTGAGAAAAATTGTAATAACTTCGATTCGAAAGAAATATTGTACCTGATTTTATATTACATATTTACAGAAAATAAGCTCTCTCTAAATAAGTTCTAACTTGCCGATCAGCGATCAGCGCTTTGATAGAACCCGCTAAAAATCGGAACGAATTGGCAAAACATAAAACAACGCAGCGTCATTGAAATAGTTCTGCATGAACCACTTTTTGAAAATTATTTTTTACAATTACAGTAAGTTTTGGAGCAAATATTAAGATATTTTAATCAATTTCACGGATAGTCCATTTTCCATCCCTCAAACTAAACATTTTTTTCCCATTGCACGTCGTTTATTTGAAACTCTTTTGTCCTCTCTATATGTTTTAATAATAGGTACCGTTAACCGTAAACTTAGAGGCCGTTCAAGTATTACGTAACGCATTTAGAGGGGGGGGGGGGGTTTGAAGAAAACGTTACGCTGCGAGTTAAAAATCTCTTGTTTTATTTATTACTGTCGCAAACGCAACTAAAGCATAACAAAAGTCGCTAAAATGACTTTCCGGTATTTTCTTTATTTGTGTTTTTGGAACAATGTAAAATTTAATATGTATTTCACAGAGCTTTTTTTTCCGGTACATTGCGCAATATAATTGTGACTTTTAGGTAAACATGGTCACTGGGGTGATACCGTAATGTTTAACGAGAGGGAGGGGGGGAGGCTCAAAAATCTTCAAAAATTGCGTTACGTAATACTTGAACGGCCCCTTACTACGTTATACCGTTATGTCGAAATTTTGTAAATTTATTTTATTGTTAGTTTCATTTTCTTCCAAGTCCTTAAAATTTTTTTGAAGTGTTTGCATCCTACTCAGTTTTGTCTCGAGAAATAGGGCCTAAAATCAATTGTACTTGATATAAAAATTATTTTACACCCAAATTGACATTGTTTGGTGGTGTCCATCTAAACAAAATCAAAATAATATTATTGTTGAATATGTTTACCTCCCAAAAAGGATTTCCAAGAAAACATCACAGTAGTTAAAGAAAAGAGTCAACAGCTATTTGTTTCAATTTTGGCTTTTTGTCAAAGCAACGACCAGAACCATATAAGTTGATGCTAGGTGCTTTTTGATTAGATTTTGATTCAACTTTGCAACCTGCTTTTCAAACGAGGCTGCATGCGGTTATAGAACAAATCAGAAAAGATTAAAAAGTTAATTTTTACAAAAGTTATATCAATTGAAAAATACTTTCCATGGTATTAAGGTTCTTATGTATAACGTGGCGTATGAGTGACATTTATTATAGTCCATCAAAAATAAATGTTAGTCATTCGTCAACATAAACTCAATTTGTGTACATGAGCTTCGGCTTTAAAGAGCTGTAACTTCTATAAAAATAATGAGTAACAAAGTATTGAAACTAAATATAAGAGAAATATATGAAAATCAGGTTTTTGAACTTGGGTTTTCGCCTATCTTTGTTTCTTTCCGATTACTACCCTTTTTAGACGGCATCTGAAATATCTATTTATGAATGATCACCCTAGGAAAATTCATATATTGCATTAATATAATCTATGATTGTAGGGTGTTCAAGCTTCAAAAACGCAAATAGTTCTCTTTAGTTTGATGTTTGTTTTGTTTACATTCCGCCAGCACGTTCTTGTTGTGTACACAATTTTTGTTTTTAATGAAATTGTTTAGTTTTGTTTTTAATTTTCTTTCTTTTTTAATTTCAATTAGAAAAATTGAAAATTATTTCGTCGCAAAATGTTTTCAGTGTTTCATAAATGTAAATATTGAGACCTGAATACATTTTTAAATGTATTTACTTATATACTCTGTTTTTTTAGTTACTTTGGCTATAATCTTTAAAACAAAAGCGTGTACAAATTAACTTTAAGAATAACGTACTTAAATAAATATTCAAAATATGAACTTCGCAATTTTTTCAGTGTTTTTAAAAGTGGATTGCCGGAAGTTTTGTAAGTAATTATGGGAATAAAAATGTAAATAGAATAAAAAATAGCTGGTAAGCTCAAGGACTCGCGGCGTGATATTTTAATTTAACGATGCATCGTTATGTTAGTATACTGCCCTCAAAAGCGAAATGGACGCATCTCAAAAAAATTCATATTCATGATTCTTATGGCATCGGATAGCTTAAGAAATTATGCATCTAAAGATTCGAACTTAAATTGTTATAGTTCCCGATAATTTCACAGAAAGTACGAGTATTAGTCACAAAGACTTTCAAAGTAAACATGGTTATGATACTCCGTTTTAAGTGTTATGAATCGTAACGAGTCGTTCATAAAAGACATCCGCAAAAAATTCTGGAATTTTACCCCCTTCACCCCCTATTGTCGAATTTTTCCCGATTTCACTATCTTCAGCCCTTAAGGACGTCCGTCCACTTTATAATTTTAAATGGTTTTAAATAACAAAAAACGAACTCGAGCACCCTGCTTGTCCACTTTTCTCCGTTTTTACGTCCCCCTCCCCCTACCGTTGGCTGTGGACGCCTTTTATAAACGACCTCTAAAGAAATGTGTGTTTTCAAAAAAGATGCATCCAGAATTTTGAATATTTTGAAGAAAAGTCTTGTCTGACATACGTCCATAAAAATATGTGAAAATAGAGCCTCATAAATTAAATTAAATCGTAGCGTAATTTTTGAATATCAAATTTCGAAATCATTTTATATCGAACTGCGGTTCGCAACAAAAGTCTGGAAAGTGATAAGAGTATTCATGAAAACTCATAAAACCTTTATAAGCAGTATAAATCGCATATTTTTTTTTTTTTAAATGAACAGTTCATTAAACGTTTATACGGTCTTTGAGGATTTAAGATACATTTTTTAATTTTATGTTTAAGTAGAAAACTGTACAATCTTTGGACGAAATAATTGAATATATCTTAAAACATTTCGAATTTGATGATTTTCGTGATTCTAGAGCAAAAATTATATATGTATTTATATTATTATCAGGCACAGACTTAACGGTGTGTCGTTAAGTACTGCCGCACACACTTTTATTAAATAGACCATATGTATATTAAAATAAAGTATTTCATTTGAATTTCATGGTTGAATAGATGCTAAGCAATTGTAAATTACAAAAAAAAAAAATCAAAAATTTAATTTTTACATGAACTGATCATTTTATTTTCTAAAAGCAATATCTATTGTTTTCTTCTACATCCGTTCTATGTACATATGTATATAAAGTGTTTTGATTTTGTACGTCTACACCCGTTGAGAAAATATTACAAAATTTAATAATTCATACAATTTTGTTTGACTTTTTTAAATGAAATAGCATTTCATTGATTTAAAAAAGAATCAATAAATATTTGTAATGCGTTCTGCGTGAAGACACCATATCTTTCAGAAGTGAAAATTGAGACATGAGCCACGTTTTTGTAGAGAACATTATAATCAGTAAGACAAGATCTTATTTAGCCAAAGTCTCTCGAAATTAAAAATGAACTTACAAACATCAAAGTTGATAAAAAATCAATTTTGAGAAAATCGAGTTTAATGATTTCAAACATATGATTTACATATCATTGTCATTGTCAAATCGACATGTTACGTACTCCTGAAAATGTTGTTCTGGTAAGACAAGATTGCTTTTCTTCATAGATTCTATTAATTCAACATCAAAACAACAAAAGAAAAGTATTCTCCTTAGGTCAGCATTTTTCATATATTTCTCACTTTCTCATTGCAAGTTTATGTTTGTTAAAATTGTTTTCGCTTGTGAATACTGTAGTAAATACAGTTTTGCCACGTATAACAATTCCTTTTCAATGTGATATACATATGTCTGTGTCTTAATTCTATTATATTTTTATTGACGTGGCAGCTGAAACCCGTGTCACAAAAACTGTGTAAATAATTAAAATTAATACTAAATAGTCAAAAAATTTAGTGTCAATAATATAACACGTGTATTGTGTTTAGTGGAAAGGTTGATTAAACTCGATTTTAAGCAAAACGATAAAAACGCTATAGAACTTGGATTTGTAAAGATGAATTAAAATTGATTTAATATGACTAAATAAATGTCAGTCATATTATTTAATACTTTATCATATGAATTTTACGCTTTTGAATATTGAAAAGGTTAAATTTTCTATTATGGGTTGGTATGATATGATATTAGAAAAATTATTTTACTGCTTGCAAATCAAAAACTGAGTACATGCACTAGCGTGCCCATTAAAAAAAAACTTGGGGCAGGTTTTTATGCGATAGTTAATGATGTAGTATTGATGGGACAGCTATTTTTTTTTATATCGATCGTTTCTAATAGTGCCAAGCAACAATAAAATTAGAAAAATAGTAACGGTTTCTTGCATATATATAAATCTCGTAATCTGTGCGTTTCCCACAATGAATTCTGTTTCAAAAAATTTTCTATATATAATGTCTCAAGCGTTTAATTCCTAAAACCATGCACCTTAAAAAGTAAGTCACCATACCAATGAAAATAACAAATTTAAGTTTCAAAAAGGATTAAAAAATATACATTTTTACGGACATTTCACGAATTGCTAAATTGTATTTTCAACTTATTGATATGCAACAGGATGAACTTCATTTCATATATTATAATATTTAAACAAAATTTTTATTCTTATCATAAAAATTTTTGTTTATTTTTTGTGTTTTAAATAAAAGGTCGTATTTTGTCACGTTCATCACTGCTATATATGTACAATCCTACAACAAAGTGAAATCAATTCAGGCATAATATTTCTGCAGGGAGTAACTACATTCAATCCGACAGCACACAGCTGGGTGCCCGGTCATAAGGGTATTTCTGAAAATGAGAAAGCTGATGAATGCGCCAAAATTGGATCAGAACAACCGGAGAATCAACAAGTGGTAGACTGGCGGAACTACACTATCGAATAGAGAGCATAACCAAGAAACAAGCGCACCGAGGGGGGGAACATTACCGTCGTATGCAGAACGTCTCGAAACATGTAGCCTAAACTGAATCTAGGAAGGACACAAACTCTGTTAAGATTCAGCAGGTGAGAGCTAAAAACTGTTGTATGACTACTGACAGGGCACTGCGTTATTGGCCGCCAAATATGAGGCCCCTTCAGAGGTTTCTGCAAAAGTTGTGATGAAGAAGAGGATGAGTCGGTTTAACGCCAGCTCTGCGAATGCTTGGGGTAATGAGGAAACAAACTAAATATTTTGTTCTGTATTCTTTATTGGTCTTGAGACTTGTCGAGTTGGAGCTTATCAGCGTCCACAACTTGACCAAAGCTTCTGGGTGATTCGCTCCTATTCGATTTTGTGGAAAAGGAGGGCATATATATATATATATATAGGATAACACAATGAGCAAACTGCCTTCGAGTGAAACTTGCTATATGCAAGCGACCCTTTTAAACAAACCTAACCTTCCTATACGTTATAGATAACAACTACATACATATGTAAAAGTTATGCTACCTAAAATCTTTCTTTAAGCTTCCTAAAGCGATTTTACGGAAACAATGCTAATTGATACTTTCCCCTAATCTTCTACAAGAAACGTTAAGAATGGTCTTCCATTGAAAATCATCATGAGTGAAGAGGTGCATTTTCACATATGCATATATGTACATACATACGTATTAAAAAATCCGCGGCTAATGCACAATGAGCCATTATATACTAGGGATGTTATGGATACGAAATTTCAGATTCGGTTACGGATATGGATATTAAAATATTTTTGTATCGGTTTCGGATACGGATAAGAATATAATTTTATTTCGGTTTCGGATACGGATATTTTTGTAAACTTTTTACAGTAATCTATCAGTAAAATACAAAGAATTATGTCATTGTATTTTTGTTTTTATTTATTTTTAGTACAAATCAATGAAATTAGTTTTTTAATTGAAGTAAAGACAAAAAGTAATTTTGGTGCTTTTCCTGCTGCACTAAATAACTGTTCACTCGCCTCAAAGATATTGCTACAAATATGATTGCACAACTGTTTATATCTGAATATAAGATTTCGGTTTCGGTTACAGATACGGTTACGGATAACTTTTTTTTCAGATATCCGGTGGTTTCGGTTACGGATACGGATATTCATAACATCCCTATTGTATACCCTCGAAGTTACTATTTTGCGCGACGTTTCTATAGTAAAGATTATTGGTTAATATTTTTTCGCGGACGGCTTCGGAAACATTGTTGTTTTAAGTGGTGAGCACTACAAACTGGGTTTTAAAAAACATGTTTTTCCAGCCGAACGATGCATCCAGTTCAACAAGCAGTTTACAAGCAAGCGCTTCCCAGTCACATTATCTATGGTTTTGTCAATTTGCACTGGTCTGTAAGATTGCCTGATTTGACCGTTATAAAGTTTCCTCCTTTAAGGTTTTTTGAAGTCACGGGTCTATACAAACAAAACGGCACTTAAGAAGAATATCCAATAAGAAGTGAAGAATTTATTAACCCTGAATGTGCATCACCTCCAACGGCGGCTACTTGACCGATGTTATCTTTGCGACTCAATAAAAAAAAAAAAAAAAATGTATAAGTCTATATAAATATTATCTACAAATAGGACTTGTACGTGAAGTACCTTTTTTACTTTTACTTTCGTTTTTTTAAAGTACATATGTATGTACATTGTATGTATGTATGTAAGATGGAACTATTGATGTTCAATTCACATGTAACACTAATTTTTTTTCTTGCATGAATTTATTATATACTAAAGTGGCATTAAACACTACTTTATTATTATTTTTGAAGTAATAAAGCCTCTACTATTATTAGCTTAGTTAATTATGTATAAAATGTGTTATTTTACTTTATAAATTTTTAAAGCAAATCTGTGAATATGACAACAAATAGATGAAATAAAAATAAATCCAAATCGGGAAGTAAATTGAAAAACTCATTTTTATGTAGATAGAAACTCATTAAAATTTTTTTGATTTTTTTTTAAATCAATTTTTTAATTTAAAAATATGTATATATATTACCATACAAAGGCGCCACCACTGCCAGCACGTTCCAATTCATTTGATACAATATCCTTAATAACATCCTCGCGAATGATTTCCTTTGGTTTCTCGTCTAACGCTTTTGTCATTTTATCACACTTTTTTTTCGTTGGTGTTTTTTTCTTTCTTTAATTTTATTTTGTTGTTATTTTTTCCGATATACTATGTAGTATATAAAGCATATGCATATATATTTTTTTAAATAATTTAAATTTACCGAAATATTTTACAGTTTTATGTAGCACAAACACATTAGGCGTATTTTAGCACTGCAGACAGAAGGAACATGAGAATTTTGACGCGCACTTAAAATGCAATAAGCGCACACGTGCGTGCAGTGTCTACCAGAAATGAATGCATCAAAGTTCAATATCACAAATTAATTCCAAATATCAACTTTATATTTATTACTTTTTCCTGTCTAATGTAAAGTATGAAATAATTTTAACTTTCACTTTTTATGACTTAAACAAACGCACAACACTTAAAATTATTTGAGCATAATTTATTTTGTAGTTAAAAATATTTTTTTATTCATTTTGGTTAACTTTACGACTTGTGTTTTGAGATTTCTAATTTTAGTAGAGCAAATGTTGATGCAATTCTTGCACTAATGTTGCCTGCTTTTTTGGTCGATAGATTGTTTATTTCCTAATTTTGCTGGTGATACAACTTGTCGCCGAGAGTGTGTTACACTAACTAAAACATGAGGCAGTCGATCGCCGCATAATATACGAAAAATCAAATCACAACACATAAGGAATAACAGATTATTTTTATTATTACTTGCTATTTAATTTCTTTTGCTTTAATTCTTCTTCTTCTTCTTATTTTTCATCTTTATTGTTGACTTTTTATTCCCATACTCATATACATACTCATGTTCATATTGTCACAGCTCACAGGACCGCTGCTGATCGAAGATCAACACGATCGACAAAGTAGATTAATGTGTCTGAAACATAGTGTTATAGTAATCGCATTTGTTGTTGTAGTCGTTTGGCTCTGAAACTAAACAGAGAATAGAACGCCGAAATCTAAGCAGCTGTATGTTTTAACAATTAACCTGTGAGTAACCAGCTATTCTATTTGAAATTGAATAATAATTTTGGAATAAAATTGACAACTGGTTAGTGATACCGATTGAATTCATCAGTGATGTTTGATTTCTAGTCGAGTTTTAAAAATGTTTGTTATATTTAATAATTCAGGAAATAGGGGGGTTTCTTTGAATACGCTTTTAAACGCTGGTAACACAAGGCAGTAGCTAAAAAACTTTGTGATTAAGATCAAAATAATTGATTCACAAAAAATAAAATATGGACTTCCAGGGTTACCAACTGATCGGGATTGACCTGGCCCGGAACTCCATGGGAAATCTAAGGGCCTGGTAGGTATTGAAAAATTTTTGAAATTGCCGGGAATTGGACGATTTTTGAGACATGGACATCAAATTTTTGCTTAAAGAGAAAAAATGAGGTCATCAAGTTTTTCTCACACAAAAATTTAAGTTTTCACGTCAAAGTTAATGTCAATCTAGTGCAGAACATGTTTTTTTGTAGATTATTTCAGCTCTAATTTTCGATATTTTGAAAAACCATAGCTCTGTAATTCTTAAGCCGATTGCATAGCATAGGGACTTGTTTAAAAAAAAAAAAATTAAACGAGGTTTGTACTTATTGAAAAAAAAGACGGTCAAAAAGTGAACTTAATTTTTCGACGACTTGTGAGTAGAGTGTTAGTTATTATTTATATATTTCAAAGGTGTTTTCAGTTCAGAGGTCACATGTCACTTGAACTCTATATAGCGATCACAGTCACTACATATAGCTCAGTCATAGCTTGCGTGTGAAAGGAGTATTACATATAGTTGAGTAGGTATTAAAATTAACTATTTAAATAAAAAATTCCAATGTAAAAATCTTGTCAAAACAAAAGGAGCAAACTCCTATATTTGGAAATCGGCTAAAAAATAATGGAACTATGAATTTTAAATATTACGAAAATTGGCAAGTGTCCCCTTTTACCAATCTAAAACAAAATTGTTTTAAGTCAATAGTTAAATATGTACTTAATACATTCTTAGGGTATAGCAAGCACATAAACAGAGGATTGGCTCTGGAGGTCATGACCTGCCAAGAATGAATGTTTTCTATGAGTTTTTGTAAAATGTGTGAGATAGAGGGACAAATATATGGTCTGTACACTCCCCTAGGGTTAAGGTCGTGTTCTGGAAATAAGCGACTCAATTATAAATGCTTACAAAAAAAAATACACATGAATCGCTGTGTCCTAAATAACATAAGAGATACTTAAGGGTTAATTACTAAATCAGTAAAAATGTTAAAGCGCATGATGATATTGAAAATATGAAATATGTATGTCAGCATAATGGAAAAGGAATTCGGATGGAATTTGACTCGTATTAATTTTCTCTCCCGTGTGTTTAAAAACTAAAGAGTTAAAACTGTAACTCAATTTCCTCATTAATTTTGTTTCTAAGTGTTTTAAGTACGATAGAGTAACATTTATCTGAATGTTGATCAACCAAACTTATTTTATTAGATAACTTCACAATTGACAAATAAAAAATGATCGATAAAGTTTAGAAATTTCCCAACATAATGTTTTTTATGAGTTTTCTTTTGAGATAATATTAAGTTTAAGCAGAAACGTAAATTGAAACCATCGAGTTTGCGACATATTAAAAAAAAATTGATAATAAATATTTCAGCATATTGTTTAATGAAGGTAATAATATGTATGTTGCTCAATGAGCAACCTTATATGTAATAGGCTATAGAGAACACCATAGATGTGTTAAGCAAAGCCACGTAGCCACAACTTAGAAGACATCTACAGCACTGTCGAGAAAACTTCAGCTTGCCGCCAACACTGGCCATCCTGTAAGAGTTATAAATTTGAGTTCATTAAATAAAGTTACCCTCAATCACATTCAAAACAAACTCAATAGATCACTGCGTAGATAGTAAGCTGGAGTTCGTACAAACCAATTTTGTACGGATCATATATTCACCCTAAATATTAGATATCCCGAATGCAATCAACATCAAATTTGAAACAAACGAGCCTTCATGTTTGCTTTGTTAACTTCAGTAACGTCTACGATAGCATAAATGGAGGATCAATTTGTAACGCGTTAAAAACAAGAACTTTTCCCATCAAGTTCATTAATATTATTAATGCGCACAACGCATTGTCCACAAAAATAATCTCTCACCGCTGATTGAACAAAATACAGGGATCAAGCCGGGTTATCTGATATCCTCTATGCTATTTCTAATTGTGCTGGACAATGAACCGCACTCTTACCCAGTGATGGCATTTGGTGGTTTTTGGGAACATGCTGGAATTTTCAAATGAAGACATAAAAAACTTCATTCGGATTCTTTTTAAGCTAAAAATATTACTTGAAAAAAGGTTATAATTATAATAAGTAAGTAGTTTAAAGGTATTGAAAATGCGCCAAACATACTGAAAATTTGTCCATTGTACCTAATAAATTCTCAACGCGAATTTACTGAAAAAAAATACAAATAATCGGAAAATGCCATCACTGGAGTCATTTGGAAGAAATGGCTAATATCATTGATATCAAGATCGTTCGAATTGCAAACCAACCTTACACGACCCTTACGATCAGACGCCACATTTGCAACTACGCATTGACACTGTAAAAATTGAAGCAATAACAACAAAAATGTTTTCCTAAAGTAATAGCATACGAGTATATGGAATAACATAGCAGCAGCAATTACCAACAGAGCGAGAAGTGTCTTTGCACAACCTAATAATTTATGGAAGTTAAACACAATCTGAATACAGTCCAAACTTCCTATATGTAAATCGAATGATCCATCGGTATTGTTCTATGCTTGCGAGTACAAACTTTTGTAAACTTCTACTTGAGACGAATATTGAGGATTGGTGGCCTACACTATCTCAAGCTACGAATTCCGTTTGGCTACAAACCGATCAGAAAATACGCACAGCACAAAACAACGGTTCAGGGTATAGACATTGTGTTACATGATTCCATTAATATGGGAGTGTCAATACTCTCTTTATTGCTAATTTTTATATAAACTATATTGACAACTATAGGTGTTAGTATATGAAATTTCACTCTTCCTGTTTGAAGAGTTCATTTTGAAGAACATTTAGAAAGTCGACAAATGTTAAAAACCTCAAAAATTGTTGAAAAAATATCAAAAAACTCTAAAATGTAACACTAGCGTGAGCGATGCGTGGCGTTATATACCATGAGCTTTAATATAAATTTTCTTTCAATCACGCCAGTAATGATGTTTACATATCAAAAACTTTGTCGATTTAAGAAAAAAAACCAAATGCAACTTGCGACAGTCTGGCATTGTAACGCTTGATTGACCATCCTGATGCAAATCCAGTCGATAATGTGTGAGAGTATATTAAGCAGATTAAAAGCATTTCATATTCATTTTATGATATTATTTTATATGTATTTTTCTTATAAAAATTTACAAAAAAAAAAAAGTATTTTAAACAACTTTTCACTACAAAATACAGACTGCAACTAAGAGATGAATACATTTTAAATGGCAACAAATCAAACAATTCGGCTTAGCTTTTAAGAGTACAATAGCATTATTGCTCTTATATTCTAAACTAGGCTTAAAAACAAGATGCTCCCATAAGCAAACTGAAGCAGAATTTTCTGAATTATTATATAAATCGATAAAATATTGGTTTTTAAAATCACTGCTATATCTCTCATGTATAGTATGCTATACATTATGTATGTGTAAAATGTACCCAGATTTGTTAAAAAAGAAACCAATTTACAACAGAGACAGTAATTGATCACTTTCGCATTAGCAAAGCCCGATTTGTCTCAATACATTGATTTTTATGTATTTTATTTAGAAAAAAAAATTAGGAAGCTTTTATTGGATCACCCATTATAACATTCTCTAACTGATGATTGATTTTGGTAGTAAGTTTCCACAATTAATAAATGTTGTTCAGGAGTAATTCTATTCATGATTAAGTCGTATTGAATACTGAACACAAACGTCATATGAACAAGCCATTTGACACATGACAGCTGTCAAAACAACCCAGTTGGAAAAAGGACCTCGTATTGGAGCACCCTTTACATGCATATATAGTTGAACTCAAATGCTCTCATTAGCAGAGTAATTGGAAGTTGTCAACAATGTAGGTGTTTTTGGCCGATTGATAGAAATTGATATGTCAAAAATCGGAACAAAGTAATACCACAAAAGCAAATAGCCAGGGATCGAGCTACACATATAAATTTAATTCAGGCACCATGCTTCTTATAGATTGAGATTTAAACTATTTATATGCTCATTGAGGAACAGTAACTTCTACTCTATTTCCTTTTAATCTTCTTTTCTTTTTCTATACACTTCCGCTTCCTGCATCACTACTTAATGCAATGGTCATATAATTGTCAATAATTATTGATACAATTCTGTTATAAAACTTTTATAGGATGTGTCACAGTGAACTATGAAAATAGTAAGAATTGATATTAATTTTACTCAGGAATCATTTACCTATAATGTGTTAATATCCATTTGGACACAAATACTCCAGGCTGAACATGTGTACAAAACAGTTGCTAGAAAAATGGTTATGAAGATCGTTAACTGATTTTCACTACTTTATCAGGGGATATATGTATCAACTTACTTGCTCAAGTAGTGACATTGCACAGTGTAGTAAAGTAAAGCTACTCAAATTCAATTTAAAATCGAACGTAAAGCCAAAAACATGTGTGCGCACAATTATTGTGCTTAGTCTACCATAGTTCTTCAACTTCTGTAGAAAATCTGTGATTGTTCTCGACTTGCGCTTTGTTTCTTACCTGGCGGAAATGTTTTTATGAGCAAAAAAAAAAAAGTTTTTAATTATTTTTTTTTATTTTTCTGCCCCACATACATACATACATACATACAATACGTAAAAACAACTACAAGTATACCGACACATCTGGCAAGAAAATATATATTTTTTACAGCCTAGATCGTACCCCAAAATATTATTAGGCCCAGCTGTGAACCTAATGCCACCGAAGTAGTTGCCCATCCTGTGGATAAGGAATTTTAAATTGATGCTCGGCAAGTGGCAGTGACTTATTTTTACAGTAAAGAAGATGGCTTGTGTTTTGCATTTATTTGTATTTTCAATTCTCCTTACAATGTTATATAATGCGCCTTGCTAGTTACTCACATTATCATGATCAAACTCTTGCTAATAGAAAATATCAATATCGTCGGCATACATTGCATAGCGGCAGTTATTGTATCTAAGAGAACCAGTATATTAATGAATAATGGGACCTAACGAGAGATATCTCTGAGGAATTCCCGCGGGTAATTCAATCTTATCGGAGTTCTCATACCTACACAGTAAAAATGGTTGGTCCAAAAACTTTGGATAAGCTGATGTAATAGTTATTGGGAAAATTAAAAAAACATATATATTTTCAAATAATAATAATATTTTGGAACTAAACCGAAGCAAATAATTTTACATCTACCAAGTAGAGTCCATTTGACCAGGCCATTTTTTTTTTTCTTAGGTAATTTGATGCCCTGAACTCGAATTTGCGGTGTACATACCTCTATCACGTCAAGATTAAGGTCATTTCAAGGTCAAATTGAGAATAATGCAATAATATATCAGGGAAAAGTTTATATACGTTTTTAGGGTCCCTCAATCCGAACCCGTGGTTTATTACAGCAGTTGTAGATGCCTTTACATATTTGAAAGTCGTAAGCATTAGACTGGGACAACAAAGTGGTTTTACAAAATTTCCATGTTTCTTATGCGAATGGGACAGTAGGGCTCGTGAGGAGCGTTATGAAAAAAGTATTGACGTGATGGAGCTATGTAGACCTCAAATTCGAGTTCAGGGCATCAAATTACCTAGGAAAAATATGGTCTGGTCAAATGGACAGCAACTTTTTTTTTTGTAAACTTGTGTTATCATTCATTTCCCGTTTTCACAGCATGGGATCTCCTTGAGCCCGAGGTTTAAGTTCTCACTAGCCCTATCTTAATACTGCGCTGTCTACATACATTTCGCTTAGTTGTCGTCTTAAAATAGAAATCAAAATGAATTTACATTTAGCGCTTTATTGTTTTTAAAATAAGTGTTTATTTTTTGCTTAATGTAAAAATTATATTTAATTAAACTTTCATAATTAATAAGGTAAATACTAATTTGTTTTTAGATTTACGTAAAACGCCAACATAAGAAATTGTAGTCACTAGCATTCAAGCATAATTTCTAAAAAGTCTGTCGGTTTTTTTTTTCATAAATTTGTTTAAAGATTTTTGAACAGATTCTTTTTGATGTCCAACGTATCGACCTTAATTTTTTTTAAAAAAAACGTTGTTATTAAGTATATATGGCAATAACAAAACAACAAATATCTCTTAATCCGTAAAAGAGTTTTATCACTCATGTTCCAATAAGGTGCAAATAGAAGCTCGTTGGCCTGTTATGTAGTAAGCGTTGGGCTCAATCAATTTTCTGTTTTCTCTATTTTGTTTCTTAAAAAGAAACGGACGGACTCGCTACTTCTCCCCCCCCCCCCCACCCAAAAAGATTTTGGACAGCAAGGATAACTTCTACCTATTTTATCTTCAATTTCTTAAGAGCTCTGAGATTCTTCAAGTTTTCCAACTCTTGAGACTTATTTTCGATATTCAACTTGCAAGTGGTATGCCCACCCATTCGTTAGCGGGTAGTTAAGCCATTAATGTCCCATGTCTAGCGAGCTTGACAGCCTTCTCGTTTTCTTCAATATCTGTATGCGCTGGCACCCATCAGGACTTCTATATGTATGACTTCCTGTAAACTTCAAACTGTTGGTCAGCTCGCCAAAAAAGATTTGGGTCAATGAACATGAAGCATAATTACGCGCTACACTAGCAATTACACCACTGCTCCAAAGATCTAAATACTTGTGCGCTACTACTAGAGCTATAGACTTACAGCGGTTTTATCTTAACAAACTTTATCAATGAATTTGAGGTAAATATAAAATAAGTGTTTAATTTTTAGATATTATATTTGTTTACTCCCGCCAATTGTACTTTTATTTTGAAATCGAAAGTCAAATTTATTAATCGCCAGCAATATACATAACTTTTTTTTTTATTTTTTGCTTGTGACTATGCATTTAAAACTGTTTACAGCACTACAAAGTTGTTATGATAATCAGGTGAAAATTAATTATTCTCGCACTTCACGCTTCACAGACGTTACGTCTGTGGTCAGAAATCATAAACTCTTCAATAACAGCCATAGCATAAATGGGCTCATAAAATGGCATTTAAGTTGTAAATTTTTTAATATTTTGCTCAAATCTAGAAGTTATTGTCGCCGTGTGGAAATCGCAATAGCTCATAGCCAAAGTGTGATAAGTGATTTAAATTGGCAAATCGATTTTGTTCAAAATTGAATCAAATAAACACACTTCTTTCGAAAAAAAACTGAAATGACCTCAAAAATTATAAGGTTACTCTAATTCTTGAACAGATATGGTTGAGATTTTTTTTTTTAAATTATGCTATTACCCAACTCAAATGAAATATTTCCTTTAGTTACCGAAACGAACATACTAGCAAAACATTGTATCTGAAGTTATTGGATCATATAAAATTTTCGAAAATTTGGGACAGTTTCTTGTAAATTAACCGTAGAGAGATATAATTTAACGCACATACATAGTTTCTTAAAAATTACGTGGTCTGCTAACTTTATATAAAGAAAACCACGGAACACTTTAGATTATCCTTAAATTCTTTGTGAGGAATATATTCAGTGAGTCCGAAGCCAAAATATCGAATCGAAAAATCTGCATTCTTCTACATTTTTTTTTATTGATCAGGGCGTTTCTAAAGATTATTTGTGATACATATATTTTTAAAATACCATGACAGAATCTAATCTAATCTTACGTCACTCGAATTTCGGCATGGTCGAAAATAACCTTTAATTTATTTTATTTGTATATTTAGTTAAAGTACATGCGCCATATACCAGAATAATTTCATTTAATTAAATAATTTATTTATTATAACTTTAATTTCATGCATATAATTTAAACAAAAAAAAAATTACGCATGAATACGAAAACAACAACAACAACAAACTCAGCAGAAATTGAAATATTACCCGGCACCTAATTTAAAAAATCAATCGTACTCGAGACAGCACTTCTGTTTATTAGTGCTCGAAATTTCTTACTATCTCTGGGTACAATTTGGGCGATTATTAAAGTTTAATTTTTTGATTAAGATTTAGAACATCATAAATTCAAAATTGCTGCACAACAAGTCGTTGTATTTCTTTCGAATCCTCAGACTAATTTAATAATAATGCAAAAATAAGAGCAAAAGCACAAACTATAAAGAGATTAATTTATTCTTAACAAAAAAAAAATTATTGCAAAATTTCTTCGAAAAAAAGAAAAACATAAATTCTCGCATTGTGCATATTGTATGATAAATTAAGCGATCATCATATCTAATTTAACGGCCATTATGTATATGACATAAGCATCTCATTAGCTTTATTATCATCTAATTCCATGAAGTCGGCAACGGACGCAGTATCACAATTCTTCAAAACTGTCGAATACCATGTTGTGACTAATTTTGTTTGGGTTTTTGAGATGGCAAAAGTGAGGATTTTCTTCTTTTTTTTTTTTGCTAATAAATTTTAGAATACTTTCGTACATTTAAGGAAAATAGGGTGTTCAAGACCAAAAAGTACATTCGGACTCTAAAAAGTACATATGAAGTGCTGCCAAATAATAATATGTGCTGTCATAAGGTCTGCGCGTACATACAACTTGTTTTTATATTGATCCATATCCATTTTTCGAACACGTGTATGCGGTATGCCGACAGTTTTACATTCAGCATATCTCTTACATATCGTAGGTACAACTACTCAACCTCATTTCATTGGCGCATCACTTGGGAACACTTGGAGCAATGTCAACGCGATGTGCAGATATGATAAAGAGTCTACTTGATAAAAAAAAATTTATTATATACGTTGGAATTAAAGACGTAAGCAAAATAAAAAGTGCGCAAATAAATGAACGTTAACAATTACTGTGTGAAATAGTTACCGATACAAGAGGGCAAACCTTAAATAGATCAATCCAAATTTTTACACTATCGCCCTCTGGAATAATTCAAAGTACAAAAAAAGCTATCGTGATGTATCGAATTGTACCATTGTAAATGATAGTAAAGTCAGATATCACACATTAAGATAAAGTTGATTTAAGTTTTTACAGATTTCAGGCACTCAAAAACTCTTCATTTGAATTTTCGATATTTGCAAACGTTAGAATGTAAAATTTGGAAAAGATTATTTCGTACATGTCCAGAAACCGTAAATGAGGTTTTGTTTAACATACAAAAGTTTTTCCAACTAATTTCTTGTAGGCCTATTTTACCCATTTAACTAAGAGGTAGCACCATTTTTTTATAGTTTAAGCGAAAGTCAGTGTCTTTTATAGTGAGCGATCACTGATCTTTACCGAAAGACAGTTATTTTTTGCTATATATGTATGTTATTGTTGCCACCTTTCGCAAATTAACTTATTTGGCTTTAAAAAAAATCCACTTCCAATTATGCAAATTAAGCGCTTCGAAATGGCACCCAATGAAATAAGCCCCAAAGAAAGCAATGTAAAAAACCTCAAAAATATCCATACTTTTTTGGGAGTTATTTCATATAGAAAGAACAGCAAATGTTTGTCGACTATTCCATTTCAATTGGTGTTTATTTCATTCGTTTTCATTGGATGTAATATTTGACAAATTTCTTTTGAGGTGCTGCACTTGGGTTTCACCTGATCACTGTACAGAAAACCAAATAAACAGTATCTGTATTAAGAAAAAATAAATAGCCTTGTTGACGTAAGAGTCTTGAGAAGCGGCGATATCGCTTCGATAAACATCTTCTAGTGGCCTCTCTTCGACTCGAGATAGTATATACTAAGCAGACCCGCGCAATAACCAAAAGAAAAGCTTAATAAGCCGCAAATAAAACGTAATATAGCAGACAACCAATTCTGGAAAAATCGGTCAGTAAAGTTTAAAATCGGGAGCTTGTTAACTACTACAGATGATCAGCTGATCCATTGGAAAGAAAATTTTTCAGAGACCATCAACCGTACACAATCAACCGTAAGCACTCCCCATATGCCTCTTCCTGAGGAAAGACCACATTCACTGGTTTCTTGTTCGCCTTCACTAACAGGGATGCAGTAAAATCTTTTAAAAACTACAAAGCATCGTATAGTAGCCGAAATGCTGGAAGCTTCGGAGTTCATCGCTCAACTTATGTATGTACCCTGTTGTCACCCAAATTTGGGAAGAAGATCGACTCATATGTGTATCAGGTGGGCGCTAAGGATGATTGCTGTTATAAATCTTGTTTCTGATAGTATTTGACATTGTTCTCAGCAAAGTTTTAGACTCTACAAATCGTAGCATTCAATGAACTTTCAGCGAGCACCTGGAACCGACAGACAGACATGGCTTAATCGACTCAGGTGGTGACACTGATCAAGAATATATATATTCTATACCTGCCAGGACTTCTTCTGAGTGTAGGGTACATAAGTGTCTATTTAGCATATGTGCTTTTCTTTATTGCATATATGCAATATACATTTTATTAGTTTCATCTAGATCAAAGTAGATATGTATCTATACAAACGGTGTTTATTAACTTTTCTCTTTCTTTGCAATTCTTTATTTGAGTACTAGTATTTAGATGTACATATATATTTCAAAATATTCTTACCAAATAAAGTGTGAGCTCTATACTTAACTCAGTGTATTGTACTTTGCATGAAATTGTCGGAGTACAGTGGCAATAGTGTACGCAAACACACTATACCAGGTCACATTATACAGATTCCATGTGCTACGCCATAACTCAAACCACGACACATCACAGAAAAGCATATTATCACAATGATGTATATCTGCTATATCCTGCCATACTATTGTCTGTGGACGTAAAATTAAAAGCGCATTTACTGCAGCTCGCAGACCACTTTGTACCGCTCCACTTAAGCAATTGCGATAACATGTTGCTGCCGCAGACGATGATGACCAGACGACACGTTTCCATGGTGTTGGAAGCGGTATATTCGCAGATGAACTCATTTCATAAGAACGTTGGGTGTACGATGTCGGCAGGAGCATTTTCTCTCCAAAACTATCGGCTAACTTACGTAATGCAATGGGTTTTATCATCGGCTCTAAGTTTGCCTCATGTATAATCAATCCCATATAGCTGTTCGGATTGTACTCGTTACCTAAAAACAGATATGGTTCATTAAAAAATAAATTCCCTGAAAATCCGTTATGACGCCAGTGACCATCATCGTAGCTCGCAATAAAACTAGTCATCTTATGATGCGTTTTAATCGTTGACTTTGATGACGTATCCAACAACTCAGTCGGCTTAGGTGGCGAAAAAATGATATCTTGCATATTATCCCAAGGTATAGCCACAATCAAAACATGTCCTTTATGAACGTCATTCTCCGAATCAATTACTTCGACATAATCTTTGAATTGATGTACTTCATTGACTTTGCGTCTTAAGAGAATTTCGGCAGATTTAAGTCTTTCTGCGAAAACGTTCAGTAATTTGCTGCTTGGAAGTTCTAATAGAGTACTAGGCCAGAACACATAACTAGAATGAGAATATAAAATGGGAATGAAGACTGAACATGTTGCATCATTAATATCACTTACATATCCATCAATGGCTTAAGGCCGCCACATGTATAGCAGTTACTCATAAATTGCACATAACTTATATCACGAGAAGATACTCCACTAGTCAGTAGTACAAAATTTTCCATAAATGATCTTGATTTGTTGAAGAACAGACGATTAGATATATGTTGATACATTGTTTGAGCATGCTTGTTTACACTGCAAATAAAAACGTGTAAAATTTAAATTGTTACATATTGAAATCTCTGGAATACAATAGCGTTATGCGTCTAGTCAAGTCTCATCAAAAGGATTTTTATTAATATTGAAAACTGAACTAGCACCGCCCGTCTTAAGTTGTCTACCTTTTTTAAAAAATATTGATTTTAATAATGGTTCAAGTTAAAGAGGTTATCAAATTTTCCAATAAAGTGGGGGTGGTTTTCGGCTCATTTTTCCAACACTTTTCTTTCGGACGGTGCATATGTCTTCATTATAAATTCGTCAAACTTTAAAGCTAACTTTACAATGAACTCCTACAGGTCACTTTGCTACTCTGATTATAAAACTTCGGTTACTTAGGTATAAAATTGATAAATATTTAATCCGTCCTCCCTATTACTGCCTTAGACAAAAGTTTTCAAATAATTTCTTAGTAGTGGCCTAGGTTATGAGAGGGATGAATCTTTTCAAGTGCATCTCTCTACGCTAAGCGGCTTGGGCTGTGTATTAAATCAGACATAGCATAACAAATATATCAATAACTCTTACTTAAAATGGCCCGGTTTAAAGAACTGCACTCGAATATCAAGCTCATATATATAACGAGAAAGTTCGAATTTTACAAACGGTGATAAAATTCCCATATCGATGTCCCAACAACGTTTGGCGCATAATGGCGACATTGTCCTTCGTTGCCGCAATGGAATTTGTAACTGCTGCAACAACGAATAGATGTGAAATTGATTCGCTGATAGCCATTTACCACCTATTTCGCCAAGACGTGTGTGACCAACTCGACCTCCTATTGTGCTGTTTGCTTCTAATATTTTAATTTGCATGGTATGCTCCTTTTCAAGAATCTGAATGGCAGCCGTAAGTCCGGATAGCCCGGCACCAATGATGATAACATCGGAAATTTCATTGCAATTCTTTATTTCCATACTATTTAAATTTTGATAATTTTTTTATTATTTTTTTTTTTTGTTATATTTTCTTTTACTCTTTCATTGTTATAAATGTTTTGACTTTTTGACTTTATAAAATTTCAAGCACTGACGTTTTATTCGAATTATGAATACAAAAAAAAAATTGTCTGGTTACCCTAATACAGTATCAATGCTATAGTGATTTACTACAAAATGTAGGCAACAGTTTTTTTTATTTCATCTTAATTGGCAATTACGTAGGTGCGATTTAAGCTTTGATGCATACTTTTAGGCTTTGTCTTAATTTTTGCGGAATTGCTAATGAATATCACATCATAAGCCAAAATAAGCTTAGCGTGTTTATAGTGATGTGTCATGTGAAATTTTAAAAATCGGTTCAGACAGTTTCTCAAGAAACCGGTTATGATTATTACTTTAATGTATGATTTTCAAGAAGGGTTAAACAAATGTTTCTGCACACAATATGTACTTCATTTAAAATGTATTTTTTTAATACAAAAACTTTTATTCAGATATATTAGTTGTATTTGAGAGGCTCCAGAGGTCGAAATGATGACTTCAGAAGGCAACTCGAACTCTTGTGCCACTCTCGTAAGACTTATGATCAACTAAGTCTTAGCGTGTAAAAGGTATATCGATCTACAACTTTATGTGTGACAGTACCCAAAAAATTCCCATATGTAAGGAATGTAGCTGTACTTATTTAGGGTGCTTTATTTAGATGTACATACAGGCCCGCATTTAGAAACTTTCAGCCCTTATGTCGTTCACAAATTGCCGCCCATCTTCATTGATGAATATGGAAAACATTTTAATATCAAAAGTGAGGACCATTTTTTTTTTTTTGCTTGCCAACATTTTGTTAGATATATTCCCACTTTTTTCCCCCTGTGTAACTCTCACCATCACCAATGCATTACCAATTAAAAAAACTATCAAAGTTCTCAATATTTACCGCCCCTAAATTCTTGCCGCCCTAGGCACTGGCCTAGTGTGCCTCTAAGGTAAGTCCTTTATTCCTTCAATTAAACTAGTTTGGCCTAGAAAGAACTAGTTTGGCCTAAAAACTAGTTTGGCCGGTAACATATACAACGATATTGCTTATGAAATCATTGGTGGTGAGCTATCCGGACTTACGGCTGCCATTCAGATTCTTGAAAAGGAGCATACCATGAAAATTCAAATATTAGAACCAAACAGCACAATAGAAGGTCGATTTAGTCAGACACGTTTTGGTGAAATAGGTGGTAAAGTATGGTTCAGCGTCGGGACTCTACTGGTAAAGGCTTTAAAGAACTAGTGGAAATGACTCTCAAATCTTGTAACATAAATATTAAAAATTGTGTCGAAACTTCAATAGACAGTGCAGCGAATATGCACGGGGACTATAATGACTTTACTGCATGGCAATCTTCGGAGTCTCCATCATTGATGCATGTTTGTATATGCGAAAAACTGATTTCTTTTGAACCAAAAATAATTACTGAAGACTTACGCTATGAATTAATAAATTTAGCTGCGCAATGGAATGTACTTAAAACAACACATTAAGAAGATTATAATATCAATTTTGAAAATTGCGACATTGAAGCATCATCAGTAGATAATGAAGGTGGTGAAGATTTAGAGAAAGAATTTGGAGAAAAGCACGTTTCATGTAAAAATTTCGCGATTTGTTGTTACCGACTATTAAACAGGTATAATTTATGGACGGAAACATTTGCAACATTTTACATAAAAAATTGTCATCAAATCACTCAGCACAATACATACATATTTAGAATTTTGTAAACTAATGTCATTAAAGTAACTCAAGTAATGTTGGGTAATAAAGTCTATTTTGCACTGTACTACACTGCCGTCAGAAGCGAATTAGGCGTATCTAAAAAAAAATGGATATTCGAGATTCTTATGGCATCGGATAGCTTAAGAAAATACGCATCTAATGAATTGCGTCTAATGCCGGTATCTTAGTTCAAACCTATAAAAAATCGCTTCAATCAAAATCTCCATTTTACATGTATTTCAACAAATTGACATAAACAAAACATCAATTATCTCGAAACGAGTTTTTTTGAGATACGCCTATTTCGCTTCTGACGGCAGTACACTGAGTAAAGAAAATATTTCCATCAAATAAATGTATTTCGTTGATAAATTTTAAAAATATTTTTATTAAGTATTATTTAACTATAAATATATTTTGTTAGATATTAATATGCGCTATATTGGAAGAAAAATTATTGTTTATTTACAAGAACTACTTTATTGCCTCAAAACACACTTTCGGTATCTTTTGTTTTTAAATCCGAAATTGAAATTTACTATGCAGGTCTCCGTAAAACCTACATAAGTTTTAGTACACTGAGAAAAAAATGAACTTAGTAGGATCTGGTTTATTCAACTAGGAGACGTAATGTTTTGGTGCCAAGGTAAAATCTAGTTAATTTAACCAGAAATTTGATTGAAAATAAAAAAAATTAACTAGTTAATTCAAAGCTATATATGGTTAAACTCAATTGAAGCTTGTTAATAATATTAACCAGGAGTCTATTTAATTTGACCAGTAATCTATTTAAATTGACTAGGAAATTGCAAAATAAAGCCACATTTATTTTACTGGCCGTTTCTATGACCATTCCTAAGACCCATCGATTGACACATCTCTTGTCCAAATCGGACCAACTTTAGTTTCCACCTATAAGCGCTTTTTCATATGGAATATTCACATTTTGGGTTAAACGTAGAGTGCAAACGTCCGTTCAGTTGCTATCGTCTCGTCACGTTTAGGCTCAACTGGAAAATATGCAATACATATATATCAATTTACAATATTTCGGAGAAAATAAATGGATATCGATATAATTCAAAGTGGGTTTTGAAGAAGAGTAGTTCTTTTGAACCTCATTGATGGTTTTATAAAAAAAAAATACCTTTCGTTGTAATATAACCTCAAATATCTAAAAAAAAAACCGTGATTTCTGAAATTTTAGATTAGAATATATTAGAATCTTGAGCCGGCAGAGCAATTCTGACTTTGGACTCGAATTCAGCGTGCTGAAAACCTTCAGAAAAATATAAATATTAGGAAAACTTGAAAAGTTATGAAGTTTCAAACTTTCAAATGAATTGTTCATTTATTTTAAATTAAACGAGAGTTTTTTAACTTATATATTCTCTCCATCCCATAAAATAAAGGATCTCTTTTCATCAAGACTCTTATATTTTAGTGGGATGTTTCAAATCATACTCACATTATATGTTAAAAAATACAATACAATTTATCTTATTGTAAGTACTTAATAATTTTTTTCGGTGTATTATTATTAAATTTTTTGTTACGCTTATTACAGCACGGTAACGTTTTATATGCGCCTATTATTTCTTGAAGCACTCGCATGAATGCCCGATTGTGAAAATAGGCCAAACATACATGCATTCATACGTACGTCTGTGCATATTATCAGTAATAAACCAATAATAAACTTTATTGAAGATGCATAGAACTAAGCAAATTGCAAAACCAGTTTCTTTTTTTCAATTCTTTATTTTATTATTAAGAAATGTAATCAAAATCGTTTGTTAAAAAAATTACCAAATGGAATTATATTATATAATTAAATAAAATATTCTTTTATAATTATGTCTATTATAATAAGATTCAGTAATATTAGACATACATAATAATAATAAAGTTTTTGTATACAAATTGTACTTATATACAATTGGTCATTTGACGAGTTTAATAACAAAACGGTATAAGTCCATTAGTATTTTTTTTTTTTTGAAAATAATAAGAATAAACTGCTCTGGTGTTATAAATTTTTAGGAAACACTTGTTTGGGCTTAGAATTCACTTCTGTCCCATGACTGAAAATTAAATAAAACAATAAAATTTCGTACCCTATTAAAAAGTTTTTAATAAAAACAATATTGTAGACCAAGATTGAAAATCCCAATTTTTAACCTTACTAGCTCCAAATATAACGATATATATTTAGGACTAATGTTCTTGAAATAATTAAGCTTCAGACCAAATTTTTAACTCTCCATATAACTAAGTTTTAGATTTAATATTAACAGCGTTGCCAAATCAGATTAACTCGACCAAGCCCGAAATTTCATGTCAAGGCCGGGGGCCTGGTAGAAACTCAAAAATTATTTCTGAAATAGCTGGGATTTCGACGATTTTTGTGGCATGTACTTAAAAAATTGCATTGCTTTTTTTTTGACCTGGTAACCCTGAATATTAGGCTCATGATTTCCAACGTAAAGCACCCTAAAATTTGAAAAAATGCCTTAAAGTTACTTAGGCGCTGAATTGAATTGAATAAACTCAATAATATTAAAATTATAAAAATATTAAATTGTTGTTCATAAACGTCTCATAGCTACTTCAAGTATGAAATTAATGGAAATTTGTTAAGTCTTAAGACAAGCTCTTTCCATGATTAGGGTTTCATTCAAAAGAAAAGAAAAAAAATTTAGAAAATTGATTTATGTCGTTTTGTTTACGCTAAAGTTAAAAATTCGGCATTTATGTTTTTTTTTTATATTAATAACATGGAGAAATTGTAATTTTACAGTATTTTTTTGCATTATCGATCTAGAACTTTTTTTTCTCTAATGACTGTTGATATTTATGCTAGTGAATATCTAAAATATCTAAGGACCAATTGCACAATGTTCAGTTAAAGCTTTAGTTTGTATTATTTTAATAATGAAACTTTATGTCATCCTTGGATTTTCAGTTCCAATTAAGATTTAATTGAACTTTGTGAAACCAGCCCAAAGTCACGTACATACATATGTACATATGTGCAATCATTTGCGTAAAAATGTTTTCAATTTTAAGTTCATTCATTTCATATTTCTATCGTTTCATTGGGAAATTAGTTTAATTGAATGCCTTAAGAGCTAAAAAGAGAAGAAAAATAAATCACAATATGCATTTTAATAAATTTAAACCAATTTATCGATTGACTTAAGCGCTTTTGTTGAATTAATAACTATTTTCTTTATTATTTTTGATTACTTATGCGATACTCGTTTGATATGTCATTTTATGAAAAACTCCTATAACTAAATATATGTAAATATCAATATGAAGGAAGATTTACATTCATAATTTGGGAATAACATTAAGAATTTCAAAAAAAAAGACGTCGATTCAAAAATAGAAAAACTAAGAATTCAACTTCTTTTTCTAGCTTCATTTGCTAACAACTAAAATACATTAGTTTAATTTTATATTATCATATAAAATATCAAAGGTAAAATTGTTATTACCTTGTACGACAATCATAGATAACTAAGTTACGCGAGAAACCATTTGCAAAAATATTGACAAATTAATGTTTCGTTGGGAAATAAATTTTAATTTAAAAAATGTATTTTAGTGACTCAGAAATAAAACTAAAAGAGGTCGGGTCCATTTTTTTCTGTTTCAATAATTTAGTGCTTTGGAAGTTATATATGAGAGGTACCCAAAATTTGACCACTTACAGTCCATAATTTCAAACTCATTTGTCTACAGTCTGGTCTAACAAGTGACAGGGATTGAACCGGCTAGGCCCAGAATTTCATGCTAAAGACGGGGCCTGATAGGAATTAAAAAATTTCTGAAATAGCCGGTAATTTGAAAATTTTTGTAACATGAAATTTTTGTTTAAAAATTGATGACCAAAAAAAAATGTCATAAGATATTCCACTTTTTTCGAAAAAAAAAAAATTTTAGTATTTGACAAAATAATTTTATTTAGAAAGCCGAGAATTGCTTCTGTACGACTTGCCTACAGTTGCTTAAATGGAAAATAACTAAAAATTCACACAGCCGACACATGATTGCATATGGACATGATTTTTGAAGATAAGCTGCAGGAAAAATATACCAATTATTATTATTCTCAAAAAGACTTCTTCTTGCCGCTCTGTTAACATTTTTCTCCTCAAATACTTTGTTAATGCTCATGGTCACCGCTCAGTTAAATTTGTTTACCGCTTATCTAAATAATTGTATTTTAGAAATCTTAAAAAGTGTTACCCTCATTATTAACTGTCATCGTTACTTTCATTCGAACTATATATAGGAGTTTTTTCAATTTTTAGTTTAATTTTAAATAATATTCTAGTTAAAATTATATTCAGAATGTTTTTTCTAAAATAATTGTCCTTTTAGCTTAAATAAAATAAAGTGATACTTATTCGTAATCCCTTTTGTCTAATTTTTATTTCTAATCACTGTACCGTCATTCTCATTCATCATACTCTTAAACTCCTCTCCGGCTTCTGCCACATCGGCGTCACTTTGTTTTTTGCCAAATTTCTCACCATCCTCAATAGTCTCAGGCATCGGTTTATTGTGTGTCTCCGGCAATAACAGCGAAAGTAAACCAGCAGTAAAAGCGAAAGCACCGCATATTATTAAAGGTAATGGACGCCAAATTTCACCCAACAAATTAAGATATGGTGCCAATATCCCACCAACACGCGCCATCATCGACGAAGCACCCAGTCCCACATTTCGAACGACCGTTGGAAATTGTTCCGCAGAAAAGATATAAACGGTACCATATGAAGCTGTAATCGCCAATTTACCCAACATAGCAAATGCGATTATCAACCAATCCATATCACTTGGTACAACTACAGGTAACATAAGCGATACGCCTGCAACCAACATACAACTGCAGAGTATAGTACGTCGACCCCATTTGTTTAACGTAAAAAGTAGAAAAAGATAGGCAGGAATTTCCACTGCACCAGAAATCAAAAAGTTGAGCAAAACATTACCGCCTAGATTGTTAGTGTTCCATGACAATCCATAGTAAGTGCCACTGTTGACAAACCAATCGAACCAAATAAGCAACGTCTTGCGTCTTAAATTCGGATAACGTAATAAATCAAAAAGTGTTGGAGCTTTTCCAGCTGGATTTTCCGTCGCCTGATCTTGCTTTTTATCGATAAGATTATCATAAACCTCAATCGGAATTTTGACTTTGTTAACATAAGCTGCTTTCTCGATTATCTCAATTGCTTCGGCTTTACGATTATTCAAAAGAAGCCAACGTGCCGATTCGGGTATAATCCAATAGTAGCACATAAATACTAAGCCAGGTAGTGTCAAGGCAATTTGTAGCCAACGCCAATCATGTATAAAGTAAGCAAATCCAGCAGTTAACATAAAGCCAACGGAAAAGAACATTTGCATAGCTACACCGGCAAACAGACGATATGATGAACCGACCATTTCCATGGCAATCACATACGCTACCAAAAATACACCAGACGTTGTGGCACCAACAATCATGCGTGATATCGTATATGTAAGGTACTCAGGTGCAATGCCAGCCACTACACCAAAAACCACTTGAATGACAAGTGAGGCAAAGAAAATTGGCTTACGTCCATATTTGTCTGACAGCTGGCCAAAGCCTATGCTGCCCAACAGTACACCAACCATAAATAGAGAATCACTAGTGGCCGTTAGTAGTCCACGCTTGCAAACCATATTCCACTCGGTGACAGCGCTATTTTCATATTTAGAGCGATCGTACAAATAACGTTCACATGTTGCAGTGCCATTGGTCAAATTGGGTGCCGAACCATTTAAATAATCATGCGTATAGTCAACATCATAGTACTCGCACGTTTGCCATTTATTTGTGATGCTGTCGACAGGGTAGCTTAGGCTCCAGTGCTCCGCGGGTAGTGAGCTATAGCTGGCGTTGGTGCCACTCTCAAAAGGTAACTCACAACGAAAGTCGGGACGTGCAAGTAAAAAGACTCCTGCAAGCTTATGAAAAGCACAGCAAATAGCCGGTAAGCAGAGAAGAAAATAAATTTGCTTTTGGTAGCGTCCAAAATCGCCCAAATACGTAATTACTTCATCATAGCCCATGGTATGAAATGTCGATTAGCTTAAGTGAAATTAAATGATGTTTTTACAAAGCGTACAAATTTTATTAAAAATTTTAGTAAACTTTTAATTTTTAGATTTGAGAAATGAAAATTATTCGATTTGGAAGAGAGTATCGGAAATCCAAAACAAAAACTTTGCTCCCTCTTCAGCGATGGCGTGACGATTTTATTCCGGCTACAGCTGCTTGTTCAAAGGTTATGGCTGTTTATGTCGTATGCAAGTAGGTAAGCATGATTTCTCGGCAGCACGTGGAAAAGGTTACTACAGTATAACTGCCGTAGGGTTAATTAGAAACAAGATCGCGTTATTCAACGATAAAGTTTCTTAATGCTTTTATAAGTTTTTGTGCGAGTACAATTATAACGTCACTTCAGTCAGATACGTTGCGATTCGTTTCCCACAATTGCTTCGATCACCTAAACATTTCGTTAAATGCTCGCGATAGCTGTTCAAATACTACTGATTTATTTCTTATTTCTATTCAACTTGGCGTCAGCGCTACTTGTTTGAGTGAAAGACACACATAATTGAATGGTCTATGGTCTCTCTATGGTCTCAAAAGTTCTCGTCGCTCTCATAGTCTTTCTTTTATCTCTCATTGATTTATTTTCTGCATACGTTAGAAATTTATAAGTAGCTATTAAAATAAGTTTGTTTATTTGTTAAAAATATGCCTATGCAAGTATTAGAAAATACTATGACATATAAATTGGGACTTGACTAAATTTTTTCTTTGAAAATGATAAGCCCCATTCAATATGATACGCTTGAATAATCCAATCATTAAAGCACTTCTTATATGTTTTGCACGTTAAAGTCTAGATCACCTTTCGTGAACTCGAATTCGCGACATTAATAAACTTAAAACATCTCTTACGATGTATGCATTCCAAATTCAGTGATCAAAACACAACTGATATTGTGTAATACCTGATTATAACAAATTTTTATTGATTACATTTGATTTTTTGGTCACAGAAAGACCATGTTATGGGATGGAAAATTATTATGGAGCAAAATTAAAGAATTGCTTATCCACGAAACAGGTCTTCTCCAAGGAATATTCACTCTCGTCCTGTTTTCCCCTCCGATAGGAATTTTATTGAACTTCAATAGATAAAGCAAAGGAGACAATTATTATGAGTTGCAAACGACTTTGATGTCACTTTTTTTCGAATTTGACTCGTTATAAAAGCGGGTGTAGCAATGAATTGCCGCATATGAAAAATGTTCAAAAGTCTTGGACAACTATTTAATTGGGGTAAGTCTTTCTTTTCAGAAGGTTTTTGATGTGTGAACGTCTTCACTGGTGGGTATAAGAGAAAATCTATATTGCAATAAATTTTCTGACAAGTAACGCAATGCTCACGCTAGGGTTTTTCGACTTATTCGACCTTTTTCGGTTTGATCAATATTTTTCAACTTTCTCACATACTTTGACTTTTTCAACACTGTTCGACGTTTTTCAACATATCTCAAGCAGTAGCGTACCTAGGGGAGGGCCAAGGGCGCAAGGCATTAGGGGCGGCAAAATGGTCGTGAAATATATCTCAATTTGCTAGGGTTTTTGAAAGTCAAAAATGAGGACCTCTTTTTTTTAGTGAATGAAACTAAATCGATGTAGTAAATTTGAATGTGTAGGTGTTTAATGATATATATCTCATTTTGATAAAGTTTTTAAATGTAAAATGTGAGGACCTTTTTTCTTTGTGAGATACATTAAATATTTGTTAAAAACCACGAAATTTTTTTTCGGTAGGAGCGGAAAATAATTTTTTTGTCCCGGGCGCCCGATATACACGGTACGCCTCTGATCTCAAGTTTTTCAAAGTTACGCCACTTTTTCAGCATTTTTTTAACATTTCGAATATACATACTTTGAATATTTCAACTTTTCAACACTTATTACTTTTATTTATGACATTTTTTTAACATGCTTCATCTTGAGTAGTCGAAATTTTTCTGTATTTCCAAAATTTTTTAAAATTTTCAACATTTTTCGATTTTCCCGACATTTTTCGACTCTTGAATCATTTTTTGGTTTCTTCAACATTCGGTATTATCTGACTTTTTTAATAACTTAGTAACTCAAAAATTAAAGCCAAAAAAATATTTCCTGCATTCCTTGTTATGTCCTTTTAAAATTTCTAATAAAGACTACAGCTTTCGAAAAAAAGAAACTGTTTTAATTAAAAATATTACCCAGGCAAAGACGAACGACACTGCTTTAGTACATGAATTAAAAAATTTTCTTATCATTTCAAATCGCCGCTACTCAACTGAGAACAGTTTTCAATACATATTTGAGTGATTTTACGAGTATTTTCAAGTTAACAATGTACCTTGACTACTTTAAGAACTCAAGACAATGCTTCCTCTATGTACGAGTATAAGATACCCACCCTTATTGAATATTTGCTCTACAACGATGTATTGTACATTACTTGTATGTCGAATTATTAAAAATCATAATCGCATGATCGGCAATCGTTTTTCCCTTATTAATGAGAATAAGATCAGAGAAATAATTTTTTGTTTCTATTAGGGTATTCTCAAATTTAATTGAAAGTTCTTCTCTACCAATCGTTCGTTAGTCACCAATGGTAGATATCTAATTTGAATAGATGTAAGTAAAGCTTTTTTTATACTTAGGAAAATATTCTAGGAAATTAATTTAATTTTTCATTGCTTTTATATAGAGCTTAGACTTTTTGTGTAAAGATGCACTGTAAAGTAAATAAAATAAAAATCGTAATTTTTGTTGAAATTTTCCGATATCTTATATCACTTCAAAAAGCTACTACACTGAACAAAAATTACTATTCACTGCATTTTTGATGTTCTGATTTGATTGAAATAGGTAAAACATATATGTACATATGTATGTACTCATGGAAAGATAGATTCTATCTGATTAACTTTCTCAGACAATGTGTACCTTTATCACGTCGCATTTTGATCTTAAATACCTCAAAAATGTTCCGAGTTTTCTTACGACAATCTAAGGGAATCAATATTTTTTCTATTAATTAATGCAATTTGGTTGCAAATAATTTCTAAAGGATTATGATGCGCTGACTTTAAATCTAGCCACCGATTTGCTCAATTGTGCGTATTTTTTAGATATCTGCTTCGAGATGTGTGTAAAGTCCCAGACTTTGAATACATTGCTTAGAACATTGTTCAGAATAGATGAACAGCATAAAATAACGTTTTTAAAAATATATAATTTGTCTGTATTATATTATTTTTTGTTCTGCCCTTTGCCATGGTTTCATCAGTTTTCTCTCGCTCGGTCGAAAAAAGTGCAGCTCCCGCCAACTGGCTCGCTCCCAGTGCATGAATCCATATACAGTGTGTTTCATTTAAGTTGTCAAAATCCTTTAAAACTGGTCTTAGAAAAAAATCCCAGACAAAAGTTTAATTATTTCTTAAGACATAAGTCATGGCAGGCTAAGATTTTTTATGGGTCAAATTTTCAAACTCAAACCAAGATCATTTGAAATCAAGATCTTCATTGCACTTGAATATGTATTATAAAAGAATACGTAATAGATAAAAATTTCTAATATTTTTTTTAATCACAAAGACCCCGGGATTGTGAAGAGACATTTACTTGAGTCCATATTTAGAGTGGATTCCAGAATTACCATCACACTAATAGATATGTATCGTACGATAAACACTGCTATACAATGGCGAAGCAAGTATCACCAATGTAAAAGTAATCGATTTGCATCTTTGTATCAATGGGTAAAAGCAGCGTAACTTTATTCTGGACTTGAAAATAAAGAATGAGCTTAAAATCACGAAATCTACCTGTCACCATTTTCGTTTAGTTGGTTTTTTTGCTTATATAAAAATAGTTTCACCTCCAATTAACGGCTATTGATGGCATTTACCTCCAATTAACGGCTTAACGGCAACCCTTATCATATTTATATTATTAAATCAAGAGAAATTCTGAATTTGTTTGTATTACTGCTAGGAATGGATTCAAAAGCTCTTAACTGATTTCAAAAAGATGAAGCAAAGAACTATGGCACTTTTTTTAAAAGAGTGAAATATTCTCAAATACTTTCCCAATGCTAAATTTAATCTTTTTACCGCTCATTTAAATAATTGAATTTTAGAAAAACTTAAAAATTATTACCCTCACTAGTTACAGTCATCATTACGGTCATTAGATTGATATATTGGAATTTTTTCAATACATAGTTTAATTTTAAATAATATTCTAGTTAAAATTAAATTAATTTTTCTTTCTTATCACTGTAGTGTTATACTCATTCATCATACTCTTTAGCTCCTCCTGGGCTTCTGCCACATCGGCGTCACTTTGCTTTTTACCAAATTTCTCACCATCCTCAATAGTGTCAGGCATCGGTTTATTGTGTGTCTCCGGCAATAACAGCGAAAGTAAACCAGCAGTAAAAGCGAAAGCACCGCAAATTATTAAAGGTAATGGACGCCAAATTTCGCCCAGTAAATTAAGATATGGCGCCAATATCCCTCCAACACGTGCCACCATTGACGCAGCACCCAGTGCCACATTTCGAACGACCGTTGGAAATTGTTCCACAGAAAAGATGTACACTGTACCATATGAAGCTGTAATCGCCAATTTACCCAACATAGCAAGTGCGATTATCAACCAATCAATATCACTTGGTACAACTACAGATAACATAAGTGATACGCCTGCAACCAACATACAGCCGCAGAGAATGGTACGCCGACCAAATTTGTTTAACGTAAAAAGCAGAAAAACATAGGCCGGAATTTCCACAGCACCAGAAATCCAAAAGTTAAGCAAAACATTACCGCCTAAGTTGTTAGTGTTCCATGACAATCCATAGTAAGTGCAATTGTTGACAAACCAATCGAACCAAATTAGCAACGTCTTTCGTCTCAAATTCGGATAACGTAATAAATCTAAAACTGTTGGCTCTTTTCTAGCTGAATTTTCCATCGCTTGATTTTGCTTTTTATCGATAAGATTGTCATAAACCTCAAACGGAATTTTGACTTTGTTAACATAAGCTGCTTTCTCGATTACCTCAATTGCTTCGGCTTTACGATTTTTCAAAAGAAGCCAACGTGCCGATTCGGGTATAATCCAATAGTAGCACATAAATACTAAGCCAGGTAGTGTCAAGGCAATTTGTAGCCAACGCCAATCATGTATAAAGTAAGCAAATCCAGCAGTTAACATAAAGCCAACGGAAAAGAACATTTGCATAGCTACACCGGCAAACAGACGATATGATGAACCGACCATTTCCATGGCAATCACATATGCTACCAAAAATTCACCAGACGTTGTGGCACCAACAATCATGCGTGATATCGTATATGTAAGGTACTCAGGTGCAATGCCAGCCACTACACCAAAAACCACTTGAATGACAAGTGAGGCAAAGAAAATTGGCTTACGTCCATATTTGTCTGACAGCTGGCCAAAGCCTATGCAACCCAAAAGTACACCAACCATAAAGAGAGAATCACTAGTGGCCGTTAGTAGTCCACGCTTGCATACCATATTCCACTCGGTGACAGCGCTATTTTCATATTTAGAGCGATCGTACAAATAACGTTCACATGTTGTAGTGCCATTGGTCAAATTGGGTGCAGATCCACTTAAGTAATCATGCGTATAGTCAACATCATAGTACTCGCACGTTTGCCATTTGTTTGTGATGTTGTCGACAGGGTAGCTTAGGCTCCAGTGCTCCGCGGGTAGTGAGCTATAGCTGGCGTTGGTGCCACTCTCAAAAGGTAACTCACAACGAAAGTCGGGACGTGCAAGTAAAAAAACTCCTGCAAGCTTATGAAAAGCACAGGAAATAGCCGGTAAGCAAAGAAGAAAATAAATTTGCTTTTGGTAGCGTCCGAAATCGCCCAAATACGTGAATACTTCATCGTAGCCCATAGTATGAAATGTCGATATGCGTAAGCGAAATGAAGTGTTTTTGCTAATCGTATAAATTTGATTGAAGTCTATTAAGAATTTCGGTGCGATTTACTATAAATCTATGTAAATAAAATGATAGCTAAGTCCGTCGATGTGTGTCCAATACGCAGAAACTACTGAATTGGTTTTGATCAATTGTTTGAGTTTTATTTACTAGATTTATTCCATGTTCATATCAAAATAGTTTTGCAAGATAATAAAATAAAACTCAAATACGAATGCCATCAATACAAAAACTGCGGGGCTTTGATGGCGATAAAGATTTAAAACTAGAGATGAAGATAGAGATACCGGTAGTCGTACAGATACAGATAGAATTACAGATAATGAAAAAGAAACAGTGGAATAGATGTGGAGTTAGGAAACAAATTTGAAGTATGGGAATCTTTGAAACAGCAAAGAAGCACCGAAGTCAATAAAATCTTGCATTGAATTGTGAAAGCACCAATATATTCATTTCATTCCCTAATGTTATTAGTCGAGCCGCAGTTGAAAATTGCAAACAATTTTTTAAGTTTCATATTGCAATATTTCATATTATAATTGAAACTGCATTAAATTTTATTAATCATACTATATATTCATTATGCGCATGAAGTATTGTCCACTTATTCTTCTGGGGAGGGTTATAGCTTTCTTTGGGGGGCAAAGCCGCAGGCGCATATACAGACTCAAAATTTGACTTCTTCTCGGGGGATCACGCCAGTAGTGTTCATTTTCTTCTTCACACATTTAACAAAAAATTAAATAAAAAGTATCCGTATTCAGGGTGCGTGGGTCAAGATCTTCAGAATTCACTCTCTCTATACGCACCTGTTTAGTCCTTATTACTTTCACCGAATTTAAGAATATGTGAAATGGTAGACAGGGCATATCCTGTATGCTCGAGCTCTTCTCTGACCAGACATCTAAGCTAACCAACATTGTGGAGCTATCAATTGACATCTTGGTACCAGAAAGTTGCTGGAGTGTAATTTAAATAAAAATTCACGAGCGAAATGGCTTTTAGTATAATGATGTGAAAATTGTCCGACTCGACTCTCCAAATTTTTTTGATAGAAAAAAAAATTTCGCCCGGTGTTCTTGTTTCAGAAATTAAAGAATGAATTTTATGATACGCAGCCACTTTTGTGCATACCTTCCATACCATCTATTAAACGTTTGGACGTCTTAAGTTGTCTGTGTATTGTATCGGTAATATTCGATTTAAATTTGAGTGATAATAAGAAAATATTAAAAGTTAATTAAATAATTTCCGGAAATCTCTACAAAATCTATACAGATATTTTTAACCAAACAGCGGCCAAAATTATGTACTGTGCAGGTTAAGTCAGTGCGGTTGGTATGCTTAAACATGAATATGCGCCATTATCTATAAAATTTAACTCAAAACTCTTCATTATTTTTGTGTGAGGTTTTGCTCAACATATTGTTATCAGAAAATATTACATATGTATGTATTTACTTTAGAACATTTACAAAAACAGCTTATATGCTATACGTATAAAGAATTATTGCGACATACCATTATCAGATTTAATTTGATTAAAATAAGCCGTACCCATAACCGCCTAAAAACCAATCGCCAAAAAATTAAAAATGATCAAACGCCTCATTTGGACGGTGTTCATAACGAATAATCGCCCAAAATTTAATTTTTTTCGATTATTAGATTTTAGATTGGGTTTTTAATATTAAACAATTGTCCGAAATAAGTATCAATTTTTAGAGATAGTTAATTTTGCTACGGCAGAGGCATTTACCATACCCTTTAGGCAAAAACTCTTATCTTCTTTATGACCTTTGTCTTCTGACAGAGCAAAGCATTTCCATAAATCTCTTCGATCATGCACGGTCATTAGCGAGTCCCTTTAATTGTCGCTATGCTCTGATTAACTTATTTTTGCTGTAGAGTTCGTGTTGATGAAGCATCGCTCAAAAGAGTTTGTAATACTTATTTCCAGGTGACCCGGATTGAACCGGTAGGAATTCATAAAATTTGTTTTTTTTAGAATATGTAGGTAATATATATGTTGTGATGATAATGGAAATGCTTCAGTAAAAATGATTTATCAACTGTTGTTTATTGGTACATGTGGATAGAAATTGACCAACGAACGAAACTATATCGTGTTCGTACCTCCAAAAAAAGTGCACCATTCAATAATAAGTTTTTAAAAATTAATGAAAAGTTATCAATTTCTGCATCAAAAATATCTTCAAATAATTTCATAAGTCTGATACAGAAGGACAAAATACAATACTAAAAATTAATATTTTTCCACAGAAACATGAACTTTTTCACACTAAAAATGAACCATTCGTACGAAAAGTCATCAAATATACTATTTGCTTACACAATGGTAAGGAATCATTTTTATAGCACTTCAGTGTCTCAATTATTACAATTTTAAGAAATTAGAATTTGAAATCAAATTTGAAAGCCTTTACCTGGACAACTGATATGGATTTCATTATATTTTTTTAACTCAAATATTTGATTTTATTCTTAAAAAAAATTCCATTACATGAAAAATTAAATAAGATTCCAAAGAATACTATTGTAAAATGTATATTTTTAAATTTGTACGGAATTGTAGTTTTCTCAAAAAATTAAGTACAGGCATAAGCGCTCTACGTCGTTGAATGGTATCTCAAAAACGTGACGTTATTATAAATATTGTTATTGGTACCAATACCTCATATTTTTAGCAAATAAAAGAACAGAGTTAATTATTTTTGCAACAAAGCGGAACATTTATTATACCTAGACCATATTAATGGGATCGAAATAGAGGATAACAAAAATAAAGGATATGCGTATATAATTATAACAGACGAATAGCAAAAGGTAACAACACTGTTTTTATTGCAGTGGACTTAATTCATTATATATTGTAAGTAACAAAAATGAAGAATTAATCAAAATTAAACTAGAACGAAAAATTATCTGAAATAACCAGGTATGTAATTCTATGTATGTATGTATGTATATTTACATGTAACTTTATGTATCAAGAAAATTAATAAATAATAATAATAATAACATAAATTTTTTAGTTTTTTATGAGCTGCAGGTCGGTTTTTTAAATTAAAAAATTAAAAAATTCCAAAGGAAGTCGAAATATCGATGGAAAATAAATAAAATAAATTAGAAATTTAATAAATAATTTTTTAATTTAAAAAACCGACCTGCAGCTCATAAAAAACTAAAAAATTAATAACAAAAAGGTCATCAAATATCAAAAAATAACATAAATTGTTTGAATAACTACAAAATAATTATTGTAAGTTAAAACGTTACATCTGTATTAAAATTATGTTATACATTTGATATACTAAAAATACAATTAGTACTATTATGTATGTTAGTATAACGATTTTTTATAAATAAATAAAATATATATAAAACAAAGTCGTGTAGTTACAACATTTATAACTCAAGAATAGCTGGACCGATTTTAATTATCTCTAATTTGTAGGATTTTCCTCCACCCCGAATAGGACATCGGCCGTAAAACTTTTATTTAGGATGTATGTTTAGGGTTGCCCTCATACAAAAATTTCTTAAAAATATAATTTTTACAAAGTCCACTTATTCAATTCACATGAATAGCGTAGGCTACAAAACTTTTATTTAGGATGGCACTGATGCAAACATATTTTTAAAATAGCATTTTCACGAAAACCGGTCAATCGATTCACATGGAATTTACAGTACGTGACTTTTATAACAAGAAGAATATCTTAGACTATAAAACTTCTACTTTGGATGGCCCTCATACAAACATATTTATAAAATATCATTTTCCCGAAGACCGGTTATTTGATTCACAGCGAATTTGCACCACGTAGCTTTCATATTAAGAGGCATACCGAAGGCTACAGAAGTTTTATTAAGGGTGGTCCTCATAAAAAAGTATTTTTTAGATGCTTCTTATGGTCTATGGAAGGATTTTCCAAAGTTTGGTTTAGAAAAATGGGCGATGACACGCCCTCCAAAATCTAATTCATCAAATCTCATTAACTACAAAAAATTTAAACAATATTTTAAATGAATTGCTTTGACGTTTAAATTAACACTTATTTTTGCCCAAAGTTTTTTTTTGAACTAAAACTGATCGAAAATGTACCAGTGTCCAAGCAAAAAACTTGAAATGTTATATATAGTGAAGGTAAGATCTGAGCGATTATGATAAAATTTGTTACAAGGATGTCAATAATTCCAGGCATTCGAAATATATGAAGTTGGATATATGTTGAATTTTTACATACGAGTACTATGGAACAGGGTAAATTATTTTTTTAAAACTTGTACATTTCTAAAAAGCTTAATAAAGGAAACCTAATCATAAAAAAATGGTGTTAATACATACTATGATATGATATGAAAATTAGTAGGTACTATATACAACGATTTATTATAAATAAATAAATTAAAAACAAACATTTTTTTAAACTTAAAATGCATTAATTTTCTAAGAATTATCTAAACAGCATTTTACCAAAAGTTTTTGGTAAAATTTTATCTGAATTTAAAATGGATTTAAAAGGCAAGTTTCATTAGTGAAGAAGACAAATTTCTTATTGTGAGCCCTTTTTTAAAAAGAGTTATTCTGGACAAATTTTTAATAGCTTGTCCAACCTTTGACAACATTTCATTATTACATTGAATGTTTCAGAAGTTTAATAATTAAGAAGTTGCTTAGAAAGACAATTGGAGTATTGTGGACAACATTTTGATATCGATACTTTCCCAAAAGAGTGTATTAACTGACATTTTCAATATATTTTTTTATAAAAAAAAGTTTCTTTTCAGCAATCGTTACCAGATTCGGCTCATTGATTTTTGCTGTCAAAAATTTTAAAGGATTCAACTGCGTGGAATTGCATAAATCAGCGTGGTACCTTAATCCTTTCATCACAAACAATAACTCAGACAATACTCAGAAAAAAAACTGTTCTTTGAAGACGCTGAATACAGATCAGATAAATTTTTAAAAATATTGTGCATTTCATAACAGAACGAGATAAATTATTTTTTTAAAACTTTTGTACTATACATTTCTAAAGAGCTTAATAAATTAATCCTAATCATAAAAAAAGTTGTTTCGAAACCTTAAAAAACTCCATAAACTCATTTTTTTGTAGTAATCAAATATCTGCTGAATGAGAAAAACCTCATTGTTATAAATTAGAGGCAGCTTAACGCTTTTAGATTTCAGCAACTCCTATTAATTGACATTTATATTCTGCAAGTCTCGCTTTAACTGTACATTTTTTGTTTTTCTTGTAAAGTTCTCTCCATCAGCTAGAGTTTCCAATGTCGGTTTGTCCAAAGTTTCCGGTAGTAGGAGTGTAAGTGAACCACCCAGAAATGCCAACGTGCCACATATGATCAAAGGCAGTGGACGCCAGAGCTTGGAGCCAATATATAGGAATGGCACCAATATACCACCGATGCGTGCCATCATTGATGCGGCACCCAAGCCAACATTACGCACAACTGTTGGGAACTGCTCCGCTGAAAATATATAAATGGTACCGAAAGCCGCTGTAATACCAAATTTGCCTAGCATAGCAAATGAGATAATGAGCCAATTCATATTATTGGGCGGTGTCATGGTTAAGAGTAGGCCAAGACCCGCAAGTAGCAAACTACCACAGAGCACCAGACGACGGCCCCAACGATTAAGTACAAGCAGCATAGCGCAATGTGCCGGAATTTCTATAGCAGCACTGATAACAAAATTCAGAAGAACATTATCACCCAACAGATTAGTATTCCACGATAGGCCATAGTAGGTGCCTGTGATGACAAACCAATCAAAAAAGATTAACAAAGATTTGCGTCGCATATTCGGATATTTCAGTAAATCAAGAACGGTGGGCGTGGAAGTCGAAGCCTGTTTTTTTGTCACAATATCACATTTGCTTTTGTCCAAATCTGTTAAAAGTGTTTCGATTGTCTCACTACTTATGTTGAGTTTGTTGAAGTGCACTGTTTTCTTAATGTTAGCTAATGCAAGCTCTTTGCGATTCGTGGTCAGCAACCAACGTGTCGATTCCGGTACTAACCAAGGATATGGCAAAAAGAGAAGGCCAGTGAGTGCCATTGCAATCTGTAATAAGCGCCAATCCCGTATAAAAAAGGCATATGCAGCTGCAGTAAGTGCACCGAGCGAATAGCAAACCATTAGCGATACACTGGCAAATAAACGATGACGTGGTCCTAGCATTTCCATTACCAGCACATAGGATATAATAAAGACACCAGTTATTGTAGCACCCACAAACATGCGCGCAATAGTAAAGCTGATAAAACTGTGCGCTAATCCAGCAATAACTCCAGAAATCACTTGTATCCCTAGCGTAAGCAATAATATCGGTTTACGTCCGAATTTATCTGAAAGCTGTCCAAAGATGATGCTGCCAAGCAATAAACCCATCATAAAGAGAGATTGTTGTAATGCAATTAACCAGCTACGATCACAGACCAAATGCCATTCAGTGACAGCGCTATTTGGATAAACACTTTTATCATATATGTAACTGGAACACGTGCTACTTGCATTTGCTTCGATGTAAAATTCACATGGTCTTTCTTTCGCATAGCTGGATTCCCATATTTCAGGTGGTAGTTCGTAGTTTGTAGTATTCGTATCCATAATGTTATCCGTGGAAAGGGCACAACGAAAATTTGGTTGGGCCAAGAGAAAAACTATTGAGAAGGCGTGTATAGCACATACCAACGAGCTAAGACACATAAGAAAAAAAATGCAACGTTGGTATTTGCCAAATTCACCCAAATAACTGATGATCTCGTCATAACTCATTTCCGATATACGAATGCTCTATAAATACATATAATTTAAAAAATATAATCACGCCGCAATTATCAAGACTATACGATTCTAATGTTTCTACCAAACTGATCATTGTAGATAAGCTGTGAGAATTCTGCGATAAAAATTCCCTACAAAAATTTAAAGTCAAAACTCACAAAATTCGCTTCAAAAAAAATAAATAATCATAACAATCGATTAGGCATTCCTTATCAGTCAATGTGATGTCGGCATAGATGATATGCTTAGACTTAGGCTATAATACATGGGTATGTGTGCGAGTAACATTGGGAGTAAAAATAAATATTTCTATACTTTTAGGATGAAAATTTTTTGTTGAGAACGTGCTGTGAGAGATCAACATGTTCCTCTTTGTGCGTTGTCCCTAATATTCAAAGCACAGATTGAAGTCTCTCCCAGCAAACATTTTAAATTGCAGAAGAATTATATTTCGATTGACGAGACGATGGTTTTGAATGTGCGCGAGCTTTATATTTTGTTCTACTGTGCAATTATAATACATAGATCAGTTTTGTTTTCTCAAAAATTACTACAAGGCGGAAATTTGTTTCTGCTTCAGAAGTTTATATTATTTGGCATAAGAAAAAGTATTTTTATGCACTTCAAATCACGACACCAAAGTCAATAAAATTTATTGTATTGAATGGTGAATACATTCAGTTCATTCCCTAGTAAAAATGGCGAAAAATTTTATATGTTTTATATTGTAAAAATATACTTATTATTATAACTTCATGAAATTTTATTTATAATATACATACATACATTTATTATGTGTATGAAGTATTATCGACTTATTATTCTGGAGGGCTTTGCCCCAGGCGCTTTTACAGAATCATCATTTCACTTATTCTCGGGGGAGCACGCCTATACTTTTCGTCTTCTTCTTTACACGTTTAATACAAGTCATATAGAAAGCTCCATTCTTCCCAGAATTTGCTCCCTTACACGGTCTTGCTTAGTCCATAGTATTTCGACAGAATTCAAGAATATGTGAAATGGTAGACATATAGTAATCAGAGCGCGCCGTTTGTCCTCTAGTTCTACTCTAATCAGATATCTAAAGGCTTATTTACATTTATCACATTGTATGTCAGTTTATCTTGGAAGAATCATTCAAAATACTAAAAACCATTTTGCCCAACCACAAACTTTGGTTGCAGGTTGAAAGAGCTGCCAAAAAATGTGATATCACATGCATATGAAATAAGCCTCTTCCGTATTGACAATTATAACATTCTAAAGTTTCATCAATTATCAAGATCAAGAAATAATGTACTGAAGAATATTGAATTTTCTTTTTCAAAGTACAACTGTACTGAAAATTCCATCACACAGCAGAGCTAAATTTTGCAGGAAATATTATAATTTTACTCTTCGTCCGGGAGCCGTTAATGCAGCACCTTACCAACCGGACTTTGCGTGAGGGGGCAAATGCAATTCCAATACCATGATTTTTTTGTTTTTCTCCTTCCAGTTAATTAACATTCCAAACTTGACATTTTTTCTAAAACGTACTCATATTCACAGATACCACATTTAATGACGGCATCACCAGAAAACAACTGCAACTTAAAATTTTTTTTTTTGATTTAAAAACGATTCTGAATTGAAAACACGGCTAACAATAATGGTACTACTGAAAAATATGAGAGTTAATTACTCATAAATTTTATTGTTCTAGTCCTTTCACTTAGAAATTTAAGAAATAATCTTTGCTTGTAAGTAACTTTACTCTAAAGGCACTCAGAGGGTGAAGTATTTTTTACTATAACTTTTGTTAAAAAAAACTTTAAGAACTATTTTCTTTAGCATTTTGTATTCGTACATTACACATACATAAATGTATTTTATAATAATTATATAATAATTTTTCTTAAAAAATTGCATTGCTTAGAAGATTTTTATTAAAAATTTAATTTAATTCAAAGAAGTACAATTGAAAAAAGTGTAATTTTTAATTCCTATTGTATTGAAGTTTCTCATAAATTTAACTACAGGCAAACCCGCTTAGCATCCTTAGATCGTAACGGAAAACGCGTTATTGGAAGTCAAAAATAAATTATTTTAGGCTGCTTTAAGTACCAACATTTAAGTAAATAAAAGAATAGAGTTCATTTTTTTGTAATAAAAAATCACATTTATTATACCATTATATTATATATATCATTTTGTTTTAAAAATATTACCATCTAGCTAAACAAAGAAGATAAAACTGTAATAATATTATTGGGATTGATATAAGGGACGACAACAAAAAAAAAAAAAAAAAAAGGATACGTATAATTATAACGAACAGCAAAAGATAACAACGTTTATTTTAATGAATTTAATACATTACAAAAAACAAGATGTCATTAAAATTAATCTTAAAACAAAATATTGTCGACCATTCTTTAAATAACTACACACTTTGTTTTCTTCTGACTCTTTGAAAATATTTTGAATATCTCAAAAACTATAGCGAATAAATTAAAAGAACCCAAGATCTCTTTTATTTAAAATTGCTTTACTATTATGATAAAAAATAAAAAACTCTGAATTAATTTATTTTAAAATTAATTTTTTCTAATATAAAAAGGTGCTCAAAATATTTTTGATATAGCATTTTCTGTTTTTTTTTATGTTATTTTTCAATCAATCCTGAGGAAATGATATATGAAGATATTTTGAGAAACATTTTTTTAAATAAAAAAATTTTGTTTAAACAAATTTATTTAAATTTTTTAAATTTTTCTTATAAAACTAAAGCATATAAAAGTTATTTGGCTGGCTCCAGGTCATCAAAAAACATATAACACCAAAAATAATTTTTTTTTAAATTTTGTTTTTGAGTTATATATTTGTGAAAACATATAAATTTTTTTAAATTTTGTTTTTGAGTTATATATTTTTTGATGACCTGGAGCCAGCTAAATAGCTTTTATTAACAATAAAGGTCGCTAAAACTCTCAACCTAAAACTAAAGCATTTCTAAAAGTAAACTCAAACATTTGTTTGAGTAATTATTGTAAGTTAACACGTTATAGACTGAATCCATCTCAAATCGTACGGTGCACACACCCTATGGTTTTCCCAAAAACTTCAAACTAAAAACAAAAAACCGTAGAAATAGTAATAACTACGAAGAAGAGAAAGTTTTTCACTATCATTGCACAAATTTTTAGCAGAAAAATGTATCTTTTTCGAGAAAATACATTTTCTTTTTTTATTAGATAAGAATCAAAATTGTGGAATAAAAGAAAGGGTTAATAAATATTCTTTTTTTGCATAAATTGCTAAAAAATTTTGTGGTACGTCAGATAAACTCTAATCTATACGAAAGCGTCTATAAATGATGAAACACGACTCGGCCGAAAAAACTATTTCCAGTTTCAGATTTTTAGAATATTCAATTTGCAGCAAATAAAAGCAGTATTTATTATTTTTTACAAATAAATAAAATAAAAACAAACATTTTTTAAAACATAAAAATATATGCCTATGGTCGGAATTAAATTTTTAATTTTCTAAGAAATATCTAAATAGCATTTAACCAAAAGTTTTTGGTAAAATTTTATCTGGATTTTTGTGCATAAGGCTTTAAAACCAATTAAATTTCAAACGCTTAAAAAATACTTGCCACTAAAAGGCATATAGCTAATAACAAGAGATCCACTAAAGATATTGCAGTTTAGTTATTGTTGGTTATTGAGGCTGTATAAAATTAATTGAAAGTGAATTTTCTTTTTGTTCTTTAAAAGCTAAATAACTTATTTTGCGAAAGACGTTAAAAAATAATATCTACATACATATGTCAGAATTTGTGGAAATTTTTTTTTTAAAGTTCACGTTGTTTAGAAAGTGTTCCCCTAACCGATGTTTAAATGCTTTACCCCAGATGCTAAAAAAAGTGTCATTAGTGAAATGACAAATTTCTAACAGTGAGCCCTTTTTAAAAAAGAGTTATTCTAAAAAAAGTAGCTTGCCAAACGTTTGACAACGTTTCATCATTACATAGAATGTTTCAGAAGTTTAATGTTTAAGAAGTTGTTTAGAAAAACAATTGGCGTATTGTGGACAACATTTTGATATCAATACTTTCCCAAAAGAGTGACATGACATTTTAAATTTTTTTTTTTTAAAAAAAAAATTCTGTTGATTTCTGTAGTTTTTTATAATAAAAAGCCGTTTTTAAAAGGCCACATCATGGTACCTCCCACAGAAGCAAACAACCTTTTTGTTATATCGAATGGAATAATCTTTCTTTGTAACAAAGTCGGGCCAACTTTCACCAATGGGCGTTGCACTTCGTACCTAATGTGGTTTCGATGCCAGCATGTTTTTGATACCAGTACTCAATAGACGTACATATAGGTAAAAAGTTGTAATAATTATGCCATTACAACGAAAAACACCAGTCAGGCTTCTAGTGCTTAAAAGTTTGCTGGTCATTTCTGAATATATTTAATCCTTTTATCACAAACAATAACTCAGACAATACTCAGAAAAAAAAAAATGTTTTTTGAAGGCGCTAAATGCAGTTCAGATAAATTTTCAAAAATATTGTGAATAAGATATTTGTTGAATTTTTACATAGTATACTATGGTGCATTTCATAACAGAACGAGATAAATTATTTTTTTAAAACTTTTGTACTATACATTTCTAAAGATCCAATCAATCAAAAAAAAAATTATTTCGAAACCTTAAAAATCTCCATAAACTCACTTTTTTGTACGAATCTGTATATCTGTTGAATGAGAAAAACCTCATTGTTATAAATTAGAGGCAGCTTAACGCTTTTAGATTTCAGCAACTCCTATTAATTGACATCTATATTCTGCAAGTCTCGCTTTAACTGTACATTTTTTGTTTTTCTTGTAAAGTTCTCTCCATCAGCTAGAGTTTCCAATGTCGGTTTGTCCAAAGTTTCCGGTAGTAGGAGTGTAAGTGAACCACCCAGAAATGCCAACGTGCCACATATGATCAAAGGCAGTGGACGCCAGAGCTTGGAGCCAATATATAGGAATGGCACCAATATACCACCGATGCGTGCCATCATTGATGCGGCACCCAAGCCAACATTACGCACAACTGTTGGGAACTGCTCCGCTGAAAATATATAAATGGTACCGAAAGCCGCTGTAATACCAAATTTGCCTAGCATAGCAAATGAGATAATGAGCCAATTCATATTATTGGGCGGTGTCATGGTTAAGAGTAGGCCAAGACCCGCAAGTAGCAAACTACCACAGAGCACCAGACGACGGCCCCAACGATTAAGTACAAGCAGCATAGCGCAATGTGCCGGAATTTCTATAGCAGCACTGATAACAAAATTCAGAAGAACATTATCACCCAACAGATTAGTATTCCACGATAGGCCATAGTAGGTGCCTGTGATGACAAACCAATCAAAAAAGATTAACAAAGATTTGCGTCGCATATTCGGATATTTCAGTAAATCAAGAACGGTGGGCGTGGAAGTCGAAGCCTGTTTTTTTGTCACAATATCACATTTGCTTTTGTCCAAATCTGTTAAAAGTGTTTCGATTGTCTCACTACTTATGTTGAGTTTGTTGAAGTGCACTGTTTTCTTAATGTTAGCTAATGCAAGCTCTTTGCGATTCGTGGTCAGCAACCAACGTGTCGATTCCGGTACTAACCAAGGATATGGCAAAAAGAGAAGGCCAGTGAGTGCCATTGCAATCTGTAATAAGCGCCAATCCCGTATAAAAAAGGCATATGCAGCTGCAGTAAGTGCACCGAGCGAATAGCAAACCATTAGCGATACACTGGCAAATAAACGATGACGTGGTCCTAGCATTTCCATTACCAGCACATAGGATATAATAAAGACACCAGTTATTGTAGCACCCACAAACATGCGCGCAATAGTAAAGCTGATAAAACTGTGCGCTAATCCAGCAATAACTCCAGAAATCACTTGTATCCCTAGCGTAAGCAATAATATCGGTTTACGTCCGAATTTATCTGAAAGCTGTCCAAAGATGATGCTGCCAAGCAATAAACCCATCATAAAGAGAGATTGTTGTAATGCAATTAACCAGCTACGATCACAGACCAAATGCCATTCAGTGACAGCGCTATTTGGATAAACACTTTTGTCATATATGTAACTGGAACACGTGCTACTTGCATTTGCTTCGATGTAAAATTCACATGGCCTTTCTTTTGCATAGCTGGATTCCCATATTTCAGCTGGTAGCTCGTAGTTTGTAGTATTCGTATCCATAATGTTATCCGTGGAAAGGGCACAACGAAAATTTGGTTGTGCCAAGAGAAAAACTATTGAGAAGGCGTGTATAGCACATACCAACGAGTTAAGACACATAAGAAAAAAAATAAAACGTTGGTATTTTCCAAATTCACCTAAATAACTGATGATCTCGTCATAACTCATTTTCGATATACGAATGCTCTATAAATACATATAATTTAATAAATATAATCACGCCGCAATTATCAAGACTATACGATTCTAATGTTTGGACCAAACTGATCATTGCACAATGCAATAGAACCGCTTAAGGCCTTAGCAGCAGAAAAAGGTGTTAAATTAACATTAAGTCACGTGTTTTTATGTGAGTGTCGCTCTATAGACGCTCTAAGCATTTAAATGTGGTAACTGTAATTTCTGTGTAAAAAAAACAAGTTGTTTCAATTATAACGAGCAAGAATACAAAAACAGATTCTTACATTAAGAAAAACGAATTATCTGTACGGTCCGAACAAAACGTTGGTATATCACCAATATACAAAAATGCAATATTTTTGTCTGTCTCTTCGGATGTTTAACTTTCATAACTTAGAAACTATTGAACCGAATTAAATTAAATTTTCATTTATACCTCGGTAGCATATCGAAAGTGATATTTGTGAATTAATAAATGAGGTTTCACGACGGAAACCTGAACTGTGACTAAATGAGTTGTAAATGTTTTTGTTGAGATTTCTTGCTTAGTACGCCAAAGTTTATAAAATGTACCGTAACGACCAACGGAATATTTTATAGACAAAAAACTAAGCTTTCATTTATAGCATTGTTATCTTAATATCGTTAAAAAGCAATTTACAGTAAAACATTTTTATTAAAAACTGTAGCAGAATATATCAGTTTTTGCGGTACCCTGCCGATCACGGCGCACAGTGGAATTTTGTGGCCATAAAGAGAAAGAAAATGAAAGTGCAAGGGATTGAAAATTTGTTAAAGACAATCGTCAGAAAATACTTTGAGAATGAAAAAAAAAACTATGAAAGATTAAAATTTGTATTGAGGTTAGTGACACAGTGGGCTCAAAGTGGAACTTTTCACACCAAAAATGTTCTATGAAACTTTCTATAAAATAAATTGTTGGATAGGGCGATCTAGTTAACTTTTTTAAACAAAATGCAATAATGTAGCATATTGACGGAAATTATATTGTTTCCACTTTATAAAAATTAATTCAGTTTTCTTTTATCGCCTTTACAACAATTGTGCGGATTAGAATGAAAATTGTAAAAGTTGAATTTGCAAACTTTGACAAAAAAAAAATCATATTCCCGGATTTTGGAATGTGAGAAGGTATGGTTAACTAAAAGCCAAAGTTTTAGCTGCTTTTTTGACAATTTTTCTTATCAAGTTTTTCCTATTGACTTTTACGAAATGTCCAATTCATTTTTATATATATAAGAGATATACTTAGCAAAATTTGTAACATTTTTGAAATCAACATAGAATATCTTTTTGCCAATATCGCTGCAACTCTGGGACGGAAGCTTTCAAACCAATCCTTCTCTTCACTTCAATTTTTCATCTAAAAAACTATATTGGTGACCAAAAAAACAAAATCATAGATATTCCTGGGTGATAGATCAAGGAGGGGGCCTTCTTGATGTCTACTGACCACAAGAAAAATTCCCTCAATTCTACAAAACATGATCGGGCCAGCGCTGCCTATTTTATTTATAGTTTTTCAACCTTTTTTGTACTTTTAAGAAGGACAGCAAGCAAGGAAAGCTCATTATCCACCTAGATATGAGAATAAATATTATTATTTCATTAAAAATTAAAAAAACGTCAAAGATTTATTTTTTAATGCACTGTAACTTTCAAATGCTGACGCCTAATACAAAAGAAGTCGAGTTCCGATTTTGAATTCAGCGCATACTAGAATCCTTAGAAACATCTTCTCCTGTAATCTTTCAATAAGATGATTTTGTAGGCTATGTTGAACTTCGTTATTATTGTGCGAGTTTGTTGATCTAAGTGCATCCCTTACCCTTCCACCTTTAATTCAGGAAAGATCTATATCTGTAAAAATTAAAGAAAGGATCACAAAAATACGTCGTCTCTAAAAACAACCGAACGACGCCGGGTTTACTCGCATTCACACTAAAAACTTATAAGTATTCGATTCAGCTAACGATAGGAAAATATTTTGAACAACAGTATAACAACTATACATTAGAGTGGAGCGATAACTCCATTTACCGATTAATTTCCAATGTATTGGAATATAATTTGGGCGAAATTCGATTCATCTCTTCAATTTTCTTGATACTTTTTTGTTGGTTTGTTTTGATGAAAATTTTCACCAACAAAATAAATTTTTTTTTAAGTTTTAAAGGCGCTAATTTGACTTAGCTTAGCTTGGTCAGATTTGATATTGCGACTATGATAATTTTCTCTGAAAATATGTACTCATAAATTGTTTAAATTTAAACAAAAGTATATTTTCTTAATGGGTTACGATTTATAACCTACAACATTTCGATATAAATTATGAGGCACATATCCTCAATATAAAAATATGGAGCACACATAGGTAAATGAGAAGATGCTTCAATATATTCTCTTTAAAGTTGCACATGATTTTAGAAAGTAAAAGCTGTTTTCATATGTTAAGTCATCTGATCAGTATGAATTTTATCAAAAAATATTGATGACCATAACTTTTGTAAGATCTTTTAAACATTATTTTTATTATATTTTAGTATTGTTCTTGACGTTCTGGAAATATTGGTTCAATTGGACCAGTTTGGTTGTTTCAAATTACAATTCATATGGAACGTAGAAAAAGTATGCCATTCGTTTATCTGCTTTTTCGTTTTTTCCGTATGAATTCTAATAGGAAACAAACTATTTGCGCCGTTCGCAGGTTTGATCTAGGAAGCTGTAATTTTGATAGAATTTTCTTCAAACCCGATTCTACATTATAAGCCAAAGGGACCGAAAAACAGAAAAAAACTCCTTTCGGGTTTATTTTGTCCGCACTTTCTGTAACACAAAAAATGTGGGCATGGTTTAAAAACAGTGGATGGCACCTTCCATACAAAAAAGAAATGCATAAATTGCTATATCTTGGCACCGAAGGTTGATTTTTTCTACGTTTTAGTAAGTAAAATTAAAATTTTACTCCACTCTAATTTGCTTAGAACGTTATAAGATAAAATTCGGCAGCAGTCCAAATCATAACGGCGTCAATTACAGTTCTGTCGTTAATTAAAACGTTTTTATAATAATTCCATTAATTTAAGAAGTTGATTTTAGTCTTTTTCACTTAAATTTGTAGCGCAAAATAATTTACTTAAATATTATGTTCTTAACCACTATGCGAAAAAAGTCTACCAATTGATTTGACATACATACATACAGACATAATAAGGTGGTTCTTATTTTGGTCATATTTTAATTACTTTGAACCTTTGTTGTAATTGTATAGCTGCAGTTAATTGAAATCATACTGAAGTGAGGCTTTCTGAAAAGGACCTTGACATTTTTTAACAATGCAACTATTTTGTTCAAGCTGAAAAGTAATCTTTTTTTGATGACGTTTCCTTGAAGGCTAAACAAACTCTCAATATGTTAGGCAATTGCCTTTAGTATAAATTTAATAATCACTCAGCGATCCAATTTCCAAAAACAAAACAGAAAGTGTATAATTCGAAAACACACCGAAATTAAAACATATTCTTAGGTTGAAATAAAATTATAAACCAATACAAAGAAACAAGTGAGCCTATAGATTTCGAAAATTATATAATAATACGGAAGATCATAGAAAAAAAATCGAATGTTTCCGAATTGTATGGGAAAACACCGAAAAGTCGAAAAAACCCGAAGTTATCAAAAAACATACAAAAAACGATAAAAGTGAAAAGTATAGAATATAGGCTTTTTAAACAATAAATTTGAGAGTATTGCCAACGAATAAGAAGGTTTTCTTATAGTATTAATTTTGAAAATGTACCCAGCCAAAAACAAAAAAAAAGGATCACCCCTAATACATGATGATTTTAAGACAGGAGCAACCCGAAAATGGCAAATACACACATACATATGTACAGGTAAAGAACGTAACGTAATTTATGACATTTCAAATTTATCTAAATGGACAACACTGACATTAAGTGTAAGTAAACGAGATTCAACAAAATTTCTATAACTTAGAGCGATGACATACTCGTATTACAATGTTCATTATTACAAATTGAAAAATGCTAATGCATCTGTAAACAAATAAATCGTTTGCATAAATTAAAATCCAGATATAATTATACCCATAATTTAGATAATAGAAATCTTTCCTAGTGCATGAACAACTTAAAAAGCATTTTAAAAACAAATGTAAGTTTTTAAATGTGCAACAAACAAGTTTAAACTCTGTGTTTCTCAACTTTTATACATGGGAGATGATTTTATATGCCCCTTACAGTTTATAATTTATACAAAATTAAAAATATAGAATATAACATTCTCAGACAAATCATAAAGTTTATGACTGAACCAGACCAGCAGTGAACGGGTATATTTTCAGGTTAGTCTTGAAATTTGTTTAATTATCTCGGTTTGTACTGACAAAATAGTTTGGTAATAAATTGCTCGATGCAAAGAGCTGTTCAAGAAAAGGAGTAATTTTAAATTTTGCGCCAATTTTAATTTGTCGACATTCAATTGTGATGGAGATGACTTTTGGCAAGTGAAATTTAGAAGGTCATAACGTGTTGAAATAGTGAAAATAATACGATGAAAATATCCCGGAGTCGTTACGTTAACTTCGTGCTGCTTTTGGTATTCTCTGAACGAAATTGTCCGTTTTTCTGCACTATGGCATGTTATAAGGAGTATTCTTCGAAAAACAGTTTGATTTTTTTTTTGACTAGTTGATGATTCACCATAAATAATTTCAAAATAAATATTTTTTAAAAATTTCTTTTGGCCACATAAAATCGATTTTTCAACATTTCGATAAAAATCAGGATGGATATTTTTTTCTTATGTAACACTTATTCTGACCTAACAGGAACTCTATGTAACGCTGTGCTGTGACGTGCTGTGTTATATGTAAGAGCATGTTTTTTTTTTACCGGATTGGAGGTCTCAAAAATTGTTATATTCATCAAAGTTTTTTTTTGAGAATTTTTTCAAAAAAATCGAAGGGTGCATACATTACGGAAATCAAGTTTTTTTGAATTAAACCTAAAATAAACAATGAATGCTAAAACTTCATATAAAGTCGTACTTTTTTCATTAGAGATCATTTAAAAAACATGAATTTAAAAAAAAAAAACGTGACCCGATTGGTGCATTTTTCGCAATCTTATGAGCTTTTGAGAAAAAATCCATAGCTATGGTAAAAAAAAAAAATTTAAAAATTCATGAACGACTTACCTATCAGTTTCAAAATCGTATAAAATTTAAAAAAAAAATTTGAGGGAGTGACCGAAAAAAGTAGCTAATTTGGTATGAAATACCCCATATATCTCTGGATTTTCACAACTTTTTTTATGAATTTCTTTTTTTACATTTGCAATCTTTTACAATAATTTTATCTATTGTAAAAGCTTGCAGTGTGAGGGGAGGTGCTTAAAGTCAGAGGGAGTTAAAGAGAGAGAAACATCTTAGGGGGTACTTTTACCCTTTTGAATGCTTTTCAAAATCAGAAGAGATAAGACTTCAAAACGGGTTTTCTTTAATAACTGTTAAATATATCGGTCAATTTTTAGCATTTATGAAATCATCATTGCCAAATTAAGGAAAATTGATTACCATTTTTCATCGATATCGCATAATTTTAGCATTTTTCATCAATGGAATTGATGATGATTTCAAAGAAAATTTTTCAACCACGTCCCACTTTTGTTTGGGAGCAAGGTTGCCAACGCAGCCAAGCCGTTATTGAGCTTTTTATCATTTTAAGGTTAAACAATTTAATTTTGGGAAGGCCGTTAATTCCTGTTTTTAACTTGGCTACCCTATATGGGAGGTAGGCCATCAGCCGATTTTTTCATAATCACATCTGTACCGAGTTTCAAGAGTCTAACGCTATTATTACTACCTACGGCCGCCCTTCCATACAAACAAATAAATTAAAACTGCTACATTTTTGTAAATATAGAATTGTATATATTTTAAGAGTTAAGCACTTATCACAACATAAATACTTAAAAAAAAAACCTTAAGTTAAATAAAAGCTATATTAAATACATGGAATAAATGCATTATGCAAATGCAGTGTCTTATACATAGTTAAATACCTTAGCTACCCTTTGGCTTAAATACTTAATAAGAAAATAGTCTAGTTAACTCAATTTAAATTAGAATAAATCCCTTTTAAACCGAGCGTCTAAGAACTGTCTGCTAGCAAATTTCAAGGGAGTCATTTCGGTATTGGATTCAGGTTTCAAAAGACTGATAAAATGTTGGTTTCTCACTAAAAGTAAAGTGGTCAAAATTAAGTTTTTGGCATTTCTACATATCTTGCAAACGGAAAGTTTCCTTGATTTCTATTGAGTAACTCTCAAATTATAAAATTCTCAATACTCTTAGAGACTTAATTTTAAGACTGCTGAACAAAAAATCTGCATCATTATATCAAAAGTATACATTTGGTATATCTTACCATGCATGGCCATGTTGAGAATTGCACTTAATTGACAAAATAAGAAAATATTCGAGAAGAGAATATTCGTTCCTTTCGAGTTGGGAACGTTATTATTCTAGACATTCGTAAAGTCAAATTTATATTAAATGTATGGAATTGAAAAATAGCCTGAGATCAATTTGACTTCAAGGTGATACACAAAAATTTTTCCGCTGTAACTAAAAATTATTTCCTGTGAACATTTCATCAAAGTAAAAGTGTCAATCAATGGAAATGAGTAATTAAGCTAAGTAATTGTACATGTTCACATATTGATGACACCACATTTCTATATGTGACCATTTCCGTTTTCCTCCACAGCATCCCCATTCGCTGGCTCATTTAGCGGCTCTGTCTCCATATGGTCTATATGTGTTTTATCTCTGCCATGTTCTAACAAGACAGCTTGTGGATGCTTTTTACCAAACTCTTCGCCGTCAGCGATTGTCTCCAACGTTGGCTTATTATGCGTTTCAGGTAACAGTAATGAAAGCAATCCACCGACAAACGCCAGTGCACCGAAAATCAACAAAGGTAACGGGCGCCAAGTATCACCCAGCATATTAACAAATGGCGCTAAAATACCACCAATTCGTCCCACCATTGAAGAGGCACCCAATCCAACATTACGCACTACGGTGGGAAACTGTTCAGCAGAAAAGATATAGACTGTACCATATGATGCGGTTATTGCGAATTTACCCAACATGGCGAATGTAATTATTAACCAATTCATATCATTGGGTACAATTATTGTTAAGAGCAGAGCACAACCAGCTATCAGCATGCAACCACATAATATTGTACGACGACCCCAAATATTCAGTGTAAATAGTAAAAACGTATAAGCGGGCACTTCAACAGCCCCCGATATGACGAAATTCAATAAAACATTATCACCAAGATTATTCGTATTCCATGACAGTCCATAGTAGGTGCCGCTGTTTACAAACCAATCGAAAAAGATTAACAACGTCTTTCGTCTTAAATTTGGGTACTTTAGTAAATCAAAAACGGAGGGCGTACTGGTTGGTGTCTCCACCGCTTCCTTTTTGTCACAACTATCGTCGAGTAAATGATTTAATAAATCTAAGGGTATTTCTAAATTATTGAAGCGTGCTGCTTTCTGTATATTGGCAATAGCTTCCTTTTTTCGATTTTTTGATAATAACCAACGTGCCGACTCCGGTATTATCCAATAATAACTCATAAAAGCTAATCCTGGCAATGTCAGGGCAATTTGTAACATACGCCAATCGTGAACGAAGTAAGCAAATGCTGCAGTCAACATAAAGCCCAATGAGAAGAACATCATCACAAAAATACCGGCAAATAAGCGCTTTGTTGGTCCAACCATTTCCATGGCTATAACATATGCCACCAAGAAGACACCAGATGTAGTAGCGCCAACCACTAATCGAGATGCGGTGTATGTAATATATTCTGGTGAAATGGCTGCCAATATTCCAAAGATAACCTAAAGCGAATGGAAAGGATCATATTAGTAAAAATATACATAAATAATTATATAAAATAGATACAGTATGTACATATGTAGGCAAATTTCGCCCCGCGGGACAACTTTTCAAAAGCCGTGTGAAAAATTATTAATTCTCATTAGTAATTTTCCTTAAAAGAGGAAATATTTCCCCATCACACGTGAATCCGTAAGTTCACACCAGATTGAAAAAAAACCTGAATGAATTTTTGTTTTTCTGCAGCTAAGCTTTAGTTTTCCTTTGTGTCCAGAAAAATCAAGCTTTTTTATTTTAAGTGTCCAGAAAAATCCAGATTTTTTATGCTTATTTTTTTAAATGTCCAGGTGAAGCAGAATTTGAATCTGGTAAGCCTACTGATATCGTAAGCCAGAGGCATTTTTATCAAATCAAAAAATTTTTAGGTGTATCAGTATTTTTTTTCCTTGAAATTTTTTTATCAACACAGAAAGGTTTAAACTACATTTGAAAAAAGCCCCAACGGTCGAAAACCGCTTAATCTTAATGGAGAGCATTTTTCTTTAAAATCAACAATTCAATAATTTTAATTGAGTCGTTGGGTGGAATAAGGGCACTTTTGCGGGAGTGTCCTTTATCTGTAAATTCCCTCCATATATACTAGATGCCCTCCCCCACCTCCCACCAAAATATCACATCGATATACGCAGTACTAGCGTTACAGTAGAGCAAAATGTAACACTTATGTACGTGCTAGCCGAGCATTGAAATATTATTTATAGTTCGTTTCAATGAACTGTAAATTTTGTAGTACTTAGCAAAGTAGTTTAAACCTTTCTGTATTGATAAAAAAAATATCAAGAAAAAAAAACTGATACACCTAAAAAGACTGATACACCCAAGAAAAATGTTCTCAATTAGGACTAAGCCGTTTTCGACAGTTGAGACTTTCATCAAATGTAGTTTAAGCCTTTCTGTATTGATAACAAAAATTTCAATGGAAAAAAAACTGATGCACTTAAAAATTTATTGACTTGAAAAAAATTCTTCTGGCTTACCTTCTGGCTTAACTTCGAAATATTTTCTACAACACAATTTACTTTTTACTAAGTGTCATTTTTTCATAAAATTCATTAAATTATGAAAAAGGTACAAAAAGAATTATGAAATTGCGTTATTTACTAAGGCAATATCGATAATTTGAAAAAAAGTCCTTTCAGAATTTTTATTTTTTATAATTTCAAAGGACAAAGTTATTGGTTACTATTCCTGTCACAATATGCACAGTGGAAAGAAGCTTCTCTTCTTTAAAATTATTCAAATCATATATAAGAGCTACGATGGGAACCGAAAGGCTAAATGGATAAGCGTCCTTGTACATCCATAGGTTAATATTGGTCGATCCCGAGAAAGTTTTAGAAGAATATGGAAGGAAATATCCACGCCGATTGGAGTTGCTCTATGAAAAAAAAAGAAGACTAATGTATGCAGTTGTGTTATTTATTATTTTTTTTACTTTATAAGAAATACAATATGAAACACCTACTCTACTGCAAGTTTTTGTTAATTACTTTTAGTTATGTCATGCGTTAAGTTTGAAAGTGTGTAATAGAAAAAAAGTCTTGGCCCCCACCCCCCAAAAAACAATTTCTGGATCCGCCCCTGCTCATAGTCGAACGCTTTGTGATATTGTACATATTATGTATATTCAAAACGTTACCCCATCGATTTCTGTAAATTAGAAACGCTACGGACATTTACCCAGTTAATAAATGAATTTCAATGATTCTTTGTTTTATGAGTTTCTTACTTCAAAAATAAACAAATAAAAAAGTGCATTTTAAACTCTATTTCAGCTAATTTTACTTATTAGAAAGGTTATTATCATCAGGGAGCAGGTAATTTATTTAAGTATTCAACATATTTATGTGTATGGCCAAGGTTGCCAAGTTGAAAATAAAGAATTCCCGACCTTCCCAAAATAAAATAATTTTCCCTTGAAATTTAGGGAAAAACTTAATGAACTTTTTTTTTGTTTGAGTCGCCAATATTGTTCTCAAAATTTTTTCGATTTGAGATATGCATACATTTTCTAGTAAATGACCTAAGACCTAAGAATTTTCTTAAATTATCTGTTCTTTGGTTGCGAAAAACTTAATTTTCCTATTAATAATATTTATCCAAAATAATTAAACTTTGATTATTTTGAAATTCATATGCTTTATACAATATATTAGCTATTTTAAAAAGCAAAAGAAAAAATTAAATAAAACGTCACCTTTGACCCCACAAAATATATGTATTTTCAACAGTATACATTTTTAAATGGCAACTTTTTATATATAGTAAATGAGTAAGTGGTTATTAATCCAGTAATAAAGTTTGTACAATACCTAAAATACGCTATTACCCACACACATACATAAATACCTATCATAATATGTATTTCTATAATCACCTGTATAACCAGCGAGGCAAAGAAAATCGGCTTACGTCCATATTTATCGGAGAGTTGTCCAAATATTATGCTGCCCAATAATACGCCCAGCATAAACATGGCATCACTAGTTGCTCTTAGAAAATTACGACTACAAACCATATCCCATTCAGTAACTGCACTATTTTCATACTTTGATTTATCGTAAACATAACGATCACAATAAATAGTACCATTGGTAGTAATCGGTGAAGTTCGATTAAGATATTCAGGTGCATAGTCAACATTATAGTATTCGCATGTTCGCCACTGCTTCAATATGGCATCCCTCGGATAGGCAAGCTCCCAATATTGTACGGGTAGTTCATATTCCGTTTCGGTGTCATTTTCAAATGGTAATATGCAACGAAAATCCGGCTTAGCTAACAGAAAAACACCAGCCAATTTATGAAATGCACAGGATATCGATGTTAAACATATCAGAAAGTAAATGATTTTTTGATAACGTCCAAATTCACCCAAATGGGTGATAACATCGTCATAACCCATAGTAACACTGTTTTCCCACAGAGATTGTAGTTGGTAGTATCTGATTTAATTTAATTTGATTTCTTTTATTTTGTATTTAACAGGTGGTGATTTTGTACAGTGTTGAGTAAATCGAAAGTGAATTTTTCTTCATTAATTCCAGGCGCTTAATTTTATTTGCCAAAAGTTACGCGTATGAATCACCTTATTTTCTGTATATATCCTAAAGTATCTACAATATTTGGTGAGCGAAGCATTTTCTTCTTTTTTTTTTTGTTTTTTTATTTCGATTTCCTCTCTGATGTCGCCTCAACTACCATACATATGTTACTTGACCATATGATGTCGACGTTGTGCGGCACTGTTTTTTCTGTCGAATGCAAAATATGTATGATTTCAGCGCATTCTTAAAATATGTAGTCCAACAGTTCTCTATATTAACAACGCAGTGGCAATTTTTCGTTATCACAAATTTAACATTAATGGTTTCCTTTTCACGTATTCTGTCTGTACTACATATAGTACATGTATGTACATAAGTAATTATTTTCTAATTATAAATGGTAGTCTAATGGAACGTTCCGAATTTTTTAATATTTGATAAATATATAATTGTAAGTAATTTAAATGTACTTTGTATGTAAAATGTTAAACAAAAATCGTTTCAGTCTTTAATGCCCTCAGACGAGTGCTCGAATTCCCGTGTCGTAGCCAACTGTTTGATTAATATTCCCAGAGCAAAGTTAACGCTGCCAAAGCACTGATGAGAATGGTAAAAATATATACATATGTGTGTATTTGAACATTGGTGCTTCTGAATATACTCAAATTTACTCACGTTTCAGATATCAATGGAATGTTTTTTTTTATCCAGTAGTATTTACTTTAGAGAAACTCTTCTTCCTAATCATGCGCTCTGCAGGTATACCTTGAACGATGCCGGCTTTTGTATCTACAACAGGCTAGAGTTGGTTTATGATACTACCAACTCCAACAAAAGTCACTCCAAAATGTTATATTTATTCTCTTCTACTCTTTGTTTTCTCATATTGACATGAATTTTGTTTTGCAAATGACTCTCAATTGCTCTCAATCGACAACCCCTAAATATTTGATGTCATGCAGTTTTTACTGCATAGCTAAATATTTAATTTTTTGTTTTAAATTAAATGCAGCTGGAACAATTAAATTGCAAGCAATATTCTTTTTTTTTTTTTTTTTTTGTATCAGTTTTATATGTATTATAAGCTTTTGTTCCAGTGGCTTCGTACCTTAAGTTATTTAGTTAATAGGTACATAAAGCACTTAATATAAAGGGTGATTCATTTAGAGGTTACAATTTAAATCGGGCAGTACTTTTTGTTTATCAAAACTAAACAGCGAATATTTGAAACTTTTTGATTATGTATTATGTATTATGATTATGTGGGTATTCAGCCCAAGTATTTATTTTCATTGTCAAAACTTATCTTCAAAATGGAGAAAATTTAACAAACATAGTTCTTGCATTGCTTACCATTATTGTTCATCTCGTGCCATGGCTAAGAAATAGATCAAAAAGTTCAATAGAACCGGATCAGTGTTGCATGTGTAATCGTAGAAGGACAGTGTTTGAGGATCTTCCTCATAGTACCACGCAGCTCACTAATCAAAAGATCTACATCTGCAGACCATAGAGAGTTTTGTTAAATTCTTTTTTTCGGTGTTAAAGAACCACCAACTCAATGGCGATTCTGCGAACCAAATAATTTCAGAGATGAATCTCATTTTCAACTGAACAGATTTGCAAAAAAACCACAATTGTAGAGTGATTCACGGAATATACAAATCATTCAGGAACAACCAATGTATTCAAACAAGTCATTGTTTAATGCGCATTTTGGTAATGACTTTTTTATGAGACTCCCAATCTGTTTACTTTAAATTTCAAAGTGATTGCAATCTATAACATTTTTTACGATCAGATAAGATTAGATTTGTTTAAGATATGTAGTGCGACCATTTGTTGTATTGTGTTGTGCTTCTCAGTAATAAGGAAGTCAAAGGTTAGATTAAAGACCTGATATCATATGCCTTTTATCCAAACAAACTGAGGTATCCTCAGTTAAAACTGAGTGCTTCTGATTGGTATGCTTAATATTAATCTTACTATTAAGTTAAGATATACTATATCTAGCTAAACAAGGACTGAGGTATTCTCAGACATAGATTGTCGAATAGTTTCGGCCTAATTCAGTATAGGACAAATCAAACTAGAGTTGCTGTTGTGCATCAGCAGATATTAAGTGTTTCTCAGTTACAAATTATTTCAAACAGCTTCATTTAACTAAATATTCGTGTGATTTCTCACCTTCCAGACACTTTCAAAAGGTATTGTCCTCAACTATTTTGTACACCTGGTCATTCGATTCTAGTGGTCTTTTAGTATGCCTACAATTTTGTTTCTGTGAATGTTGCAATTGCCAAAAACCTCCTTCTTTGTTTGCAGTAATTTTGGTAATTCCTTCCACAATTCTTTCCTTTTATTATATTCTACCTTTAGAATTGATCTAAATAGATCTTATCTGGTGCAATTTTCCCGCCGGCTAAGCAAACACAGACATATCTTCTGGCACCTATTGGAGATAAGCTTAATTCTTCGCTTAGGTCCCAGTCCCAGACTATTTTGGATTTAATTTCAAAAACCAAAACGAGTAAAACATTTTTTGTATTGTATAGTACACCGAGTAAGATTAACATTTGAAAATTGATGACTGCGAGTTAAAGCGGCTACAAATCGAACTTTTACTTGGAACAGCTTCCATTTGAATTATTGCGTGGCAAAACAGTCAAAATGCCGTTGGTTGGTTCTGATTCACAAATAAACATTGAAACAATTTTGAGAAATTACATTTTTACCGATTTTTGGAAAACATAGCCCCGGTTAACATAAAATTATGAGTAGCTACACAGAAGACACGCCTAGAATGTGTTCAACCGCCAAGCCTTAGCAAATTTTTATAGAAATTAGTTCAATTATCTCGTCTGGGTATTGTTAAAAATTGAAAATATTTTTCGTTCATGAGCTGATTAATTTTGAAATTTAACCATGGCAGCTGACGACAATTCCCATAGAAAACAAGCAGCTGACAATGAATTTCGTTAGTAATAATTAAAAATCTGCCAATAACATTTCAACCATAATGAAATCATTTAGCGAAAACAATTTATTCGCTAATTAACTTCGTCTGCTGCCGTTGATTCCCCTAAGGACGAACCAGTAGCATGTGACTTTTTAATAAATATAGTTTACATACATATATGACACATGATAAATAACTCGCACACAAATATTCAGCCACAGTGAGATATTCTTTTTAGAAATTTTTTCATGCATATTGAGTTCAAAATCGCTGCACGAACTTCTCTCCTTTTTTAACCAACGAAAGTTTTATTCAATATTCGGAATGTATTGACGATAATTTTATATAAATTTCTAGTGCAATGAAATATTCAAGTCCTCAGACAGATGCTGTCCGCATTGGTCCAGACGCTTTCTGAGTTCACTTGGGTCCATGGTTGAGTGGTTGCTATTTTTGGATTTGTAAGGAAAAGCGACCAGTTTTTTTTTTGTGAAATCTTAAAATGCATCTTTTTCACAGTATCCACGCTGTTTTGGAAAAGTTTAATTTTTGGTGCAGTTCATATGTATGCATGTGTGTATATATGTATGTATGTATATGAATGAATTTCAGTTCGTTCTAAAACGTGATATTTTGCTAAAAAAAAAACGTTATTTTAGTAGAGCTATTTACTTATCTGCAGACAGTCGACAGAATTAATGAATACTCACAATTAGAATAAATCTTCTGATAAGAATACATCAATACATCTATTGAATATTAATAAAGCAAGACAAATAAAAAATGCTATAAATAAGTTAACATTTGCAAATTTTCATACAAAGCGATATTCAGCTAACATATGAATATGTAAGCGACAATATTCATATTACGTGATTAAGTGACTAGACCCCATGTGACAACTTTATTTATTACCCTTTATAACCACATTCGAATGAAAAAGCAGAGACGATGAACTTAGAAGACTTTAAAATCTTAATTCGTGGAAACATCAGACCCCACTCAAAATTACACTCAAAACTTTTATGTGACTTAAACGCAAACATCATCTGATGTTTCTGCGGAACAAAATCTGAATCAAAATAAAAAAATGTTGCTTTTAAGCTCATGGCATTTTCGGTACATTTGTACTTTTTTCAGTGCATTTGAGTCGTGAAAAATCGTCGCCAGTACATTCGACAAGTTTTTAATGCATTCAGTTTAATACATTTAGTATTTGGCCCATTTTCAGTACATTTCGACTATTTCTAAGAAATAAAATATTTTTTAGAAAATTTATCGAGAAATATGCCTGGAGTAAACTTTGGTGACCCCCTTTTTTTGTAAAAAACTTAAAATTGTGCTGATGTTTAGTAATTTTACGTAAACTTTCATGTTCATTGCGAATAAGTACATTCGGCATCTAATAAGACATTTCAAATCTCCATTCATTACATTTCCACAAAACCTAAATGACATCACTGGGCTGACCATAGTCATTCTTTAGGTGTCAACCTTTTTAAATTTCAGTAAGAGAACGTTGCATTTTTTAAAAGGTGGGATTGAGCCAGTGATTGTGATTTTTGGCTCATTCTAATCGAAAAACACTACAGACACTGCACAGTATAGTGCCGTACCGTGTATGGGGCGAATCGCCATTGTTCGATAAATATAAGTCAACTACTTTTTTTGCTCATCAATTAGAACATGTCATCCCAAAAAACATATCTCGAAACACTTTTTATCAAAGTGTAGAAAAACATCATTCCTTTGTCCCAGACCCTGAATACAGTGACATGTATTGAGCAAATACATATATATGTATTGCAATGGCCGATATTTCGAAATGAAAGTATTTTATTAAAGCCACAGTATAAGGCACATAAAAGCTATTCAAACCCACTTATTGTTAGACTGAATTCTCGGCTTAAAATTTATGAACCAGTGTAAATTTAATTACATACCTGTGTGCTCACAAAATTAATTAAAATGTTTTCCTTAGATTAAAAGTTTGTTTAAATATTATGAAGCTACAGTTTTATAACACTGACAATTAGAATCAATTAGTTTTCGTCATAAATAAACTTAGCTTCAGTTGGATACACATCTTACTTATTCATAGAATACATATCATTTTAATTGTGCCCACATTTTTCTACAGCGATGATGATCATATAAAATATATGTGAAAAGATTTGTACAAAATACATATCTACGAGTTCGTGTGGAACAGAGCTGCAAATGATAGCTGTTATTTTACGCTATCAGTCAATTTCTTGATCAAATTACTGTATTATTACAAATTTATATTTATGTATAGATGTATTTGCATAAAATAATTGTTTTTTATACTTAAAAACTCAAAAAAAAACAATTCGATCAACGCATTGAATTAGTGAAAACTTACAATAAAAATTTACAAAATGTCAACTGAAATGGTAACAGCAATTGGCCGCTAAAATTGTGTTATTAGATATGTACGTCTAGATTGTTTCTCTCTCACTCGTTTGTTGTTCTTTCTATTTTCTTTATCTCAAATTGCATCTTTTTGGCGCCTGACATTTTAAACCAGCGATGGGCACGTAGTGGCACTTTCCGTCCTCATGGCCCGAACCGTTATTCGACGCACAAGCAACCAAAAAACAGTTTGCAGAACTTCAACGCTATCGACGTTTGAACTTGAGTTCAAATGAAAACAAAAACAACACACAAAAGCGTTAACGACAGTGTCGCATTGTGTCTCGACGATTGTAGCAATTGTTTTTGTTTGTAGTGCAATTTGGTGTCTTTTTATGCCGTTGGCGAATTTGGAAATGAAAGCGAAAAAAAAACCTTAAAATTTCGTTTTTTGTTGCTTGATTTTGTTGTTGCGCCCTTTTGCTAGATTTCCATGCGCACTTATGTTTTAAACTATTGTTTTTCCGTGAAATACATGCACACGAGTACATAGCTCTTTTGTTTTCATTTCAAAATGCACAATAGACAAAATACAAATCTGCTGGGTAGCCCTAGCACGTAAGCAAGTTGCTATGTATACATAGGAACTATAATTTTACTCGTTAAGTTTGCGATTTTGTTTTTGCTTTCCTTTACAATTATAGTTGATAGCTATAGATAACTACACAAGGCAAGGCCTGCCTCGGAGAAGGCCTGCTAGCACTGCAGCGACTGTATGAGGCCTTCTCAAAGCTATGTAGATTTTCATGTAAATAAAAATATGTATACTCATGAAATGCTATTAAGTACATATAACTTCCCACAGCATACATACATACATACGTGCTATCAGGCCTGATATTAGAAGGCAAAGAAGAAGGAACACTTTTTTGTCATCTGCATTGTACATATGGGGAGAAATACGTCAAATGTCCTAGCGCGGCGCACGAGTGCTAAATTCTGTTGTTTTCAACTCGTGCTGGTGGTACATAAATGTATCTAAAAAAATTTTCAGACACATCATTTCGATGTATTTTTTCCTCAGCTTTCCAATGGTTTTGTCAGATTTCCCGAAATTTTCCATTTTCCTGGGGAAAAATCACAAAACGTGTTATATCTCGAAAACGGTATTTTTAATATTTTTTTTAATGCTTTTAATCGAAAGCTGAGGCTTTTTTACATTTAAAAAGTTATTTTCCAAAAAGAGCTTTTGCAGTTTGCTATGAGAAATACAGCGCGAAAGAGTATTTGCGCATGTATTTTGTTTTGTGACTTGAGTAACGGCAAGAGTTAAACGAGTTGATGCGTTGAAGAAAAAATTACAGGAACATAATACATGCGCAAATACTCTTTCGCGCTGTATTTCTCATAGCAACCTGCAAAAGCACTCTTTGAAAAATAACTTTTTTAATGTAAAAAAACCTCAGCTTTCGACTAAAAGTATTAAAAAAAATATTAAAAATACCGTTTTCGAGATATAACACGTTTTGTGATTTTTCCCCAGGAAAATGAAAAATTTCGGGAAATCTGACAAAACCATTGGAAAGCTGAGGAAAAAATACATCGAAATGATGTGTCGGAAAATTTTTTTAGGTATATTTATGTACCACCAGCACGAGTTGAAAACAACAGAATTTAGCGCACGAGCACCGCACTGGGACATTTGACGTATTTCTCCCCATATACGACATCAAGAGTAGGCAGGTGCAGGAGCTAGCAGTACTTCTAGAAGGCTTTCCTTAGTAAGTATAAGTTCTTGCCACCTCCTTTCAAACGTACTTTCTTTTTTATATGAAATATCCCGGTAAAACAGGTCTTCCTAAGCAGGCTAAGGCCGCTTTCCGCAGCAGGGGTCACAGAAGTACTTGCAAAAAATTAAATTTTAATACGAACTATTTGAAATTGAAATTGGATACTTAACCTCAAATCTTTAGTTACCTAAACATTGTGAAATCGGCCCTAAAACTCACAATAATTCTAGTTATAGCTGACATAATGCCCCAGTGCTAAGCTTCATTGCACGATCTTTCCAGTAGTAGAAAATCGTGTTGAAAGGTTAAGGTATCTTACCACAGTGGAAAACACTGAACATCAGAAGTTTATATACATAGCTACTTCGGATCAGAGATATATGACTTGGGATACTACTTATGTATGTACCAGTAAGTGCATAGGTACCCAGTAGGCAAGGGCAGGAGCTAGCAGTGCTTCTAGAAGGCTTACCTTGGTAAGTATAAGGCAAGGCCGCAACCTTCTTTCAAATGTCCTTTTTTTCTTTTTGATATGAAATGTCCCAATAAAACAGGCCTTCTATTGGATGAATCTACGGCTCCTAGGGCTGCTCTTGCGGTGCTTTTTAACATCTGTTTTGAATCAGCTCTTTTCTTGGAACATTGTATTGCTCATATATACAGTACATATGTCGTTTCTACATGTATGATGCTTACTCGTATGCTTATGTTAATGTTACTTTGCCGTAAGAACTGTTATTACAGTGGATAAGTAGCTTAATATATTTCACATAAATTCATAGGAAAAGAAAACTGAGTTGAAAATGATATGAAAAACTTTCTCCTAACAACTACAGTTCAATAAACTCATTCATTTGATTGTGATTTCGATGTGTGCAAGTCGTACCATGCATAGTGTTTTACAGCTCTGATGTAGACACACAAAACGACTGAACAATTTAAATTGAACCGCTGATAATAAACATGACAAAACAGAAAAATATATATTAAAGAAAGTCACGTTTCTTCACAGATATGTTCTCATAGGTTTATTTATTATTTATTTAATTTTATGAGTGAGTATTAAAATGTTGCCTTACCAAATGCTTTGACTAGTTAACATTTTTTAAATGTCTACATTTTCAAACACCCACAATATTACGAGCATCATTGCAAGTCATTGTTTCTCAGATTCTATTATAGATACAACCAAAAGCAGTACAACGTGCATATCCCAATTTAAAAAAAAATTGTTCGGTGCTTTAGAAGCTATAGCGATTCTAGAGGCCACGTAAGGGCTCATAGAGTTCTTTTATCTTGTTCATCACTTTAACTCTGCGATCGCATAAAACACTATGGCTCATAGTTATGTATACCATAAACAAGTTAGAAGCAGGCTTTAACGACTTAGAGCGCATTTTAAAATTAACACTACTTTTTGTCTGTTATAGTCAACTTAAGACCGACTTTTACTCTAAAAGCGTACTTTAAATTTAAAAGCAGGACAAGGTAAGTTCAAATACATAGGTATGTAAAAGCAGGCTTTTATAATTGTGATTAATTATTTTTTGATAAAGAAAATGCCACAGTGTAAAAAAAAGTTCAAAAATATATTTTTATTAATATAAATAAAAAAATCATTTGGCCTTATGAGTAAAAATTTATTTTCATGCAAATAAATAAAAAAACATTTGGCCATACGAGTATCGAACCCATGCACTGTGCGTTATGAGCTGAAAGTTATAACCGTTTGACTACACTGCCTGTCGCATTTTGGCTATTTATTACTCTAATTCCTCAATGTGTTTGTGGACTATCGATGTCAATTTACACAGGGTAATCTTTTTAAAAATTTTCTCATTTTCTTTCAAGGTCATTCTGTACAACTCTATTATGGTTAAAGCCTTGTTTTTACGAGTATAATGGCCAAATATATGATATGCGGTTTTAATTTAAAATTAGGTTTTTTAGTTACGCTCTCTTCTCCCATACGATTTTCACAGCAAAAATTTTACGCAGGCGGTATTTACGTCGGACGCCGGAATTCTGTTTAAGCTATTACGCTCTTTGACGCTTTTTTACGCTCCTAAGTGCGATGTCACACGACGGGCAATTGACAGCACTCAAACGATAAATTTTTACACTTTTTCACTCTTTGAGTGGAGGCCAGTCACACGACGAAAAAAATGAGTGCCGGTTAAATTCTGACGTTTATGTTTTTTGCTACTTTTTCTACTCCGTTTTGAAATAAATTGACACGCCAGTCAAGATTTCAATAAAATGTTAATGCACATCATAAGAACAACCAACAAAAGTTTATCGAAGGCTATTGTACGCAGTTGCGAAGTGACGGGCGGCGATTTCATGTATTCAACAACAAAGTTGTACGCAGGTAGCACTCACAAATATGGTTTTTTATTACGATGAATGCATCAAAAAAGAATTCGCGTAAAAGGCCAGTAAGAACACAATTGGTGCTTGAAATAGCGTAATGAAAAACCATATATGTGATTGCTACCTACCATTGTCCGTCCAGTATATGGCTTTTTCATCGAAAATAAAAATTCACTTTTCTTAAATGTCAATTACACAGATATTAAAGAACATAGCTTATTGTTATACTTCCCACTTTAAAAGCAAACTATTACCAAAAAATTCAAAAACTTGAACGAACAACTCGCGGAACTGCAGCGAAAACTATTTAAAAAAAGGTGTTGTGTTTCACTCTTTTTCTTGATGCTAATTAAAAAAGTATTTTTTAATGTACTTTTTTCACTCCCTAATACAATACATTTTTTATTTACTACCTCGCAACACTATTGTGAGTGGTGACTGCTGTCATGTTCGCCACTCAAAAATGAATTATTTTGCCAGTCGTTCAAAAAGTTCATTCTCTCTCGCTGTCAGTGTTTTTTTTCAAATTTCTATAGGAAACAACAACAAATTTTGTTTGAGTGCTGTCAATTGCCCGTCGTGTGACATCGCACTAATGCGAACACTGACAGCGAGAGAGAATGAACTTTTTGAACGACGGGCAAATTAATTCATTTATGAGTGGCGAACATGACAGCAGTCACCACTCACAATAGTGTTGCGAGGTAGTAAATAAAAAATGTATTGTATTAAGGAGTGAAAAAAGTACATTAGAAAATACTTTTTTAATTAGCATCAAGAAAAAGAGTAAACACAACACCTTTTTTTAAATAATTTTCGCTGGAGTTCCGCGAGTTGTGTGTTCGAGTTTTTGAATTTTTTGGTAATAGTTTGCTTTTAAAGTGGGAAGTATAACAATAAGCTAATGTTCCTTAATATCTGTGTAATAGACATTTAAGAAAAGTGAATTTTTATTTTCGATGAAAAAGCCATATACTGGACGGACAATGGTAGATAGCAATTTCGAATATGATTTTTTATTACGCTATTTCAAGCACCAATTGTGTTCTTACTGGCCTTTTACATGAATTCTTTTTTGATGCATTCATCGTAATAAAAAACCATATTTGTGAGTGCTACCTGCGTACAACTTTGTTGTTAAATACATGAAATCGCCGCCCGTCACTTTGCAGCTGCGTACATTATAGCCTTCGATAAACTTCTGTTGGTTGTTCTTATGATGTGCATTAACATTTTATTGAAATCTTAACTGGCGTTTCAATTTATTTCAAAACGGAGTAGAAAAAGTAGCAAAAAACATAAACGTCAGAATTTAACCGGCACTCATTGTTTTCGTCGTGTGACTGGCCTCCACTCAAAGAGTGAAAAAGAGTAAAAATTTATTGTTTGAGTGCTGTCAATTGCCCGTCGTGTGACATCGCACTTAAACAAAATTCCGGCGGTTAACGTAGATACCGTCAGCGTAAATTACGTTCAACGGTAAAATCCGTTCGAATAAACAGAATTGCGACGTATAACTGCTTTTCAATCACTTCAAATTGACACCATATTGTGAAATTTGTTCCACAGTTTTATACCGAGACAAATTATCTTCTCCGATACACATAAATTTTAAGCTAGTGGTATCCCTGTAATTTTTTCAATGTGGCAACTTTGAAGCCGGTTATATGACACCTACTTTTTTTTATTTTGATTATCGTCTTTGCGTCAATTTGTCGGAATTTTCTTTTGTTACATGATAATATGACAAGGCACAATATTGTTAAGAATAATTAAAATTTTTTGCAGAGTGAAAACCAAGCACAAGGGACTTGTCCAATAATATGTTCGGATTAAGAAGCTCTAGGTTCGCTGGTAAATATTTGCACAATTTTATAAATATCAAAGTAAATATGATAATCTATTTTGTTATAAATATCTGCAGCTAAGAGTGCTAAAGTTGCAATAAATTTCTCCACTACTACTATACGCAACGATGCACCCAAAACGGCCGTTCTCATGCTGAACATGGGTGGACCCCAGACAACGGATCAAGTGGGCGATTATTTGCTCCGCATTATGACCGATCGCGATATGATTCAATTGCCTGTGCAAAGTAAATTGGGTCCATGGATAGCCCAACGTCGCACACCCGAAGTGCAGAAAAAATATAAAGAAATCGGAGGTGGATCACCGATACTTAAGTGGACTGAGCTACAGGGGAAGCTGATGTGCAAAGAATTGGATAAAATTTCGCCGGAAACAGCACCACACAAGCACTATGTTGGATTTCGTTACGTAAATCCATTGACGGAAGATACATTAGCGCAAATAGAGAAGTATACATATTTGTTGATGTTGATCAGTGGGTGTACCATTAATTTTAGTGACGCAAAAAATGTTTATAAGGACCTACGCACAGTTACATCTAAATAGTCGGCCAACTTAGTACCACTGTGACCTCTTCATTAAAATGTGTAGGAATACTCTAAGCAGTTTACATAGAAAGTTACCAGTGATACTCAGTCCGCCGCTATTAACTTGTTACTGTGCAGGCCGTAACAGAAACTTTAGGGATTAATTTAGCTTATGAAAAAAATGTAGTTCGCTTTTGTACACGGCAGGCTGTAAGCTAGTTTTAATATGAATAAAAGTCAACAAAAACGGAGTACGCCACCTTGTTTTTCGTAATCTATACTGCCGTCAGAAGCGAAATAGGCGTATCTCAAAAAAATTCATATTCGAGATTCTTATGGCGTCGAACAGCTTTAGAAATTACGCATCTAATGAACTGCGTCTAATGCCGGTATCTTAGTTCAAACCTATAAAAAATCGCCAAAGAAAAATACCTATTTTAGATATATTTCAACAAATTGACATAAACAAAATATCAATTATCTCGAAACGAGTTTTTTTTATGAGATACGCCTAATTCGCTTCTGACGGCAGTATAGCTTCATAAGATCTTAATTTTCGATGGAAAATATTGTTTTAGCGTTTTGCCAACAACAATATTAAAACTCTAAAAACGGGAATGTTCAAAATTTCGTTAACAAATTTGGATTACTAAGGTTTTGGATGTATAGTTTTGTTTCAGATTTTTAAAAAACGCCAGAACACCAAAACAAATAATCGAATTAAAAAAAATTTTAAAAATAATATTTTTGGTAGTTTCGGAACGATTATCTAAAATCCAATTTGTCCTCTTAAATATGCCAAAGTTTCATTCAGCTCGGTTTATTCGCTCAAGAGCAGAAAGTGTTTAGTACCAAAGTTATGTACCTAACAGTCAATTTTGCAATAACTTTATAAACAAAAAAAAATGTAAATTATTTTTGATCACATAGAACCGATTTTTCAACATTTCAATAATCATGATCGTCACTTAATTTTTGCAATTGTCACGTAACTTTATCCAATATTAAGAGAACGTGGGGGTTTTTTATCAAACGCTTTTGAATAAACTACATAAAAAAGAAAATCAATATTTTTTTGATATGGTTTTCAAGAATAACATTTTAAGTATTACGTTAATAAAACTATTATCTTGCAACCACTTTTATATTTTCATTCACATTGTATTATTCTTAATTTTAGAGATGCTCCAGAACGCGTAGTTCTATTTTCTCAATATCCACAGTATAGCTGTGCTACATCTGGATCGACCTTTAATTCTATTTTCGATCATTATCGTAAGAAGTAAGTTTATTTTATATTTGAGTTTTTCACTTCAAGCTCCTTTAGTACACTTTTTTTAAAGAAATATGTTTCTAGCTAATTTTCTGTTATAATTGTAATTTGTTTGATAAACTTTTACAGTTCACTGCCGAAAACCATTAAATGGAGCATTATCGATCGTTGGGGCTCGCATCCATTGCTAATAAAAACTTTCGCTGATCGTATACGCGATGAACTAAGCAAATTTGACGCTAGTAAACGTAACGATGTTGTTATACTTTTCACTGCACATTCACTGCCATTAAAAGCAGTTAGTCGTGGCGATCCATACCCCTCGGAAATTGGAGCCAGTGTACATATGGTTATGCAAGAACTGGGAAAAACAAATCCTTACAGCTTGGCTTGGCAATCGAAGGTAGGACCATTACCATGGTTGGAACCAGCGACAGATGATGCTATCAAGGTAAGAAATATCACATTTAAAATTTTATATTTCAAATCAAAGCATAACAGAATTTAATATTAATTCTTAAGGGTTATGTTAAGCAAGGCCGTAAAAACTTTATACTTGTTCCGATAGCATTTGTAAATGAACATATCGAGACTTTACATGAATTGGATATAGAATACTGTGATGAATTAGCAAAAGAAGTAAGTTAAAATAATGTGAATTAAACTTAAATTTTTATCATTGTTACACTTGCAGGTTGGTGTTGAGGAAATGCGACGTGCAGCTGCACCAAATGATCATCCACTTTTTATCAAAGCATTAAGCACCATTGTAGCTGATCATTTACAGGAAAAGAATGCATTAAATCCTAAATTTTTAATGCGTTGCCCAATGTGTGTCAGTACTCGTTGTAGAGACAGCAAGCATTGGTATGGCCAAATCTGTGCACAATAAATAATGAATTTAAATTAATTCCAACATACATAACTTTTATGACTTATATGAAGATTTTGAATTTTTTGGGTTCACTATGTAATAGTGGGGTGGATAGAATTATCACCAAAATTAATTTCGTTTCAATTAAATTTCATATTTATTAAGCTAAAATATATAAATTTTAGGCCGCAATCAATAAAATCAGAGAAAGTACATAACTTCTAATATATACTGCCATAAAAATATAAAATATCGTACCAAGTTATTGCATTTTATTTGTATACTGATATCCTGCCCTGCTCAGCAATAAGACAGTATTTGCATTTCTGACGGTATGAAAAATATTATTTAAATAAAAATAGCATCAGAAATATGACAATAACTACCTGCAGTAAAGTAAGGAAAAGACCAGTAATTGCAGTGTTGATACTGCTTTTATTCTTATCATGAGTATTACATGTTTTCCTGCCTAGTAAGTATACACATACAATATATCCGACAATACTCGGCAGTTAGCGCAATAATAGTCCTTAACTAGCCTTACATCAGATTTTGGCGATTTTTCTTAGTTTTATTGCAAGTAATCGATTTTGTAATGAAATCAGAGTGTTACGAACCTTGATTGGAACACATTTACATTTTAAATATACAAAAAACTATCTTGGGTCCCTGCTCCGAAAACCAGAAAATAAACTTTTTAATGAATACAACGGTTTCTTTTAAAATAAATCACTCCAAGTGACTATTTTTTTTTTTAATTGAATAAAAATAATAATGTTCGATTGAGTAACAAAATACGATTTACATGAAAACTACCCGGACACCTATGATGAATTCGTCGTCTCAATTTTAAACTCTTGTTACTAAACAACGGGTCCATGAAGTGACGCGCTTTGGTGTGATGACCCACGGCACCATACATTTTTTATAGGGAAGAGTTCAGGTTAAGGTCTTCATTAATGTAGATTGCATTTTCGTTAGATGTAAGAGGAAAAGCTTTGCCTAAAGAAATAAATGTTTATTTACTCCAGTTACAAATCAAAATTCGATATTAGTTTTTGTTTTGTTTTGATTACCAATTTTGACATTCAGATGTTTATGACCTGTCACACATTTAGAGATGAGTTGGAAGCTACAAACAGAATTGGGACGTGCGATTTATCTTATGTGTCAAATCGCACCAAAAAATAGAATCTGTTCTATTTCTCTGCGATAAATTTTGTAGTGTCAATTTTGTACTCACTACGAACGTATAGGATAAATCGCACGTCCCAGTTCTGTTTTTAGCTTTAGACTGGTAACCTATCGATGGGTACCCGTCTATTAAGATTTAATTCTAATTTTCTTGACAGCGAGTAATCGTTGCCGCTTTCCCGACACCGTCCCAATTCTGTTGAACGCATAAAGGTGTTTATTTGTCACAAAAAATGACAACTGCCACAAAGTGCAACACATATTCGATGGGGCATTCATTAAACACATCGCGTAAAGTTGCTCATTTGCACGATTGTGCAAATCTGCGCGTTTAGATGAATACCATTATTGTTTTGATGGGTAAGAAAATATAAATTTTAGTGGTGACTTCGGCAACTTGCAGAAACGTTTTTGGTTGAATTACAGGTATGGCAATGTTGGGGAGATTACGATTTCCGTGGCGCCTCGATTTTTTTTTATATCCAATATATCGATATTTCGAAAACCAATCGATTTTTTTTATTTAATATTTTCGATTTATTTCGAGCTGTTCTATTGAAAACCATCCATAAATTGAGGCGTCATTGAATTTTTGGCACTAACGATATTATCAAAAAAAGATTTTTAAGTATCGATAACTCGAAAACTAAACGAGATATGCGTTTTTTTTTCTAACCTTTTCGATTTATTTGGACGTGTTTTATCGAAAAAAAAAATCGAGGCGCCACGGAAATCGTAATCGTGCCGCAATGTTTGTATTCGAGCCCTGCTTTACAATTTTCGCTAACAAAATAAAAAAAAATCGTGTAAAATCGTTATGTGTAAAAGGGGACATATCTTTTTTTTCTTTTGTTTTGATTGAATTGATAGTTTCGCTCTTGCATTATACAATTTTAAATAAATTCAATCGGAGAGTCTGTAAGATATTTGACCTATTATTGATTACAAATTGCCTTGGGCTCTGGAAAGTTACCTTTTTATGAATTATTTAAAATTAAAGTGATAAAAATAAGACAAAAATATATAACAGCTAGAAATAAAAGTAATGAAGTGTGTCGATGGTGAAACTAAAAAGTCTTTCGGCAGTGTTAAGTAACTAGTAGTGCAAATAACCTAAGGAGTGATATTACGAATAGCAAAGGAAAAGGAGCAATATCAATTAAGTTTTGTCTTTTCACATGCGGAGCTAGTAGGTAAATGTAATTTAAAAATGAAACTATCGCTAGGATCTGGTCTTAAAGACATATCCATTGGAAGTTGGAGAGGAACAGGTTTACTTTAGCTGACATTCCCCAATTTTTTTTAGGGGTCAAAGGGGGTTTAAAGTATATACATACATATAGTAAAACATAAAAAAAGTGTCGCTCGGATCTTATTTCAGAGATATAAATGTAATGTATGTAAAATCGATTATAAGTTGAGAACCCCTGTTTGGATATCAAAAATGTGGATGTTATAATAAATAATTTAATGGCCTGTAATAATGGAAAGTAAAGTTTTAAAATTTAACCGGTACGATTACAATATCCGTGGCGCCACTTCAATATTTTCCGATAAAACACGTCAAAATAAATCGAAAATGTTAAATAAAAAAATGCATATCTCGTTTAGTTTTCGAGTTATCGATACTTAAAAATCTGATTTTGATGGTATTGTTAGAGTCAAAATTTCAATAACGCCGCAATTTAAGGATGGTTTTCAATAGAACAACTTGAAATACATCGAAAATGTTAAATAAAAAAAATCGATACCTCGTTTGGTTTTCGAGAAGTAGATCCTGATCCTGTAGATCCTGAGCTGCAGCCGTAGGCCACCCACTCATGGTCTAAACCATAAATTATTGGTGTCTCGTTTGCAAACTTTTTGAAATGCATACACTGTTGTAGCTACACACAATTATCTACATCGAAGAACCATAATCTTTATTGACGGCTCAATTTTCTCCGTTCTGTTCGACCGAAACAAATCGCACAATTCAAACTTAAAACCTTAACGTCGTACCGCCAGTTCTATATCTATTCAATTCGTCTTTGGAATGCTTAACCAACACGTATCCATAAATTTAGTAATGCACAGCAATTTAAATATAAACTCCTGAATTATTTTTCTGCTCAGTACTTAGTATTTTAATTAATATTGTTTGTTTAAGCCTCAGCTTCCCCCAAAAACTTTTTTAAGTTATATTTTATTTTTAAGTTGACTTACTGATAGTAAATATATTAGTTTTCAACATATGTACTTATGAATTTTATATTATTATTTCTTTTATACTTAATTTAATGACATTCAACAAATGAATTTATTTCATTTTCATTTCAACTAGATTTGCGTACCATTATTGTAGGCTATTAAATTATCTTTCTTATGACAACCATATTTTTGATAACCATTTAGAAGTTCCCAACTTATAATGATTTTTACAAAAACTATATCCGCAACTTCCCATGGATATATCTCCGAAACCAGGTCCGAGTGACACTTGTTGATTGAGTCCATATTTATTCTTAAAATTGAAAACCAAATAAAAAAATGTAGTTTAATGAAAAATTGGCGACTGGGAACTAAAGTAAACATATGCCAAATCTAATAATATTAATACTTACAGGTGGCTCATTCAGCTTTTTAGATTTCTATACGATTTATATGGGAAAGAATGCTTCATTAGATAGATTTGTTTATATCTCGTGAAGTTGAAGTCTTATACGAATGGGCCAATAAGGCTGTTAAAGTAAATAATTACCAAAAAAAATTTTTACAATTTGACAAAACAATTTTAATAACTTTATTTTTTTCGGTAAAAAAAGATCAATACGAAAGAATTTGGCACATATGACACACCATTCTAATGGGAAAGAATTAGTCTTTCTTGATATGTTAAAAAAGGTATAACATTTTTTTGAAACATAAAAAAAAAATCAGAAAAATCGTCATATGTACATATGTGTTTCGAAAATTATAGGTTAAATTTCAAATTTACCAATAGTCATTGCAGTAGTTACATATGTATATTATGTAAATTAATTTTCATACAAAACCTAGAAATTCCCATATTATATTCATTTTGAAGAAAGCTATAGTTTCTCTGAAACTAGAACCAACCGACACTTTTTTAAAGTGCCAGATTTTTAAATTGACAAATGACTATCCAATCAAAAATGTCGGATCTGGTTTCAAGACATAACATCTGAAGTTGCGTATATTTAATTTTCCTAGATTGTAGATGTACTCTAAACAAAATGAGTGTCATTTGAGAGATAATCAAAAAAGCTGTAATAATGCCATGTAAAAGTTGCTTAGTAGTTTTAGCTACAACCAGATTTTTGAAATTTTGACAGACTTTAAAAAAAAACGATATTTTGAAAAAAAGAACATACAAAAAACAAAGAAACATTTTTTTATTTTACTTTAAACGATATATCGCTTGTTACCTTTTTTAAGATATTTTACGTTATATTCCAGTTCTCATATTTAAGAAACGCAAAGGTAAGCGGCATTGCGCCTTTTTACAGTTAAAAAGTTAAAATTTTTGAAAACAATAATGATCTAAATTGAAAAACAAAATAGCTTCAGCACACCCAAAAACACAAAAAAAGTTGTGTACTTTAATACGGTATACTTAAATAGCATAACTTTGATAAAAATATACGTAACTATATGGAAATGGTAGTTGGCACGCAATCACAATTGACGCTTTCTTCTGTGCTCAGTTAACCTTAAACAGTCATCGGTGATTCTGGTCGGCTCAGCCAGCTGTTTGCCTCGTTGATCGTTATCGGTGATGATAAATTAACGAGACTTTACAATCTGTATTCCACGAACATATCAGATCCCGTTCCCCTACGTCAAATCATATTTTATGAGTTAAATTTGTTTTTTGTTTTTCACTATCGCAGCCTAATATTTTAACTACACAAGTAAACCTAAAAACCATTTTCTAATGAAACGAATTTATAATCCACCTTTTACATGTTAATATTAGCGCCTACAAATATTTACTTAGTTGCATTTTTTTACGATCTCGCCAAAGCTCGAATTGCTGAAAAAAGAAACCTAAATGCTTAATAGCGAATTTATATAAGCAAAGTATTAAATGCTTGCATTTTTAGCCTTATGCTAGATTATTTTTATCATGCGCTACAGCTTGAGCAACTTTAAAATACATGTACATATGTTAATTATATAACCCATCCGTTAAAAAAAAAATGTATTAAAAAAAATTATCAAAAGTTATAAATTTACTTTACACATTGCGATTAAATGGGGTATACAAACATATATCTGAGATATATATCGCTAGTGTGTAAAACAAAATATATGCTTGCCCAGACTTAGATATGTTAAGTCCTAGCAAATATTAGACCTACAAGAAATGGCGTGATACTATTTTCATTTTCAACATGTACAGACTAGACTTTTCGCTTCGGAATGTATTTTTTGGACGTTAAGCGTACTTGTTTCTAATTTTTTTCGAAATATATTGCAATCTTAGAAACATTAGTTAATATAAACATGTTTTACACAGAAAAAAAAAACTTCCATTACAAAAGTGTATGTAAACCTGCTGAAAATTTTTTACGTATTAAAAATTAATCCATTTTCGAAAAAATACGGTTTTTATTGAAAGTTTTAAATTAACATTATTCTCTCGAATCTGAAAACCACACTTTACGCCCAAAATACCTATTTTTGCTGAAAATTACAGTATTTATTGAAAACTTTAAAGCGATGAAAAGAGGGTCAAATATTGTCGTTTGGGGATTTTTCGGACATGAAATCGATGTGGTCTTTTCTTCAATACGACATTGGTCCGAACGTATTTTTCTATTTGTGGCTTACTTTCCGAGTTATTGTGCAAAATTTTTTTCGTCGGTCTCTCACAACCAGGCCCTCCACGATTCTGTCGACTGACGCTTATTATTTTGAGTATCAGCTATACTTAAACTATCATTATTTACTTATTACTTATTTACTTATTACTTTTTTACGTAAAATATATCTTATAAAATATACTTATAAAATTGATCCTTGATATTGTATTTTCTTTCTTTTCAGTTATTTTAGTACTCAATTTTAGTTCTTCTCTCTTATCCAGAGAGAGAGAGAGACTAGCTAAGCAATAAATTATTGCTTTACTACAACTACATTATTTTCTTACAGCAATCTAATCTAAATTTTAAATATAACAAATCTTGCCATTGATTTGAGTTGTAAAAGGTTTTAAGACAATAACTGCGGAAATAATAATAATAATATTTTACCACATTCGATGAATGGAAGTGATGATGAACGCAATACAATTGAAACAGTTTACTTTGCACCGTTGGATCGAGCGTTACCACGATTAAACAACGAACAACTTGAAGCGAGTTTTGGTGAATATTTCGTCAGGTAAAAAAGTCAAATAATTGAAATAGTTTTTTTTATTGTTGAGTTATTGTGAATACAAGCGGTTTCGTTACGTCAGCGATTTTTTACGAAAGAAAATAAAAATAAACTTTTTGTGAGAGCAAATTAAAGTGTCCAACCTTCCATAAAATGGCTTATGTCCGCATTTTGCTTCCGTACAATACACAAAATGTTTTTGGTTAGGGTACCATAAAGTGTAAGTGGAAAAAAAATTTACTGAACATAAAGCAATCTTATTTTTATTAACTTGGAGATCACTGGGCAAACTTTGTTTCCGGAGGGTATGAAAATTTTATTTCCCAAAAGCTGGTTCAATTCTAAAAAAAGCATGCTTCCTTGTATAGAAATAAAAATTTTCTGACTTTTAGCAATTTTTTGTGCCGGGAGAAAGTCATTTAAAATGTGAGCAAAAAAAAAAATCAGTTTCTTATGTAAAAAACAACTATGTAGGTACTTACTTATCGTAAATACGTTAAAATGTAACTTACAGTCAGAATTAATTAAAAAATATGTTTTTTAAATTTTTTTCGAAAATATCGGTTTACTAAAGACTAGTTAAACTAGTTTTTGTGAAGTGAAATTTTTATGCTCCGGAATCCTAACCCAGATTGTCGTTACTGAATGTCATTTCCAAAATAATGTTTTTCATTTTTTGAGTCAGCTTAAAAGTGTATTAAAGTTTCTTATAAGCAATTTATTTTTTAGTACCTAGATAGTTAAATGAAGTTATTTAAAAAGTTTGACATATTTTTTGTGAGCTTGAACTGTATTTTCACATGTACAATGTACATATTAAAATCAAGAAATACTTTTAAGGTTTATATTGTTGTTGATTTTTATACCCTACATTCATGGTATATTAAATTTGTTATTCCGTTTGTAACGCATAAGAGGAGGCGTTGCAGTGAAAAATATATATATATATATATTATTGATCAGAGTCACCACCTGCGTCTATTTAACCATATTCATGCCTGTCTGTGGAAATTGCCATTTTATGATAACCAAGCGAGATAATTGATATCAATTTAGTACACAGGCTACTCCTTCAAATGTAGTCGGACGAATTCGTCTCATTTGAAAACATATATCGAGAGATTTTTTTTATGTAGTGCGAACAAATTTCTCGCAAACACTATGAATAACTGATAAGTTGTATAAAATAAGTATATCTTTTTTGCATACTTTTGAGGTTATATATAGTATAAAAATTTTTTCAGCTTATTTCTAATAAACACATCATTTAGTACCATCCTTTTTCTTTCAACTGGTTAGTAGAATCATGTTTCCTTAACAAAGTTATAGCCATTTTGCAATGATATGAATTTTGTGTATAAATTGATAACAAATTTCGTGGTGCGTCTTATAAGCTTTTATTTATAAAAAAGCGTCTATAAACAACAAAAAAAAACACGGCAAAAAAAACAATTTTAGTTTCATATTATTAGAAAATTCAATTTGCAGCAACTAAACTTCGAAAATGTATAACACCCGTAATTTCGAGCCAAATCATTTGAGATGAATTCAGTCATGAATTTAAAAAGTAATTTCAATGCAATGTAGGGTATGTAAGCCTAGCCGAAGGTAACACCCTTAAGTTTTTTATTTGTCTTGTTTGAATTCATATTGCTATGCCATTCAACTTCCCAGTTAATAAATTAATTGCGTCATATAGTTTTACTATACCGACGCCTGACACTTTAATTACCAATAAAAGAGGTGGCGTTGATAACGCAAACGTGATGAGGAACTTTTTTTGTTTAATTTTTGCAACCAAATACTTGAACTGAACTAAAGTTAAAATTATTATTATTATTTTTTTTTTCATGTGAGGAGAGTACTTATTTTTTGTAAGGTTGTAGCAGTTTGTTGCCAGGTAAATTTTTTCCAATAATAATTTTCTTTTTCGGACTGACGGCTTGTGAAAACTCTCGCAGTCAAAAAAATCTTCCATAAATTTCGCAAATCTAAAAAAATGTTTCTACAAATATGGAAAAGATTTTTGTTTGTCAATGAAATTTTTCTCACAAAATTAAAATAACATTTCCAAGAACTCTGATTTCTCTCAGTTACCAAAAATGTTGAAAATTGGATTTTTCTCTTAAACTACGGTTGCATGTGGTGCTTTCGGGATTCGCCATCCGATTTTCTGTCAAAGCACTGCCACATTTATTAGCATTACTTTCCCCTGACTTCTCTCGTGGCAAAATAATTTTTATTGCTATCGGAAGAAAATTTCCACACCTTTAATTACATTATGTTCGAACTATATGTACATAGATAGCTGACCTGGCAGCCGTTGTTCTGCCCTTACCAGTAGGTGACGCGATGAGTTTAATTTGGTTATAGTCCTTGTAAAGCGAGTTCAAATTTAAAGTTTCTTTTTAAATTTTAAATAAGAGACGTACATAAATTGTGTGAAATCTTTATTTATTTTTATTGGAAATTGAAAAACATTAGTTCCGGTTAATAATGAAAAATAATGTCGTTTAAGTGACCTCCTCTGCCAGCTCGGCAGGCTGTTAATCTTTTAACAAAATTTTGAACCGTTTGAGGATTATCCGCATAAACTTTGCTCTTCAAGAAACCCCATAAGAAGAAATCCATTGAAGTTAAATTGCACGGTCTTGGTGGCAATTCACGTCTGTTCTTCGAGAAATTATTCGATTATTAAACTTCTCATTCAAAAGATCGATTGATTCGATATGATCGACATATTCTGCACAGCAATATCTTCCAACTGACTTCACAGAAAGTTTAATACCAAATAATGGGTCTAAAAATCCTGATACATAATGCAAAAATAAAAATTCTGATTTGAATGATTTACCACACACTGTATATTTTAAAACAAAGTCATTTAAACAGATAATACAAAAAATGTATATAAAAAGAAAAAAGTTTTATTTGTTTACTTAAAACAAACAAAACCGCACGCAACTTCGTATTCAAGTGTAAAAGCTACTCACAGAAATCAAATGAAACAATTAAGTATTAGGTTACTTCATACCAACAATCAAACTTAAACCAACATACTCGATCAACTCGTCTTAAAGTAGAGTACTTATAATTGCAAGTAAATTTCAAGTGATATTCGTGTTAACATACATAAAGCTCTAATAATATTAAATGTATATAAAACTGTAGCAATATTGTCATGCCGAATCTGAGTTGTAAATCCATTATCAAAAAACTAATAAGTCCCAGGTTAACACGAAAATTTTAATATTCTTTAATATAATGCCGACTATTGTGGATATACATGCGATTAGTCAGCAATATTTTAATATACAAGAATAAGTTTTAATTCACCATCAGTCTTGTATCAGTTCGTATCGCTAGTTAAAATAACAATTTGAACCTAACAAAAATTATAATACATTTTCATTTATTATTTATACAGATCGCCAGACCCCACTGAAAGCAGTTCACTGTTGAAAATTCATCGGACAATGAGCGAGAAACTAAGTACCAAATTTACACATGTACTGAAAAATCGTAGTCTTATTGTTGACATTTTGGCGATATTTTTTGGTATCGGAACTTGGGCTGGTATTAATGGAACATTTATACAGCTACCTCTGTTGGTTGAAACAGCACCAGAAGGATGGAGTCTACCTTCATATCTTAGCGTTATGGTACAAATTGGGAATCTCGGACCAATTGCTTATACGCTCCTACAGCGATTTTCAAAAAACAATGCTAAAGATGCCAACATAATATATGGCCTCTTGGCCATTGGCACAATCTCTGCATTACTTTCAGCATTTTTCTACAAAAAGACTGCCATCGTATTTGGTCAGGAACACAGCGTGGCGTTATTCGTGCTAACTATATTTACTGCCATCAATGCTTGTACCAGTTCGGTGCTATTTATGCCATACATGGGCCGCTTTAAAGAAATTTATTTGGTGACATACTTTATTGGTGAGGGCTTGAGTGGCTTACTGCCCAGTGTGGTTGCCCTTATACAGGGTATCGGTGGTGCTTCGGAATGTGTGCTTGTAAATAACACCGAAACTGGCGAAGAAATCCACGAAACATATCAAGCCCCACCACGTTTTGGCACAATGACATTCTTTTTGTTTCTCTTTGCACTAATGTTATGCAGTTGCATTGGTTTTACGCTGCTAGATCGTCTAAGACTGGCTAAACGACAGTATGCAGCAGTACAAGTAACCAATGGCAATAGCTACGTGTATGAGCGAGAACAAAAGCCTCAAGCTGCTGACAATGCGGTTTCAACACAGCAGGAGGGACTGGGACAGCAGTTGCCGTCGGTAAACTTAGATCTATCGCCTGAAATCACAAACTACCAATATCGCACGTTGTTGCTACTTATTTGTATTATTTCTTTTTTTGCAAATGGAATATTTAATAGCATACAATCGTACTCATGTTTACCTTATGGTAGCAATGCGTATCATTTGTCTGCTACACTGAGCGTTATTGCAAATCCAGTTGCTTGCTTTTTGGCTGTATTCCTACCGCATACGTCTTTACGTTCAATTGGAGTATTAACGGGAATTATGAGCATTCTGATCACATATGTTTTTATTACAGCGGCTATGAGTCCACTACCGCCGCTACATGGTACAACATTGGGATCAGTTATTGTGGTGAGTTTTTGAAAAACTTCCTATGACTTTATATGGTCAGTTTACTTGATTGCAGATTCTGAACAGTCAGTTTTTTTGAATGTGACAACTTTTAGGTTTAATCCTCTGGTGAATAGGTCTACTTAAAAGCAAAGTAACATACTTAGATCTTATTAGATAAATTGTTGACTTCACCTTTTTCTAAATTAATAATGTATGTCAAGCTACTACTGTTAATTATTTTTAATTTTCGTCAAAAGTGTGTTTATTGTAAATAGAAAACGTTTTCTTAAGAACTAAGTTAAAAATATTTATACTTAAAATAGTGAACTTTTTGATTGAAATTGCACTTAACTCCTCGTAACTTTAAGTAGTGTTCAAATTAAGGTCCAAATAGTTATCACCTTAGAAATATTCTGAACATCTCCGAAATTGATGTCAGAGTGCTCAAAACGAACTTTAGTTTTATTAATTTTTTAGTAGGCTATTCATATGGATATTGATATTGTACGTTATTCTGGAGAATAAATGTTATAACAATTTTACGCTAAACTTCACCGAACTCCATAGGTTGAAAACATATTTTAAGGAAAAACGTATCTTGGATGGTTTTCGAAATATTGATTCTAAAAATTTCGATTTTTCAACAAATGATCATGTCAGTAAAGCTAATAGGCCAACACTTTAGCCTTCAAGCTTATACTACAAATCTTAATGAACTGAAAAAAGGTTTAATAAACTATTCTAATACTCAATGTCCATTTAGTTACTGATACATTTAGCGTTGAAGTCCAAGTTTCGCATTTACATTTAAAAAGGAAAATAATTGAGTTTTCCTTAGAATTACCGATCCTAGTCTTCTTAACTATGCTCCTAAAAAGCAAGTCTTCTGCTTTAGAGTCAATAGTCAATGTTCAACCAATATTCATTTCAGCTAAATTTATTACATTAAAATATATTTGTTAAACATTTCATTAAAATTTATGAATTATATTTCCAGATTACAACATGGACGCTTTTAATCGGTCTCGTTAGCTATGTAAAGCTATGCATAACAGCTGTGATGCGTGCCCAAGGTGGTAAATCACTTGTATGGACCGGAGGACTTACGCAACTAGGCTCTGCAATTGGCTCAGTGCTCATATTTTTATTAATTAATTACACTAACAGCTTTAATGCTGCATATGAGAAAGATTGTTAATTTGTACTTATAATAATGTAAGTTTCATAAGTAGTAAGATAATTTTAGAATATTATTTTTTGTACAAAAAAGTATTGTGATAACGTCAAGAAAATTAGGTTTGAAGTCGAAGTTTTTGTAAAAAACGAACACTAAAAATAAATATGTATGGTTACAAATTGAATAATGGTCGACATAAATAAAAAAAATTTTTCTTTTTGAGTCTTTTACATCAAATAAAACAAGTTTTTTATTTCCAAAAATAATTAATATTATTTAAGCCATTTAAAACTTATTGTGTAGAGTTTATTAAATAAGAAATTATAACAAATGCCCAATCGGCAGAAATTCCAACATTTTTATGGCAGTTTTAAAAAATCGAATCGAAATTCGTTAAAATTACGCAAAATATAAAATTGTTATAAATGACTTACACTTACTAAAAATGTTGATGGTACCAAATTTTTTTGCTTCTTTCGATGTTTTCTTCCTATTTACATTTTTTTTTTTATAGAAGCGCTATTTTCCGAAAAATCAGCCGGAAATGAAAATATTATATTTTTTTTGAAAAAAGGAAAATTAATGGAATGGAAAATTGCAAAACGGCGCCGATAAATCATATATGTTTAATTTGCGACATGTTTTTCGAGTAAATGACCATAAATTGCGATTTTCTCTAAACCCAAAACGATGGTAGATCGGAATTATTTTCAATTGTATGAAATTGTATTGTTTCATTTTTGTGGTCTATTTCAATGAGTTGCTAAAAGTCGTAAGGTTTAAGCTGTGAACAAAAATTTTAATTTGTAGTGTAAATAAAATCTTCCCAACATATAGTCGGCTTAAAAGTAGTCTGCAGTTCATATATATTCTATGCATTAGTTTATCACATCACTTGTATTTAATTATAATGTGACTGCAGATGTTCTTAATAAGTTTTTTTTTCTGACAACCGGCGATGTATAGTCAAATTAACTAGTTTTTCTCACATAAGACAATAAAAACACATATGAGCTACACTATTTCTTCATTTTTTGTGATCAACAGAATAATTTTATTACTCAAATATATTTATTATTTTACATTTATTCCAGGTTTTTTTTATTCATTTGGCGGCATATGTTTACTTTTCTTTTTTGCTGCGAACAGATCGTATTCACTGTCATCATTATCTCCTTCATAACCATTTTCCGAGCTAATGCTGCTATTTACCTCAGCCACTACGATTTCTTCACTCGAACGAAATGCTTCGATACTCATCATACTGCTGCAACATGATGCATAACGTGAATGGGACTTGTCATATTCTTTATCACCATTAAACATGCTGATTTTGTGCTTAAGACTCGAACTTTTGCAACAACTATCAGAAACACCGCTATTACTAACACTACCAGCACCACCAATATCTGTACTACCACCACCGCCACCACAAACACGGTCATTGTTGTTCTCATCATTAGCACCATCGGAACCACCACCTTCAGAACCACCATCTTTGTGTTGTGTTGCTAATTTATCGAAGAACGTGTCGATTTTCTCGAACGATTCCTTGGCGCGCTTAAAAAGCACAAGACTCTCTTTCAGTACGTGGCTCTCGTTGAGTTGTTCAAAATTTTGTAAAATCTTACGTATATCGACCTTGTTTTCGATTGTTGGCGTCGTCGAAACCTTTTGGGAATTTGAATTTTTTGCTCCTTCGAATTCATGTATGAGTTGCTTGATTCTTGTGATATTCTCACCTGATTCATTGCTTGTAAGATTTTGCGGTAACAGCAGTGTAGATGAGACTTCATCTATTTCCTTTATGATATCTACAGAGTGTTGTATAACTTCATCGTGCTGATGACGCAGCTCCTTAAGGCGGTCCTTTAAATCGTTCAAATAGACTTCGACGCGTTGAGTGCGCAGAGTTTCTTCAGGAACTACGAGCTCAAGTATGAGAAAAATGCAAATAAAATTTTAAATTTTCAAAAGTACAACTTACGGAATGGCATTTTAATATTTACGTTATCCATAGCCAAAAAATGTATTTAACAGTAATTTTGAATTTAGTAAAATTAGTCAAAATTTTTATTTTTCTTTTAAATAGTTATCACTTATATGTTTAAATTTATGTCTAAAAACAAAAAATTACTTCGGTTTTTATTAAAATTTATGTGTCAATTATTGAAAGTACAGTTAAAAAAATGGAAAAAGATATTCGGGAGGGTTTTTCCACTAAATTTGTATTTAAAAAACAAAGGATTTAAGGAAATATTTTAAGAACAAAATTGTCAAGCTCGGAGACATTTAACGTTTATAAATTAAGTTTATACATTACGTTAGCTTAACGTGACCAGATATTTTTCACCAAAACGTGGAGCAGGAAAAAGTTGATGGAACTTTTTTAAAGATTCGTTTGTTTTAACTGGAAAAAAATGTTATGTATGTATGCTATATACAAAAAAAAGTCTTCACTTTCACATCCCGAAATCTGTAGCAAAATCAGATAATTTCCAGTTATTTTTAAGAAAAATCAGATGTTTACTATCTCGAATTATTTATATTTACTAAAAAAAAGGTCCTCACTTTAACCGAAAACCTTAGCAAAATGAGATTTATTATTACCGATGAAAACGCGGACTGAGCGGAGCAGGAAGTCAAAAACGCGAACTTGCTCCGCGAAATGCGGATCATATGGTCACGTTACGTTATCTGTAATGGGATTTTAACTCGCATTTTCAACCGATATTTGGTAGTAGAGGGCATATTTCGACTTGTAAGGTCTTTCGAATGCTTAGAAAATTAGTGTGATAAGGTACCATATGTATAATTTTTCTGAATTGAAAATTTTTTTTAAAAAATACCAACATTTTTTCCAGTAAAGTTGTCATAATAATAAGAATAAAAAGTACAACTTTGGACTGGAACACAAAGTTTTGAGCAGTTTAGGAGTTACATAAATATATGTACATACATATGTATGAAATTGAATGTAGATTTTTAAAGAACAGAAATTGAAATTTTCGAAACAGCAAAACCAACAACAGTCAGTACGAAATATCATAACTATCAGCTGTTGTAGCTGACAGGCGCGGAGGATCATCAGCATCAATACGATTTGAAATAACATTCACGAGACGCCAGAGCAAGTACAAATTGCATTTTTCACAGGCAAATCAATAGAAACTTATTTAGACATCCGCCTAAAGGGCAGTAATTTAAAAGCTGTTTCGCTCTCAGATCGGACAAAAACAAATGGCTTCATCCAAGAAATAGACCTAGCTATCAGATAGGGCGCTACACTGCTTAAGATAGTAAATCTTTGGATACCACCACACATCAGCTGCATGCAGCCAAAAGCAACCACATAAAATCATGAAAATCACCTTATTGATTAAGATTTTTAATCTAAAAAACTAAAGTAAGGATTGCTTTTTCAATTTGTCTGGAAATCACTAATTGTAACTTACTTTGTTTAGGACTTCATCGTTGCGCCCCAGATCATTGAAGCATTGGAAAATTTGTACAGAAACTACTATGTCCACTTGGACATCCTCAAATCGCGCCAATGATCTATTCTTTTCAGACACATGTATGAAGGACAAAATCAAACTCATCGCGCCACCTACCATAAATGGTAGAACATCTGCCGGACCAGCTAATGATAGATATAAAATGTATTGCCATTAATTTAGAAGAATATTCTGTGTATATTTCCACTCGTGAATGATTTTATAAGATTAATATTTAGATATCGGTCATTCTGCACACTTGGTATTTTTCATCTTTTTGAAACAAAACACCACAATAACTATAGGGGATAGGTTAAAAAATCATATAATCTTTTTTGTTTAGAATTACTTTTGTTTTATAAAAAAATTAAGATAAGTTTGTTTAAGCATTGATCTTTTTTATAATTTATTTATAAGTTATTCTTTAATCGATCCTTAGATTCCCGCCATAATTTTGGAAATTATGAATTTTTTACTGATTATGCACACCTTGTTTCTCAAAACAAAAGTGAATTTTGAACATATCTAAGCTTCAAAAAAGTTATGAGTGTTTTAAAACTTAACCCAAAACTTTTTTCAAACGGAATATCTCAAAAACTATGGGAAATGGAATAAACAAATTATATCATTTTGGTTTATACTCAAAATATCTTCGATATAAAATCTAATTTTTTTTAAATACATAGTTATGTTATTCTTCAATCAATCCTAAGAATGTAACCGCTTTAAAATCGATATTCCCGATATAACTTTGGGAAATATTAGTTTATTGAATGCGCGTACCATATTTACACACAAGTTTAGCTCTTTTAATTATACATACCTACATGTAGTAGATTTATTATTATCACTCATACGCCCTGTTGTACGTAATTATTGCACAGGAACAAAAAATAATGGTATGTAAATAGAATTATAAGGGGTTTTGTATACTAAAGTTATTAAAATAAAAACATAAAATTTTAAATTTATACTTTTTTGAATGTTACTATCATATATATTTGCCTACAAATAAATTAGTGAGATCTGAAGTGGTATTCTGTAAGGTGATAGTTGATTATCGACTATCGCACTTTCGCTCTCTGTAAGGTGATTGTCAACGTGTTTATCGCTTGCTTTTATGTGATAGCTATTTAGGTGTCGTTTTCAAAAACGATAATCAAAAAAGCGACAGTCAACTATCACCTTACAAAATACCATTCCTGGAGTACTATCGTCATCTCTGAAATTATCTATATTCGAACTGGATGAAAAGAAACTATGCTGGATAGATAGGCTATACGATCATAGAAGACGCTCGGGAAACTTGTAGATCAGCGCTGTGATGAAACCCGCAATTAAGGAAACTAATGCAGACGAAGAACCAAAACATCTATTTTTAAATTAATTTATGTTATATTATTAAATTTAATAATTTTAACATTTATTTCACTTAAATTTTAATTTAAGCAACTTCGACATCTGATCGCCGACGTACTTGCAAATCCCAATTCACACGAAAGCGAAGTTATGCATTGACTCACTACGCCGACGGAGAACGATCGAACTATTACGTCGCACTGTGGCCATAAATACAATTAGTAGGAGAGCTGGCAGCCACTTTGAGTAACGTACTAGGTACAAAGCTAAAATTTTGTCTATGATTGATTTAGCATGTACTAGTTGAATAAGAAAATCAAAATCTGGCAGCATTGGCGCGGTCGCCAATTGCACAATTGTGCGTTTAGATAAATACCATTAAAGAAAATTAAATTGCTAGATACTTAAAAATTGCTTAAGACAGTCGTCAGATAATACCTAAAGAAGGAAAAAAAAACTATAAAAGTTGTAAATTGTTTTTTTTTTTTTGTGTTTAAGCTAAAAACAGAATTGGGACGTGCGATTTATCTTATGTGTCAAATCGCACCAAAAAATAGAATCTGTTCTATTTCTCTGTGATAAATTTTGCTAGAGTCAATTTTTTACTCACTTCAAACGTATAGGAAAAATCTGGACGAAATCTGGTAGATTTGCAATTTTTGACAGAAAAAAACAATATGTAACTCCAGATTTCAAGAACTTTTTTATATATTATGTGAGAAAGTATGGTTACCGAAATTCAAAGTTTCACCTGTAGTTTTTCTCAATTTATATTGACTTTTATGAAATGCTCTTATTAATTTATTTTTATCGAAATTTGCGTAGGTACATATATTCAGCATATTATTGGCAAAAATATCATACATTATACTTTTGAAAAACCGTTTGTTTTAGGATACTGTTTGGCTCACATGCTGACTGGCTCACTGCTATTCTCTGATGTGGACGCATGTTGTCAAGTCATGTTGGACAGCATGTGGGATAATGTGTACTGCCCTAATGCTGTGTTGTGTTTTGTTTTTTTTATTACCTACGGACGCAAAAACGTAAACAAAAATCAGCTGTTCTTGTTGACAACAGTGACATCTCTCTTCAACGTATGACTCTCGGCGTTGTAATTTCTCTTTCTTCCCAATTCTCACGAAAACAAACGATTTCTGATTTTCTTTAGCACAATTTTCTTTTTATTTTCATAATTTTTTATAAATCTGTAAATAGATGTGTATTTGTACACTTTTATTAGCTGACATGGCCGACCGATACACAGAAGAAGAAGTCAAAATAAAAAGTCATAAAGTTAATCATTAAAGTTAAAAAAGTATTGTAGGCATTTGCAAATACTAGATCAATACATATAATTTTCAAGTAAGCCTTATTATTAGAAGGGAAGAAGTGATTACAAAATAGCATCCTGCAAGCGGGCAGTCCTTAGAATACTTTGGGACTTGGCTAATTACATATGTATGTATGTACCTATAGATGTGATGAACTGAAAGGATTCGATAGTCTTCTATTCGGTAAGAAATTCCATCTTATGTCCAGCATATAATTTATTTCATAGTTTATGAGACGATTAAAAAAGCAAGTCTTTCGATACTTTGGATTTATGTAATTTCGTAAGCGTATTTAGCTCTTTCGATTGTCACACAAATTTCCTCACTTGAATATGTAGATATGTACATATATGTATATCGCAGCCATAATATGATTAGGAAAAATGGTTCCAACGAAGATGCCGAAATAATATGTACACAATTACCAAAAGTGACAATTTAAGCCTGTGGGAGCGCTTTTAAAAATATAAGTTGGTGACAATTAACGGAACAGTTAAGTTACAGAGCGAACGGCTAGCCCCAGAACAAGCCTTTTAGAGTAACATCCGAAGTGTCAACAAAGAAAATTTGAATTTCCCATCGAAAGTGTTTTTTCAGTATTATTATTTTTTTATCTAACATTTTATGTTAAAAACATCATATATTTCCATAGCCGTAGTCATTTGCTTATATCAAAATATTTTAATTTCCCAGTAGGAATAAAGCGTAAGCTAAAACTCTTTGAAACTCCCCAAAGTCTCTTAAAATTCCCCAGTAGAGTCACTTCACCAAAACCTTGGGGGGAGCGAGAATTATAATTCCACCACTATTAGATGGTTTTATTGAATCGATGTATTGAATAATAAGTAGTATCAGATCCTTGGGAGGGGCCAATGCCCTCCCCAGCCCTACCGAATTGACGCCACTGAAATTTCCAAACTACTTCTAAATGTAGATAAATTTTAAATTGGTTATTTTTAAAAACTTCAAAGTAAGACCAATCTTGCACTTGCACTCCTTAACACCCTTAATTAAATGAAAAATTTTGAAACTACACTTATGTACAATAAATAAATAATTTTAACCTTACCGTTTATACGCATTTTAAGCTTAAATATATTTTGAGCCGCAGGTAAAATCTTTTTGTTTTTACCTAAAAAATACTAGTCTCTATTTAACTAACGAATGAATGATCCTACGTCATTTCATGTGGAACTTACGAAAACGGATGTATTTTTTCATCGTAAAATTTCTTTCAGTACTATCAATTTAAGTAAAAGTACTGAGAGTTTTACTATAGAAAAATAACGATATCGGTATAGCTAATACACAATTCCAAATCTGATCGAATTAATTCTTATCGTTAATCATTCTTAATATAGAAATGCAAAAACCATAAAACACACAATTTTTATTTTTAATTTTTGCTTAACATAAATAATTTTTGAGGATCGCTCTAATAAACAACGACCTGCTAAAGTGTATAATTTGAGTTTATTGACACGTTTTCACTATTAAGCCCTTCAAATTATTTAAGGATTTCATTGTGATCAAATTAGGGAGTTATTCAAAATATTTATGTTGTTGGCACCATTTGAATAGAATATAACCTTATTTAGTTATTTAAAAAAAACAAAGTTTCAATATTTATTTTTGAATCATTCAAATATCCGATTTTTTTATACCATACTAAAAATTTTAAAATACCCAATAATTTTTTAACTGCCTGATTTTTTCGAATTGTTGATGCGATGTTTAAGTCAATCGAAATGATTTGGTTTTATTCTAATTCAAATTGTTCTGCTCGAATAATGTAACTTGAAATATATGTATATACATACATAAATATTTTCGCCCGAAAAATGTCAAAATCTCAAAAAAAATTTCATATAAAGGAGAATGTTCAAAAAGCTCAAAAATTGGAGTTAAATTCATAAAATTTTTCATGGCTTTGGATGTGCCCAATCCGAAAATAATCATTCCGTTCGGAATTCAGGAAAAACTCAGAAACCGTAACCGAAAACCGACTGGATCTGGAGAAAGATTAATGCGAAGATTATGAAAGTTGGTATGGGGAAGCCAGCTGATATGAATAAACGCTCAATATAAGAAGGAGTGACAACAAACAATTAAAGCCATATCTCTTAGTATAAAATCCGATTAAACTTGATGCAGTGTTTTTGGGCGATCTATAAAACGTTTCACTATAAGTGACTAGGGTTATTTAAGTGGGCGTGTCATCACCCATACAATCAAAAACGATATATCTTTAAAGTTAAATTAGGAATATAATGTCACTTGGTACAAAAATGCAATACAAACAATAAATCTTTGAGGAATATAATGAGCGCGCTAAGCCGCGTTGGCTAAAAAATATCACCATAACCATTTTTCGCTGTTTTGCAATAATACTTTTGCGATTTTGCCTAACTAATAGTATATATGTGTATACATATATATATTTAATTTGTTGTTTAGATATCTACATATATAATATATGTATATAAAGTAGACAGTATAAATTTTAGGTAAAAAACTTAAAAATTTTATTTTGTAACTAGATAGCTGTGACAAGTTATTATGAAGCATTAAATGTTTTCTTCTGATTTAGATATGAACATTATACAAAATCAATTTTATCAAATAAATTAATCTTAATATGAAAACTCAGAATTGCAACGTTGTAGCTTCGTATTTTGCAATTACCTGCCTTAATCATCCCTACTCGGTTCACTCAGAGCACTGTATGATGAAAAAAATTCATATTGTAGTAGCATAACATGAGAAGAACATTGGAACGTAGATAAATTGTATAAAGTATATAATAAACATACAAATATAACGTACGAGTATAACAAAATGTGAAAGTGAAAAAGTTGCTATAGCTTGGCTATCTCGTTGTCGCTGTCTTGTTAAACCAACTTCAATTGTTCCACACTCTGATAGAGTTGCCATGAGATTTAAAAAAAACTACCCATTCATATATCGCCCGGGCTTACGCCGGTAATATCAAAACGCATATCGGTAACAGAAAATGTAACATTACATACCAATACCATAGTCAATCTCTTTTAAACTTTTTTTTGTTTTGGTCTACAGATAAAACCTTACTAAGAAAGTTATAGTTAGAAGGCCATTGATTCAATAACATCTTGTTGTAAACGCTACTGTGGCGGCAGTTGCAGTTGTATTTGATGCACATAGGGTATGTAGCTTATTTCAAAAACACCGTTTTATAAATCGCTCGCAAAATTAAATTTTGTACATACCAACCCCTATGAAAATATATCGAAAACTATAAAAGGTAGCATAATCATTGCACGTATCAATAATATATGAAGGGTACGAGGGCGAATCTTCATAAGTGCCAATTTAAAAATTTTACAGAATGACGAAAACACTCTTAGATTGATAGTAGTTGTTCTGGTTTATTATAGGAACCTACAGCCCAAATAAAAATAATTCCAGAAAAAAAAACTTCCCTTCAAACTACTAACAATAAATAGTTTAACCGTTTTTTCGGTAGTCTTTACCAAACTACAATTTGCATCCAAATTGAAGTAATTTTTACAAAGACAAAAATATTTACGATAACGAATCTGTCAAAAAAAACTTCTTTTGTTGAATTCGTCGAAATACACAATATTCAAGCGACGTTTTTAAGCTTAAGTTCAGATTCAGCGATTTTAAATAATAGTAAGTTTTTGTGAATTTTTATGAGTGTTGCATATTTCGTAGCGTACTTTATTTAAATTTTTTTGCGACTGTTGAGTTAAAAATTAAAATGAAATTTTAGCATCCACCGCAGTTTAGCAAAGAAATTGAAGTTTCCAATTTACGAATAAGTACACATTAAGGGTATTCCTCTAAACACGAAAACCTCGAAAGTTTTCGAGCTTGTTTAGGGAACACTCCAATCTATGCAAAAGTGCAAACGAATGAGAAAATCCTTTTGTTGCCTAAAACTGCCTAAAGAGCTAAACAGAATTGGGGCGTGCAATATTGTCCAGATTTTTCCTTTGTTTGTTTGTAGTGAGTAAAAAATTGACACTAATAAAATTTATCGCAGAGAAATAGAACAGACTCTATTTTTTGAGGCGATTAGACACATAAGATAAATCGCACGTCCCAATTCTGTTTTTAGCTTAACATGTGTCTTACTTCCAAACGTAGTTAAATATGAGCGTAAAAATGAGAGAAATCAACAGGTGTCTTAGTTGTCAATCAAAAAAATTAACATCTTGTTGTAAATGCTACTGTGGCGGCAGTTGCAGTTGTATTTGATACACATAGGGTATGTATCGATAAATATAAATATAATAAAATTAAAGCACTCACCCAGCTTATTTCAAAAACACCGTTTTATAAATCGCTCGCAAAATTAAATTTTGTACATACCAACCCCTATGAAAATATATCGAAAACTTTAAAAAGTAGCATAATCATTGCACGTATCAATAATATATGCAGGGTACGAGGGCGAATCTTCATAAGTGCCAATTTCAAAATTTTACAGAATGACGAAAACACTCTTGGATTGATTTTAAACCATTCCTCTTGATTATAAATGGACCGATTTGAAAATTTTTCACACTAATATAGCTTAATAAATTACTGATATGATATCAACTGATATTGTTTAAATATAAACATAAAATTGCTTAGCTTAATCCAAATAAAACGTTTTTAGCGAAAATTTGTTATGAAAATCGATAAATCGTAATAATATAATTTTCGTTTTTGACACTTTCTTATCTTTTTGAGAACAATTGCGCTCTTCTCGCTCAAATTATTCAATTTCCGACAGTTTTCGAGGCTTTTTCGAGTTTTCAGGAATACCCTCATTATTTTATGACTTGTTCGAAAATATTTCCAAAGTGGGTCTGTACAAGCACAAAAAAAGAAGTAAATCAAATTCACAAAAAAATAATAGACAAGAATTTCTTTTACAGAATTTCTTAGTGTAAACCATATGAAAGCATAAAATTATATTTTTTTTCTTGTTCCTTATTCAAGTCCACAAGTTAGTTGGCATCCCTATTTTGTATGCGACTATTGCAAACAAGTAGATAGTAATAGTCTTGCCAGATGGTGTGATTAATCACTTTTAGTGCGATTTTTATTTGGTTTTTGGAGTACAAATTTTTGATTTGTGATAATTCACATTTTTGTTCAATTTTATCTCTCGCCGATATTTTATTTTAAACTTGTTTAATACAATTTAAAATTTCAGCAGCATAACATATGTATGTATAAATACATACGTTTAATTTGGTATCTATCTTGAAATTTTCAAAATCACGCTTTACTCGCGAAGCTACTTTTTTTTCCACAGAAAATGTTTTGATTAAGGGTTCTTTGCTATGAACTAAAAAAAAAAAGTTTAGGCAAAGGTATTAAAAACTCAATCACATACAATATTTGTTCGATAGATTTTAATGTAAAATGCATCGTTCTGTTTATTTTTTTAAACATTTTTGCAGTAGTGCCGGTTAATACATTCACTAAACTAATTTCAATCATAAAATTACCTACCCTAATATTTATTTACATTTTGACATAAGGGTGTTTTTTTGCAACATATTTTGTATTGCTCGGCGCGCGGTACTAGGTAACAACAAATAAAATATAATATGCATGTATTTTTATTTTTGGTGGACTTAATAAGTAACAATCATTTGTATTGATATTTTATCCTAATGCAAATGAATATACAAGTTTTTTTTTTTTCATTTGGTGCATAAATGAATAATTGGTTTGGTGTTTCCACTCTGGAGCAAGCAGATGACCATGAGTAAAACATGCGTTTTCTAAATTTAATTCAGCAAAACTTAAGGATTGTCCTTAGGCTTTGATGGTTGTAATTGCAAAGACATGGCGCACTGGAAACTGAAGCCGCTTGAAATTGAATGGAAAATTGGTGGGAATAGTTTGAATGCGTGAAATTAACACACTTTCTCCTTTGAATGAATTATAGTCCTTGTCTTCTAAATATGTACCGAATCTCATTCATCTGCGTCAAATAGTTGCAGAGATTTAAAAAATGTTGGTCTTTTCTTACTTTAGAGGCGTGTCAATACTCACTTTTTCATTTAATCTTACTTTTGCCTCTCTTTCATACATAAACACCAAGTTTCATTTATCTGCATCAAATAGTTGATAAGATATGATGAATTTTATTTTTCTTTTATTTGGGGTCATGGCATCGCCCATTTTATCCAAACCAAACTATGCTATGAACCTTCCCCAGACCATAAGAAACATATGTGCCAAATCTTTCAGCGATCTGTTGAACGGTTTAGGAGTCCATAAGCAACATACATACATAAATACATACAATAATAAAGAGATACATACATACATGCCACATTGAGCTTTATATATGTATAGATATAGATAGACTACCTATATGTACATTAGGGTGATTCAATTTTTTTTTGTAAGGTGCTGTTGCTTAAATGGTTTAAGATATGAAGAAAAGTCTCACTAAAATTCAGCTCTGTACTTAAATTTTATAAGTGGCGCCGAAGCCTGTTAGTTTTACATGTAAATTGTATGGAATAACTACATATATTTTATTACAAAAAATATGTGAATGAATAGGTAATGGATGTTGTTGGGCTGCTGAGGCTGAGCTCGAGAAGCCACCAGTAAATTTTAATATTATGAGCTCTCCTTTAAGTTATTTGTAGAAAATTTTATGCTCTGTCCGATGGGCTAGGTCTCGTTTCTGTAAGACTTTTTTTCACGAGATATAGAGGCAAATATCTAGTAAACCATTTCTTCCCATTCAAATCGTATAGAAAACTAAAAAGCTCGATAAGCCACCAGTAAATACAGTAGAATGCGGTTTTAGCGATTCCGCATCTAACGACAATCCGGTTATTGCAACGAATTCGCACCCATTAGTTTGGTCCCCTTACAAGCTTCTATGGAGTTCGGTCCGTTTATTGCGGCTCCGCTTTTAATGAAAATCTGGTTATAACAACACAATTTCAAAACTTTTATGTCTTTATAGCAACATGATGAGATTTTTGAAATTTCAAATTATAACATTGCATTCGACGAAAAAGTAAATGCAATTGTTTGTTGTTGTTGAGATTTTATTTGGAATTTAAATGCACTTAACGTAAATTTTTGATTTTATTAGTCGCCTTTTTAAATTGATCAAGTCGTTTACTGTTTGCAGAGATTGCTAAAGAACTTAGTGTGTCGCATTCAACAATATCCACAATTAATAAAATACAAAATTAGAAAACTGTTCAATTTAAATGCCTTAAAAGTTTAAAAACTAAGACCCTCTACTCAAGATAATGTGAAAAAATTTTTGCTGCAGTGGTTTAAAACTACACGGAATCGCGGTATATCAATGGTCCAATCTTGCTGGAAAAGGCAAATTTGTTCGCGTTACAGTTCGATTTGAATTTTGAATGTACACCAAATTGGATTAACAGATTCAAAGCTAGGCATAATATCAGATTTGACCATATAAGCACAGAGTTATCATGTGATAACTAAAAATTAGTTACAAATTGGATTAATACTGTTTGGCTAAACTTACGAAGAGGATTTTCTTACGCGATCTATATGGTATTGATAAATAGTACTTAATCTGCATATAACGTCGTCCGCTTATAACAACGGAATTTTTCGCTCCCTTGGATGTCGCTATAACCGGATTCTACTGTATTAATATTATGAGCTCTAAATGCATCAGCATTTTTTTTTTCGTGTACGTGCTACTATCAAACCTGTTTGGAGCAAGAAACAAATTATATAATATTCAATTCAATATTCATTCAAAAATCAAGGTTAAGCTACAAAGGCAAAGAATCCTTTGAAATGTACAAATTCCACTCGTTTCAAGCCAATTTTTTTCAATTTCGAAATTGCTAGGGTAAAAAATGTATTCCCGAAAATCGCGGGATTTTATTCCCTAGGTACAACGCCTAAAAATCTGGCATGCCTGCTTAGTCAGCAGTCAAGTTTGTGATTTCAAGTCGTTTGGATTATTCTGCGTGCCACCGAGAGCCAGAGCTGCAACAGAGCAAGCAAAATAAGCAAAGTGTGAAAAGAACCTGACCTTTCATTCAGACGGAGAACTGAAAAATCTATCTATCCCAATAATTAAAATCAAAAAGGACACATATTATGGAAAATTAAAATATAAACACAATACTGCATCAAATAAGACAATTGAAAAACTGTGAAAATTAATCTTTAAATATATACTACATAGGTACATGTATAAAGTCACAGAAAAGAAAAAGAGATCTGTTAAAGTGCTTAATCTTTTTTGAAACCAGTCGAACAAAAAGTAAAAAAATCGAAAGAGGTGCAGCATTAAAATCGACCGATAGGACTGACCTAACATAGAATTGGCCATGGTTCCATATGAATACAAATACGAAGTTGATGTTTCCATTAAAGTTGCATGGATTTTGCATAAACGTTAAAACCAACAATTGCCAATCTACTTTTTAAGAAAATTATGTGCAAGTTATTTTCGATATTGTGCGTATTTACTAGATATATCTTCAACTTTTCGGTATGAGTAAAATAAACAGCATACGTCTACAAGCAAAAACATTATTCGCAAATAATCGTTTAATTATAAAAAAGAAATATGTGCAACTAAATCCTTTTTAAGGTATGTGTGTTTAAAATTTATTAAATTGATGAACATATTTTAATATCCTGTATATACATACATATGTACATATCTATTTCATATATTTATTTTTTTGTTTGATGCATTTCATATGATTACAGTAGTGTCCATAGTATTGATATGTGTGTGATAATTTATACAATACAGTCCCAGCAGGCAATTGAGCAAGGCCTTCCTTGGAGAAGACCTGCTAGCACTGCTGCGATTGTAAGATGCCTTCTCAAAACAAAATATGTATACTCATTTTTTTATTATGATGTTTTTTTTTTTGTTTAGTAGTGAAATTTTAATTAGCAGAATAGTTACACTCCATTGAGTGTCAACAACACAACAAATAAACATTAAAAATATGAACGCAAGTGCAAGTGAGGTGACGGATAAAAAAAAATTAACTCAGAGTCTCACGGCGTATTAAAATTTAATTTTTTCCGAGTACTTCTATCACCTCTGCTACGGCAAGCTCTCTTAGAAGGCCTGCTTAAGAAGGCCTGTTTTATCGGGACATTTCATATAAAAAAGAAAGTAAGTTTGAAAGGAGGTGGCAAGGCCCTCAAATTACCAAGAAAGGCCTGCTAGAAGCACTGCTAGCTCCTGTCCTTGCCTACTGGGGTAGTACGTGCTAAAAAAATGGAAGAGAATTCAATTTGTAGTAAAATAAATAAAAGCAGCGATTGCCTTGAGCAGTCAAAAAAATTAGTAGCATTATTTAAATGAGCGGTGAAAATAATTAAATTGAGCGGAATTTTGAGCAATGAATAAATTTTCTTATTTTAATGTATATCCATTGAATACCTTAACTTAAATTTTGCTATCTTGAGTATGGTTAAAACTGATGAGATTTTTCGTTAAAAAATTCAAAATGTTACCTAAAAAAAATAATTTTGCTGATATTACATGTTATTATTAATCATTTTTGGTAATCATTCTATGGTGAATAGAATAAGAAAACCTTATATCATTTTTGTTTAAAATCTTAAATTTTATGAAAAAAAATATTAAAGTTTAGTTGACGAAGTGGCGTTTGAGCCCATCCGTCTTTACGAGTTGTTGTTTTTTCCTTTGTTATCAAAGTTTGTAAAATAAAACGTATTGGATCAACTTGTACAATTGTACATGAACGTTGATAACTGTTAACTGCCTATAAGTTGAATTGTTATTCTTATGTATTATTAAACTGCCAAAAATTACAAACAACTATGGTAAACTTTAATATTTTTTTTCATAAAATTTAAGATTTTAAACAAAAATGATACAAGGTTTTCTTGTTCTTTTCCCCATAGTTTATGGGATATTCCGTTTCAAAAAAATTAAGCCTAGTTTCTAAATTGTACTTAAAAAAAAAACAGTGTATGAAAATCAAAAATATCGAAGCAAAATGTGTGCAGTTATTTATGAAATGAACGATATATATATCTACGTTATATTCCTATTGTGATAGGCTTCACTGTACTTACAACTCAAACTACTATGCCATAATCAATATACATATATACACATTGCTTTTATTTTTGTTGTAGGTACTACACAATAGTTTTACATAGAGCACTGTTGACTGGGTCCATCTTTCGACATCTTTCAGTACACAAGAATCTGCTGCTGCTGCGCTAAAAAAAATTAAGTTTCATATTAAAACTTATAGATAAAAGTCTGAAAATGGCCGAAACCCAAGTTTTTATTAACAAATCGCTGATATAAAATAATGTGTCAATATTAAGAGCAGTCAGGCAACCGACATAATAAATACATACAAACGAAACAGCGTAGACAACACACAACACAACATATGGTGCGATGTAGTTGAAATTCCTTGCGCTTTACCACAAAAAGATAAAAATCAAAAAAGTACCAGAAAAAAGACAAAAACCTCCAGAATCGAATTATATAAGGATTACTTAAGACAGGTAAAACAGAAAGGTAAAATATCATATCAAAAACGAGAAACAAAAAAAATTAATTTTTCCAAATCTCGCGCAGAAACAGCCGGCTTAATCAAAAACAAAAATATAGCAGCTATGTTGGACCCGAACGAAATGAGTGCAAACCTTCATCATCAGCTGACGCAAAGAGAGATTGATTCACTACTACAGAGAAGTCCACAAGCATTTACAGCGCATTTGTATCGAGAACGTTACCGTGTAGCTAAAAATCTCTACAAAACCGATTTGCGTGCTCACTATGGATGCGTTAATGCAATTGAATTCTCGAATGGAGGAAAATATTTAGCATCTGGTAAATATGTTATCTTGTCTTAGCTACTCCAACATTTTAGATTAAAATTAAAATACTGCCCTCAGAAGCGAAAAGGGCGTATCTCAAAAAAACGCGTTTCGAGATAATTGATGTTTTGCTTATGTCAATATGTTGAAATACATGAAAAATTGAGATAGAGGAAATTCCCTTAGGAGATTTTTAATAGGTTTGATCTAAGATACCTGCATTTGGCGTAGGTCATTAGATGCGTAATTTCTTAAGCTATCCGATGCCATAAGAATCACGATATAAGCCCATTTCGCTTCTGAGGGCAAAATAGGCGTAGGAAAGAAGTATTTCTGTATTAGTTAATCAAATAAATTAAGCAGATATGTTTATATATGCTGTCGGGCTGTGTAATGTAAACGCATCTTGCAAATGATTTGTGTATCTACTGTGTTTCTATCAGATGTTTTGCAAATTGTCAAAAAATTTAAAATTTCCTCAATGTCAAAAATCAGTGGAAAAAAAAAAAAAAAACTTGTTATCTAATGGACATGTCAATTCGTTCTTAGAATTTCTCTAGTGCAGAGATTCTTAAACTGTGGTCCGCGGACCCCCAGGGGTCGCTTTATTCAAATAACTCATTTATTAAAACTTCTACATAGCCATGGCTTTTTGAATGCAAACAAAAACAAAGTGTGCATTTACTTTTGTTCAAACCCGGAATAGCCAGCACCTAACTCTTTTTACTATTACCACTCTTTGACAACATTATCAATTTTTCCAAATTTCAATTTGAGTCTTCAAGGTGCAGCTTCATATAAATTAATATAATTTTATCATCACCTTTAAACTATTCGAAACTGAAGCGATTATATAATAAAAGAATCGAATTATGGTGAAAACGCATTTATAGGTATGGGTATGAGTCTTTTCCAACACTCAGCGATTTTATAGAATTTTCTTATAGTTAGCTTGATAATGAAACTCGGCTGCATTTTGTCGAACATTTAATGGCTCTAAAAAGCAGATTCCGAAAGTATTTTCCCTGTCCTGATTCTGGCAACGACTGGATCAGGGATCCATTCAACACAGATGTTAGTAATGCTAAGCAATTATCGACATTAGAGCAAGATATGCGCTTGGATATCTCTTGCGATAGGCCTTTGAAACTAAAGTTCAATAAAATACCCTGCACTTGCAAATAAGGCCCTCCAAAACTTGATTCCGTTTTGTACAACGTATTGGTTTCAAGAAAACAACATCATCCATTTCATTAAGTAAAACTTCTACAGAAGAAAATATAGCAGATTTCGCTTATAAAATATCCAATAGTCACAAAAAAAAAAAAATTTTCATTCTAAGCTTTATTATTAGATTAATAAAAAAAAAACAATTTATTTTTTAAGCTTTCTTTTGACCAAGAAATATTTATCTGAGTTTAATGTACATATTTTGACTTGTAACTTTTTTAATTCCTTTACATTTCTAAAATTTTTATTCATTTTGTGTTTTAATTACATGAAAATCCTAATAAAAAATTTTTGCCCTTATAAATGCGCAAGATTTGTTAAAATAGAGAGAGATATGTATATGATATAAGTATCAATATTTATTAGAAAGTAGTGTCTACAGGACTTTCAAAAACCGGACATAGTGTTGAAAATACCTTCAAAAACCGGAAAAATTAAAGCAAAATAACACAAATTCGTTTCTCAACCTCGTCAGATAACCGGACATTTTATGTCTGGTTGAGTTTGACAACCGGACCAAGCTTTCAATAAGCAGACTGTCCGGGTGAAAACCGAACGGTTGGGAAGCCCAAGTGCCTTTCTCATTATTGAGCTAGAAATTAAGCTTAAGAACGACGTCAAATGTCGAGGGTTGGGATGGGGTCCGCAAAAAAAATTTAGCTCGATAAGGGGTCCTCGAACTACATAAGTTGAAGAACCCCTGCTCTAGTGCATCCAAATTTCTATATATGTACATATGTATTCTTTTCCGATAGTGAAATTTTTTAGCAATTATAGGATTTGTTATAAGTAATTTGATAGAATTTTTGACAAAAGAAATGCGAACAGATAAACTTATCTGATATACACAGTATACGAAGGCTATAGGAATTTTTTTGAAGATCCTTGTTGTAAATCGATCGAGACAATCAACCGTTAAGATACAGAATCACACAGTAGAGTATCGTAATAAACTTCCCTGCAATTACCTTGCGCATATCGCATCACGCAACGTCACATCATCTTTATGTTTTCTTTTATTCCTTGAGTGAAAAAATTATTTTTCAATTTTATGTCTGTACATAATATTGTAGGACTAATTTGGTTTAATTTTTTTTTATTCTGCGGAATAATCTCATATCTTGTTATGTAACATATGTACATACATATGTATGTTCATATGTATGTATGTTCAACATACATATGTAGATATGTAGTATGTACATATGTTGAATAAAGCTGCTTACAGGCAATTTATAGTTTTGATTTTTATTGTATGAGGTCGCTTATCGGCTTCGTTTTTCTCCCATTTAAAAAGTATGGGAACTTTTAAACTTTTTACCAAATTTCCCCGGTTTTTGCAAATTTTAACATATAAAAATAATTTAAAATCACTTAGAGTACTTCAAATAGTTTAGTTATATGACTTAAATGACGAAAAAAAAGCAAGAAACAAACAAAATAGACATGACCAGTGGCGAAGGAACAATTCTAGAGTGGTTGATGAGAAACTAAGCCATTAGGGGAAGCACCAACTGCGACAAGCTTAAATGCATATAAACTTTTGCGGGAAAAATACTGCATTTCGTGCAACGCTCTGACAAGTTTCTTTGTTTATAACGTATATATATGTATATGTATGTATGTATGTATCCTATAAAAAAAAAATCTAAAAAACACTTTGTCATAATTTTTTGTTTAATTTTTGATATTGCTCAGTGGCTCTTAACCTTTGAACTTCAAAGGTTTACCATTTGAAAGTTATAGCGGTTATCGATTTTTCCAACAAAATATTGATGCTTTTCGGGCTATTTTCAAGCGTAAAATTCGAATACGTGATTATTTTTTCCTCATCTTCTTTTTTTCTTATAAAATATTTGAAAAAAATTGACCGGAAAACAATTAAAGAATACTGATTTTCTATTTTATTATTCGCTTAAAAAAATGCCGTAAACCACGTATCATAATCTTATTTCACAACCAAGATATCGGCATTTTTCAAACTCAACAGACCTAGTATTCTTCGATATATTTCACTTTTTACATCTTTGATATACACTAAAGCTTTGTTGGATGCATCTCTAGCAAAATCAGCACCAAATTGTGATCTCAAGCTCTTAAAATTATTTAAAATTTTTACGAAAATCAATCTTGACCCATTAATAATTACCATCTATGGCATTTATCAAAAGCCTAGCAAACTTTGATGAAAATTTTCCTATTAAAGTAAACAAAGCCATGGTCAAGAACTTGCAGCGAAGCGACAGATTTACCAGAAGTTGAAAGCCAACATATTTGATTATATCGCTCATTTACTTCAAGACTGGCAAAAAACATAAAGTGGGAGAAAACCGTATTTAAAGTTTTCAATAAGTTACTTTTTATATGAAAATGAAGAAAAGTATGTCTACGTAAACTCTTCCCACAAGGCAAGTTTATAAGGTACTTTTTTGATTTTTTCACACAAAATAAAATATGAAATATCGGATATTTCTGCATCATTAACTCAAAAACCACGTTTTTTGAGTTATGCCACTCTTGAAGTAAATGAGCGATATGTGGTTAATCACGTTTTTTGAGTTATGCCACTCTTGAAGTAAATGAGCGATATGTGTTTGTTATGTCAAAAATATTTTTAATGCCAAAAAACACTCTAAAACAACCTTATAAAAATTCATTGACTATTTAAAATCGATCATTATTAATACATAACTTTTTTTTTATTATATGTACAGGCGGTGATGACAAACGTGTTCTTGTTTGGGACATTGAAATGGCAATAGCTGGATTAGGTAGACCTCGTGCGCTGGACACCGAGCACACCAGCAATATATTTTGCTTAGGGTTCGATCGGCCAAATCGAAAAGTATTTTCCGGTGGCAATGATGATCTTGTAATTGTGCACGATTTTGAAACGTAGGTCGCATTTATATCTTAAGTTAATTTAAATGAATTTTCTTGTTTTAATTTTTAAATTTCATACAGTGGTAAATTAGACAATGTTTACAAGCATGACAATCCTGTCTATGGCCTCTCAATTGATCCACAATGTGATAGTATATTTGCCACAGCATGCGAAGATGGGCAAATATTAATTTTTGATCAACGCATAGATCCATCCGATCCTTTAGTCGTTGCACAATTGCGTACATCATTTCATGCAGTCGAATTTCATCCATCGGGAGGAAATTATTTGGTAACAGCCAATTCTCAACGTGGTGCAGCTTTTTGGGATATACGCAAACCACATCAGTGAGCAGCTAAAACAATTAATATTTTGAATAGCCTATTTCGACTTTGTTTTATTTTTAGTCCTGTTATACAATACGGTTATCTTAAGGATCCACCAAGTTGTATGAGTGTACGTTTTAATTCGACTGGAAGTCTTATTTTGGCTTTACGTCGACGTCTGCCACCAATTTTATATAACACACAATCAGCAGAACCAGTTTGTACATTTTATCATGGCAACTATTATAATTCATGTACAATGAAAAGCTGCACATTTGCTGGAAAAGATGACGAATTTGTATTATCCGGCTCAGATGATTTCAATTTGTACGTTTGGCGCGTATCTGACGTAGACTGTAAGTTTTATTAGTGCGCTAGCTTAGAAAAACATTTTTACACAAAAAAAAAAATTAATCTGTCTTAGTGGAGCGTACTGACCAGTGGGTTGAAACAACACAAATGGTTCTATACGGCCACCGTTCCATAGTCAACCAAGTACGCTATAATCGTCAAAAATGTTTGTTGGCTTCCTCAGGTGTGGAAAAAATTATTAAGGTACTTAAAAAAACATTACATTTTATTTGTTGAGGCGTAGCAGCGCACGCCGGGTTTCACTAGTATTTGTATAACAGCCATGGTTATTTCACTGAAATTAATGTTAGTGCGATAGAATAAGTAAACGAAAAACCAAACCATGGCCGGTCTCCTAGTGCTTCAACATTATGTTACGGGTATTTGAGAAGTATAGTTTTTTTTATAATTTTCAACCACTAGTGGAATAAAAAAGTGACTACACTAAATTTAGTCAAAATATCCAACAACTCGCCCGCAAACTCTGTAACCTTAAAAGTTACAAATTTCTACTTGGGCTTGAACTGTCAATGATTTCAATGAATTGGAACATTTCAGACCATAAAAAATAGTATAACAAACTCTATTTTTGAACTTTATTTAATTTTTTTGGCACGTGGCTGGTAATACTTTCTTGGGATTGTTGTTCTTAATTCATTCACATAGCAAATATTTAGTGTTAACTTTGAAAATTGTTTTTGTTTTCCATACAAAATTCGTTCATGTGATTTAGTAGTAGTCAGGGTTATCAAGTTGAATACAAGGAACTAACGGCCTTCCCAAACTAAATAGTTTTTCCTGAAAAAGGTTTCAAAAAAAATTTATGAAGATATAACAATATAACAAAATCCTCCAATTAACAGGTTTAGAACAAAATTTCTCTAATTAATGGATTTTTCCGAAATGTTTCAATTCCCATAAGGCTCACGGCTTTGACTAGGAACTAAAGGCCTGGCAAAATTAAAAACAAGAGTTTTGGCAAATTATTAGTCAATTAAAGTTCTAACTAAAGTGTTCTTATTTACATAAAGTGGGGTCTATCCACTTCCACTTTTGTCTTTGCATGTCGAATGACTTTCCTTTGGCTTTGTGGAGCAGTTATTTTCTACCATTAAAGAAGATTTTAAATATATATAAATATTTAAAATAAAAAAGTTACGTTGATAAAATTCTTTATTTCGCTAAAATAAATTCATAACATTTATGCATATGCCAATAAAAAAATATTTTTTGGATTCTTGGGACCGTGCAAACTTTTTTAATGCAAATTGATAGCAAATTGTCATTTGTTTGTAGCTATGGAGTCCATTTGCGCAACGCGGCTGGACTGGCTCTCTTCTTAGTGAGGCAAACTCTCCAGACAATCCTCGTGATCTTTATTCGCCCTACAATTTTCCTTCAATGTCCACGCCACCACACAGCTGGTCACATATGTCACACGATTACAGCAGTCGTAACACTAATGAAGATCCTCGCATGATGGCATTTTTCGATTCATTAATACAACAAGAGATTGAAGGCTGGGATACAAATAGCTCCACCGAAGACAGTTGCACGAATTCAAGCTCAAATGACAGTACTGATAGCAGCTTAGACGACGATGATGATGATGACGATGGTGCCGGCGGTGCTGGTAATGCAACGGGACTACGTACGGAACGTCGTCTAAAGCGAAATTTATTACGGAGGAAAGGTATGTAAATGCATACAAAACAGTGCACATTTCTTAATAAATTCAATTATCTTCTTTGTAGAACGAAAGCGTATGAGTGTTAATGCAGTTACTAAAAGCAAGATACAACGCAACAAGTATGCAAATCGAATAGCGTATTTAATTGCAACCAAGCGCAATACGTTACGTCGCTTAGCAATAAAAGGCGCATCGATTTCAAATCGCGGTTCACGTAAAATTGTTAAGGTTGGTCGTAATAAAAAGTGTGTCGATGGAAAAAATGCGCGCACTTTAGCTAAACGTAATGCATATTGCATGAACTCAATGCGTAGTATTGTGCCTGTTGCCAGCACATCTGCAAGTGCAGCAATAGCTTCATGCAGTGGTTATCGATCTCAACGTAGAAAGCATAAAAAGCAACGTCTTTATGGTGAGAATATATAAAAATTTAAAGCTACTGAAATTATATTTGAATCGGCTCTTTTTTTTTTATTCAAGATTCTTCTACTGATGACGACAATGAAGTTGCAAATCGAAATGCAAGCACACTTAGTCGTGCAACCTATCCCAGCAATATTATTATACCTAGCACAAGTACTGGAATCACATCAAGTCTGAAAGGTAAGAAAACTAAAAGAACAACATCACAATCAGATTAAAAATATTGTAAATTGCAAGCGATGAAAAATAGTTTTTGTAAGTGAAGAAAAAATTAAAATAAAATTAAATTAATGACTTTTGGGTAGTAATAAAGTATTCCGCATCTTAAATCAGAAATACTATGGCTAGCGAAGACAGTATCAGTGGCATATGCTATACAATTCGAAACATTTACTGCTGCCGAAGCCCTTTTATGTGTCCACACTTAAAGCAAAAATACAATTGCAGCTTTGAACTGCACTACTTTATTTTTTGTTTAATCCTTTATTTATGATCTGACACTTTATCTGTCTATTTCGACATAAAACTCAATATTCTCTACAGACACTCCTGTTTTCAAGTCACCGCGCAATATATTCGTAGTTTGTAGCTTAATATTTATATACACATCGATACGTCCAACGTATAAGTTGGTAACTCGAAAATCGTCATTCTTCAGTATGGCCATTTTAGTATTGTTTTCGTTATAAAAAGAAAACAAAAAATCAAAATTGAGTACAGATTTTTGTGTAATGTAGATGAAATAAAGGTCTTTCGACTATTATATTATATAAATTAAATATTAAATAATCAACAAAAACAAAAAAACACTTTTTGCAATATCTTTTTAACTTAAGGTACCAAGTTTTTACATGGCGACTTCACTTATGCACACCGAAGTTGTAACTATTAAAATAGTTGCTAATCTCTCAAATTTTTAGCTAGAGCTCCAAAAAATTTTCACCAGATAGAGTTCATAGCGCAGATTCTGATAAACACTGTTCATTTAAAAGTTGGTAAATCGAGTTACCAACTTATATGTTGAACGTATCGACATGTATATGTATGTATGTATGTATATCTTTTACTGCTCCATATTTTGTCGCCCAAAATTACACCTTCAAAGATAATAATACTGCTTAAAGTTAATTAAATCACTGTCACTATTATGCAAACAGCAATAAAATACAGTGAAATTCGGGTTTCAACCTATATCTATATAAATATAGTTTCTATTCTTAAATTACTTTTTGAAATTTCTTAAACATAAAAAAAACTTAACCATCTGCGCAAACATTGTGCGCATTTTTGTAAATTAAATTCTGTTATTGCTTCTCCAAGCCAAACCAACATAGACAAAAGGCATCCCATTATTAAGATATAAAACGCCAGTTGCAAATCATTTAACGTAAGCATTTGAACAACATGACCTGAATCGGTCATTGGGTAACGATATATCGATAATCTAGATTTGTGTTTCATGGCTTCAATCCATTGATTTATCAGACCAGCCTGTATGAAACGTAATAACAATCCATTTATACGTTTCTCATATGGCGACTGCTTAGGCGTTACAAATGCAATATGATAGTTTTTTGGGCACTCTGGTATTTTATGAATTTTTTGTGTTATAAAGTAACGAATATCTTCTAATACAAGTGAAGATGCTCTTGTAACACCAGCAAAACCACCACGTTTTGACATCATTTCAATTAAGCGATCTTCGGTTTCACCTACCAGTTGCAACTTTTTATTCAAATCTTTGTATATTTCTGAGCTATGTCCGTAAAATAAATCATCCTTCATAGCTGCATGCTTTATGTAAATTTTAAAATTTTCATCGTTTAATTCCTGCATAGTATTTATATCCTTATAATAAAGTGGACGTATAAAAACTGTCGCTAAACTGGACTCAAACAATGCACCAAAAATAACACTAACCAGGCATAAGGATATAACAAAGACACGTTCTGCATGAAACGGTGGAAAACTAATGATATTAACACGCACCCACACAACCCATGTATCAATGAATATACGCATGTATTGTGAATTGGTCGCAAAATAATCCTTTCTTGGTCTGACTAGTGGTTTTGTGCGTAAGCTATTATTTACACGTCTTATGCCAATCCATACAGCTGCGCAAAACATGCCGGCCGCAATGAATCCCAGCCACATATCAGCATCGACAGCAAACAGCAGCACAATTGACTGTGGTATGCGTTTCGCTTTTTTAACATAGCAGCAGAGTTGATCCATGTAGACCGATACTGTGAATTCAACTTCTTTTGTTAGATAATCTTTGATAAAGAATCCTGTCAACGTAATATCTGTTTCATAACGTATCATTCGTCCAATGGCGCCATCGTAGGAACCATTTCCCAAGTGTGCCCTAGAGGTATAAAATTAAAACTTTAATAAAAAAAAATGATTATGTATGGTCTGAAATAAAATAAATTTAAGAATTTTATAAAAGATATGGGCAACTGACACGACTACCAACCATAAAAATACAGCATTTAAAACGCTATATTGAGATAGTTATACAGTGGAACCTCTTTAAGTCGAACCTCGATAAATCGAAAACCTCCCAAACTCGAAATATTTTGTGATCCGTTCCCCTCTACCCCCAAAACCTCCATTGCTCGAAGTCTGACCCCTCTATAAGTCGAAATAATTAGTGAGTCCCTACAAGAAATTTCAGTACATATTTTTCCTCTATAACTCGAAAAAATAAATTTGACCTCTGCATCTCGAACATAGCAATGTTTGATTTTACAACCATTACTACTCGATTATTTGAAACGAATTACCTCTACAGCTCGAAGAAAAATAAGATACGGACTCAAGAATATGTCGACAATGTACATCATTGTTTCTTAGAAGTCAATGTAAAAGCCTACTCATATATGCAATAAACCAATCCTATAAAATGATGAATATTGTTACGTATCATTTAACTTGCAAATAAATATGTTTAATGCCTCTATAACTAGGATATTTATTTATTTAACCACTCTAACTCAAAATTAGTTGGAATAAAACTTAACCTCTACAAGTCGAACATTTCCTGACAAAATTCGAAGTCCTTCATAAGTCGAAAACTCTATAACTCGAATTTTTGGCGTCTTCCTTCAAGTTCGACTTACAGAGGTTCTACTGTATAACGTTTTCCATATGATTTATGTGAGAAAGAATGCTTTATTAGACAGTTTCGTCTATATCTCGTGATAGAAAAATCTTACAAAAACGGGACCAAGCCCTTGAGAAACAGCATAAAATGTTTTTAAAAAAAATTAATTTTTCTTTCTATTCTTTTTCGATAAATAAACTGACGAATATTGTCTCGGAGGATTTTACGATCTTCCCAATAGGCTTGGTCCTTGGTTTCCATATAAATCGTATGGAAAACTAAAAAAAACATAAACTATTAATATATGTATAATATAATTATGTATATTAATAACCAGTATTTCTGTCATGTACCTACAACTATTAAACCTATTTGAAACAAAAATTAAAAATATAAATTGAATAAAAAATGCCAGCTTTTGGTGAATTTGTACTTGGATTTGGACCGTTCCATGCATTATAGTCGTTCTAAGACTTGAGCTATTGCGATGTCGCATTGTATGCTTTGCGTCAATCGTTCAGAGTATTATCGCTAACCCAATCATTTTTACTTTGCACCAAAATTTGAATATAGTGGGTACTACAGGTATCGTGAATCAGGTTACTCAGATGTAATTAAAGCATTTAAAACGCTATATTGATGCAGTTATTTGATGCAGTTTAACCAAACTTTTCATAAATAATAGGTATAAATCGGATTAGTACTGGATAAAAGTTGACAAATTTTCACAAAATGGTGTGGCACCTCCCATGCTTGCAAAAACATCAAAACGCTGTACTTAGAGAAATATTTAAGTAAGTGAGACCAAATTTAGGCAAATGCAAAATTAATAAAATGTGCATATTTCAAGAGAGCGTGGCACCTTTTACAAAATCAAAAACTTGAAAATGTTACATTGAGGGAGTTATATAAAGTACTGCAACCAAATTTCAGACAAATACTAGAAATAATTTGAACAAGCTCTGCACAAAACTTAGAATAATTTCGACAAGTGAGCGTAGCACCTCCCATATTAAAAAAATAAGCTATACTGACATAATTGTTAAACGTAATGCAACCAAATTTCACATAAACACAAAGACTAGTATGTATTTACAAGCACTTACCAAAAAGTTTGTAGATTTTAAAAATAGGCAATTCATATCCTAGGCAGACAGACACTTGAAATTGCTATATTAGGACCTATTTCAGTACATATGTATATGTATGGTATGTCAAATTCTATATGGGAACGTATGATCAAACCAGTAGCGTGGTGAAAGAAATACCCATACGCGCCCAAAGTAGTTTTTACCCCTCGATTCCAGTGATTCGTCAAAACTCTCACCATCAATCGAATGTGTGACGCCAGTTTCAATATGTATTCCATACTCCATTCCCTATTCTTGCAGGCAGAGTAAGAATGCTGTGTTTTATCTTTTATCGTTTGCCGTATTTTTCAACTTAAACATGTACTTTTTCCCCAAACACTAATTTTCTGCTTCAAAACTCACTCAACTTTGACTAGCTCTACAGATCGAACTATTTGTCCGAATGACCGTAAAGTTTCACTGTCATTTATCTATTCACTAGATTTGCATATAAGATTTGCTTAGCCGGCCCACTCCAAAATTAATCTTCGCCACTAGTTGTAGCAAAAAGAGCTATTGTGTTAACCTTTAACTTTAATAACTGCACAAATGTTTTTTCTTACCTTTTTGAGCATTTTTTGGAAAGAAATGTCTCAAAAACTATAAAAGATAGGATAGAAAATAACTTAATCATTTTTGTTTAGAAATGCATTAACTTTATAAGAAATATTACAAAAATTTAAATAAAAAGGAAAGAGATATCGATATTTTTTAAAATGCGTTTTGATGGGTAAGAATAATACTTTCAGATGCCGCAACCAGTTTTGGACAAAAACATTTATTCGCGATGTAAAATAATCTCAAGTGCTTAGCGGGAGCACAGAAACTGTTCTATGTTTTCTTCTTCCTAAACAACCCTACAACTTCTATAGTAGTCAGTGAAATGTTTTATATCAAAAGAGTTACAAAAACAAAATGAATGCATGGAAAAAAATTTAGACTATGATTCTTAACTGGTCAATGCAAAAAGTAAAATATACAATAGATTCTGGTTTCTTAGTGCCCCAATAATTTTTATTTTTTTTGTTCGATGGAAAAACTTAATGATTTATTAATGTATGGAAAATTTAATCAATATAACAATAAAAACTTACCCAAAAAATTCATCATCAGGCCATTGTAAGGATAAAGTAAAATTCATTTTTCGACTCAACAACTTTGCTACAACACTGTCAGCTCCTTTTGAATAGGTAATACGTTTAGTTGTAGGATCACCAAAAACACTTGAATAAACCGAATCAAATATATATACGCGTATTGGATAACCATTTAAATTAGCCAAACTATTTTTGAGTGTCAGGATATTAACGTCAATCAATGCACCGTATTCTACATTGTTTCGAAGTGCAAACGGATTGTAGAATAAGGTATAGTTTTGATTGATGTAATAGATTTTGTAGACACCTTTTTGGTGCCAGATCTGGTGAGCTAGTTTCAAAATTATTTGTTTTTGTATTTGTTTCAACAATATGCAAATAAGAACGCCAGCTCTTGTGCCGTACCATTTTACTACGACCTCTAAATCTGTTTCACTGTTAATGGTTAGCGCACGATTTCGTTGTTCATCTTTAAAAAAATCAGGTCTCAAATTTTGGCTCATTGTAAGTTGTATCGGGCAAAGCATTTGCTTTATTAGAAAATCTACCAAATTGCTTGAAGCGTCGCTGACATTCTTCAAATGTAAATTGAGGTAGTCGACTTTTTTCAAAATATCCATAAATTGGGTTGTATTGAATTGAAAACTCCAAACTTTTTCTTCTAAATTTACATCTGTTGCAAGCATACTGCTGCTGCTGCACTTGACGAAAGTGCAAAATATCAGAAATATTACTTTTAAAGAAGTCTTCCGTTCGTTAATCATTGTTATATGATTCCTTGTGCTCAACTGTAGTGCGTTGAAGTAATAAGCAACAACCTTACCATGTTCTGAGGCTGATGTAAGTGTGAGACTGAGATAGATTTTAACCGCTTTCATAGCCTGTTTCCTTATATCCATTTTGGTAAATAAATTGACACCTGACACTTTATTGACACTTCTTTTATTTGTTAACTTTTGGCCTATTCACTGAGCTAAGTCTAAGAGCAAAAAGTCCAATAAATAGATTTTTATCTAATGTTAGTTATCTGCTTTATTTTTGCTGCTGTCACTTTATTATGTATTTTGATTGAGCAAGTGGTAGATTCTAAAGCTACAGAAGTGGTCAGCTTGTTCATAATTAGGTGTGCATATGCATGCAATTTTATTTACTACTTGTATTATTTTTATATCAATTGAATGTACAGGGTATATCACTAAGTACTGCTTGCAGAAACAATTAGGTAGAGAGTATTTCCAAATCTTTAACGACTTTTCTTAGTTTCGAAATAAGGAAGTTCGAAAATTCTCCAAAAACTTACTGCAGCTGCAAAACATTGAACACCAAAGGATGACTACAACCTAATATTTCTTACTATAATTTGCATACCTCAATGCCTATAATCAAAGCCTCAAGGCCTGATGGCAAAACTGCTCAAGTGTTGAAAAAGTATGCCTCAGCACTTACTCAACGAATGCCTAATCTTTTTTACATATCCTACACCAATGGGATACTTCATATTGAAACGTCATAATTAGCGGACGACAGTAATAAACTCAAACTCGCAAATACGGTTCCACAGAGCTCTAATGGAGATCTAATGGCGTTCCTCACCGAAGAATGAAACCAATGCATTCTCCTTTTCGGTGAAAGTTTGGTTATTACTCAAATATTTTAAAAGTATTTGATCGAATGTGGCATCGCGCCCTCGTATCAAAGCTAGTTCTATATGGCATCAGTAATTTCTTTTCTCATTAGATTGTAGTGGCCGATCTATCCGTATTGTGGTAAATAGTTTCAGACCCATTTCTGTCCTAAATCCGACCCTCTTGCTTTCCTAATCAATGAGTTTCTATCATCGAACTCCACCATAATCCATAACTTGTCCGATGACACCGACATTTCTCATTCATATTGCTTTAAAATGTGCTCAATCTCTATCGAGATTGCGAGAAAAAGTGACTTATAAATGACTTACTCACTATCGATTTTAGCACATTCTCCTAGTGGAGTCGTGGTAATAGGGTTAACTAGAATTCTAGCAAGACCCAATGTTGTCTGTTGTCTCACAGACGAATGAATTGTTCCCCTCCTTCAATATAGCTGATGAAATATTATGAGACCTAAACGTTGTAAACTGGTTTCATTAGTTCGAATTCAGTTCACGACTGAGAATGTTTTTAATGCATTGCTTGGTACAAATTAACCAAAAATGTTCTGAAAACAAAAACAATGCGTGTAAAAATTAAGGATCGTGTGCTTTTGCTCATGAACTTCATCATCATGCGAAGAACAAAAACTTGTCCGGGCGCGTTATATATTGGCTTGAACAGTGACGTCAGAAAAGCTAAGCGCACGCACCTCTGGCTACCGTGCTGCCAGAAATGTCTGACATTCTTTAATTTTGAAACTATCAAAAATCGCTAAGCAATGATTCGGATTAGTCTCAGGAACATTTTACTTCACTGTTTTGGTAACACCCTGTTTTTTTTAGTGGCAAATACGCAATAATCCTTAGGGATAAATACCAACACAACCCTAATCACAACTTTTGTTTATTTTTATAAGGGAATGAACAGTTCGTAGGCAAAGTGCACAAGAGCAAGCAATTGATAACCGGTGTGGTGACTCCATGTCAACGATATTTCGATTAAGATCATATTAGATGCAAAATAAAATTTAAGTAAATTCGGTATAAAAATTTTAGAATTTAAGATTTATATTTTAGTTTTTAAAAAAAATCAAATTTTTATTTCCAATTAAAAAATGTTGTTCTACTCTCGTGATTTTTGGGTGCAATTACATACTAGATTTTGTAATGGGAATTATGTAAATTCTTATTCGTGAATTGCGCCGCTTCCTGGTGTACTAAATGCAAAATTTCCGTAAGTTATAATTACGGGTTTGATTACCTTTATAACGAGCTATCAAAGGCTTAGAATACTTGTAGATGTGGTTTTTTTATTTTTTGATATAAGTGAAAATCGTGAATATTTGCCCTAAAAATACTCTTTAACCTTTCTGGCTTAGAAAATTGCGTTATAAAATATTATTTCTGAGGAAAATTCCTTTTCATTCCATATCCGTTTGTTCAAAAAGCCTATATGGGTCATTCTACCTCGTTTTTACATTCAAAATTTAGATTTTTCAAAATCAATTTTTTTTTTCGATACTTTGTCTAAAAATATTCGATACGTGTTTTTGGAAAAAGTTTTTGCGGACTTATTTTCGAAAATACGATTTTTTAAAAATCACAAAATTTAAAAATACATAAATTTTCGGACGCTTGTATTTCAAAATGTACACGTCAGAGAGAAAACCCGTGTGGGCATGAAAGTTAGCAATTTAAATCTATTTTCTAATTGTTTTCGTAAAACGGTATGTCAAATTTTATTGATTTTTTTTCAGAGAGAAAATAAAATCTTCGCAATCATTTTGCAATTTAGTTTAGAGAGGGCAGAGTCGTGGTGCTCTATATGTATATGAATTTTTCTATATCGCTACACGCAAAAATTAACTAACAAAATCATAGAAACGAGTCAACTGTGAGCGGTGCGTTTACCGCGTTTTATTTTCTCTTTGAAAACAAATCAATAAAATTAAACATACCGTTTTACGAAAATTTTCGATTCTAATTTTTAAATTGCAAAACTTTTGCTTATAATTTAAGAGAAGAAAATTTTCAATACAACAATTCGAAAATAGACGTAAATTGCTAACTTTTATGCCTACACGGTTTTTCTCTCTGACGTGTATATTTTGAAATACCAGCGTCCGAAAATTCATGTATTTTTAAATTTTGTGATTTTTAAAAAATTGTATTTTCGAAAATAAGTCCGCAAAAAGTTTTTCCAAAAACACGTATTGAATATTTTTAGACAAAGTATCGAAAAAAAATTGATTTTGAGAAATCTAAATTTTGAATGTAAAAACGAGGTAGAATGATCCATATACATAAATTCATATCCTATATATAAAAATTCATTGACAAATTCTTAGGAATCCGAAAAATTTTCAACATAAGACGTCAGTCGATTCCATAATTTCTTGGACATCTTGATTGACAGAAAAAGAATAACTGGCCACAAGCAGGAACGCCCATCGGATGCAGAGATAAACTCATCCAATGCCACTTTCTTGAAACAAATCAAACGCTTTTCATAAGTTTTATATTCACAGAAATTAAAATAAAAGTGTTTTTTTTTTTTAACAGAGTTAACAAGTTTCAAGATATCGATCTCGCTTATACATATAACTTCATGTACTAGGACCAGAGTCCTAAAACATGCAATCGTAATTAACGAAAGAATTTAATATTTGTTATCACTTCCATAGAGCAAGAATGGGTTTTATACTTGTTATTATTACCTTTTACGCCACGCGGCAGTAAACCTTTAGCTAGCCCAGCCATCCTGTCATTTATACCCTCATAACTCTACTACAAAATAGTTTATAGCTTATTATTTTGTCAATACACGAAAATAAAAATACTTAGTTTTTTATTTTACTTAAATTTTTGTATTTCACCTTGCTATTCAAAATGTATTACTGGTAGTTTATTTTCTTGTTATGTCGCCACTTTAAACATAATTCTATAATCAGCGACATACCACTCATCAAACTACCAAATCCAATCACATAGAATGCCAACTGCAGATCCTTTATATTAAGAACTTTAAAAGAGTCAGCGTTTGTTTCAGCTCGAGTTTCCATCATTACTGCTATATCGGCTTCTGTTTTCATATCACTTATCCATTTCTCAATCAAGCCTCCGTTTAAACTACGCAATATTAAAGCGTTAACTGTTTCCTCAATTGGAGAATCTTTGGGGAGTACATAAGATATGGTGTAGTACTTTGGACATTCGGGCACAACCCATATACTTTTCAGCAATAGAAAATGTAATGACTCCAACATTAATGTAGTGTATCTAGTAACACTGGCTTTTCCACCATTATCTGCTACATCTGCCATTACGTCTGCATTTAGATCACTTAAATGTGTAAGCTTTTTATTGAGACTTGCGAATAGTGGTGATGTTTCGCTAAAAAATAAGTCATCTGCCATTGATGAGTATTTGTAGATAATTTTCATACCGCTATCGTCCAGTTCTCGTAATGTATTAATATCCTTATAATAAAGCGGATGTATATAAACTGTAGCCAAACTAGACTCAAATATAGCGCCGAATATAACGCTAACCAAACATAGTGAAGCAATGAAAATACGCTCTGAAAAGAATGGTGGAAAACGTAAAATATTAACGCGTACCCATACTACCCATGTATCGATATAAATTCGCATAAATTGAAATTTTAGACCAGAATTTAGTCGTAATTTTCCCAAATCTTCAGTTGTCAGCCAGAGATTGAGACGACGTATGACGCACCATATAGTGGCGCAAGCAAAAGCTGATAGTATAAAGCCCAACCAAAGATCATATCCGACTGAAAATACGGGTAATATAGACTGTGGTATGCGTTTGGCCTTTGGAACGTATATACATAGTTGATCATCATATATTGCCACAGTGAAAACCATTTCAGGGACCATATAATCCTTAACGAAGAATCCAGTTAAGCACATGTCGATCTCATTGTTGATGATAGAGCCTATGACGCCGTTGTATATACCTTTTTCATTACGTTCTCTGAAATGAGACAAAAGAAAATATAATCGCGACAATTAAAAATAACTGGATGGATTTTTAATAGTTTTAAACTAATTATAAAGTAAAAAAGAAAATCAAATTTTGTTTTCAAGTTTTGGACTTAAAAATAGTGGTTCCTAAGCGGCTTCGAAAACGCGTAGAAAGCATCCTCGACAACGAGTTCGAAATATACGAGTTTGAACCTTATTTTTCGATGGGTTCGTAAAGTACGTCAAACGGATGGTTTTCGAATCGTCGAGTCGATTTCGAGTTCTATAGCTTCACTCTTTTTGTCTCCTTATGTTCTCAAGGAGCATAGGGCTTCCACAAAACTCTTCCAACGTGAACGATGAGCAGCGAGCGCCTTCAAATCTACCAGATTTTATTTCCTATTCTTGCGATCGTTTCCGCAATAATTTAGAACGGTCGCGTTTTCTGCTACCCTGAGGTTTCCACTCCGATTCTTGCCGGCAAACTTCAGATGGTGATTTACGCAACGTGTACCCAATCTATTTCCATTTTCGCCGCTTGTTTAATTTGAAATCGGTTTTTAACAGCATCCCATGAGGACACGGAACATGAGCCTGGGTCACCAAATACTCAGAATTCGGTAAAGATAATTGGTGAACACATGGTAGAACGCTGTTGGTTAGCAAGTTTCACATCCGTTCAGAGAACTGGATTCACGTTTGACTAAAATATTTTGATTTCGTTTTCGTTGACAGCTAATGTTAATGCTTAAATGGTTGTCCTTATTGGTATCGCCATCAGGTGTTATGACGCTGTCCAATTAAGTGAAGCTGTCCACTATCTTTTACGGTGAATTCGCTTATCATGATACTATTGCTGGTACAGTATTGTTCTCCTCTTCTTGTTTATCTCTCACGGGACTTGCAGCTCTCCTTTTTTTCGAGTTACTCTTGATTTTATATGGGGCGATTTGTTGTTGTGCGGGTCTGTTGGCTATTTTTTTATGGCCTCTTTATACAGAAATTGTCTATTTGATTTCATGTCTGATGATTTTTATACCCTACATTCAGGTTATATTCCGTTTGTGAATCATATAAGGGACGTGGCAGGTAAGAAGTGTATACATTCTTGAAAAGTTCGTATGTTTGAGAAAATCATGATTAAGGGAAAATCAAACGGATAATCGAATGAAATCAGAAGAAAATGAAATTACTTTTTTGCACTGCATATACATACAATGTATTGGACTGCAGTGGGTTTTTTCCCCACGCCTCATCACAAAGTTATCATATATCATTATTTACAGCTCAGCGCGAAAAAAATACGTTAAATATGTTATAAAAAAGTTATTTCAAAATTAAGACTTTTCGATTCGTATGCAAAAAATATAATATAACCCTTATACCCAAAATAGTCCGGATCCGGGTCCTGCAAGTCCATTGTAAAATTCATGCGATTCTGTAACATTTGTGCAACTTTGCCATCAACACCGTCTACTCCAATAATCTTTCCTGTTAACTTGCTCAGTCTGGGTCGTGCATAGACAGACTTAAAAATCTGTATTCTCAAAGGATAACCACGCATGTTGCTAAATAACATGCGTTCCAAGTCTCGTTCACCATTATATTTTATAATACGTCCATATGAAAACTTTTTTATATCATACTCAAAAGGATCATAGATCAAGACCCCTTCAACGGTCAATATATAGTTTTTGAAAATGTTATATTTCTTCCACATATTTTGTAGCAGTTCATGTAGCTGTTCCTGATCAATAATTGGATCGGAAAAAATGAAGAAAAATATACCAGCTCTTTGCACAAAACGTGCTGCTGTTGCACGTATATGTTGCATATTAGTGACTATCACGAAACTCTCACGATTGCCTTCTACATTAAGTTCAGGCGCCGCTACGTCTCTTGCATGATACTCATCATAAGTTCCAATTGATAGCGGCAAGGCACTGTGCAACAGAAACCAACGCATATAAAAATTTTCCGTATCTTGCTGTAGATATTGTGAACGAACTAACAGATTAAGATGTTGAATATCTTTAATAGGATTTCGAAGATATTTTCCAATATGTGCCAAATCCGTTGTAGTCATATTTGGAGTTTCCATTAAAAAATCAAACGTTGAAGTAACATTTATAAACGTTAAAATCAAGCCATATATTTGTACAAAGCGTGATAATAAATATTGCATGACCTCAGCTTGTGTGGGCCTTGCAGAAGCTAATAGTTAGAAGAATATTTAAGAACTAAACTGTAATTGTAAATTGTATTTGACTTATGGTCTTTATATTCTTAATTAAGATTTGCTTTGTATTTTTTAGCTTTTCTACTTTTTCCGGATAGCATTGTTAGTTCATGAGACGAAGTTGTAGTTTCATAAACCATCGGTTAAGTTAAACAGCTGATCAGATGATCAAAACAAGAACACGTTAAGACCACACAGATTGGCTTACCATTCACGTCTTCGAAAACCAGTTAATGTCCTCGATTTCAGTTTGCTTGTCTATAAATAAGGTGTGAACGACACATTTCCACGGTCGGTTGTTTTGAGTTTTTTGATCGGATCATGTTCATTACACTAAACTTCAAGTAATTTAAGTCTCAGACACTTCAATAAGCCACTAGATGTCATACTTTTTTGATAATAAAGTGAAGACATAAACAGTTTTTTGAGATTTCTGAAAATTTTTAGCAACTAGAAATGTGCCGTTCCGTTCGCCCTCTCCTCAAATGTCCTCGTCTTAGATATTACAAAGACAGGGCGGCCTTTGTGTTTTTTTCTGTGCTCGCTAATTTTGAAATGTTAAAAAACATTCGAGAACTTTTTGGTCAATCGTGGCAAAAATTTGTAATTTTTGAGAACATCATCGATTCGCCTCTTGATATTCCTGATATGATTGACATCAGAGCTTCGAATGAAACTGACAAGCTCTCATGGAACTCTCGTTGAATATTGCGTCGCAGAACATTTACAGAGCTTTTCAGTTCGTTTACAGGTTTTTGTACTCTTTTGAGTCAAAGTCGGCTACAACGATTTGAAAAAATTACATCTATCGCAGTCTTCATGCTTTCCTTTAAGTTTCTCTTCCAAGGAACTTTAGAGTTCAAGATAATGCCTCAGTATTTGGCTTCATTCTATGGTCTAATGCTAAAACTTTTTTCTAACAAAAAAAAAATGCTTTGGTCGATTTGAGCGAAATTCAGGTTTAGAATTTCATCGCTTGTGCGAAAACATTAGCTAGAGCTTATTATCTCTATTGTAATGTTGAAATGACTAATTATAGAGTGACCTTACATCTCATTAATATTTGCTAAAAATGTCATCCATATTGCTTCTATCGCCTTTGTATAACAACTACAAGTCTAATTACAATTTAAATAACAACTTCATTCAACTTGTTCCGTCTGTCCTTTTGACACCTTTTATTACACAATTAGACTATTGAGAGCTCCAAAGAGACGATCAAATACTCGTTTGTTTACGTTAGTTTCAATGTTTACTTAAGTGACAAATGGCGCTATTGAAAGAACGTGGGAAAAGTTATATACATATCCTGCCGTGTCACTACTCGTTTAGCACCAAGAATGTCCACGGAGAGATTTGAACAACTTTGAGAAGTGAATGCCAAAAAAACAACAAATTGATTTTTAATTTATTTGCAGTTACGTCGTTTTTTTTTTTATTGGACTGTTTGTAAAATATTTTTAGGCAAAAACAAAAAGTTAAACGATTACTCATATTCAATCATTTTTAGACCTACGTAGGTTTAAAATAAGCAACAGCTTTTGACTTAACATTGAAATTATTCAAAAATTTTTGTACAATCAAAAACTTTCGTTTAGTTTTCTCCACAACTCGAACTGTAACTCGGCTATAACTTGACGTATGTTAGTTTTTAATTACTCTAGAGTTAGAATAGCGCCAGATAGCACGAACATGAAAACTTACAATTTTTGTAGAAAATTGTTTGATAGTTAAACGATTCAACTCGTTAAATGGCTAACCTAAACATAATTATTAAACTAAGCAAATGACATCTTGGATGACATATACGATTTCATAGAAAATGCACAGAATCAAAACAAGTATGGAACTTATAAAAAGTGAAGTTGTTTATTTGAGAACTAAATTATTGAACAATACTTCAGCAGCTGTTTGTCAGTCGATTTTAAGTAATATGCGATTTTTATTTTGTGGCTGCAGCACCTTCTCTGAAGTAATAATTTGAGTTTAAGAAGAAGGAAAAACTTATGGGACTTACGATTTACAACTCCATGGCACCGTCTAAGGAGCCACGCTTCAATGTACATACATACAGTGCCTCTCATATTTTGCGAGTAGCTTGGTACAATCAATGTACAATGTACATCCATGTATCAAGTTTCAGAACTGTAGCTGTCATGAATGATATTATATAGCGTTTAAAGTATTTTTATCGTATGGAAAGCGCCACGCCCCTATGCGTATTCCTGTCCATTTGTATTGTATTGTATTGTATTTATATTGTAGCTTTCCAATTTCGCTCTTTTCTAGTTCAGTGAATCATGTTCCTGATCGGCATTTGCACACCAAATTTCATCAAAATCAGTTTTATGGTCTCTGATATAGTATGACGTTATAATTTTAAATTAATTGCGCCACGCCTTTCTGAGAGTCTTAACAAACTTAGAGTCTAACAGTAGAAGCTAGTTTTTCGGCTCAAAAGTATCATTCTCATTCACCATCATTTTCATGAATAACTTGATAGCGACAAAAAAAAATGTTGATTCCTCTCTAATGAGTACAGTCTTTTAATTTTTTTATAAGTTTGATATTCGTTTCAAACATCCAATCAGCTAAGATGAAATTCTTAAATTTTAGTTGTGTTTTCATGAACAGTTTTTAAGCCCACATGCATTCCTCTAGTTTGTTCATACATGGCGTTGGTTTTATTCGTCATTTTAGCATAACTGTCTTACAGTAAAACATTTTCATCACATTGCAAAATATTGTTTTTTAATAGTGTTGCTAAATATTGTTGGTAGAAATTTTTGATTAAAATTCTTTCCAAACATTGTTAGAGTTATTTTAAAAGGATATTTCCTAAAGAAAATAAAGGAAAAGGCCCACTCTGAAGACAACTGTTTATTTTGATTTGAATTTGGTTTATTAAAGTGTTAACTTGATAATTACGTTGCAAAGTTTTACCCATTTTCATGTCTATATCATTTTGCATACATTTTATATTTGTATTTAAATTGTTTATTGCAGATGATATCATACGTTTGCGACAACAACAACAAAATATTGATGACTCTGACGAGGATGAGGACGATGATTATCCACCCCTAAGAGGTGTAAACGCACTGGGCGCAACATCAACAACAGCAACGGCACAACAACCAGCTGAAATCGTTGTTGACCCAACAGTGCAACCAACAAAAAAACTAAATGGTGTGCGTCGTGCCAATGATGCAGCAGTTATGGGCCGCAGTAGCAGTGGTGCACCATCCGTGAACACACATGCAATAACGAATCGCAATGGAGGTGGCCATACACTGGTGCAACGTACACCCAGCATACAACAGCAAGAACAACAACTACATCAAAGGCCTCAACGCTTAGCTATTGCAACTACTACTGAAGTTAATGATGCTACTACCTGCATCGATATGACAACATCATCGTCATCAACGTCAGCATCAGCAACAACATTACCATTTGCAGTCACATCAACAAATTTAGAAGTAACACTAACTACAACTGCAGCATTAGCAGCAGAAAATGCAACAGCTACAACAATAACATCCAGATCAACACTGCTACCTCAATTAAGCAATAACACTAACAACAACAATTGTAATATTGCGAGTCGACGACGTCCACATGTCGATTTGCTTGGTCAATATTCTAGCCATTCACATTCAAGACTTTCAAATAGTAACTACCCAGATGAAGCATTAGAAGACACTACATCCTCAACGCCCTCACCCCCACCACCAACACAGGTAACTCCATCAACTTCTAGAACAGCTGCAGCTAAAATAAAAGCGACTGCTGCTGCTTCTACTGTTGCAATCAACGGCAACAATGTTGCTACAGCAACGCCATTTAAACGTCGAAAATTGGCCATTGCTGAGTATATAAACGTACGTAGTAGCTCCGCCACTATTGACGATGATGAGGTTAACAATAATGAACAAAATAACAATGATATATTCTGCGTTGCTGCTACAACAAGCAATGGCAACAGTAATAATTCTGACTGCAACAATATAAATCAATTGACTGAGGAAGTAGAAGAAAATATTGTTAATCCCAATGGAACACAATTTATTGTAGTCACAAGATGTACCACCCCAACAACCGAAATTGTAGCAAATAATTGTCATCACAACAATTATCAGTTAAATAGCAACGATTATTGCAATCATAACAATAATAGCAGTAGTAATCAACTGGAGCAACAACAACCACAGTACAGCGACAACGTCAGCAACAACGTTTTGTTGCAAACACCAGATAGTGGCATTAGCGTTGCTACACTTACGCCTTACTCTAGTGGCAGTAACAGTAGTAGTAGCATTCGAAACACTTCCACTATTTATCGCAATGGCAACACAACACCAATTGATGGAGACTACATTTCACAGCAGCAGCAGCAACAGCAACAACTACGCTCGCCGTGCAATGATAACGCAAATAGTAATAAGGTCAGCATAAACTTATTTCATCAAAAAATGGCACGTGTGCGTCGTAATTATCGCAAAAAATTTGCCGATGAGTCTGATAGTGATTAAATATAATAAGAAAAAAACAATTTCTTCTATCTTCTATTTACGTTTTTAACCATCTATAAGTTTTCGTAAAATTAATCTCGATTTTCACGCAATGTATTTTTTTCGCTTAGAACATTGAATTCGGGTTATGACAATTAAGATAACGTCAAAAATCCGCAATTTCTAAAAACAAAATATATATTTTTCAATTCGTAAAAGTTAATACACACTTCTTTTGAAATAATTAAAATAAAAATTGTTATTCTTTTGTACTTGTAATATACATAAATGCTCTCATCATTTGAGATGGCCACATGTATATTTAAAACCCTGATAAATCCATTCATAAATCCTACATAGAAGACCCCACAATTCGCAATATTTTATTTCCTTACTACTCTATAAACGTCTTATGTACAAGTATGTCCTTTAAACAACTGCACACTTTATTGAAGAATGACCGATTTATATGGATTTTTTTGCTTGTCCGTTTTTCCTATATTTTACCGTTTCTGAGATATGCATGGAGCATTTGCCGTACATTCTCCTTTCAAGAGAAAAATTGTTTTGCCGCAAGGCAAATTTAATTTCAAATAGGTACGTGTTTTACCATTTTTTGAATGCTGCGAAAGTGAAATTATTTCAGACGTAAAATTCTATGCGTATACTTTTCTTTAAATCAAAAATTTTGTAGGTGAAAAAGTGGGGAATGGGTTGTCATATTCTCTTTGAAACAAATTATTCAATTTATTAGGTAAAGGATGAAAATTACATCAGAATAACACTAACTGCCCTTTTTATAATTATATAATTACAAGAAGTTTGTAAAATATTTAAAGGAGGAAAATGACTTTTAGTGTTCAAGTACAGGAATTAATGATGAAAAACCTTGACTCTATAAATTGAAGAACCTTTTTAAGGTAATTAAATAAAACTTACTACACTGACCCATGCGCCTTCTAGTCTCAAAGTGGACATGGCTTTAAAAATATGCTTAAGGTTGCTTATGAACGAAACTTAAAGGTTTTATTTTCATTTGATCTCTTGTGTATTCGATAAAGTTAAATCCCTTAGTCTGAAAAATATGAATTAAATAAAGACTTCTCTAAAAATTCCTACTACTTAATAATTTCATAGCAAACAGTAATTCTAAGTGAAATATAGCTGTGTATGCTAACATGCCTAGAGTAACTTTAGGTCCCAAAATGTTGTTAAGAGGCTGTCCATATATTACGTTAACTTTCGGAAAATTTGACAGTTTGTGACAGGTATTTCGACAGCGTAACATAACGGTGCTTCTAGCTGTGCCTTCTTTCTTCGGTTTCCAGTTCGAAAAATTGCGCGCATCAAACGAAGCGATTTGCCATCTTTGTTTTTCATGGCTGAGCTTGAACGCTGTGGATTTCAATTTCCAAATGCCTAAACGGTCCATTTCTAAATCTATTTTCAGCCTTTCTGCATCGTTTGGAGCAGAAACCATTTTTCCCAGAAATAGCCACACCATTCCCTCTTCAACCTTTTCCCATCAATTGGAGTAAAAAAATGTTTTCCTTAAATGAGCCATTTTTCCTGAGGCCAAGGTGCCCCTAGTTACCTTCAAAATCCATTTTCAACCATTCCCCATCGATTAGAGCAAAAATGTTGAAGAGTCAAATTTCAACCTTTTCCGTTGCTTGGTGCATTATGTGGTTTTTTAATGGGGCTTAACCACCGCATGAGAGGAGTCGACGACTGATGACTTCTAAAATTTACTATCGTGCTTTCGCCATCCCGTGTTTACGTACATATATTTTGGATTTTGCAACTCTATTTTCGTCACAAGGTCATTCTTAAAAGCAACACTAAATTTTTTTAAGACTTCGGCGCTATGTCTACATACATACATATATGCGTGACGAGCACTATTTCACATTAAAAGTGGGAATAAGGACGATACAGTAAACAATTACCCGCTTTTTAAACGTTGGCCTTATGTGCAGAGCATATAAAAGTGGTGAACTTTAAGAGTCAGAACCATCCGGAAAATAAAAGTTTTTTGTAGAAATTTCAATTAAGTTGTAGACGATTAAAAGTATGCGTCTGCCTTTGTGTCAAACTTCAAATACAAATGCTGTCAAAGGCAATACAATTTCATTTGTAAGGATGCTTTTATTAGCAGCTGCTCATCACAAATTATTAATTTAGTTTATTCATACTTCAAACATACGAGCCTTTCGATAAAAGTTTGGCCGTATGTCTTGTACGGTCTTGTAAGACCCCAACGAAATTGTATATAAATATAAGTTGTTTTTGATAATTATCGAAATATTTTTAGTTAACTACTTTAGTACATGTATTATGAATAATATAAATAAATTTTTTTTAACTCAAAACATTTTATTGTACATATAAAAATAAAAACTAAAATTTCTCTTCTAAGTTAGTAAAACTAGGTTCGTTATATGTTTGTGGTAAAACATGAAGACTCCGAATTAAAATACGAGAATGAGATTAAAAAACTGAAACTTTATTGAGCAAAACATATAATTTGAAAGGCCATTACAAAGTCCATGCCCTGCACAGTTTCAGATTCCTTTTCAGGGATTACGGAGACAAACAAATCCTTTTTTCTAATTATTGAAATATTTTATGACGATGTTTACCCTTGTATACCCTTAACTATTGGGAGTTGGAACCTGAATCAAATATTATCTAATATTAGACCAGCTAGTTACATTTCATTTTGAGATAGGAGCTGTATTTCGTCCAAGGATACTTAATTTGGTCCCACTGTGGGCCCCTGTTCCATACAAGTGGTATTGTGTTCATGAACATGCTAAATAGACATATTAAAAAGGTGCTCAAATGGTACTACTTTTGTGACGCTATCTCACGGAGTATTAATTTAATTGTGTTTAATAAAAAGAGAAAATACAAAATGACAAAAATAAAATGAATTAGAATTTAAAAACTAAGGTTATGAAAAACCTGTATTATATTTTGCTTTCTAGAAATCAGCTCTTACATGATTTCCCGCTGGGATATTGTAAGTCTTAAAATTAAAATTTGCATTTCTCATTAAGATCTTTTTTGGTTTTTCGAAATTTTTTGTAAAACCATTTTTTTTTTTTGTAATGTTTTTAAAACTAAAAATATCTTAAGGAGCAATGTGCACTAGTAATTATGAATGCCTTTAGTTTCTGGTGATTGTGACTGTACTTGTGAACCCTAGATAAATAGTTACCAAGTCGCTTCGCTACCACAGATTATGGTAAGATAAAAATTATAATCGAAAAAATAATAGCAACTGACACATAACTATGTATGTAAATGAATGAAAATCAAGCAGAGGTTAGAGTGTTTCGACTTAAGTAATATAGAATTAAGTGATAATTTAATAAGCTATGAAGATAATGTGCAAAGGTTTCAAATCGGTTGAATCGTTTTCGTGTTAGTTAGCGAATTTTCATTTTATGTTTCTTCTCAACCTTTTCATTATATTCATTAATTTTTTTGTCAGATGTTACTATTTTGATACTAAACAATTATTACCTAAAGAAATTCTTTGGCTTAAATTTGGTAACTTTTTTTCAAGTGGAAGATGTTTGTTTCGCTTAATTTATTGTTCTCATTTGAGTAAGTTTTGGAGTAAGGGAACAAGATTTAGTCAACTTTAGGTAACAAAAAGTACCTTTAGATTAGTATGGAAACACAGCTAATTTGACCAAAAAATTATAAGGTGCGGTACTTTTGAAAAAACTTTATATACAGCTCCGTGTAACTAATTATATAGGTCCTTTGAAATTTTAAATAAAAGACGTAAATTCTAATAACGGTTCGGGCCATGAAGGCGGAAAGCGCCACTACGTGCCCATCGCTGTTTTAGACCAAAGCTTTTAAACTAGTGAGCCGATTTAAACAAACGAAGCTTCGTTGTTTTCATATTATCAAGAAGAGTATACTCTGGGGGCTATTAATACTTACTTCAAAAATCTGTTCACAGAGGGCGCTGTAAGCAAAAATATTTTTAATTGGATAACAAATGCAGTAGTAGGGTTGGCCATTTAACCTCCCGCGGCCACAATCGATGAAACGTGTCATCATTCGTCCCGCCGTGCACTTGGTGATTTCTATGCTATGATTCGCTTGAAAAATGAATATGCAAGAAACCCAGTCGGAATCAAACGTGCAAAAACAAAACAAATACAAACAAAAACATTTATGCGAAAGTCAATTTTTTAGGCATGTATTATTGACTTGTATTATTTAATTGTTGAAAAGAAATTAATTTTCATGGAAAAAAAGTTTTAGTTCTCGGAAAATTACTTTTTATTTTTGTTGATGAATTTTGAGTTTAAAAATTTTTTATGTAGCTATACGATGCTTTCGCAATTTATTTATTTATTTACATTAGTGATGCACGAATTTCTACTGGGTAATTTTTTCTTTAGGTGGAGAAGACAAAACACATTTATACTCATTTCTTTCTTTCGTTGGAATTCCTTCACACATTTGTACGTGAAATGTTTGTTGTAAACGTCAGCGCGCTGTCGACTTTTGGGCACCGCAGTTGGCCATCCCTATTCGAAAGTACTTGTAGGTAGGGCGATGGCACTAGTCGTCGGCACCTTAACTTTTTTTTTAAGTTCAAATGGCTACCAAAAATTGGTAATTAAGGTTATTTATAAGGTATTGTGTGCTTCTGAATACTTGATTTATGTAGTTTTGAAAAATACCATTTTCAGTAAGGTAATTTAAAAACTTATGCGTTTTTTTCGTTGAAAAATGAGAAAAAACGTGATTTTTGAGTAGTCGGCCACCTCTTCTTTTGTTTTGAGAAGGCATCTTACAATCGCAGCAGTGCTAGCAGGCCTTCTCCGAGGAAGGCCTTGCTCAATTGCCTGCTGGGTTAACTCGCGTTTTCATGCCCAAACGTTGATCGATCACGAGTTAACATAATAATAATAATAATAATAATAATAATAATAATAATAATAATAATAATAATAATAATAATAATAATAATAATAATATCATAATAATAATATTTGCACAAACTTTGTTCATTCTGTTTAGTCGTACGTACAAACGCTTATAGCTTAAACAGAATTCCGGCTATGACGCAAATACCGCCAGCGTAAAATTTTTGCCGTGAAAATCGTATGGGAGAAGAGAGCGCAACTCTACTCTCTCAACGGCGACGGTAAAATTAAAACCAAATCTAATTCGACCGCCAGCCGTCACGGCATTTACGCCGGAATTCTGTTTAATTTATTAAACAGAAAATTTTAGTAGTAATTTCCAAAAATTCAACCATGGTGGAACATAAGAAAAATTCTGATGCAAGGAGAGCTCATATTTACTGCTGGCTCACTGCAGTTTTTAACCAAGCCCATTGGAAAGAACGTACAATTTTCTATAAAAACGTATACAATAATTTTTTTGGGAAACTTGACCTTTTTTTAGCCATTACATATCACAAAAATCTTCATATTAACGGCTTTTTCCGAAATTTTTTAATTCCTACAAGGCCCACGGTTTTGACTTACATGCGAAGGAAGACGTGGCCGTCAAAAGCGGCCACTTGACAAGCCTGCTTACACGCCCACAAAAAAACAATACAAAATCAATTTATGACATCTTGACTTGGTCACCAGTGGGACAACAAAAAAATACACAAAAAATTACCATTATTTCCGAAAAGTAAAGTAAAACGGCTCGGTCAAAACTGATTGAACAGAGAATTTTAAATCATCATTAAATCGATATGTTTTGTTCTTTTGAACTAAATGGATAAAAACTGAAAAGTTAAGATTTTTCGGCCTTTTCAAACAGTCAACAGTGGGAACTGGTCATTAGACAAAAAAGTAACGTCATCGTATTTCACAAAAGGATACACATGCTTATTTTTTGTGTATGGTTAAGTTTAACAAGCTAATTTTTTTTGAAATATAATGGTGTAAATAAAGCCAAAACCGATGAAAACGCAAAATTATCTAAAACATGCCAACTTCAAGGCAACAATTTTGATTAAAATATTTTTTTATTAATAGATTATTTTCTTAAAAAATCAACAAAATATTAAAAACTTGAGAAAAAATTGGCTTTTAGAGTGAAAAAACAATTTGGTCAAATCTTATCGCATACATATTTTACTTTTTGGCTAGAAAATTTTTCTTCTCTCTTTTATGATCAATTCATTTTTCAATTTGAGGTAATGACCAAGTTTTCGAGTTAATGAAATTCGTTTATCGATCATATAAAAAAAAATAACTGCCACAAGTTAGAGGTTTTTACTTCTTAGCACCTAGTGAACCATTTCCACCAAGTTAAAAAAAAAATATTCGTTGAACTTATTTGACTGATCTTGTTTAGATTTTGCAAAGAAAAACGAACATTTTAGGTTTCTAATTTTATTTATATATATTTTTTTTTAATTTCCATGAATTATTTACGAGAACGCTGTTTATTTTTGCTTAATGCTACTTAGTGGCCTTAATTTAAACTTAATCAATCAAATTTTTAATGCTAATAAATAATTAAGCAAAACAATTTTTAAATATAATTAACTTTTAACTGTAAGTCTAAAGACAAAAGAATGGTATTCAAAACAATCAATATTCACACGAATTCAAAAATTTTAGTTTTATGGAGAAATAATAATAAGTTGTATAAATGTTGATTGCATGATTTTTATCAAATTAACATTTGCATATATAAAATAAGTTTTAATTCTGCTGCAAGGTATGAATTTCCTATAGAATTTCTATTTTTGCTTTTATGATTTATAGAGTAGTGGAGCTATGAGATTTATAAAATAATGATAACAGTTTTAGTAACTAAGCCTAAGCAAAATGCTTTCGTCTTATTTCTTATAAATACTCGTACTTTTTAAATATATCAAGTTAAACTGACGTTTGAGTTACAATTTAAAATTTAACTATATTTTACAAAATTCTTTAACAGCGTAGTTTTTGATATAGAAATTGAATTTGATTTATATTTTTCGTCATCTTGAAGTGCATTAGCTTTTTTTAATCATTCATATCACTTGGTTGAAATGGTAAATTCAGTTCGGAGCAGCGTTCGATCACAAATTTTTCAAGTGCAAAGCCAGCTCTGTAACAGAAAATTAATGAATTTATTAAGAGTATATTGAAATAAAAAAAATGCATACTGATATATCTCGTTGCCCTCCACATTATAGGTATCGCAATTTCGAAATATTAATTGTATATCCTTTAAAACTTCCTCATTTAATTGATAAGCTCCCATGTTTAATTTTGATTTAATCTTAGCAAAGTCCATTGGACTCTTGATTATTTTATAATAATCGGGTACTTCTGATTGCAATACAGGACGCAGGAATGGCCAAGCATTTTCATGTTTCATGACATCATCAAGTAAATCATACAAAATTGAACTGTTAAGTGGTAAATCTTCGCCAGTGCGTCGATTTGATCTACGACCATTATTATGAATTGATTTCGAGACGTCATCAGAAGCATTGCCATTTGTAAGAGAGTTGCGTAGTTGAGTACGTGATTGCCTTGAACGCTTTGAAGGTACAAGAGTTTCATAGTCTTCTTCATCAAAGGAATCATCTAAAAAATCAGCAGATTTTTAAAAGAATTAAGATCAATTCTTTATTTTCTTTTTCAAATATATATATGGGACGATCCATGTCAACCGGATCAGTGCTGTGTTCAAAATTTGGAGTGACCAACAAAATCGCCCGAGGGCTCATTTTGAAGCTTAGGACATCTGCTTTCAGATTTCGTGCGCGTCTTTGCAAAGTTCAAAATGGCGACCGGAAGCCGGTGAATTGGGGTATTGAGTTTTCGCCATATTTGGTCAGCCATCTTGAATTTTAAATTTCTGACCTTGGATCCCAGAAACCGCCGTATACTAAATTTGGTTCTAATCAGCTGATTTTTAAACAATACGTCCGCCATTTTGAATTTAACAATTTTTAAAATATAGCCTCAGATTCGTAATCGGCAAACTTTAAAACCCCTGTATAACAAATTTGGTATAAATCGGTTGATTTTTAAAAGATACGTCCGCAATCTTGGATCCGCCATCTTGATTTTGTAAAATTTAACTTCGGATTCGTAATCAATGACCTCCAAGATCCTTGTATACCGAATTTGGTGCAAACCGGTTGATTTTAAAAATTCAGCCACCATAGTGGATTTTTGACCGCCATGTTGGATCCACCATGATGAATTCTGTCAGCCTTTCACACCTACTTTTCAAGAGCTACAATTTGAGTCAAAAAACGATCCGACCGAAAACGAAATTTTTATTTTTACAAATCTGAAAGTAGATGTTCTAAGCTTCAAAATGAGCCCTAAGACGATTTTTTTGGTTACTCCAAATTTTGGACACAGTACTGATCTGGTCGGATGGATCGTCCCATATTTTTTTCTTTATTTTTTATTATTAGTTTGAGAAGTTACAATTATATATTAGAAAAATATGTACTTAAGTACCAGCGAAACACGAAACTTCGTTTTCGATGTTTTCTCACATTTGCATGTTATTTAAAATGTCATCAGCTTTCTAATGCCTTGGTTACAAGTCATTCCTCTTCTTCAAGCGAAGATCTATTAAATTTATTAGATAATTCGGGTCTAACATACGCGCGGACTCTAGGTTAACTTCGCGCTACGATCTGTTTTGACTTTTGAAACAATGCAGTACTACCTCGTTCAACGCAACTAATAGAATTTCGGACAGTTGCAATAACTGAGATTGTTGCAAAAACCGAATAAAGAAATTTTTTTGCGAAGTATGACATAGTTTATTTCAAGAAGAATTTCGCAAGGTAGTACTGAATGTCATAATAGTGTAAGAGCCAGTGCCTTCCAAACATATGTTAAAGTATAAGCCTGATATTTTGTGTGTGAATTCTCACTACTGCAGCTAAGAACATTCGGGGGCTACAAATCCTGACAAACGGTGCCTTATGCAGGTATCAGGTAATTAAGGTTAGCGAAAAGTGGGATAAGTTACGTTAAAGTATAAAGACTGCGATTGATATATGTATGTATTCAAACAAAAATTTCATTACAGTATTTAAAAAGCCAGACACATTCCAAGGGTCTAACACTGCGCCAGACGAAATAAAGACCAACTAAAGCTATAGATTTTAGTTTCCCCAGACCAATTTCTCGAGAACTAAGTAAGACAGTGATAAATGTTTCCTGCAGAAAATATAAGGCTTATAGGGGTCAAATATAACAGTGTCCTTGTGATTTTTTATGTACAAACCTATATTTTTTATAACAAATTTGTATTCAAATTGAAAAATAGATGTTTTGTATAAATAATTTATGTTTAGGATTTTTAGTTTTTACGTTTTGACCGAAATTTCACCTTTTAATGTTTTTTCTTCTTAACTTAATTTTCAGTAAAATCCTTTTGAGTATAAAGTTCTTAAAATTGGTCAAAGAAACATAATATTTTTTTTATTGCGCATGAATATATCGCAAACACTCTACTAAAGAGGCACAATTCAAAATTTGTCATTTGTCATCGAGTTTTATTGTTAAAACTGTTCATCATACACAAAACTGATCATCAAAACAAAAGGGTCTAATTTTTAATGGTGTCGGAGAGTTAAAGCTGTTGTGATCGCTACGATCAAACCATATTCCGTTAATACCATCTTCTAAATAATACACCCTTTATTTCTAAAAAATAGTTCACAAGCTTCAAAAAATTTTTTTGCGGTTTTTAAAAATTTTGAGTTGTGCCTCTTTAGTAGAATAACGATAAAATAAAAAATATATTTATTTTGTTTTTGAACCAATTTTAAGAACTTTTCACTGAGTGGAATTTTTTGTTGAAATTTCATAGTTTAGGAGAAACAATTATAAAAGGTGAAATTTTGACCATAACACAAAAACTAATCCTATTCTAGAAAAAAAATGTTCATACATAACATTTCTATTTTTTTCCATAGAAAGTACATCTGCAATAAAAAATATAGGTTTGTATATAAAAAATCACAGTAAACTTAAAATTGAAGTCGAAAATTGATTTCGAGGTCACTATTATTTGACCTTCGAGAAACCTTCTAACCTAACCTAACTTATGCCTAAAACATTATCACTATCATACTCAACTCTCAAGATATTGGCCTGGGGAAATTGAAATACTTATAAAGGCATAGTTGGCCTTTATTACGTATGGAGTAAAATGAAACTTTAACGAAGCTTTTTGCGCACCTCTATTACTTGATGCCTGTATTAGACACCGTTAGCCTAGATTTTTTGTCCTGGAACGTTCTCGGCTACAGTGAGAATACACACACCAAATTTCAGCATTTTTTAGTTTTACGTATGTCTGGCAGGCGCTGGCTCTTAGTCAGTAATAGTCCAAGAGCACTGCCCGGTGTAGAAAAGTCGAGTGTATAAGATTGCAGGATAAGATATACGGGAAATATATTTATTTAAAATTACAATTTTTTGAATAAAAAAGAAAAAAAAAAAATATAGTAAGCATTTTGGTGCAATTAACAAACTCGGATTGCCTAGCTAGAGCCTGTCCCGATGCCCGAAAATTACCAAATTTTGCCCGATTTTGTTTTTTAATTAAAGCTGTATAACACTACAGCTCGAAACGTATACCAAGTAATAGAGCTCGAAGAGGCCTAAATATAATATGTGGGGTTGCATTGTCGAAACCTGGCCCAAAAATAGGTTGCCACCGGTTTTTTGGGTCAATGAGATAAGATCTTGGTGAAAGATTTAGTTGACGCTTTAAGTGCCATTTTAATTATGACAAAGTTGTATCAGATTTATAAAACATTACAAGTAAGCCAGATTTCTAGTCCGCAAAAACCTACGCATAGTTGCGTATCCTGCACATTGGGCGTCCGGGGCAAATTACTTATTTGCCGCCCCCTAACTAAAGAAAATTTTGTGGTTTTTCCAAAAATTGTATTTACCTTACCACAAAAAAAAATGGTTCTCACTTTTGGCTTCGTAAAACCGTAGCAAAATGAGATACTTTTCACTCAAATTTCGAACTTCTCCACCTACACATTGACTATATCATACTATTTACAATTACTAAAAAAAAATGTCATTTTGACTTTCAAAAACCCTAGCAAAATGAGATATATTTCGCGACTATTTCTATTTTTTTTAAGAATGAATATTTTACCAAGTCATTTCGTTGCATTGTTCTGTTTTGTGCTAATGGTACTGATGAGTTGCAGAATGTCACGCTTGACCTGTACTTAACAGTAACTCCTATAGTCTGACATCACAGCAAGTGCGCTTGCGCAGATCTATAACTGCCGACGAGAGAAAGGTAGTTTCGAAACTTAGAAAATATAGTCAAAGCCTTCGCCAAAAATATGGATCTGTCGCTTTTTTTTCGTGGAAAATGTTATAAAAGACAAATAAGCGGTTGAAACCCGTGGAAGACCAAAAAAGTCTTCTATAACGACAGATAATCGTACTGTCACTATTGTGAAAAATAACCTTTTCTCATCTTCAAGAGCCATTTCAGCAGACATCGGCATTGTGATCTCGGCCCGAACGGTACGTCGAAGATTACAACGAGCCAATTAACCTGGACGGATACCCAGAAAAGTTCATCTGCTTCGACAAAAAAATTTTAAGACGCATTTGTCATTCACAAGAAATCATTCAAATTGGTCCGGACCAGACGGCGAGAAGAAATGGCGCAATATTTTGGGAAGTGACGAATCAAAAATAGGTATGTTTGGAAATGACTCAGGTTGGAATGTTCGACGTCACAAAGGAAAAGAATTTCATGTACGTTTTACAAAGAAGGCCGTAAAGCATGGACGCAGCAACATCATGAACTGGGGTTGTTTTCGGGGTATAATTTCGGACCAATACATCGAATTACCGATACTATGACCAGTTTCTACTATAAAGATATTTTGGAAAGTACGATGTCGTCCTATGCTTAGGAAAGTATGCCGTTAAGATAGACATTTCAGGATGATGATCCTAAGCATATTTCCAGTGAAGGATTGGTTTCTAGACAATGGCGTGACCTTGCTTAACTGGCCAAGTCAATCACTAACCTGAACCCAAATAGAAAACCTTTGGGGAGACTTGAAGCAAAGGATAGGAAAGGAAGTATTCAAAAATTAGGACCAATTATGGAGTTTCACCCAAAAAACCGTGATTTTAGGTACCAGTAGAGACTTGCCATAAGCTTATCTCCAGTATGCCAAAAATAGTTCACAAAATTATCCAAAACAACGGTGAATATACCGGCTACTAATGAAGATCTCTAAGTCCCAGCGAATATAGTCGATAAAGTTAGAATTACATGACATGTACTTTAATTTCAGGCAGCAAATAGTCAGTTATCATGGCGCGATAACGGGCGACATCCACAGTTATAAAAAATGAATACAGTAAAACAGCATAGAATTTGAGCTATTAAACAAGAAAAACAAAGGCTCTACTTGCGCAGAGACTACAGATTTTTTCCTTAAGAAATAGCGGGAACATTTTTTTTCGTACTTCCTTATGTATACAACAAGAAAATGCAAGAAAAATTTTAACAAGAAAGTTTTATACAAGGAAACAGTGCGAATTTTTTACTCGATTTCGAAAAATGGTTAGAAATGGTTAATAAAATTCTTTGTATAACTGAGTTCGGCGAGTAAAGGTGCGCGAGATTCCCGAGATACAGTTTCTATTCGATATTCAAATAATTTACTAGCCTTTGGGGCTACTACAAAAATGTACTATCTAATTGTTATAAAAAGACTCAATAAAATTGAATTGAATTGGCGCTACTACAAATTTTTTGGAAAAACTGTATTTTTGCGAAAACAGTCGAATTCGAAATAAGCTTGGTCAACAAATTTTACTGTGTGACATCTCATTTTTAAAGGGTATATATTAAAAGTTGGTTAAAGCCCACCGACTTATTCATTTTCATTTATGTAAAAATAATTTTCAAATTTTTATAGTTCACACTTACGGTGTCGCACGGGACCAACTTTTTTATATAAGTACCAAGATCAATCATCTTATTTTTCAGCAAGGTTTTTCTTATTTTAATTGTTTGTACTCAATATTTAACGAGCTATATCAAATGTTGTTTAAGGTCGCACGGGACATCGAAATATGCGATAACGCAAAGCAAAAACTTACAGTTAAGATAGCCTCACAGCAAAAATTTCAGCTCCCTAGGTAGTCGAAGTCCTGATTACAGTTAAATCAAAGTTTGAAAAAAACTCTATTTTTGCGAAAACAGTCGAATTCGATGTCTAATATCTCTTAACTTGGTCAACAAATTTTACTGTGTGATATCTCTCTCATTAGTTAAATTTGATTGTTTCCCTATGAAAATATGATAAAACAAAGTGTTTTCAAGAACTTTTAAATTTTTTGTCATGCTCTACCTTTCGGTGGAAATGTCCATATAGATAATATACCCTTAAACCTATGTGAAATAATTTTTTGTTAAAAAGATTTAAGTCAACCGCTTACCATCAACTTTACTCCTACGTTTTTTATCTTCTTTTCCTTTACACTTATTACAAACGAAGTTATAACGGGGTGGCCTTTTCAAGTCTATGCACTCTAGATGAAATGAGTCGCGACAACGTGTGCAAGTTACATCTCCGCCGTCATATGAACAAACTATGCAAACAATTTCCTCCCTACAATATTTAAAGACAATTAATTTTTTAATCAATATAAATTAAAAAAAAAGTTACTCTTCACTTGATGATTCTTCCACTACTACATTCGTCTGCAAATTCATATCAATTTCCGTTTCTTCTCCTTCAGCCTCTTCTGCTTCCGCTTCCACAGCTTCTTCAACTTCCATATCATTTTCTTCTTCAGAATTTTCTACTCGATCACCTCCCTGATTCTCAGGGATTTCTTCTTGTATGAGTGCCTCTTCAATTTCATTTAATCGCAAACGCTTATTAGAACGTCGACCACTTGCACGTTTTCCATTACTCTTTGAAACGGAGGCAGCGGCAGATGAAATTGATGATGTTTCACTCTTATTATCTTCTTCATCAACTATAAATGTACGTTTACGTTTGGTAGTTTTCTTTTTACTGTCTTCTGTTTCATTTTTAAGTCCTAAACGTATTACACAACGGTTGCAATACCAATTACCTTCTGGAACTTTTTTCATTTTCGGTTTCATGCAGAACATATGTGTGCCTCCATTGCACTCATCACAAAGCAACATTTTGTCAGGATCGCTGCCACGACGACATACTTGACAAGAAGATTTGTTGGTTGATCGAGCCCACATTATTGTATCATGTAATATGTTTAGATGCAAGAAAACCTAAAACAAAGATCAAAACTCTTTAATAGCATAAAATAATGAGACTTAAAATTTAAATTATTATATTAATCAAACCAATGAAACCAAAAAAACCGCAAAGAATGGCTGGCTTGATAGAACTTTTTAACTGTATACTATTTTATAACGATCTAAATAAGAGACAACTATTGATGTACAAACATTTTTTTGACCCAAAATTTAGTTTGTTTATATAATTTATTTTTCCTCCAACTAGGGGTGCTCCGTTTCCTCGTATAGGGCTCAGTAAGGCCCCGTTTTCAGCCTTCTAAGGAACCGTTTTGGGGGAATATAAAAATTGTTTTGCACCTCAAGTAAGACTATTCGTTTAAAGTAAATTCCTAACAATTATTCGTAAATAATTTTACTTTCGAGTATATGGTGTTCTAATAATTTCAATTAATTAAAAAACTATGTGTATTCAAGGGCCAAAACATGCCATTGAGAGCATCTTTTGGATCTTTTTCCATTGGTGGCAATAACATATTTCTCCAAAAAAATGGCTTAAAAATGACCAGGAGTTCGATTTACAAAATTTTATTTTTTCGAATAAAATTTTATTGTAATAGTAGAGGATACGAATAAGGAGCGACCTTCACTCATCTGTTTAACGAATGAAATGCATTTTATATCAAATGTAACATGTAAAGTAATATATCGCGAATGGGTTGCCTGAAAAATTTCAGTCCAGTATATGATTTTTTAAAAATGGTTTTTTTTCTTAAGATTGCACCGGTTTGTTTAATGGACAATTTACATTCCAATCGAAAGAATGAAGCCTATAGATTATGAAAACCCTAGGTTGACTATTTTTTTCCCGTCATAACTATTGGGTAGGCAGGTATAAACAGGTCAGTCGATACTACTAATTTGCACCTAATCCTGAATGAATCCGCTACTGACAGTATCTTTTCGTATTAAAAAAAGAATATAAATTAATGGCATTTGCAGGTTCCTGGTATTTTATGCAGCAATAAAAATAAGATAGACATCGCATTGATATAACGTTTGCGAATGAGAATTTGTATACATAACCATGGTCTCTTGCTCGCAGGTGGTATAGGTTGCTCAGGTCAGCTTCTAAGTAGAGATGGGCGCGTGTCGATTTTTTCAAGCACGGCACGACAAGAACACGAATTACAAATGTGAATTTGAAAAACATTTTTTCAAAACATTTTTCAAGTTCAAATATCACAAGTGTATGACAGATACAGCCATGATATGCATTGAAGAAGTGATGTCAAACGCAAAAAAAGAGCAAATATGCTAATTTAAGCATTATTTCCGTAAAATGCAATATACATAATAAGAAATATGCAAAATAAAGAAGCTTAAGGCAAATGCTTAACATGTTGAGCCCTGCTTATTACTATAATATCCTCATAGCGGATATACAAGTCGCTTAAATAACTTATTAGCTGATTTATATTACTATAAGGTAGATATACAACTTCAGATAATAGATTGCTCATTATGGAATTCAAATGCACAAATGCCATAATTAGAGACTTTTTACTGTTTATTTAATCCATTTGTCAATTATCTAGAGAGTAGAGAGTGCATAAAGGTTTGGTTTTGTTGCAATCACCAAAATTACTTTGCGATATCATTAAAACTGTTTTCGTGCATTAAAGCTTATTATACCTTATTTGCAGAAAATTTAATAATCTACAACTTTTCTCTAAAATTAGGGTCCGATTTACAAATATTTACTATAACTTTTTTGAGAAATTGTCTTTTCATTTACTTTTGCTTGCAAAATTTAGACTAATAACAAGAGTTTGACGTTTGACCTAACTGAGTATTTCTTAATCAGCAGATATTGTTTTTTTTTGCGTTTCAAAATTACATACAAATATAAGACGGTTACTACTTTCTAGTTTAAAAGGGTCCTATTTCACTTACCTGCGAATAACTTGTGCACTCCATTAAAGAAACTTCCCATTGCTTTAAACGATCAGCACCACATTTGAGTTTTCGTTCCAAGAGTTCTTTGTCTTTTACATCTTTTAATGGAACACCAAACGGCTCATTTATAAATCTTCGTTCAATAGCCTGCTCAACTTGCAACAAGGCGGATGCTAAGTTCTTAACACATCTCCGCAAAGTGGGTGAATCATGTAAGGAGATTTCCTCATCGTCACTATCTTCTGAATCAATATCTACGGTATCGCCTAATGAAGCACCAGGATCCACAAATTGCGTATTCGAATACTTGCCACCGCCGCTATCTTTAGCATCATAATCGGCGTCATCATCGTCATCATCCGCCCCGGCATCTTCATCTTCACCTGCTGCAGTCGCTGCAGCAGATAACTTCGGATTTGTATTACCCCATTGTAACTTGCCTTGTGGGTCATATTCATTATTTTGAATGTCAATGCGCCATTTCTCCATATTTTTCACCTTTAAGCGACCTAAATCACCTGTATAGATATCACTTTCAAATTGCAAAATACGTTCAACAAGTGATGCATACATGACTTCATTTAAATCTATATTTTCTGGAAAACCAAAGTTTGATTTGTTATATTTACGATGTGTATCTGCCATCATGACATTTTTAAACTTTTGCTTTTGTTTGCTATCTTCTAAAGAAAGTATATCGTAAGGACATTTCTTGACATGATTTAATAAAAGCAAGCGTAAGACAGTTAACTGTTCTCGTAATTGTGACTCACGTTCTCCCAGAGGGTTAAGTGTTTCAATCAATGCATCAATATCTTCTTGTTCATAGAGATATGCCCAACGTTGACGATCCGTATTACACTCATCGTGAACAATGCAATTTTTTGGATCACCACTGCACATGTACAATTGATATTGCGATGGTGGAGAAGGTGGTATAGGTATAGATATAGAATCTTGCACTTCTTCCTTGTCGATACCATTTGGCACAACATCAGTCGCAGAGCCGTTCACAATTACTTGATTTTCTTTGTTTTCTTGAAAATCTTTTTTAACTATGTCTGCTGCTTTTTCAGTTACTGCCGCCTTTTTTGCTTCATCTGTATACATTTTAAGTAAATAAGCACGCAAGTCTTTGCGATTTTTCGGAAAATTGGAGGCGTTAGACATCAATTTTTCATTAATGGCATTTTTTGGCGGTTCGGCTAGACATTTATCCATGCAATCTAAAGGATGTTCAACAAAAATGCCCGGCATAGATTCAAAAACGTAATACTTGCGGTAAGCACGATCCATGCCAAGATAAACCATATAATCAAAAAGCGAAGTATGGAATTTCTCAACTTGCTGTTCATATTTTTTACGGTCGCGATCTGATTGTGCAAGCAGCTCAGCAAGTTTCTTATTAAGTTTTTCCTCCAATTGTTTTTTCATCTCCAAATCATTTTTGATCGCATCATCCATGCACTGTAAATTATAATCGCATGTCAATGTTTTACGTTGAGCCTGCACACTGGATATACGTTTGTTTTCGGAAACACTCAGTGCACGTAAGTCAATACGCGCTTTTGATATCTGTTCCATACGCTCTTCAATTACATTTATGGGAGCCGAATAAGTAAGTATTTGTGACACCAAGCATCGTAGCACGCGTAAAATATCGACCATAGGAAGTTGATATATGGTGTACATGCGTAGCGCATGTAAAATATGTGGGGTTCTCATTCGTAACTGAAGTCCTGGATCTTCAGAGGAAGAATAACCATTTCTGTACATAATTCGCCATTTTTCTGTACGTTCTTTGACATTTGCACCTGAGGATAACAGGTGTAAGCGTAAGACCTCGCTTACCGTCTGCGCATCAATAGGCAATTCATTAATTTTAAAGAAAAAATGCCTGCGTGAGTAAAAATGTGTTTTCGATGCCAAGTACATTGAGGTTTGCGGCTCCTTGCGTCGTAATTCTTCACGTATTCGCAAATATTCGACAGCGCATTCTTCTTCCTCTTCCTTTTGTAAATCAAAAATGGAACCGAGTAATATAAGAATGATGTCCGAAAGTGGTCCAGCCACCTCACGTGTTGTAAACGCACGTGCCCATTCATATATACTTAAATTATTGCGAAACACTTCGATGCCAGACAATATACCAACAAAGGAGTGCAAAAATTCACGTATCATAAAGGCATCGCCCAGATATTTCGTGGGTATGAAAGATTTTATGGTTGTGTATAACGGTAATAAGCGCTGATCGGTACGTTCTAAATCGTCAGTTTTTTTTAGAAGCGCTGTACACTCGTACTCAATTTTTTCCATAAGCTTAGCTCGTTTTTCTGCCTTCTGTCGTTCAATTTCTGCCAATATTTTTTGTTTTTCCAGACGTGTACGCACCATTTCTTCTTTAAGAGACTTTGCCTTGGCTTCTGCTCTTTCAATTTTTTCAGCTTTCTCCTTTTCCTTCTTAGTTTGATCTGTAGACTTGCCACCGGTTTTCCCATTAGCTTCATCACCTTTAACCAAATATTTATTCAACGTTGATTGTTTCTTTCCATTTATTTGTGGTTTTATTTTCGAAGGAGTATAATATGGCATTTTACCAATGAATAATTTTGAGAAGGTTATTTTTCGCTCTGTTACATATTTCTTATAGGCTTCTGGCTTAGGGCGAAGTATGCCATCGACACGCATTACATTATCTTTGATGAACATTAGTAAACTTTCACTATAACATTCATGCCGCTGTCTGCGAATTTTTTCAAAAGGAACAATAATCTCCTTTTGGAGATCACTAATGCGTTTAAGTCTGTATAGCAGTGCACTTGTATCTTCATAAACAACACTATCGGATACTAGAGATTTATCAGATAGTATTATTTCCACTACTTTGTGCGGTTGATGATGCGATACATTATTGGTTGCTAACACTTCTTCGTTAAGAAAATAACGTTTGCGCAAAAATTTACAAACAATTGCATTCAAAGTTTTTATGGAAGATTGTTTCGCATGATCAACAACAAGCAACACTGGTGGTCGCAGACTGTCCTTTAACTGTTCCATCTTCTTGCGAGCTTTACGTTCGCTTTTTAAAGCCTCAGCATAGGTAAGATTTTCACGTCCAGTTGCTTCACACTGCCAAACAGTTGAATTTATTGCCATAACATGACGAAAATAATCTCTGAAAATTAAAACAAAAATTACTTGAAATTTTAACTGTTTACAAAAGTAGTTATTAAAGTGTGTGAAATAATACTAAATGCATTCCACTTCAGCTTTATATTCAGAGGCGAGCAAAAGCGGAATAACCCCTCCCCCATAAAAAAGATATCGGACATTAAGGTAAATAGTTTTTACTGTCTATCACTTATTATAAAAAGAGCTAACACTTCCATATCCATTGTGTTGTTATTGTGTTTATACACAAGAAATGAAGATGAACTAAATTGTGCTATGTTGTGTTTGAAAGTGCATGGCAAAACGTCAAACCTGTAGACATTTTGTCGTACGATCGGCAGTATAATGTATTGACATACTTTTTCTATAATGTATTATAAACAATGACAGCTGCGAAGCTGAGCTGTTAATATCGCTGCTTTTGCTACAACGCTGCCATATTCCCGCGCTTTACCGCTCTACATCCAACAAATGCTTTTCTTCATGTCGCTTTTCGTTTGTACATACATACATACATATTTTTTTTTTTTGTCTAGACCAAAATTTAAAATAAATTTAACGCTGCTTCATGAGGAGCAGTTGTTAAAAAAAGTATAACGTTTTCCCAAATTGTTTCCACAAAACTTACTCATATTCCCGAAAAATCTCCTTGGTAACTTCGCAATAAAACACTTCATCGTTGTCATGAAATGTCTCATCTTTTTTGCTCTTCGCATTGTCAAATCCGTCACGCTTACAAATTGGCATTTCAGTAGATTTTTAGTGTAATCGCAAAACTCCTTCCCGTAATGTATCCTAAATGCAGATACGCCTTTTCCACTTAATGTTTCCTTTCTACAAGATCCGTTTATCTTCACTTTTCTTTTTAGTCAGTTCTGGTTCGTCACTATTTTTATAAGATATAGTTTAGTTAACCAAAAACTTGGAAACTTCTACAAATAGGAGGGAATCGCGTCTTAAGCTGAACAGATATATATGTATATCCAGTTCAGCTGTTACAATTGTGCATAGACGCGAACTGGCGACAATTTTACAAAATTTTGTAAGCAATTTTTTTCCACTAAAATCGTGTCTCTGTGCACCAATGTTATAAACAAATTATTTGTTGTTTCCTGTACAACAAATATTTGATAAATATTGCACAGCACAAGTGATGCATATAAGTAAAATTTAATTTTTCTTCACAAAAATAAATTATACACGCGCGCCAATGCGAAATTTTTTGATTTATCCTACAGCGACATTCTGCTCTGATGTAAAATGACAAGAAAAATAAACCTACAGTTGAAATGAAATAGAAATATAATTTTATAATACTGTGATCTCTGTATTCATTGCAAAATTCTTTTGTCACCCAGTAAACAGATGGAATGAAATTTGTGATAATAACTTATGTACTCGGTAATTTTTTGTATGTCACTATGAAACAACAGATATTTAATTCTATTAAAATTTTTCATTGAAAACAAGCAACCTATTTTTGTATATGAAAATTATAAATGATTTCCAGTATAGACTTAAGTAATTCCAAAACAATCAATAGAACAATTTCATGAAAGAAAGTTACAGTCTTACCCACTTGTCTAATGATTTAAATTATTTCGCGTTTCCTAAATGTCGACTAGTTTCTCATACAAAATTATTTCTTAAGCGGGTAGCCGTGTCAAAAAAAAACACGATTAATATCATATATTTAATGTTTAGAAAAATATTTGCAAAATTCAAAAAAAATCATCATATTTTTAAGACTATAGGTTGAGTTTAATAGATCTTTTAACCAATATTGTAGCTTAATAAATTATATTTCATACGATACCCATAACTAGGATACCAATCTAAAGGTTTCCAACTTATATTAATTTTTACTAAGCAACTTCCGACGACTCTATCTCTGAAACTAGATCTGGCCGACATTTTTTGATTACATATTTACGTTTTTCCTCTTTTGTCTACAAAACCTTTAAAAATTTTTGAAAATATTTTTCATGAGTACAAGGGGAGTAAGAAAGCGAGAACTCTAAAGAAATAAAAAAATGAATCCAGAAATAAAGTAACGAATAGCGATTACAACCAATCAGACAGAAGAAAAAAAATTATTTTTGACAAGGCAGCTTTTGGAAGACGCATTGGTATTAACTCGGTATTATATATAAGCAGGGTACACAATGTTGCTAGTAATTATTGTTTCGTCTAATTAATTCAACTTGTAATTTGACATATTGTACTCGTTGAATTAATAACACAAAATTTACAACCAACTTCATGATATTAATTTGACATTTTTGTGAAGTTTTTTGGTTGGACCGACCGAGAAGGTATGTGCATCATGCTAACAAAATTAAAAGAGAGATAAAATATTACATAATTATTAAAAAATTAACTTTTAAAATACCTGATATAAAATAAATATTTTGTAGGAAGTATTTAAAAAGAAAATAATGGCAGATAAAGTAGTTGCTGAGAAGCCCGCTGGCCGCCCCATGAAGTATCCCTACACCTTCTCGGCCAAAATCGCCCAATTTCCTTTGAAACATTACATCAAGAATCAATGGATTTGGAGATATTACTTCGTTGCTTTTGGCCTGTGCATTCCTGTCTTTTATAAGATCAGCAAATTAGGTAAACTTTAATAGATTAAATAATAAAAACTATATGAAAATGGTTATGTATTCTAGCCAACTCACCTGCCAACAAGGCCAAGTGGGCTGAACAACAAGCCAAGGAACATGCTGAACATCATTGATCTAACAAATTCATTTTGGAATTTCAGCGTCAAATGCTGTCGAACTTTGATTTCTGAAATACAACACTGCGTAAAAAATAAATCAATGAAATAAAAAAAATCTCAGAATTAATAGCTTATTGCGGATGCAACAGAAAATTTGGCACAAGTTTACTTTCGGAGCCCCTTCCTTTTTACTAGACCCTATTTTTTAAGAGGCTTTTAATACTCATCGAATATGGAATCAAAAGTTTGGGGACGTACCTAGTTTTTGAAATATACAATTTTACATAAATAAATTTGTCTCGTTTCTGCACCAAATTGTACCCCTTGGCATCTAAGTTTCCCATACACATTTTCTTTCAAAAACCCTACTTGCTCGAAAATAAAAACGAGTGGGGCTCCTAAAGCAAACTTAAACCGTACGTTTTTTTTTTGTAAATTTTGTTTCACAAATGTATGTTATGAGATAGGTAGTGTCCTATATCCAGAGCAAAATAAGTATATTGTCAACCGAACTTATTTTTGGAGTAAAGAATTGTTTTTTGTTCCGTTGTAATACGAACTTCAAATAGTATTCAAAGTATTGCGTGAATTTTGGGAAACCCAATATGACCATGGTTTTTTTTTTTGGTCAATATTTTTTGTTGGTATGGTCTCCACTATTTTTTGTATGTGTTTTGTACTCGGTTCGAATTTTTTACATGAATGACTTGTCATCAATAATTTTATTGGTAGTCTCTAATATTTTCTATTTGTTTTGAACTGCTTTAATGTTTATATGTGACGTTAGGTCGCCAATTTTAGAATAGTTCTGGATGCAATTCCTCTTTGTTTTGAACGCAAGTTGTTAATATTTGTTTGGGTCTTGATATTGCCAAAAAATGGAAAGCGAGTTTCACCAAGATCTACCGAAAACCATTCATCTGTCGCATATAAACTTCCGAACTACTCAACGGATTTTCCTAACATTCGTGTTTCTTATGGTTTGTGGAAGGTTCATTGTTTGGTTTGAAAAATGAGCGCCACGCCCCACCATACAAGAGGAAAAATCAAATTTACAATATCTCAAGGTTTGATACATACATATAAATGAGACTTGGTACATATACGTACATATTGTATATTCGTTGGCGCGCCTGTTAGTAACTTCTGAATGACGACCGATTCGGATCAAATTTTTTTTGTAAATGTTTCTTATGACACGTGAAATATATGAAAAAAAAAAAAATTTAATACATCACATCTCATCAACTATTGGACGCAGGTGAATGCGACTGGATATATACATATATTAAAGGTACGAGCAATAGTAAGTTTCAATAAAATAAATGGTGGTGCCAATAGAAATAATTGCAATTTTCAGCGCATTTACGCTATTGATTTTTGGAAATAACCGTCATTTCATGTTTTATTTTGTGTGAAAAAATCATTATGGTATCTGAGCTTGCCTTGTGAGAATATAGTATATATCGACATACTTTTATTTGTTTACACGTAAGTTTTTCTCTAAAATTTGGCTTTTTGAGTTATGACCGGCTTCGAGAAGACTGCGAGATAATTTGATGCAATTTTGTAGATAACCATTGTAGGATGTAAAAAGGTTCACGCAAATTTTTTAGGAGCAATTTTGTTTTTGAAATAAACGATTCATGTTATTATAAAAAATGTATTTTCAACCTTGAAAGCTTATATATAAAAATAATAATATTGTACATAAATGCAGTCTATTCAGTGCTAAGGAAATGATCAGCATCGACACTTGAATAAACATGGCCTTCAGATATCATAAAATCTAAAATTGAGCTGTAATTTAAAAAAAAAAACATTTTTTACAAATCTTCATACAATGATTTGAAAAAAACTTACGCTAATTCTTCTTTTTTCATGTGACTAAATTTATTCTGTAGTTGAAGTCTGCTGATGCCCTCATTAGATACATGATTTTTAATAGCTTGAAAAACGGCTAATTGTTTACCCTCTAGACCCAAATTATTGCTGCTCTGTTGCATTCCAAAACCACTCCCAGCTGACGTTGAGGGTGCAAAGTCATTGAAATTCCCATCTGCTCCTTTCTAAAACGGGAAATAAAAATATGTGTGGTATTTTATTGAATAAATCAATAAACCTTACCTTGGAAAATTCTTCACTCTTATAGCGAGCATTAAGCACCTCCAAAACATGTGTACAAATTTCATTGGGATCATTGACTGGTAACATTTTAAATACCATAAGTGTTTTTTGCCCACCCTGAGAACGAACGCTACCATAGACTTTGGCGTAATTATTTAACATTACATCAGGTGCCTTTAAGGCATCGCCCTCTTCTAGCCAGTAGTGAGCATCAATTCGCCCTGTGTGATCTTCCAGCGAGTATGTGATTTTTGTTGATGAAGTATCGATGGATCGGACTATAACCGCACATGAGACCATACCAAAAGTCATACCCCACATTTGAAAATTACCTTCAGGAGATTCAAGTACTTGTTTGATCAGCACTGGTGCAATGCCCTATAGTTAAAGAATTAATTTGTTACTGATTCTAAATCATTTCGTTTTGGTATTAGAAAAAACCTCGGCCTTTTGCTCCGAAGCTACGCCACCAGTTGCTGTTTGTGTAGCATTGAAATCACCAACTATAAAAATTTGTCACATTATCTTCTCTTTTTAAGTTCATAGTTACTTCACAACTTACATGAGTCGTTCATTTTTGTTTAATTACAATTTATTTTTTAACTTTTTTTGAAGAATTTCACGATATTAAGCAAAAAACCCGCCAAACACACTAGCTGTCAGTTGTTTCTATGTAGCTGCCAGATTTTTATGCACTGAACTTTCGGAATGACATTTGACTGTTCATCAAAGTTGAATCATGTATTTACGCATCAAAAAACTACTGCGAAATAATACGCTGGCGTATCATAGAAGAACGTTATATATCGATATTTCTACAGCTACGTGTCTATATTCGTACGCATGACTTAAAGAAACAAACAAAGTCTCTATATAATGCACTAATTTTAAACAGGAAATCATTTTTAGTTTTTTTATGCAAACGAAAACACAAACAATGAATTTGCCATAATCAAAAATATATCCGTAAAAAAATTATTTTCTTGTGACAGCTTAATTTTTTGTCGTCCTTCGCAAGTGTGTTTACTCGAAAAGATTTTAAGACGGATTTTCCGTTGGCGGACTTCTCGTCATCCGTCGTAAGTGTGCTATAAGTTTCTACAAATTATCTGTACGCGAACAAACCTTTTAATAAAACTTATAAAAAATTTGAATTATCCTTCAAAAAGAGAAAAAAAGGTTTTGGACTTGTCAACATCCCATAGCAACCAATAAAGCACCATTTACAAAACTGCCGCATTGTTGTGTTGATCCTTCAACAAAAAAGCATCATAATGGCCAGACACAGACATAGCCGCGATAAAAGGTATTGATCATTTAAATAAGTTTTTTTTTGAATTTTCGCCATCATCAGAGGCTTTTGCACCATTCAATGAAAAGATATCTAAATGGAAAATAGATTAAAATCCCCCAAAATTTGGTAAAAACAAAAAAATTTATGAAACTGAACTAAAATCGGTATTTTTTTGACCCGAGACAAACTCTGGTGATGACCAAAATCCATTTTCGTCTTATTTCATTGATGCAAAAAAATTTAAAAATGTACTAAAATCCGGCATTTTTTGGGTTCAGGACCACCATCCATCCATCCATTACAATCTATTTTCGATTTCTTTTCATTGATTCGTGCAAAAAATATGTACAAAAGTGAGAGACTGAAATTATTTTCAAGGCAAGATAAAACATTTATTGATAAATAATAATTATCAACAACTAGTGTGCCCAGCAGACGTTCTGCCCTCCCTGTCCATGTCCCTATCTCCTGCCCCATACGCATTCCTATCTCCACCCCTACCCTCATCGTTTCCCCCAACCCTAACAATATCACTATCCATATCCCTATCCTAATGTCATTTGGAAACAACTTGTATTTTTGGATATTGGCTAGGAAATGGGTTGAATCATTTTCCGTGCCAGAAACTAATGAGTGTAATGGCGCTGGTTGTGGGACCAATTGTGGCAATTTCATTTTTCCACCGTTTATGTTCGGATCCGGGTATTTTGCGGAAGGATTTGGGTTTATCAATTTTCGACCAGGAAACATTGACCATAGAGAAAGATATGTAGGAAAACAACCAATTGACATAATTAACAAAAAAAAAGTGAAAATGTCATTTATCGGTTTTTGTTCCGACGCTCCTCAATGATACTAGATTAATTGGACGTACTATTCTGCCGTCAGAAGCAAAATAGGCGTATCTCAAAAAAATTGATATTCGAGATTCTTATGGCATCGGAAAGCTTAAAAAATGGCGCGTCTAATAAACTAAGCCAAATAACGATATTTTTGTTCAAACATAAAAAATCTCATAAGAATATTTTCTCTATCTCAATTTTACATGTATTTCAACGAATTGACGTAAACAAAACATCAATTATCTCGAATCGAGTTTTTTGAGATACGCCTATTTCGTTTCTGATGGCAGTATTGATGTTATAAAACTAAATATCTAGTACTACTACTACTAAAAAAAACTTTTACCTAATTTTACTGAGAAGTACTTTTGATGCACTTGTACCCCTATGGTTCTAGGTCAATCATATAAAAAATAAGATATATCGAAGATAAATATTTTAGAAAAATATAAAAAAAATTAATATACGTTTTTTGTTTATTTTTTGTTTAATAGAAGTAAAGCATTTCTAAACAATAATATAAAAAAGTCAAAAAACAAATTGTGCAGTTTTCTGTATTAAAGCTCTGTCGCTAATTATTTCTTATTTGATTTCAGCAAAGTCATGGTAGCAATAACCAGGTGTTGGGATATCCCCAAAACAAACAAAGCTGGAAAGAAAGCGTTTAATTTCAAAGTCTTTTGCATCCTATCTCTCGGAGAGAGCCTCAAAACCACATATAAAATAGGTGAGTGTATTAATTTTCACACCAATAGTTTGTGTGTTACTCCTAAGAGGTTTACCTTTCTAGGGTTAAACACAACCATATGAGACACACAAAATTCGACTCATAAACAAAACCGTATTGATCGTTCGCCCAGAGTGACCAGAGTTTGAAATAAACTAAAAAAAATGGTCAGACTAAAGTTTTTCTTTAAAGAAACTTAAATTACTAAACTTTTTGAATTAAAAGTGTAAGTTGACTTAGAAATTTATCATTAGAAGAGGAAGCTAAGTTTATTTTGTCTTATATGTACATACATACATATATCAAAAGTTAAAAAACTTTTAAGTTTTTCGGACAAACCACAAACCGAAGGAAAAGTTCCAAAATGGATTTGGAAGTCTCCAGGCTGTTCTTGATTCTCTAAGAGAATTTTTGAACACATTTTTCAAAAAAATATTCACAACCACCAAACCTATGCAAACAGAAATATAAAGAGATAACTTTGGAACCAAAAATAAACAAATTGTTTTCATTACAAAAATTAACAACAAATAAAAAATCGTTAGACCCCACCCCCGTTGGACTCAGCAATTTCACAATTTTCACAATCGACAAATCCAAAAAAAATCCACATATATTCCACGTTGAACGACAGAAAATTCATAATAATTTCTATCAAAGTTTTATACAAATCGATATTCTAAGTTTAATGGTTTATTCAACATAAATAATATTTGCACACTTTTTGCTTAACAAGTAAATACATACATATGTACATGGTACGCTATTTTCTCTCTCTTATTATTAGATAATATTTTGTGTCATTAACTTTACTAAACTTTGAACAAACAATCATAACTTAAACAAAGACACCTATGGAAGACTGAAAATGTGAGCTGAAGCTGCGTGGAATTCTTGTAGCATTTAATTAAAGCATTCCTATTAATGATATTTTAAATCACCTAAACATATATACTTAATATCCACGTAGTCATCAATGCCATGATGAGAGCCCTCACGTCCTATTCCTGATTCCTTAACACCACCAAATGGTGCCTCAGCAGTTGAAATCAAACCTTCATTCACGCCCATCATACCAACCTCTAGTTTTTTGGCCACACGAAATACTTGCTGTATATCTGAAGTGTAGAAATATCCAGCCAGTCCACGTCTGGTGCTATTGGCTTTTTTAATGGCATCCTCTTCCGTTGTAAATTTTATTATAGAAACAACTGGGCCAAAAACTTCATCAGTATATAGTCTTGTACTTGGATCTATATCGGTTATAACTGTTGGTTCATAGAAAAGTTCGCCAATTTGAGGGCAAGGTTTTCCACCAGCAACAATTTTCGCTTTTTTACTTCGCGCATCTTCAACAAAAGCGCTAACTTTCTCAAATTGCATGCGATTGATGAGCGGACCAATTTGTACATCATCACAATTTCCTGGTCCAATTTTAAGTGCTGCTACATGTTTCTTTATCAGTTCCACGAATTTATCATAAACGTTTTCTTGCACAAAGAATCGATTTGCTGATACGCAGGTCTGTCCACAATTACGAAATTTTGCAACCATAGCACCATCAACTGCCTTTTCTACATTTGCACTATCGAAAACAATAAATGGTGCATTTCCACCCAACTCCAGGCAGAGACGCTTAATGGTATCAGCGCAGTTCTTATAAAGTAACTTGCCTACTTCTGTAGATCCCGTAAATGATATTGCTGCAATATCTGGACTCTTACATAAAAGATCACCAACAGGCGCAGCCTTCTTTGTTGTAATAACATTTATAACACCTTTTGGAAATCCAGCCTCTTCGGCAAGTTTCGTCAGAGCAAGTGCTGTCAGCGGCGTGTCTTCTGCGGGCTTAATTACAAGTGTACAACCTGTAGTAAAGAAATAAAATAAATACTAATATGTAATAGTCTTAGGCGGAACATCTCGTACGGGACCCTCGTCTAGCTTTTCTCGTCGCCTTTATATTCATTCAATTTAATTTTAACAGATTTTTCGAGACCTACAGCTTAAATCAGTATGTAAACGGCGATAGTTGAGACATTTTTTTATAGAAAATTATACTCTCAAAGCAGTGTCAGTCAATAACTAGAAAGAGAGACGTAAATAAAAACATTTTTCGCTTGGAAATCATGGGGCTTGCGAGCCACCATCGGATCTTAGGCGGATAAGCTTATTACTGGGTTATCGTAACAAAACAACAAAAACAAATACATGTATTTGTAACAAGAATAAACATTTTAGAAATGCTGTGTATTTTAAATCCCCAGTTGGAGTAATTTTCGATAATTTGATTACTTTCGGAGCATCATTTTATTAAAATGTTTGAAAACGTATTAACTTCTAAAATCCTAAAAAAAAAACCATAACTGAAAAATTTTATTCGATATCTGGTTGAATCGTGTGTTAGCACTCGCAAACATTTTCAATGTATTGATATTTGTATTGTTTATTATGTACTTATAACCCGCTGTAGAAAAGTATATAAGATAAGTATAAGATTACAGGAAAGAGTGTGATGCATTTTGGTGAACTACCAACCAGGGTTGCCTTGCCAAAACCAGTACCGATGCCCGAATTTTGGAAATTTTTTTTAATTAAAAGTTTATTAAATTACAGACAAGCAGTATTCAACAATTCAACTATATACATTCTTTTTAGGATATTCCAGTTCTATCATTTGGTATATATCAAATAACTTTAGCTGCAAGGGCGTGATGTATTTGCATCTTTTATAATTCTGAAGATTTTGAAAAAAATTTCAGTTTGCTCTGTACATCTTCATTGTTGACCAGCTTACCTGCAGCAAGAGCAGCTCCAGCCTTCCGCGTTATCATGGCCATTGGAAAGTTCCAAGGTGTGATGAGCGCCGCAACACCAATAGGATGCTTCATAACAATTATTTCCCTATTTGGCAAAGGATGCTGAATTACTTCACCATAAATGCGGCGTGCTTCCTCTGCAAACCACTCAATAAATGAACTAGCATAGAGAGCCTCTCCTTTAGCTTCACTTATAGGTTTGCCTGATTCAGTGGTCATGATCTCTGCCAGCTCCAAGTGGTTACTCTCCATTAAACTGTACCATTTCTAATATGATAAATAACACTAGTTTAAGAAGATGTTGACTTGAAATAAAAAGTGTTTTCTTAATGATTTAGGTGCTCAGAGAACACTGTCTCGAGGCATATTGAAAGTTATCTCACATTTTAAAGAAATTTTTACCTAATTTTTGTATAAATTTGAACTGAAGTTATTTTGTCCGTCAAATTTTACAATTTAATTTTTAATAAGAAGCGTCATTTGTTAACCTGTGTAATTAAAATTAAAACAAATACCGAAATTATAATAAAGGCTGTTGTAGGAGGTCAAGAGCTAAGTAAAAAAGATTTGATATTTCGAATTACACGGTTTTGTTTGAAATTTCTCATTATAACGAAACTGTGTATCAGTTTAATTTTTTCAACAAGTTAACGATTTCCCTATTTCATTCCTAAAATTAAATTATTAAACATTTATCTAATTTCGATTAAATCAAATACAGATTCAAAAAAAATTGATTAGTCAATTTTTAATAAAATCATCATTTAGTACCATCCTTCTTCTTTAAAATGAGCTCTCAAGTGGTCATCTTAGATGTTCCCTCGCAAAGCTATAGCCATTTTAAAGTGACATGAATTTGATCCCCACGACCCAACTTAAATTGTTATAAGAACTTAACCTGAAATGTTTCGAAGTACTGATGTGAAAGCGTTTTTTTAAGATGGTAAAAAAAATTTACAGCACCGATGGGAAAATGTTAAAAATTGATTTTGGAAGTGTTTAGAAAATGTTTTGGACCCATTTTTGAGAGAATCGAATACAGAACTTTGTTTTTATTTTTTAATATAATTTTTTTTGGGGTAAAATTGAACTGCCCAAAACTTATTTTTTTTAATTAGTGGATAAACGCAGCGAGGCGCCTTAGTTTGTTTGCAAACAAATGTTACTGATCAAACCTTTAAAAAGTTTCAGCAAGTACGATCATATGATACGGGATGGGTGCGGCTTCCAGCCTCTTCTAAAGCTTATGCCAATATTTTAAAATTCTCACCTTAAGCAACGTAGAACGTTGTTTAGCAGTTAGAGCAGACCATTCCGTAGACTTAAATGCTTGTCTTGCTGCATCTATAGCGCGCTGTGTGTCCTGGTGATTCATATTTGGAACTTTGCCGATGACTTGACCATTGGCAGGATTTCTTACATCAAATGTTTCTTTACTCAAAGCATCTACCCAGCAACCATCGATGAAAGCCTTATTTTGGATTAACGAAGACATGTTCCGTGCGAGCATGGGAATATTAAGCGCCGCATACCTGTGCGGTTGAAAGGCAAACATGCCGCGCAACATAGCTAAAAAGTTAAATGTTTTCTTAATTATAATTTACAATGAATCATCTTCTTAAAAAGTATTACTAAACACTGTTTTTTTTTTCGCTTCAGTTCGATAGTCCTTATAGGTACATCGAATAAATTGATTTTTAACAATTTTCCGTGAATTGTTGCTTAGCTGATTTTTGGTAAATATTTGGCGAATACTAAAGAGAGTAAATAGCAACTTTTTCTCAGTATTTCTGTTGCTATGAACTGATTTATTTTAAATTATCGCTACGAACCTTATATCTCGCTTATTAAAATAAATTGAATCCAATTAAATTTTCACCACTAGCTCTTCAGGCTTTCCTGTTATATCGGCGATTGTAGTAAAAACAGCTGTTGGTTCAATTGATAACACCCAGTAAACATTTCGAATCGCAGAAACCTCCGAGGCGATGATTTCAATCGCGCGAATTACGTGAAATAAAAAACCAGTCAAAGCTTAGTTATCCAACATATTTCGAAGTTTCTTAGTGCATATTTTTCTGATCTCTGAACCACATTGCTTTTAATTTTTGCTTTCATTTTGTTTTGTTTTTGGATAATGATTGCATTCATAATAAATATAATAATGGTAATATGTATGTAGTTGGAAGACCACCCAAGCCATAATTGACGTCTTTATTATACTCTTCTTTGTTCATTGATTGCCTTAATATTTTTTCTTGTATAATTTGTATATCGTCAAATGTTAATTTATTTTCGTTTGCAAGAATTTTCCGCACTTTAGGAATTACATACATTATAAACATTTGTACATATATATGTATATATGAACTTTGTAAGTGGTAATTATAAGTGTACAGTTATTAAAATTAATAAAATAATTTCCATTTAATTGACATTTTCTTTGGTCACAGGTAACTTAACATGTACATATTTAAAAAATTTTTAGAATTTTGCTCTGTAATAGCTTTTCTCATCGAATTTTTTAGGGTGTTTTATTTAGTTTTAATTTGTTGTTTAATGATTCGGAGCACGCACACGATTTGTTAGCATTTTTTAGGTTTAATTGAAAATAAATTATTAATTTTGGACAAGATTTGCGTTCTTTCGCAATTTTTTCAGAGATCTCAGACTCTCGGACCTATGTTTCGACTCGTCGTCTAAGGGGGCGTTCAAATATTACGTAACCCAATCTTTGAAGCTTCTATGGGAGGAACAGTTTAGTCTGGAGCATTTACTCTCATTTACTCATTGCACAAAATACTCTTTGTGTAAGAATTAACAAAACTCGTGTTTTTCTTAGTATTTTAATTAACTTTGTTTTAAAAACTTAATTAAGTGCTTTCTTTATAATATATTAGAAATTTTTAAAATGTTTATAAGAGGTTGCTTCAAATCTCGTAAAAGTTGAACAAACCATGATTGAATAATAGTGAAATCATGGAACAAACAATCCGGTAGAATAATGGAGCAAAGAAAAGAAAGAAGTCTTATAGTACATATTGGGCAATGATCTTCCAATGCCAAAGCAGAAACGATAAATTTACGAAACTTTATGATCTCAAGAGTTTATAGATTATTTGAGTGGGGCCTAGCTATTTTTTTTTCTGCGATAAGAAAGTCTCCCGAATTTATGACCAATGTTATTTCGTCACACACAATCACGTGAACGACCACTTATAGCTATAAGTATATTTTGTCACACGAGTGTAAAATATGTTTATTATGACCTTTATGCATTTGTTACATATTTTTGTAGAATTTAGAAATTATGAAAACTTGGCAAATAATATGCATTTAAGCAGTAATGAAATAAAATTGGTAAACAAAAGAATAAAAAACTCAATGATCATGACATTTCAGTGTATGGAATAAATAGTTGGTTTGACTGATTTTTAAAAGCACTACATTTCAGTGATATTTCTTTAGTTTCATGATACGTATGTTATTAAGTAAAAATGTTTAGTTGTTAATATACAAACATACATATATGTACATATGTAGGTTAATATTGGTCATAATTTCTACACATAAGGTCTAATTTTAAATATGTTTGCCATTAGAAAGCATACACTCAGAAAATAAATTTGGTTAATGTAATCAAACTTTTACCAATCCTCAGGTTAGAATTTCCTAACCTGATGGCCCTTGTTGTTAAATTTAACTTACCTGGGAATAAGGTTAACTACAGAATTTTCTCAAAAAACGCACTCCAATTTTTTTTGCTATTTTTTCTCTGGAAAAAAAAATTTAAATTAATCTCATTGGTTAGTTTGACAATGAATTAATATGGATTTAAAAAAAGAACTTGGTTGTTACTCAGAAGATCAGAAAAAAATGTTCTCATTGTCTTAGGCGTGCTAAATGCAATTTTCGACCAATTTTGTGTTCTTTACACAATTTAAATGAAAGTTATCATAAACATACTATAAATTTTTTAATGTAAGCAAATCCGGTAGTAAACTACCCCGTTTTTCGATCAATCAATCAAAGGAATTTGTTTTTTTTTTGAAATATTCCTTAGGGCTTGAATACACAAATTTGCGAACCACTCCTCCATACATATGTGAACGATCCTATATATATAAGCTTGAATAAGGAACTGGGAGCAAACTATGTATCAAGTTACGGCCTATTGCGACATCCTTATATGTTTAAAGAACCCCTGAGCTTTGAGTTTATCTGTGGCAATAAGGAAAAACTGCAGTATAAACATAGGACTGTCACTGCCACCGATATTATGAAAGAAGCTATGCTCTTTCAATCGTCTAGGAAACTTCCTTCGGAGTTATGAGAAGGGACTCTATATGATGAATTCAATTTCTTCCCAGGGGGGAGTGACATAATATGCACCATTCGTCCTTCACTAGTCCCATGTTCAAAATTTTAATTTTAAACACTTAAGTGTCCTGTTAAGAATTCGTTAATCGAACATATCTTCGATTCTGACGATTGACACTTATTTCGACTATCAGCCACACTATCAATTGCCAAAAAATTAAACCGGTATAAGTACCAAGAATAGCAATAAAGTGTTTTTGTTGTATGGGAGAGGTACCGCCCTCTTATCTTATACCGTCCACATGTCATGAGGTTCTTAAAATAGACAGTACATCCTAGTATCAATTTTTAAAACTCCTGCTATCGTAAGTGTCCAGATATAGCGTTTAAACTATTTTTATTGCATAAAACGTGCCACGCCCCGTTGCTTAATCCTGTCCATATTTCGTGAGGTACTTAACATAGAAAATATATGTATATACATCTGAACACCCAATTTCAAAACACATACTATCATAGGAACCAAGATATAGCGTTTTAAGTGTTTTTGTTGCATGGAAGGTGCCACGCCTTGTTGTGTAATCCCGTCGACATTTGGTAAGGTGCTTAGCATAGAGAGTGTGAGGGGCTTAGCATGACTAAATGCATCCCAACACCAAATTTTATGACTCTTGCGAACGAACGAAGGTATATTGCAGCGTTTTAAGTTTTTCTATCGTATGAAAGTGCCACGCCTCGTTGCCTAATACCGTCTATATGTCATGAGGTGCTTAGCATATGCTATATAAAACCCCAATACCACTTTTCAAAAATATTGCTATCCAGGAGCCAAAATATAGCGTTTTAAATGTTTTTGTTGCATGGAAAGTGTTACTCAGGGACAGTGCAGTCGCGGTCCAGGGCTTTAAGTTATATATGTACATCGATCACTCTTTAAATAACTCCACAATTTGTTTTTTTTTTCTGACGGTTGCATATTTTTTGAAACGAAATATCTCAAAAACTATGGGGAATAGGATAAAAACATGTTTTTTATTTTTGTTCATGTGTGTAAATGATTCGATTACAAACATTGATTGGTATCAGTTGTTGATCAATAATGAAGCGTGGTTGAATCAAATAAGAATTTGTTTTCTGTAAAAGAAACTTCAGACTTTAAGTTAAAACTCTTTAAAAGTATACGCGAAAGATTGTACAATGTTATTTGTGCAGGGTGAAGTATATTTTGATTTATTTTTATGTGAAAAGAAATCCTGCAAGATACGATAAACGATATGATGCGCGACGTATTTCGTTGAATCAATGCTTTGGAGGAAATACAAAAGAATATTCGGATATCTTCAGTTAATTTATTATATTAAAAAAGTAGTTGCCGAGACACATTAGTCTGGATACGAGAATGTAATACTTACATATCGCTCAGTTACTTCAAGACTGGCATACCTCAAAAAAGGTGATTTTTGAGTTAATGACGCACTTTATGTTTTTGAGTTATGCCAGTCTTGAAGTAAATGAGCGATATGTACTCGGCGGGCTGGAAGCAAGTTTAAATACAACAAAAATGTCAACGAAAACATAGTACACCATCTTGTTCCTCATAGTCTAGTGCAGTGATGCGCACGAAAATCTAGCAAAAGGGCACAACAACAGCATCAAACAACAACAAACTAAATTTTAAAGTGTGTTTTGCTTTCATTTCCAAATTCGCCAACAGCACAAAAAAACCAAATTGCACTATAAACAAAAACAATTGCTACATGCGCCGAAACACAATGCGGCGCCGTCGCTAATGTCTGTGTGTGCGAACTTTTGGTTGCTTGCTTGTGCGTCGAATAACGGAAAGGGCACCGAAGGCAGAAAGTGCCAGTGCTTGCCCTTCGCTGGTCTAGTGCTCTGAAAAAAAAGTATTAAGTCTCGTTCGAAAATATTATTTTTGCGGGCTTCCCCTTTTTTTTAGCGAAAACGTACGAGAGGCATATCGTCCATGGTGGTTGTTCAGCAAAAGTAAAAAGAAAACAAGAATTTCAATTATTGAACTATATTTTTACCGGACGCCCCTTTGTGCGATGATCTTGCAATATAGAAAAACAACATTCCAATCTTCTTTTCGTATCTTAGCATCTTCTATGGTATCACTTCTATAGCATCTAATATAATTCTTCAGATATTAACCATTCAAATTTGAATCGTTGAACGGTGCCACGCCTCTCTGCTAAAGAGAAATATTTTTTTAATTTATTTTATAACTTATCTCTTGATACATAATCATAATCAAAATCATATAATTCGATGAAGCAATTTAAAAATATAAGTAGCAAGTAGTAAGACGAAATGATCTTTTCCATCGGAAACTAATTTTTTGTAAAGCTTTAGAATGTACCTCATACATTATAGCATTTTTAAACTTGCTTCCAGCCCACCTTGATAATGCCGCGCAAAAGCTTAAGACCACAATAGGTATCCAAATGTTTCTGTGCACAGAACCCAAACTTTTTTACAAGTTGTAAAATTCTTGAATTGTAGAAAACTATAGGTCTTGCCGAATTGAGTGCCAGTTATGTTGAAAATAGGGAAAAACGCTTATTTTGAACTGGTTGCGGTATTTCCTTTTTTTAATTTTTAATTTCTTTCACTCCTTTTTTTGCTCTTTGTAATAGAACTTAGCATAAAATGACGACCTCTCTCTTAGTAACAGTTAGCTTATTTATTTTATTTTTGAAGCAAACAGCATTAACGCTATGAAAAAATGGAGGAAAACCGGCTGATGTCAATTAACCGGTAATTGACACGGTTACAAACGCCCTTCTATGACTTTTTATTTAAAGTCTGAGAATTTTTGTGTCTGGAGAAAAGTTGTTCCTCATAAAAAGTTAAAAATTTTTGCCATAACACTACTCCTCCAGTACCCCTTCTTAACCCCCCTTATGGAACATTTTAGTCAAATTATTTAAAAATATTTACAAACGCAACAAGTGACTGAACATTTTTTCATACAGTCTTAGACAAAAATATTTCTCGTATAAAATTAAAAGAAATCCTCCAACAGCAAAAATTAAAAAAAAAATAATAATTTGTTAACGGTTTTTCTTCATATGTAAATTCAATTCCTTTATATAGTTCTTATAATTTAAAGAACATGAGCCGAAAGTGCTGAAAATTTAAATTTTTTCAGAGAACTGATACAGGTTTTAAACTTTTGCACGGCAGTGTAATACTTACATACATACATAAGAAGGCAGTATCTTGCACTCTTGCAGTTATTATTATAAACTTGTTGGTTTGTAAAATATTTCAACTTCTGAATGCTTGGTCGCAAAGCAAGCATCAAATATAGCGACATAATCACATCCAGATTTAGTTTGAGTTGAAAAAGTGCAGCGAACGCATTAAAATTTAAATTTAAACGTGAAGCGTGTAAATTTTGAAGCTGAATAAAAAAGAGTTTAAATAGTTTTAACTTTAAAAAGGTTTTATTACGGGTATGCTTTTGCAAATAGTATATTTAAAAAACAAAATTTATAATGGAGCATCTAACTATGCATAAAAATTGTTACATATAATCTTTTTTGTTAATTACACTTGTCTACAGCCATTTTGGTACAAGGTTCTCAATAACTTTTTTATTGTGATTTCGCTCGCTGAATTCGTAAATATTCATCGGTTTTGAATAATCGGCTCTTGTTTTTGTGATATTACAAAAAATCCACTTTTCCGAACATGTATAAATTTAAACTAATAAACATATTGCAAAATATTTAAATTTATTGCAGCGACGTCTATTGTTAAAAACTCATGCGAAGTTGTATATTAAATCTTTATTAAGGCCAGTTATTTCCGCAGATACTTCATAGTTTGTAAATAACTTCCTAGCCGTATTTCTATCATTAATGGTGCCAACCTGTTTTAACTCAATCAATTAGCAGACCCATTCTCTTTTTGAATTTTTGAATTCCCACTTTGTTTTCCGAAAATGTTCTATTTTCGCTTCGTACTTGCCATTTTTAAATGGCAATCGATAGTCTATAATATTACTTTTGCCCGTACTTTTTATATCAAGTCCCATTCATATGCGTTCAGTACTTGATGAGATATGAATAATTTGATTTTGGAGGACGTGTCACTGCCCATTTTTCTAAACCAATCTTTGCAAAAACCTTCCATAGACCATAGGAAACATTTAAAAACAAATTTGAAATCGTGAAAATTCTATTTAAAAAATACTTTTGTATGAGGGCTACCCTTAGTATGTGCCTCTATACATAACAGCCACGTGGTGTAAGTTCCATGGGAATCGATTAAGCATTCTTCGAGAAAATGATATTTTAAAAATATGTTTGTATGAGAGCCACCCTAAATATGGACCCTACATAAAAGTTTCATAGCTTAACCTTTTCCACTTAATATAAAAGACACGTGGTGTAAATTTCATGTGAATCGATTGACCAGTCTTCGTGAAATTAATAGTTTAAATATATGTTTGTATGAGGGCCACCCTAAATAAAAGTTTTAATGCCTAAGCTGTTATTCTTAATATAAAATCCACGTGGTATAAGTTTCGTGTGAATAGAGTAAATGGTCTTTGTGAAAATGCTATTTTAAAAATATGTTGTATGATATGATATATGTACCCGAAATATGCGCCCTAAGCAAAAGTTTTATAGCTTAAGCTATGCCTCTTAATATAGAAGCAACGTAGTGTAAATACCATATGAAACGATTGACCAGTCTTTGTGAAAATGCTATTTATAAAATATTTTTGTATGAGGGCCACCCTAAATATGCACTTAATCGAAATAAATTAGCCTATGTCCTAAGTTAGATCAAATTACAGACATAAGCCAAATTTCATAAAAATTGGTTGAATAGTTCCAGTTCCTCGAACAAACACCGTGACACAAGATTTTTATATACATATTAAGATATACTGCTTTGACGGCAATAAATAAATTAATACAAGGGAAAAACTTTGAGTCTCGTTCTTTGATATATACTTCTTTGTATTTCTTGTAAAGATGGAAATACATGCATGAAATTGTTCCAGTACGTGCTCAACTGCTTATATGGCTACCAGCTGTTTAATTAATTGCCAATTGTGTACTAACTAATGTCGTTTTTCTTGGGGCTTTTTGTAGTTTGTACTAAAATCTCAGTGCTGGCACTCTTTAATTAACAATCATTTTTTTGTTTGTGTTAAGCCAAAATTAAACTGCACTCAACCAGAATCTAGTGCAAAACCTGAAAACTCGTCGCGAGTGTTTATGGTTTATGGCAAGAACTGCTAGAAAAGTGCGAACTGAAGTGCCATAAAAACGACATAAACTATTTAATTGAGCACCAATAGCTGCAAAATAATTTTATCATGGTTAATGCGATGTTAAATGCTTCTTCTTTAAAGAAATTAAGAAATTTTAAATCTATTTAATATTAAAATTTGGTAATACCTTAGCTTAAATACACCTGTCCGTTTTTCTTGAAATTTAAGTATGTTGTAGAAATTAGCATCCTGATCAAGAATTTACGTTGGCGTGAACAGACCACCATCATATATTTTTTAACTTGAATTTCGCATTTTTCACTATAGTACAACATATTCAACACCGATTTCATTTACATTAAAGTGAGGGTAAGTTGGCGGCTTTTGGTCGCTGCTCAGGACTTACATCATTCAATAGGTCCAACACCTTCGGCCGCGGTTCGCTGTAGTATATCCAAAACTGATGCTGGCGCTAACTATAGTGAATCCCCGCCGAAGGCCGATGTTAGATGTTCGAACTCAAAACAGAATATGGTACAACTAAAATTTCAAGAGGTGTCCCTTCCCTTAAGCTAAAATACTACCCAAAATTTTATTGAAATACAAAAAATAAGAGTGATAATTTTGACATTTGAAGATTTTTAAAATTTCATGAGATAAGTTTGCCAGCATGCATTAACCATTATATTCGATATGTTCGTATGCGCTGGCCTTTATTGGAATTTTTTTTTTACAGAAAGGTGAATATGGATGACAAGCAATTCTGTGGGAACAGTCTTAAATTGAACGTCAAAGGAAGTGGTTATAATCAGAAGCTTAGTAGTGAGTCGGTTTTAATAGAATTATCAAAGCCAGAGTTCTACAAACGAATTCCGGAGGAGAATATCTTACCACCAACAGAAGGAAATTGTGACACTGCTAAGGATACAGAAGGTAATTCAGCCAAATAGTATATTTAAATTACTGAGGGTTAATTTATTTGGTATCTTGGTGATATTGTGCTACATAAAAAATTTAATTTATTATATATTTTATACGTTGGAGTTGGTTAGAAAAGAATATAATTTGCTGATGAAATATATGTATGTATGCCATGTGCACAATTTTTTATGTTCGGAAGAAACTTTAATTATCCAACAACTTAATTTTATTCTGAGTTTATTGTATTCAACAAGAAATTCAATTAACCCAACAACAATTAGCTTGCGTTCACAAGATTCTATGGCTTATTTTTAACTTCTAAATCATGGTACAGAAATTTTAGTTGCTCCTCCGTGTTCATATTTTTTCATTAAATACTATGCATCTACCTATCTGTTATCAGTGTTGCCAGAACTTTTGCAAAAAAAAAAAAAACATTAAACAACGCATACATGCGACTAAAAACTTGTGTTGTTAGCAGAGAATGAAAAAATACTCTATCGTATGGTTCGACTTCCTTCTGTTCTATGAGCGTTAACTTTTTCACTCTGCAATCCGTATTTCACTCATTGATAGAAACACAAACACGAACCATAGCAAGCGACATGAGAGAGCGCAACAGAATTGTAACGTTCTGCTCTAGGTAAAAAAAACTTTATTCGCTTAAGCTTAAGCTTAAGCTCCACATAATGCAGGGTTAGCATTTGCTTACATTCAAATCTTGAACAGAGTGAATATATATATATATATATATCATTAGTGCTTATTTAAAGGTGAATTTCGAACATTTCAATTGCAAAAAAAAAATATTTTCAAAAAAGTTATAAGTATTTCAAAATTTGGCTCAATGATTCTTTTGAAACGGAATATCTGAAAAACTATAGGGAATAGAATAAAAAACATAGGAACATTTTTGTTTAAAAATGCTTTAACTTTATAAAAACAAAAACAGTTTAGTTAACATAAGTTTTTTTGAACATGAGTTATTTTATTTATAAAACTGTTTCTCAAAATATCATCTTACGTATTATATCTTTTTCTTTTAGTTTTTTATATGTTATTCTTCAATCAATCCTAAAAATGTATTTGCTTTCAGATCGAAATTCCCGCCGTAACTTATGAAAATATGAATATTTTATTGAAGGTGCGCACCATATTGAGATACATTCATACTCTTAATTATTACACAGGAACAAATATAATTTGTATAATAGTTTAGTCTAAGGCCCGGCGCAAATTAAAGTCGCAGTGACCACGTTTTTAAGCCTGGCGATCATTGAGACGCAGCTAAGCACTGCCCCATCTGTCGATAACAACTAACAGAGTAAATTTCTTTAACAAGAATTATTAAAGCTCTGAGGCATTTATGACAGATTGGCAAATATAAAAAGAAGACGCTTTATATTATTACTTTTCTGAGGCCATAACATAGAAAAAAACGGAGTTTAATTCATTTAGTGAAAAATTTAAATTCGAAATGAAAAATTTCCATCTTCAGTGGATTTTTATATTGTGAATTTATAATTTCGTTTTTTCAAAAAGGGGAAAAGTTAAAGGTTAGAGGCAAAATCCAAATTTTTCCGGCTAAATGTAATTAAAAGAAGTCAAAATCAAATTAGGAAAAAAATCAAACGGCAACACTATTTGCAACTGGCTTAGCACTCTAGTGCTTTATCTAATTTATTTATATGCTCTGTGGACACTTGTTGAACATACGGTTTAAATAAAAACGAAATAAATATTAAAGTGATCGAATGATACCCTTTGGCTTTTTCAAAATCAGTATTTTGAGTTTGTAATTTTGGCTCAAAGAGTTACTCTGCCTGTATTGAGCTATCAAAAATAATTTCGTGACCTTTCCATTCAAGGTCATTCTCTTTTGGTTTTTTCCATAAATATTTCTTTAGTATTCGCTTCATATTATTTTTCTCATTCTTCTCTTAATAGGGCGCAGTTTTTTATGATCTCTCATGATGGACAGCATGGCTTGACAATATGTGCGACTTGAAATTAAAATGTTTCATGCTATACATAGTTGTCAAACGTCATCAAAATTCTTTATGTTCTCTGCGGTATGAAGATAGTAAAGCGTCACAGTCACAATATGGTGGTCCGTTATAAATTTTCAATAGTAGTATTAGCAACTTTTTTTTTGGTGGGTAACACTATTTTCATCATATATATTTGGAAATAAATTGAAGAGAGAAACCCAGACTCTGAGAATTTCATTTTTGATATTTAGTTAAAGTCTCACCCGCAAAGTCAAATCTTTTTATAATTTCAGAACAAAGTTTTGCATAATATTTTTTTTTAAATTGATAAATCCATTAAGAGCCATCTCTGCCTTATGCCCAACATAAATAAATTTTGTCGTCAATAAACAGCTCCTTGTCTCGTGTGCTTGCTTTCGCTGGCCTATCGGAGCGTTGAGATTTACGAAACGTGTTTTTTTCTGGACTGCTGTGGATGGTCGAAAGGCTTGTACTGCTGCCGGCGGTCTCCTTGGGGGCTCTTCCTTGCTCGCGCAAATTGAAAGTAATTTTTCTTTCTTCGAGGGTGTTTTTATTTTGATTTTCTGCTCATATTTCTTTTTGCAAAATCACAATAAAAGGAGTACAACTCTGAATGCCGAAAGCAGAATGGAAACTGGGCTGGACTACTTAAATCTAACTGTGAATTAATTTTGGGGAGTGTTCCACTACTTTTGGATATCTGTTTGATCTACTATTTGGGATGTTGTTCGAGGTTCCGAATGCTATTGTGCACTGAATTTCATTAAGTTTTTTTTATAGACTCATTTTTATGATATGAATAAAACTAGATATGCGCAGTTACAATTACTTGGTTTGATTTTTAAAAAAAACATCATTAGCTATAAAAAGGTTTTGGGATTCTTTCAAAAGCTTTAAAATTCCGAATACTTTTGTGAGGCACTGTGTCCCATTATTTTTTGGTGGAGGTAATATTTTAAGGATATTTCGAAGAATGAGAAAAAAATTTTTTTTTGTTTTTTTGTTGTTTTTTTTTTTTTTTTGTAAAAAATTTTATGTTCTTTCCGATGGAGTTAGTCTCGTTCGTATGAGACTTTTTTTTACGAGATTTACTCGAAACTGTCTAAAAAGGCATACTTTCCCATATAAATCGTATGGAAAATTAAAAAGCTCGATGAGCCACCAGTTAATATTAATATTATGAGCTCAAATTCCACCAGAATTCTTCTATCGTGTAGCTGCTACTATTAAACCTGTTTGAAATAAAAAAAAAAATTTTGAATCACCCTAATGTACATACATATGTATGTAATATCATTAAAAATAATTGCTCTGAGGATTTCTTAACTTTTGGCATATCTCGATTCTATATTATATCCCAAATAATTCCCAATTCAAGTTTATGTTGTAACTCGAATTTTGATTTAAACTTGGTGTCCACCGTGGAGTTTTTTATATTTTTTTCTATGTAATGTCTTCTTTTCGACAATATCATCACCATATTCGTTATGATCGGTGCTACCCAAAGAACAAGTAGGTGCTTAAAGAGCGTCAACATGAGAACGAGAAGGCGCTTAAGGAGCGTAAAAAAGCGTGTTATCGTTACTTGTGCTAGTGGACACTACTGGCTATAATTAATAAATATTAAAATATATTTCAATAGATTACAGTCTATACTACTTATGTATATCAAACGCGGGCTTCGCTAGCCACAGTACATCTAAATAAAAGTTTGGGTAAGTGGGCATTTTTCGGCCTCGGACGACTTTCGGCTAAGAAAAGTTTAGTTTCATGAAAATTGGCGAATGGAAGCAAAAATAAATTTAAACATAAAGTAGTGATAATTTATAATTCATTATTGTCTCACCAAAGTCAACGATAAACTAGAGCCATTTATCCAGAAACAACAGAAAATATATTGTATTTTAAGTAAGAGTGCTTCAATCCAACCAATATTTTACCGATTCACTTATTTTATTACCATTTCCGCCGTTTGATTTGAATAGTAATTGGATCTTGTTGGCTTCTGTTGAGCAAGTCGACATTGGAAATGGCCTCGAGCCACCAAATTTTCAGGATTCGGCGAAACAGTTGATGGTGAACACTTGTAAAATTTGTACATTAGATTTAAAGATTTTGAGTTTCATTGCTGTGGATAGGAACAAAGATTGCCTGACACTACGAAGCTGAGCGAAGGTGCTTCTCTCTTTGTTGATTCTAGCCTGGATTTCTTTATTAATTCTTTGCTACATATAATTAAACTACTGCTGGCACTAATTGGGCGGATGGATATGCGTTTTTGTTTTATTAATGTTGATCTTTAACACTACCTCTTCTGAAATAGAATTGACGTCGGTGAGTATAGGTTTCATGTCGGACTGGTTTGGTGTGAGAAGGCATATGTCATCTTCCAGATGTTTTCTAAAAAACAAGGTTGGCGACGGTATACAGCAATAGCGCACATTTCACTCATGCATATTTATGTGCTCCAAGATAATGCAAATGGTATTCATTTAATCAATACACAATCTGCTCAGTTAAAAACATACACTTAAAATGTTTTGGTTTTGTATATCATTTTAACACCTGCTTATGCATATGGCACGTATAACACGTATAATGAATAAAAAAGCTTTAGTCGTTGCTGACTGACAATTATTTACATTGTTAAAAACAATCAATAAGCCAAAATCCGCTATGAGAAAATCGCTTCACCAACCCGTCGTTTATTTAATATTTGTATTGCTGCTGAGTCGCCGGATACCTAGCTGATTGACTTGTCGCTATTCTACCAGCTTATCAAAAACCAGCTTTGAGAAAGTTATTTTCCTTTCGCTTAATTTTTCTTCAGTGCGCCGCTTACAGGTAACTCCACTGGCTGACTGCCTGCAGGCGGTGACTGAACACTATAAGTACTAACACATATAGAAATTCAGCCCTGAGGAAGTAAATATGTACAACTTTTGGATGTCCAGTGTGGTGTTACCAGTAAGGATATTCGTGCTAGATTATACAAAAAGACGGACACCTTCGCTCAGCTTCGTAATGCATGGCAATCTTCGTTCCTGTCAACGGCAACGAAGCTGAACAATTGAATAAAGTTATAGAAATTATAAGACAACTATTTTGCATTATTAATTATTTCATCAAAACCTTTATTGTATTAATTTTTTTTAGTTAACAACGACGTAAAACCAACAGAATTAAATTTACCCTTGGAACTTTCTGATAACGATAGCAAAGAAATGGTTCAAGAGAAGAATAATACCAATGATGGAGCCGATGAGCAGATGCTTGGCGCCGAAGATAATGAAAAATTGGCAGCCAAACGGGATGAAGTCAAATTTATAAAAGGAGACCAACAAAATGGAGATGCTAAGGTTAACATTGGAAATATCAATGTGAAGGTAAGTTATAATGAACTTTATTTTGTTTGTGTGACCAAAAGATTTGCTCATTTTTGCTGCAATCAAATAATTTTAAGGAAGATAAAGCGGTAAGACACTATTTTGTATTCTGACTTGAATAGGTAGCACATAAGATGAATTTTATGCTCATAAGAACTTTTTTGCTTAATAAAATTTGTGTTATGTACACATTTAATACGAACAAATTTCAGCAAAACTACACCGAAATGTCAGAACCAGGGTTGAAAAAAATTTATTGGAATAACGAATATATAATCTAAGTTTTCGACCTGTAATAACAATTCGGCATATATCTAACGTTTCGTAAACCTTTCAAAAATTTTTCACATGAAATCTTACAAAGTTTCAATTACGTTTCAAAAATCGATCATTTCTGAAATGTGTCAACGTCCGTCTTTTGATTTCATTTGAAACGTTACAGAAGCCTTGTAAGAATAAGGAGAAAAAAGCAAATTTTTTGTATTTTTTATCCGCGTCACTTACGCTTTTATTTTATTACATTATTAGGACTCTGAATTGATGTTTGATTTTACCCGCGTTATCTTTTGCGTTGATACTTAATATGTATTGTTTTTTTAGCACTACGTATTACGACTGCTGACTATTGACAAAAAGTAACAGGAGTCGCCCAGTAATAGTCCTACGAAAACCGAGATAATCGATGCATCTTCGATAGTGATACAAGCTGGTCTAAAGACATTATTTTTCTGACTTACTATGTTTCGGAATTGGGTAGCTCAAATACAATATGTACATAGTTATATACACACAGTATGTTAACAAACAAAAAAATTGCGTTTCGTACACTTGATGCAGCCATTGTTGTGTTACACTGCTACTTAAATAAATAGAAATAGTGCAGCGAAAGCTCAATATGATCACTAAATGGTCCCATGATATTTACTTTCAAAAAAGTGCAAGAGAGCATTGATACTTAAATAATGTATATCAAAGAATATTTAAAAAAAGAAGTTTTGTTTTAGAACAGGTTCTCTCAAACGCCTTTTTACTGTATCAACCGAAATATTTTTGGACCGGTTTATATTGATTTTAGAGCAGACCTAACTCCGGTGATAGTTTTCTTTTATTCCACTTGCTGGTTATTCTGATGAGTGTGTCGTCTCTCTGTCGTCCAGACAAGGGCTTGTCTCAAAGCTTTTAGCTTGTTGATATCGCTCAAACGTACCGTGATTCCAGTTTTTTAATTTTGAAGCAATTTTTACTAACTTTCACCTCTATTGCTAAATGCATTTTCAGTTCACTTCGTCTCTTAGTTAGTGTCGGTTGTGTTGTTGCGATTTATTTAATATTGCTTCTGTGTAATAAGTGGTGGTTAAGTAATAATTTGGTAATTTTGTGTTGAAAACTGATAGATAAAAATTGCGTGCTTGTAGAAATAATTGGCTTTAATTTTGGGAATACTTTCTATTTTCTACAAGCAAAACAAAAAAACAGAGTAAGCAGTACATACAACAGTTTTGTTTTTGATTTCCTTTTTTACCTTGTGCAAAGTTTGACTGTTGTGTTGTTCTTGCTGCTTAACGGGTTTATTTTGTACTAACTTACTAACTCTTTTTTCCACATTTAAATTTTTTAAACAATATTAAAAACATTTTTAGATTTAATTTTCTTTTCAAGTTTTTTCGCTGACGTTTTTACTATTTCATGGTGGATTATTCTTCCTCTGAAAATGTATTAGCTAGCTCTCTAGGAGATCAGTGCAGAATATATTAAATTGTGTTTTCCTGTTCAGGACCATTACAGATCTATTTTGCTCTGAATGTTCGAAATATTCTTAACAATTATCTAGACCAGCGGTGGGCAAGGAAATCTAGCAAAAAGGCGCAACAACAAAATTAAGCAACAAAAAACGAAATTTCAAAGTTTTTTTGGTTTAATTTTCAAATTCGCCAACAGCATAAAAAACCAAATTGCACAAGAAACAAAAACAATTGTTCCATTCGTTGAGACACAATGCGGCACCATCGCTAATGCCTATGTGTGTTGTTTTTATTTTCATTGGAACACAACTCAACGCTGTGCGCCGATAGTGTTGAAATTCTGCGAAATTTTGATTGCATGTTTGAGCGTCGAATAACGGTTCGGGCCATGAGGGCTGGAAGTGCCTGTACTTGCCCATCGCTGATCCAGACATTTTATTTCCACACCTTCGATCTCCTCTCTACCCAAGCAAAAAAAATTGAATTGAAAAATAAAAGAAAACCTAAACGGAAATTAAATAAGAATCTGGGTAATGTGCGACAATCGCGACAAAACTTTCGTAAATCACTCTCTAAACACCTCTCAATTTACTTCCTATTGATTGCATTAAATTTTACTATGCTGAACTTTTTTCTGGTCATAGTATGAAATTCGAATTTCTTTAATTTTGTGTCACTTTTCTTTTTTAGTAAACTAAACTTGTAAATTGTAAAATACAATATTCTCAGAATTATCAAAAACGTTCTAGTATTTTCAATATAATAGTATAGTGCAAATATATTGAAATATCTTCTAGTCTTATTATCTATAACGAATTCGTAGACTCTAAACATTGGCGTGCTGGCGTCAATCAAATTTTGTGCCAGTTGCCCTTTCATAACTGCACACCAGAAATCATTAAACTTCGCGGTATATTTTGTTAACTTTAAATGGAAAAAATACAAATAAATAAAAAACTTGTAAAAACTTATTTTAGAGCTTTTCCCATTATAGCGTCTATGGTTGCAAAAGTTTGCACTTGCATGGTTTTGTCCGGCAAATAGAAAGGCTGTAGCATCAACATAGTTTTTCGCTACTATACTATACATTTCAAAACTTTCTCCGAAAAAAATTAACTTTTTTTTTCTAAATGAAATATTTTTCATTTGCTGTTAGTTTCAAGAGTCATAAATCATATTTTTTAATATTTTCAACTTTCGACAAGCTAAACAAAATCTCTGTAATCAAATATGGTAATAATATTTGTAAATTTTTAGCATTTTAAAAATCAAATCTTTATATGAATTACTTTTTATTTTCCCACAGGCTTTTACAGGAATGAGCAAGGAGGAGCTTATGCAGTATGCTAACGATCCGTTTTGGGTACGTTTACGTTGGATTTTCTTTATTATGTTTTGGCTTATATGGGCCGCCATGCTCGCAGGTGCCATATACATAATAATAGACGCACCACCATGTGCTAAGCCTAAAGCATTACAATGGTATAAGCAAGGCGTACTAGCAAGATTTGAATCCCTCAATGGCAACGATGATTTGTCATTAGTTAAAAAGGTTGAAGCAACTGGTGCAATTTATGAATTGCCTGCTGACCTTACATATTCTGTAAAAGAACCACAAGTAGAGCAAATGATTAAGAATGTGGTTGCAAAATATAAGGATTCTGATGTTAATGTTATTTTAGACATTACACCTAATTATGTTAATAGAGATTCAGTATTGATGAAAAATGCATTGGTTGATAGGACAAAACGTTCTGCTTTTATGTGGATTGAAAAACCAGAGGTACCAAACAATTGGGTATCGATTGTTAACGGTAGTGCATGGTCTGAAGTGTTACCTGGAAATTATGTACTCTCACAATTCGGTGATAGCCTCTATGACTTAAACATGAATGACACCATTGTTAAAAAGGAGTTTATTGATACACTCACCCATTTGCTGCACTTGGGCGTAAAAGGTTTTCGTTTAAAAAATACAAAGTTCTTCTTGCTTGATAAGAACATACACAATGAAACAATTTCAAATAACCCAGGTTATATACATACACAATATGGTTTTTGGACACATACACAAACTACATTCCAAGAAGGCCTTGGTGACGTACTATATGAATATTTAGTTGCTGTTAAAAATATTTCTGCTGATGCATTCTTCTCAGTAGCAGAAGATGTCATACGTCCGGAAGTGTACAAAAATAAGGATGGTGAATACGGTATCGATTTACCAATATATGAGGGCTTTACAAAATCTCTTAATCAACCGCATGGCAAAAAATTAAATGAAGAATTGCAAAATATATTTAATACTGTGGGTAATCACACCTGGTTGCAGTGGAACTATGCTGACTTGACTAAAGGAAGTCCAGTAGATCCATCAGCATACAGCCTGTTTTTGTCGTTGTTGCCAGGTGTGCCAGTAATACCCGTTGATTCAGCAGCTCTTAGCACTATATCAAATACAACGTATAAGCACATTGAACAATTGCGTTCTTCTGATTCCTACAAATATGGCGATTTTGAACTATTTCCTTCAGGCGAGCTAGCGGCTTATTCTAGGTAATTTGAATAAATAAACATTAGAATGTCAGCTATTTCCCAAGTTTCGTTAATCGAGGCGATCAGTATTTCAATTTCAAATTTTTTTTTAGTTCACTATAACATGTCGCCGAGCACTCAACTTTTCAATTTTCAAAATTATTTTTACTATTATTATTTTTAACTAATAGACCTACAGAGAAAGTTTAAGCTTTTTTGTTCATTTTATGAGCTTTAAAGAAAGAATTACTTACACTGAGGAAAAATCGGATTTTCATAAAGAATTTCCCACCACGGGTTTTTCACAAAAAATTTGTTCGATGTACTTAATTTTTTTTATCAAAAGCTCTTGAAATAATGAATAAGTCAAACCATTTTTTCTGTAAAAGCATTTTTCCGTAAGCTTACGAATAATAAAATAAAATCTTCAAGTGCCCGGTGACATAGTCATACAATAATTAATTATTTTTTTATTCTGCGAGATGCTCGAAAAAAAATTTGGGAATTACAGACAGTCTAATATATGTACTTTTGATAATAATATTCTATTAATTTTAATTTCTTGCTTGCCTGGATAAAATTAATATAAAATTGTAAGGCAAAGGTAATGTATTTTTTGAAGGGTATAGTAATATTGATTTAGCCGTGTTTTAAAAAATTAATGTCGGACACTTTTATTCATAAGATATAGTATATTGGACCTGTTTTATTAAAAAACTAAGAATGGACTGGAAAAAGTCGAAAATGAATTTTTTAATTTATATATACATACACTTGTGCTCACTACATTAAGTCATTCGTATGCTACGTACCATTTTTGTTAAAATTTATTTATTAATTTTTTTTTCTGATTCTGATATTATTAGTTTTTATAATCCTGCTATGTAAGCATCAATTTACGACAAAAAAATCAAAATAAATGTTTTGGGTTTATCCCGAAAAATGCAAAAACGTCAATAAAGGTCATATATACTGTGCTCATATAATTAAGTCATCTGAAAGAAAGTAATTAAAATTGTTGAATTTTTGGTGTGAGTCCTATTTTTTTTTTATTAGTTTAGCTTAATAATGAGTAGGAGAACCTTTTTGATTCACAAATGTTAAAAATCGGTATGGCATGCTGCCTACCAGGCGCGCACATTGGTCTGGACTAATTTTATGCCAATTCTCTTGATTAACTTGCCACAAGCTGCTTTTCTTGCGGGTTTTCGTGCTGCTACGACACGTTTGATTACGACTCATAAGTTCTCTATAGAATTTAAGTCGGAACTTTGAGGTGGTCACTTCAGAATAGTGGTGGATTGTGTGTCCAGCCAAGGTTTGACAAGTGCAGATTAATGTTTTGGGCCATTATCAAGCTGGAAAAATCCATCTCCGCGGAAAATTTTTGGTGTAATCGGTGGCCAAATGTTCCCTTAGTATATTCCTGTATAAAAAAAATTGAATGTATGGGTTGCCAGGCCAAAACCGTATGTATGCTCGAAAAACATCAACAAAAGTCGTCGGTTCGCAAACGGAACACTTTTTCAAAGGCCTGAATTTTTGGAGTTAGATCATTTAAAGCGATGAATCCAATTTTGACGTATGTGCAACATACTAAAACAAAGTAATTTTGTTCGTAAAGATCACGAAAAAATCTATTGCAAAAACTCATTACAAGTACTGAATACATATTCAACAAAAGACGTATTGTATTTTGGAAACTAATGGCGTTGGCGCAAAATCCTCTCATAATTTAATCAATCTCTACTAGCATTACAAATAATCAAAATTTGAACAAGATCGGAGCATAAAAAACTTTACTCTATTGCACTTGGCAAATTTTACCCCATATATCATTTCTGTGGCCACAAGGGATAACAGCTAAACTCGATATTTGATGACAAGGCGAAACAACATAAGTTATGTGTATATTCATTTGACTTATACTGTCATCAAATATCGAGTTTAGCTGTTATTCCTTGAGGCTACAGATTTGTCCAACTGCAAAACCTAGAGCCCTTTTTTACTGGGCGCTTTATTTATCGTACAAATTAAAACTTGTGTTTTTATTTTATTTGATTTAACGTGCATTCTTCTTGATATACTTTTTGCAGAATTAAGTCTGGAAATCCTGGTTACTTTGTAGCCTTTAATCCGAAGAATGCAACACAAATTGGAAATTATACTGATCCTGGTTTGCCTGACAAAATGACAGTTGATTTCATCAGCGATAATTTTAACGTTAGCGGTGTATCAGTGAAGTAAGTATAGTTTTTCTGTTATAATTATAAATAAATATAGTTATATTTTGTTCCCATCTTTTTTTGCAGAACTAAAGTTATGACTAATTCTATAGAAGTGTCTCCATATGCGACTATTATACTCACCTATGTACCTGTTAGATCAGGTTAAACAAACGCTGTTTCAAATAGTAACGTTAAAATTAAACTCTATCAAAAAAAATATGACAATACATTAATTAATTAAAAATATTAAAAATAAATTAATCTGAAACTTATTAATCAATTAAAATTATTAAATGCGTTTATTAATAACTTCATTTTATCCAAGTACTAGTATATTTGCTGAGAATTTAAAGTGTTTCAAATAAACTTAAAATACATGGCATTGCAAAATTTTCAAGTTGTTTTCTTTTTAACTGATTAAACTTGCTGTGACATCACATAAAGATAAATTAAACCGCAAAAGCGCTTAAATAATTGGGCCAATGTAATATTGGCTCAGTCAGAGTGTATCAAATTCTGCCTATTTCACTTATAAATAAAATTAGTATAAATTTTGTTTGTACTAAATTTTCCATTTTACTTTTAGTATAAAAACATGCATTTCTTACACACGATCATCCATTTTCCCCTCTTTAAGTTGCTTTTTAATGTCATGCGCATATAAAACCTATACATACGTGGGTCATAACGTTTTTCGAATTTCGATTTGGGTATACTTATAAAATGTTGCCAATTTGGCTTAATGTCATTGTCAACTCTTTTTTCATTTCTCATTACATATTTTGCCCGCACATTGTCCTTTTGTAATTTGCTTTAGATCAGTCTCTGGGTGATGGTTCCTCTGCTGTGAACTGAAATGCATAACAATATTCCATCAAAATCAGATAGTTTTTTATGCGTTCCAAAGTTAAATTGTTCATTGAATTTAGTAAAGTTATAAATATAATATGTGAAGGTAGTATTGGAAAATAAAAGACACTTTCAACTTAAAACTAAGGTAAAATAAAATTTATTTATTTATTAACAAATTTACTGCGATTCATTATTCGATGAGAAAATGCATTGAAAAATACGAGAAATTGACGGAAGCTCCTCCTCACATTCGGTTTTATTCAGCCTTAATAAGTTAAGTGCGGACTTATTATCGCTTAGCTATAAAGAAAAATGTATTTTTTTTATCACAAAAGTAGATATACAGCTCATATCTGTAATTTGTAATTTTTTATGATTAACCAACACACCTTGAGTAAATCCTTATCGATGTTTGTATCAAAACATCGTAGCTCTAAAGGCAACTGACGATAGTTTTGCTTTTGTAAAGCTTCCACAATTTTCCAAATTAACTTGTTGTCAATCTTATAACTCTCAGATATGTCCAAGATACGCAAATCCTTACAGTACTCTACAACAGTTAGTACTTGGGTATTACTCTGTAATCGACATTTGCGCATACAAACATGCTGCAATTTTTTCAGTTTTTTTGCCAATGTCACCACTTGATCTACTTCCAAATCATTATCGTATAACACCAATTTTTTCATATTTATCATTTTTGACAAGTACTCAACAAGTACATCGTTTGACCAAAGTATATCTTTAGTTACAAACAATTCAATTGCTTTGGCCTTACAATCAACTATTTTACCAATCAGATAACCAGCATAGTCGCGTGTATAGCACGTGATTTTTTTTAAATGTGGCATTTCCAACAAGTTGTCTATAATTAAAAGCAAATGGTGATCATCGATGTTAAGCTCTTCTAATGTAAGGCACTTCGTTATTGCTTCAATTCGTCTATCAAGCAGTGTATTGTAACCATAATAAAATATAGAAAATTTACGCAAGCGCAACGTCGTAAAAATCACTTCAAAATTTGATGTTCTCAAGAATTCACAGAAACTCAAGTCTAAGTCCGTCAGTTGGGTTAATCGATCAATATATTTTCCTGTAATTTGGGCATATATTTTTAATTTTTGAAGATTTGGAAATAACTGCGACATTAGTAATACAACATTGTCATTATCTTCCGTTTCAATACGATAATCGTTTCTCCAATCATCATCATCGTTTTCGCTATCAGTATGTAATTCAATATTGTTTTCCGTCTTTTTGTCAGTATTATTTTCACATTTCATATTTTCCAAATCCAGTTGCATAACTTTAGGAAAACGTAAGTTTTGCAAGAGCAGGAGCTGCCGAGTTTGTAGGCTTTCGAATTTCAACTGCTCAACAATATTGCTAATATTTGACATGAAATCTATGAACTCTTTGTCACTTAGACCCAAATTATCCAAGTCTTTCAGCGTTACTGTCGTACACTGCAAATGCCATAGTGATTGAATTATTTGTTTTAAACGTTGGCAAACTTTTTGCGTCGAAATTTGATCTTCAAAAGAAAGTTTCTTGCATATATACTCCAGGCAGTCATCGTTTAGTTGCAACATTTCTATAAGTACATACATAGATATAAAGAAACAGTTTTAAGATCTTGGTATAAAAACAATTGTACTTGTTTTCTCAGCTATAATTTATTTAATTGAGTACAATGAGCGATCGTTAAGCTACGTCATCTTAATTTTGACAAGTTAAGTCACAAACAGTTTAAAGTTACAGACTGAAAGTCGTTAAATTAAGCTAAGCTAATTAAGGGAAGCTGAGGCTTAAACAAACAAAATTAATTAAAATTCTGCTGAGTAGAAAAATATTTCAGGTGAAGTTTAAATTTCTGTGCGTTACTATAATTTTGGAAACGTGTTGGTAAAGCGCATCTTTGCCTTTTTGTGGCACTATAATATAAATACGATAACATCAAGAAGGATGATAACATCACATATGCGATCATGCCAGGAGCAGGATTTATATTATTTTAGTATAGGCGGAGTTACAATAATTTCCTTAACTTACAAATTGCATTCTCTTTCTTATTCGCTGTAACTCAATTGCATTTGCATTGCCTATTTGTCCAAATCCGATGTTCTGATTTTGTTTGTTGTTATTTAAAAATAAAATCGGTCATAATTTCAGAAAAATCGTCATAGTATCTCCAAAACCAAAATTTAAATGATTTGTTTACGATTATATTAGGTAATTAAATGGGTTTCCAACTTATAAGGCTTTTACAAAAGCTATTTTTCTATATTGCTTAGTCCTTATCAGGGCCGTCGACAGGGGGGGAGGTATTAAAAAAAACTCATTCTTGAAAATAAATGATTACGGTCGAAACACTTAGGGCCTTTGCGTTTTTTCGTAATATATAATCTGCAAACAAAACATGTACTACTGATAAGCTTTTCAATTTTGCATGTGTCTGCATTTTTAACTCTTGTCGTTTGCAAGGTGCAAAAATTGGCTCAGTCCCTCAGCGATATTGATTCTTTTATTCAATGGTGTAATAAGAATCAACATTCTTAATTTTGCCAAATGTAAGGTTATTTCCTTTTCTCGAAGAAATAGTTAAATTATTTATGATTATAAATACAATAATTGTGAATGTTTTCCTAGAGTAACTGAATTTAAAGATCTTGGTATCTTTTTCGACTCAAAGCTCTCATTTTCAACACATCTAGAATACAATATTTCTAAAGCTAACTCGCAATTGGGTTTCCTGAAAAGAAATTCAAAAGAATTCTTAGATCCCTCTAATCCTAAGGTCATCTTTACCAGCCTAGTAAGACCTATTTTATTATACGCTAGCATTGTTTGGGACCCCATTTATGATGCATCAATAAATCGTATCCATTAATGAGCCTATTTCTAGGTGTTTATCTATGTGTAATATATTTGTGAGACAACTGGATTTTAGTGATAAGCGCACTGTTTTCAAAAAACAGCTTGAAAATCATATTATTTATAACTAATTAATTTATAATCATATGATCTCATAGTTATTAAGTTTATTTTTGTAATCTATAAGGAATTTTTATCCGGTAGATGAAATCCAAATAAATAAATAGAATAGCTACAGCAATAAATTATATATCATTAAAGTACTCATCGAGCAAAGAGTGCTGAAGATTTCCTATTTTTTCAATAATTTTTAATTTTAATGTTAGGGGAGGAGGGGCCCGTGCATGGTTCCCCCGGGTCCGGGATTTCTCTCGGTGGCCATGGTCCTTATCTATTGGTGAATTTTGAACATTCTTAAACTTAAAAAAAATTATTTTCAGAAACGTTAGAAATTTTTTAAAACTTTACTCAAACATTTTTTTGAACGGAATTTTTAACAACCTATGGGGAATAGAAAAAAAAATCAATATTTTTAATATGTTATTCATTAATCATTCTAAGAATATATGTATGTATCTGCATTCAAGTCGAAAATCAAACCATAGCTTTGGAAAATATGAATTTTTTATTGAAGGCGCGCACCTTATTTACACAATTTTTAGTAGATTTATGGTGATCACTAATATGACTAGTTTGTCATGAAGATCTATGAAGATATGGACGCTGTAGCGGCATAACTATAGGTGTTATGGAATAGTTATATGGGACATGATTTATAGAAAAATTTTGAAGCTTTCTTTTGATATTAGAATTTATTTTTGGAAAACGCACACATTTCGAAATTTATGCAAAAAACTCAAATAGTTTTTTTACGACTTTTATCGATTTTCGGCATTATTAGGGACTATAGATAATATTACGTTATTACCTATCGGATAAAATTGTACCTCAAAAAAACTGGTTATTTACGGACACCCTCATGTACCAAGACTCATTCATGTGCGTCAAGAAGTTGTGATAAGATGAATTTGATTTTCTCTTACCTGGAGGATTTTTTGATTAAAGCAAACTATGATAAGAATCGGAACAATTTTACTTTAGGGCCAATGCTCCAATTTTTTTTTTTTTTTTTTAGAAACATGGAGTTTTGCTCCCTAAAACCGAATCTGGAAAAAATGTTGGTCTCTTATGGCTTCCGAGATAAAATTGGCCAAAGTTTGAAAATTCCATGTACCCCCCACCCCCCTTGTGTAAATAAGTTGTGTAAAAATTTTTTATTTTTTTTCGATAAAACACGTCAAAATGGTTTTCGAAATATCGATACTAAAAAATCCTATAGTATGTCCAGCACCGTATTCGGTAGCCACAGTAATTATAAATCAATTGTAGGTAAGTGGGCGGCCTGCGGCCGCTTTTAGGGATTTTGAACTCCCAAAAATCCAACACCGGCTTCGCGGCGGTCTTCGACCGCGCATCAATCTATAAAATATCCAACACCTTTTAGATACAGTAATTTTTCACTGTAAAACTTACGTGTGGGTTGGAGTAAAATGTGAATTTTCGAAACTTTGAACCGCTATAACTTCTAAACCATTTGAGATCAAATATTTTTTTTGTTGCCATTGCATTTAGGGCCCCTAAATACATAATAAACGCATTTTGAAGTGGAAATTTTCGTGAAAATAAATGTGAATTTTTGAAACTTTAAAAGGTTATATCTTCTAAACCATTCGAGACCGACAATTTTTTTTAGCACCATTGGGATCAGCGCCCCAAAATACATAATACAAAATTTTAGTTTTCGGGCTATTGGCCCTAAAGTAAAATTATGCCTAAGAATCTTCCACAGACCATACCAGTTCACGAGTTTATATGCGACAGATGAACTGCATTTCATTTTTGTTTAAAGACTATTATGTATATTTTATAAAAATATACTCTTTAAGTCGAACCTCGAAGTCGAAAACCTCCCAAACTCGAAAAAATTTTGTTCCCAAAACCTCCATTGCTCGAAATCTGATCCCTCTATAAGTCGAAATAATTAGTGAGTCCAGCGATGACGACACTTTTAACGTCACTGGCTCCTGACTATTATTGGTAGCGGATTTATAGGGATGTCATAAGATAATTTAAGAAGCTACCAGCTGCAGCGTAAACTCTCACACCACGTACAGGGTCCGAACTTACTTAAACCGAATATTTATTTTAATTCTAATCCATTAAAAACTTTGGAGTGCTACAAACAAAAACAACTCACGTTCTTCGTCAAAAATAAATAAACAACACTGGCATCTGGGCACTAGTGCTGCCACATTGCTACCAACGTAGCAAATTTCCTACGCTTTCTCGGCGTTTACACACATTTTATATTTTTTTTAAAAATTTATTTACTATGCATAACATCGTTCATTCTTTTAATAAACGCACACTTTATTTTTTTTAAGTTTTTGAACATTTTTTCAAACGAAATATCTCAAAAACTATTGGAGATAGGATGGAAAACCATTTAATCATTTTTACTAAGAAATACTATAGCTTTATAAAAAAATTTAAGTAAATTTGTTAAAACATTAATTATATTAATTTAAAAAATTTTTCTCAAAATATTTTCAATATAACACCTTTTGTTTTTTTTTTATTTTTTTATATGATATTCCTCAACCAATCCTAAGAATGCATGTGCTTTCATATTGAAATTCCCGCCACAACTTTCTGGCTACGAATTTTTTACTGATGCTTTTTTTTCAATGTGCTTATTTTTCAAAACATTACAGCCAACACTGGTAAACAATAAGCAAATCGATTTTTATTTCGCCATCTCTATGTCACCTTGACATTGTCATGAAGTTCTGTTTACGTCAAGTTTTTTTGTGTTTACAATTAATTTTTAGCTGAGTGGTGTAAAAATGTTTAAGAAATCAAAAAATAAGAATTTAATTTCACATCCAATAGCACTTACCGTTGAAGAAATTTTATCCGACGTCGAAACTTTTCGCTTAGAAATCCCAGCGACTGCGAAGACGCGTCAGCTTGAAGCGACTGGTACAAACTCTCTCAATAACTGGTGGCAACAATTTGAGGAGTTCGTTGATAAATTGAAAGATCTACAGGTTATTAGTACTGAAATAAATGGATATAAACTTAAGCTGGAATCAAGTAAATTGGAAATAGAGACACAAACAAAAATACTAAAAAACGATATTGAAGATCAGCAGCAGTTGATACGAAAAGTTAGCGATTATTCAGCATAAACAAAACATATGGACTAGCTTAATAAAATCTGTAACTTTTCAATCATTACCAGTTTGACTTGTATACTATAGTTTTATTATAATTTAACATACAATAAAGCTACAACAAAGCAAATGATACGGATTTTCAATTATAAGAGTTAAACTGCAACTAAGAAAAAACATAAAATTGACCTTTCATTGGACTTTACGTAGCCCCAAAGGAAAAAGTCTAGGTGTGATATCACATGAAATAGGTGGGCAATTAAATTTATAATTTCAACAAATCATGTGAATATAAAGTTCAAAGTACCTCTACATGATCTAGTCTATATTCCCCTATTATAAATTTTCAGTGTTATATTTTGGACTTTTTTTTTTTCATTTAAACTTCATGACATCTCTATCTGTAGTTTTTTCAGGTGATGTTAAAAAATTGCGTTAAAAGGGAATTAATTATCTATTGTAAATTACAAAAGCTTATATTTTCGCTTTTTCCACATAGCAGAACATATGTATGTGTAGATACCACTGTTTAATGTTTTGCTAACACAAGTAATCAACATTTTTATTTCACTTTTCATGCATCTTTATGGCATAATTTTAATATAGGATTACTGAAAATATGAATAAAATACCTACGAGTATAATGAATAAATGCAAAAGTGTCTAAGATAACAGCTAAATTGTATAACAAGAAACCGTAATAAACTTTAATTTATATGTTGCCCTAAAACCGTCTATTCATCTTGCTCAAATATATTCTTAAAAACTTGATGAATTTCATGTATCATATCGCTAGCCAACATGCTGCGTCCATGTTTTTTAAATGCTGCAGCATTGCATTGTTTCACCAGAAATGAGGCCGCAAATGCAGCTAAAAATGCTGGATTTGATTGATTCGATTCCAATGACCAGTTAAAAAGTGTGGCTAACGAACCACAAAGTATATCACCTTGGCCGCCACAGCGTCGGCCAGAGCCACCAGCTGCTAAGGTGTAAATTTCAGATGTACTCGGAATGTGTATTTTATCGTTAGCGCCTTTTTCCAATACGATGACGCCATCACCTAAACGTGACATACGTTCCTGAACTAAGCGGCTATCATCACCAAAAAGGCGGCGAAACTCTACAGCATTGGGGGTTAATATCACATTGCGATGACCATAAATAACGTCAATCTGCTCGTTTAATATAGCCAAACCATCAGCATCTATGATCATTGGCTTAGAAAGTTTTTGGCATAATTCCATTAGGCGCATTGCAGTCTTTTGTATTTTTGGATCACGTCCAAGTCCAGGACCAATTACCTAGCAAGAGAAAACGATGAAAATTTGGCATATTGCCAATTGTTTTGTCAAAAACATTATAAATAAGAACAATGGATCTTACCAAAACATGAAGTCGTTCGAGCCAAGGCTCAATTTGCTCCGATGCATCGTCTAAGTCCAACAGTGGATGTACTATTAGATCTGGACTGTATGATTTAATCACTACTGCCGCATCTCGTTGGCAAAAAACGTGCGCTAGGTCGGCACCTACTTTTAGTGCAGTTATTGCAGCAAAATACGGTGCTCCAGTATATTCAAGCGAACCACCTATGACCCCAATGCGACCATACTGGCCTTTGTGCTTGTTGTCCGCAAGCTTTGGAATAATAGTCGACTTAGCCAGTTTAAGCAACTTCTGTGTTTGAACTGGTATCTCAATGGGGTCACACATTGTCGCTAATCGATGACGTTGTTTTTCAAGATAACATGAATATCCTTGCAATTTGCTATTTTTTAAGTAATTGATTGAGTTTCGGCGAATAAGTGTAAAATGCATTGCCAGATTGCTGACAGATTTTTCATATTTGGCTGTGTTTAATGAATAAGAGTTTTTCCAGCTGATGCGATTTTGCGATTTCATTAGCAGTGTTTTATTCGTTTTGGCTAAACCCATGGTATAATAATATAAGGTTAAAGCAATTTGGTTAAATCAAAACGAACAAATTACGGTTATTATAAGCTTAGCTTGGGATCAGTTAACAGGAGCGGTTTTTCAGCGCGCGGATCAGCTTAGCACAAAATTATATGCAATGAGCCACACCATCGACGTGCGTTGGAATGCAAGTTGGTTTTATTACGCTGGAGTTATGCAAAAACGCTCGTGTGACGCTTCTGGCTGGGATCACACGAGCGTTGTTTCAACGCGCATTTCAGCATAACAGAAGTATATACAATGAGTCACACCATCAACACGCGTTGAAAAAACGTGCGTTACAACGTGCGTTTGTTTTGATAACGTCGGTATTGTCCTAAGCCGCGCGTTGGCTTTCAACGGATTTCAGCTATAATTTGATTGTAAAACAATTGTTGATGCAAGCCTGCCACTGTAAACTGTGATATCGGTACATATTTATTGGATGCACCTAAAATTTTATTTTTTATGTTTTGGTTTGACATATTTAAGCACGAAATAAGAAAATTTGCCAACTTCGACTGCCTTAATTTTTGCTCTGCTACGTTTAATTAACGCGCATTGGCTGCCCGTGTTAAAAATAATAAAACGCACGTGAAAAAATGCTATAGCTAACGCGCATTGAAACAACTTTTCATGTGAACCGAGCTTCAGCCTTACTTGAACAATATATCGTCGGCATACAAGCAGAACTGACTAACTGCAAAATAATAAAAAGTGGCGCTAATTAATCTTTTAATTATGTATACGTCCTTTAACTTTGAGATAAAATATTTTTGGTTATAGAAAAAAAATGTATACAGTACCTGATAAGGTGTATTATAAGAGCATATTATTTCAAAAGTAACTGAAATTTGTGTACTTAACATCAACAGCACAAAATTTTATTTTTGTAGATGCTTGCATGCCGACGATATATCTAATTAATAAATGAATGTGTGCGCTGAGCTAAGTTGTTCGACGAATAGTTTGATAAAAAATTTTATGGTCTGAACCCCCTAAACACTTTCCAAAGTCCCGCAAAAAACTTTATAGAAAAAAAAAAGCAACAAAGATTTGCTTGCAGATGGTATTGAATTTCGCGGCAGTTGGTGTTAAATGTAATAAATTCATTTTTGATTTCTTGCAATAAAATAAAAAGTACTTACAAAAGTTAAAATGACGGATTCCAAAGATATTTCTGCAGCGGAGCAGCAGAAATCTATTGAAAGAGCTGCAAAGTCAAAAAATCCTATGGAACAGATGACAGATGTACTGAAGTATTCAACAATAACTAACCAATATAATCTCTACTGTAAGACAAAAGTTGACATGGATACTAAAACCTTGAAGTGGGCTTTTAAGTTGGCAGAACGGAATGTTAGCAAATTTTACAAAGAACTAGAAATGGGTTGGCAACCCAAAATTAAACAAAACGATTTAAATAAAAACTGGGCACGTTATCTTGTAGCAGTTGATGCAAAAAATAAAACGCCGGTAGCATATGCAATGTTCCGCTTTGATCTTGACTATGGACATAGTGTACTGTATTGGTAAGAAGTAAGATATCCTGGAAGCTAAAAATCTCGAAAATTTTGTACATACATACCTACTACAATGAAAATCAGCGAAGTTAAAGATCAAAATATTCGAATCCAATTATGGGTCGTTCATATAAAACGCAACACGATTTTTGTATATTTTTGACCGCTCTCACATTACACATAAAAGAAACCAATTTTATCAAAACTTGCTATGAAGTTTGTAAAAGAGAAGAAGTTTCCAAACTTATGTTTCGGCTCGATTGTGTTGGTGTCACCTTTTTTTATTACATTGTTTAGGAAAACTAGTAACATCTAGTCTTTGCTGTTATATAAGATGTCACCCCCCCTTCCCCTAACGATCTTTTTTTTTTTCGGACCGTGCTCGTATCACTGTTTTCTTGAACCTAATTTTATAATATGTTTCGGAAAATATCGGTACAATCAGATTGATCTATACGATTAATCCTATTCAGTCAATGACGGAAAATATGTAGTTTTTTAAATGAAAAATATGAAATAATACATTTGATAGTTGCATTCTTAGGATCAGCGCCGTAGATAAGGATACCTCAGGGCAGGCTTAACCTTCTGGCTTAAATTTGCTAAGGATTTCGAAATTTCAATGCTAAAGCATTTGCTTTACTAAACTACCAAAGTGAAGCGCCGCACTGTGCCATATTTTGGAGCGTTGGATCGGTCATTTGGACGCAACTCGCATAATTTTCAATAACTATGGGAAAATAGCAATACAAAAGTATCAGAGAGCAAAATAAATATTTCTGCATAATTCTAATTTCTGCAAAATTGCAGAAAATACTGGATTGCTGTAAATTGTTCATTTTGTCAACGCATTGATGTAGCTGACTCGCTGCATTCATTGCTTTTCTCATGTGTTTTAAATGCTTGGCTTGAACAACGTTGACGGCGAAATACGGGTCAGAATACAAACGAAATCAAGTCATGTGATCGTTCTGTTTTGTGCGCGTCTATTGATGACTCGCATAATGTCAATAGAACCATTGTACTCGACAGCGAGTACAATCTGTTGCTCATCAAGCGCACTCGTGGAGACCTCTAGTCCACATGCATTTGTATATATGTATGTTTATTTAATGTGTATTGGAAAATTGAGATTGATGAGTAATCTCTAGAAATCAAAATTAAAATCGTGTTTTAGCAGTCTTTTTTGACGAAAAATGCATTCATTAAATCAATTTTTTTTCTTTGTATCGAATTAATCTAATAACCATATTTATTTTCAGCTATGAAATGCAAATTGAACCTACGGCACAACGACAAGGCTTAGGTAAATTTATGATGACTGCACTAGAACGTTGTGCTCAATATTGGCATATGGAAAAAGTTGTGCTAACAGTCCTTAAGTCCAATGCAAATGCTATGAACTTTTTCAAAACTATTGGCTATACGTTGGATGCATCATCACCGGATATATTAGAAGAAGCTGAATATGAAATTTTAAGTAAACAAATAAATTAGTTGTTAAAAGTGAACATTGCTTTTATTACATTTTCATTAACTACGTTAAAAAATGTACATATCACAATTTAATTACAAATAACGTTTTGATTGCTCCTCCATGTATTTCGCCATTCGTATATCTTTTTTGCTTAATCCCCCAACATCGTGTGTTGACATAGTTACTTGTACTTTATTGTATACGTTAAACCATTCTGGATGATGATTTATTTTTTCAGCTACTAAGGCAACACCAGACATAAAGCTAAACGCTTGATTAAAATCACTAAAGAGGTATTCCTTATAGATGGCATCACGTTCATTGACAATAGTCCACCCAGCATTGAGTAGGGGTTGCAGTTCCTCTGATCGCTCTTGTTCGTTGAGTTTAGTCTGCAATATGAAAAATATATTTGAAATTAGAACAGCTGTAACATGTTGGTTTTCTATATGCAAAGCAATAGCATTGAATTAATATTTTCTTTGCATATCCATTTATACAGGGCCACACCGTGATAATGCGGGGCGGGGCGAAGGTAAAACCATTTGTGAGAACTTTACTTGTTTATTACTTGAAATGGATGAAAATATTTTGCTTATAATCCTTACTGGATATATGTATCTACTGGGAATTTAATTGAAATACTGTAGAATCCCGATAATTCGTAATCGCAAGGGAACAACAATTTTTTACGAGTTACACACATCTCTGAGCAACGAACAAACTAGCCACGAAAAATAAAAAAAAATAGTGAACGGTAAGGGGACGTCCATAAAAGTTGTACTTGACCACAGAGTGATAATGCTTGGATATCATACAAAAGCTAAAATTATCACGACTTTTCATTTGCTAAAATCTGTTGCCAAGTGATACGATAGCTACATCCAGGGCTGAACAGAAGAAAATGACTTCAAAAGATTTCTTCCCTGAAATGCTTGGTTCATCTGACTGTTCGTAATAAAATCGCTTCCTTCGCCTTAATCCGGCCCTGATTGTGAGCTATGAGTTCACATTCCTAACCCCTATACCACGCTGCCTGCCGTCTTCCAGTTCTGTATTATTCCTTTTGTTCAATGTGAACAATGTTTTGTGTCAATAACGCAGGGTAATCTATTTTCATAAACTTTCTCATAATTTAATGTAAGTTTTTCTTTTTTATATGGCGTCACTGCATGTTAAATTTTAGGTCAAAACTAGGTTTTAACTTTGAGCGCTCTTAATTTCGCGACTATAACCATGGGACATTATGTTTAAGACTCCAGCGGAAAATTCAGACCATGTTCCCTTTCGTCAAGTCACAAACAAGAAGTAGAAATTAATGCACAGGTCAGTCGGAATATGGAAAAATTCGTTGTATTAAGTTTACTAAAGAAATTAAGTTTTACTTACGCCATATTTACTTGTGATCACTTTTACTGATATTCCTTTCTTACCATCATCAATTATTTTAATTTTATCACTTAACGTAAGGCGTTTGTATTGAAACGGCATGATTTCAACACACCAACAACACTCCAAATAAAGAGTCGAAGGACTGACGTTAGAAAATAGTTATTAGAAGAAAAAAAAAAAAACAAGATAACCTGTTGAATTAAATATAGTGTTCGCTATTTAGAATAGAGAAAATTTTTAGCGTTCGTAACTTAGAGACATTAATGTTAAAATGGAAATTCGTTATATCGTTATATTGGTCGTCTACTGCAATTCAATTTATAGGTCTAATAAAACCTAATAATCGAAATAAAATAAAATAAATTATTTGTTTATATTATTGGATTTTTTCTAAGGTCACTTTTTTATTTTTACTAAATAATTATGAAAAAGGCTAGTTTTAGCGACCGAATAAAAACTAAAATAAAACAAAAAACTTTTTAAACTTTTTTTAAAATAAGTTTTTCAAAAGAATGTTTATTGCGAGATTTGTTTTTTCCAAAGACGTTTCGGAGTTTTTTGACTCCTTCCTTTTTCATAATTATTTATGGTTTTGAAATCATATTTATGTGGTTCAATAAACGTTTGCAATCAAACAAGCAGCAAGGCGAAAAACCAGTTTCCATTAGCAAACAATTTTTTAAAAAAAATAAATTCGACTAGACGCTGTAATGTGAGGTATTTTTTACTTTTTGATTGCAACAATAACTTTTTCACAAAAATAATTTCACTTTCTGTTGTAAGTGAAAAAAGTATACATAGCACTATCATAGCACATATGACCTCTGCCTTTGCTGAGGACCTGACAGATAAGGTTTATTCTTTAGATTTCTTTAAAATTAAGGCAACCAAAAGGCATCGATACAAGACTTATTATATTTTTTTATACTGCATTTCAACAAGTGTGCAAATAATGCTATTGATATTTGCAATTTGTGGAGATTTTCTTACCATTTTTTTCTTAAGCGTTTTTATTGCCGCTGTAGCTGGTCCAGTTGCTGTGTAAAATCTCAAACCTGTCTTCGTTTGGGTTGCTACTCTTGCACTGAAATCAAAAACTCGCAATCAGTCTCTGCTTGAAATAAAGTTTGTATTCATTGAATCATATACTTGTATTTACCCGCTTCCCCACTCTTCAATTATTTTGCAGTAACACGAACAATTTCTGCTGTAGTTGCGAGAAAAATTTGAAAACACTTTCTCTTGCAGGCGAAATGATGTGCCATTGTAGCAGTTTGTATTTTTGCCAATTGTGAGGAAATATGTTGCAATTCCTCCAGTATTTTTTAAAATTGACATTGTATTCAATGTTTTGCATAGCATTTTGTGGGAATTCAGTTGTATTGAGTTTATTCGGTTTTTGACAAACAGCTGATATCTTCGTTTTGTACTCTGCACTCTTTGCATAGCAACTTCATAATTTACAATTTACGCGCTGGTCTATTTGCCACTTATGCGGACGGGCGACGGGAATTCAGCAACGATTCGATCTTCGTTGACATTAAACTTAATTGACACAAGCTGATTGGAAATGCAACGCTGATCGCCGCTCGCCGACGGTAAAAATATATCTAAATCGACGGGTAGGTTTTTAGTCGCAATTCGGTTCCATTTCATACATCAAGTGTGTTATAATCTTGACAGCGGATACCCTTTCTGTCGCCCAAAAAATAAGCATAACCTCCTGGGGCTAAATAGATACAACTGAAACTTAGTAGAAAGTCCTACTGAAATCGTCTGCGCCGAAATTTTATTATGAATCCGAACAAAGTTGAAATCGTTTGAAAATAAGACTTTGGAAGAAAAGTTCAAAATTGTACCTCCTCCACCTCAGCCCATATTAGGCCAAATAAATAAATTTTTCGTCTAAGAAGTACCATCTAATAGGGCAACAATTGGTCCAATCGGATATTTTTTTTATCTCGGACGCTTGTAAATATGAAATTAAAAAAAAGGAAAAGCTCTGTGAATTTATTTTGTTTTGTCATGTATCGACTCTAAATTACATCCCTAATAGTCCCTAATTCAAGTTTTTATTGTAATCGAACTTTTATTTAAACTTGGTTACAGCCCAACGTGGGGTGTTTAATTTTTGGCGAGACCTCTGCTAGTTTATTTATTATTTTAATGTGAGGTTAGCCTATGGTAGGAAACAGGTTGTTTTCAACAATTTAATTTTTAAATATGTAACTTAAATTTTTTTTTTAATTCAATGACAGAAGTTTTTTTGAATTTTATTTTTAAAGGAAAAAAAAAAACATTTTTTTTGGTAATCTTTAAATTAGTTATTTTCCAATAAGCCAAAAGTAATCTAAAAAAAATCTTGGAATAATATTTTGAACAAAAAAAAATTCAAAGCAAAGTGTTTTGGATTATTCTTATTAAATCCAGAAAATATTTTAAGTTTCTTTAAGTGATCATACCGAACACTCATTTGCAGAAAAAAAATTTTCACTGTACGAACCGATGGTAAAAGGTTGAAAATTATTTGTGAAATTCACAGGACTAGCTCCCGACACCCCAACTGGGTTTTAATATCCATTTTACTCAAAAAAAAAAAAATCGCCTTTCGTTGGAAACGACAAGAAATGGTCTTCGGAAGTCAATAAGGAATTGCCGACCTACCTACCTAAACTGGTTTTTCGATTTCATTTTTCGAAAGGAACTTTATTGAAACAGTTGATGGGAAAGGTTGAAAAAAGTGTAGCTGCTAGAAGTATCAGAATATGAAAGTTTACCATTTTCGAATATTTTTCTATGAAATTGATATAAAAATTATAAGAATGAACGTAAAAAACGGTGAATTTTCACCTTCTGATCCTCATAGCAGTAATATCGATTTTTGTTCCATTGTAAGACAAAAAGCATTTAAAGCTTCTAAAAGAAGAAAAATATATCAAAAATAATACATTTTTAAATTTTGATTTTAATATTTAATACATCTGAAAAGGATTTAAAACCTAACCTATCAATTTGAAAATATTTTATCGTATTATGCCAAAAAAAATTCTACGAATTTACTGTTTATTTCAAATTTTTATCATTGAGGTAAAAGCAAAGTTTAAAATTTTTTAACCCACCGTGACAGCAGTGTACTGTGACTTGAGCTCTGAAATTTTAGAGGTCAAACATGAGCTTTTCATATATGTTACCGGCCAAACTACCGGCAAACTTCCTCCTTGCTAGCCTCAGGAATTCTACATAAAAGGTAAGGTTAGTGGGCGACTTTCGGCAGCGACTCAGAATTTACATTCACCAATATAGTCCAACACTGGCTACGCCGAAATTTTTTCATAAAAACTAGTTTGGCCGACGTGTAATGACCCATATGTTCTTGTTTCATTTATTTTAGTCCTTCAGTTGAACTCCGTGTCTGGAGATATTTGTAAAAGACAAATTATTATTATTATTAATAATATATAATAATTTTTGTCCCAAAATCCCATTTTTGTGATGCTCAGTTGCCACTAAAGTATTATTTGTGGTTCAATGAAATGTTTTTTATTTGATGTAATTTTTTTTTAAATTCTTAACACGAATATTCTTTTTATATATATATGTAGGCATTTATGACGAAAGCTTTAATAATTTATTTCTTGTCTATATCTTCTGTATCTCCATTTCCATAGTAATCATAATCTTGTGGTGGTGTGGATTTTGGCTTGATATGTCCTATTGTACTCGAACTAAGTTTTTGGTCTACATCAGTTTTCAAGTCAAATGAATCATCTTGTTTAACCTGCTGATCAATTAAATTCTGTTCCGTCGTTACATCAGTTTTTGCATCGGCTATAATAGATTCAGTCACTACATTTGAAACGTTTAGTTTTCCGGCTTCTACATTGGAATCGGTGTTGATGATTTTATTGTCTCTTAGTGAAGTTTCAGTGGTAATGCGTCGACGAATGCTATAGCGACTACGAACGAAAGGTTGAAATGTTGCAGCATCGCAAGCTATCAGAGGAATAAGAAAAAATTAAATGCCCCTATGTTTTAAAAAATGTGTTCCCGTATGACGCTTGGTACTGACCAATATAAACGAAAATCAGTATAAAACTGCTGCAGCTTAGAAAATTCAATTTCATTTTGTAAGTGACGGATTTTTAGCAGGAAGACTAATCATGTTATGCATGGTATATCGGTATTTATATGAGAACGAAACGTGATTCTCTTCGGCGCTTATCAGCTATGGGCGTTTGCGTGAAAGGCTTCATGCTCTTGAAAAAAAAAAACGCATTTTTAATTTTCAATTATATTCGATTGATAACACAGTGCAACACAAACAATTTTTTATGAAGATTTGTTGTTTTAAGCATTTATATCCATATGGATATCAAGTTCGTATGCGCAAGTATATCAAGGGTTCTTTCGACAAAACCGTTACAATCAGATACATGCAGAGTAATGTAGTTGATAATTAACATATTCTGAGATATCCCAAATTCTTAGAGTTAGAAATATTAACTCAACACTAAGCGCAGAAAATGTCAAGGTAGTTGCTGCAAAAGTCTATCCATAGGTAGGTGTACTCTCACCATTACTGTAGTCCATTGCAGTAGATGAACTCCGCGACTTGCCAAGTACAAAAAGCTTCGAGGAGTTTAATTCCTTGAAAGGCGCATTTAGGAATAGACTCGTCCTAATTTTGCAGAGAAAATTTGGTATATCTACGGAAGAAGTTGCCGCAGATACTTTCGAGTATAAGCCTAGAAATCTCATATACATATGTAAGCATGAGTAAGTTTGTCTTTTAGGCCTTTCATCAAGGAGTGCATAAAAAGCATATGTGACAACATATGCTGTCTCTGACAGCAAACCAACTATCTTAGACGCAATTCATACAAGTTTTCCTCATAACTAAGTATTATAGCTCTTATTTGGGTGCCAGGTCATGTAATTATCTATGGTAACGTAATGGCCAATACTCTAGCAAGTAAATTAGATGCAGGGCAATTCATATGACTGTAGATCTTACGTTCTGGCTGAACCGAAAGCAATGTGACATTACATATTGTAAAAAATTGTAAGCAACAATAGAAAGCATTAATGAAACTGCTAAGCCTCATTAGAAAATAAATCCGAATCAATACAGGAGTCCTTACTGATGTAAATATTCACTAACTAAATACAGGTAAAATTAGATATCCGAGATAAAGAAAATTAAACGAACCAAAGAAGTGATGATACCTTCAAGAGCGTTTTCTTTTAAAACAGCGCCTACGATATTCTGTATGCCCGTAAATGGAACCATATCACGGTTGGCTGGAAAAAGTTTCAACCCTCAAGTTGCATCCTTCCGAAAATTCATGGTGCTTCATATTTGAGATACCTCACTCATCATTTTTCTGCAAAAAAAAAAAAATCCCCCGGGCGCTTTTTTTCAAACCTAATTTTTGTGTTTTTCGCCTCAAATTCTTAAAAAGCTTGATTTCAATGATTACATTAGCTTACACTCCATTGATAAGAAGTTACTTTTCTTATGTACTTTTTCCTGCTGAATTCGGAAATAAAAATAAAAATTTTTTGAATGGCACTGTTTTCGAGATATTGTGGTTTTTTCATATTTCCGACATTCTTTCACTTTGAAATTCATATCTTGAGCTATAAATGTCCACTAAATTGAAGGTATTAAAATGACAAATAAACGTGCATAATTATATATTTCATTAAGTTACCGGTTCAAAAGCTATCGATGAAAATAGACCAGATTTTTCAAAAAAATCAAATTTTACATTTGATTCTGTGGCCACGGAAAAATAGAAATAAAATAAACAAAAATAATTTTACTTAATTCTCGTAGAGCTGATACTCTTACGCAAAATGTAAGATCCATTAAAAGAAAATCGACCATAAAATGATGACGTCAGAAGCGTTTGAATGAGTGAATCAAATGCCACATTTTCTGAATATATTCGACAATTTTTTGAGTCTAATCATTTCATCAAAGGAACAAAAACAAAAACTTTTTTGTATCGATTAGACTCAAATGTGATCAGTGAGGTACCTCAAATATGAAGCACCATGAATTTTCGGAAGCATGCAACTTGAGGTTAGAAACTTTTTCCAGCCAACCGTGATATGTAAAAAGTTAATGGTAATTTATTTTCAAGAAAACCGGTAAAAAAGATTACCTTCCTTTGAATCTCTTAAAATCCTTGACTTTACTTTATGCAGGTGCAGTGGGTTATATGTTTGTAAGAGTGCTTATCTCAGGGGCCCTTAAGGTTGCTTAATATTATAAAAAATTTTCTTCAATAAAAAAAAGTTACTAAATTGTTGCACTGTGTAATAAATGCGTTTAAAAGTAAAAGTGTTGCATCGCATTTGATATGCAATTTAATTTTTTTGCAATACCAAATTAAATGGGAATTTAAAAAAAAATCATCATGTCCGATGGGATTTGAAATTGCAAACAGGAGAGTTCTTTGAACCCGGCTATGATAACTGAAAGCAATATTATTAACGAGTAAGTTCAAAATAACTTTAAATAATTCTTTGCCTATGTTTTAATATTACATTATTGTTTTAATATTATGTTAGTTATCAAAAATTGTTGAGAAATAAGGAAATTTTGAAAACTCATCTAAGCAGATTGACATCTGCTGATAGTTATGCTGAAACGATAGACGAAAACTTTTTCTTAACTAACCTTAATTAACGCGAGCTTCGTGGGATAGTATCCAGTGGTCTTGAAACTTATATGGTCCTATGCTAAAATGCTTAAAGGCCGATTTACGGAACATGGTCCCAAGCATAATATGAGGTTACTAATCTTAATAAGCCATTAGCCTCTATGTCTTACCGATGAACGTCAAAGGGCTCCAGTGATAAGTGTGCAATTCGTTGGAAGTTTTCGCTCTGAATTTGCTCTCTTTTTTTTTATATAATTTAAGATATTGTAATTGATGTTATGAGCTTCAAGTAATTTCAATCTCATACACTTCCTAAAGGCACTAGATGTCATACTTTTTCGATAACAAAGTAAAGGTTTTCCTGTGATCAGTTCAGAGATATAAATCTTACGATTTCTGAAAATTTTTTGCAAATGCACATGTTGCGTTCCCATTTGCCCACTCCTCAATTACGACATCCACATTTTTCAAAGAGAAGTAAAGAACAAATTAATAATTTTGTCTATAAAATTTTTTATTATTGTTAAGAGCAACAAATAATCCATACACAGAAAAAAGAAAAAAATATTCAGTGCAGAAATGCAGCAGTCATATGGCCGCGTATTTTATTATTTTCGTAGCCTTTTTTTTTTGCACCCGATTATATTAGTCATAGTAGCCTATTACGATCGCTTTCAAAAAGAAGGAATAATAGTGGGTCTTACATGCACAATTCCAAGTTGAAGAGAGACAAGTTGGCCTGCCAAGTCTGCTTGAAATTAGACAGAAGAAAGTTAGTCCTGTTTTGCTAATGTCAAAAGGAAAGGAGAAATAAAATATCTGCAAAGGCATGCATTTTCAAAAAGTCAAAAGTGACGACCTTTTTTTTGTTTGGTGAGGTAAATAAAATTTTTGAATGAGTGTCGCCCGATGTGCACGGGTCGCTTCTGGCTGGATACGGTTAGTGCGATGTAGTTTTTAAGAGCCAATCAAATATAGTGGTTTCTACTGATGGTCCTGCAAGCATGAGTACTGCTGGAAGGTATGAAATCATGTTTAAAATATCAGGAATTTTGATAAATTTTTTCGATACTCCGAATATGTGATTAAAAATCTGGAACGATTTTGGAAATTTTTTTTAAATCTGCTGTGCAAAACCATCCATAACTGTGCCGCAGAGTATACTATAAGGCTCTGCTGCGGGCCATCTTTGAAGAGCGTAATACACCAGTAGCCGAACTGGGGCGGCAATCCGATTACTTTTTAATTTTTTTTAGTGCAATACGTTCTAATTTTTGTATGAAATCTTTATTGCACCGAAGGCTGCAAAATGTGTCGTTTTGCCCCTAGCGCAAATAACCCTAGTTAGCACTGTAGTACACTATATTATGTGAACTAAGCACAGCCGCTGAATTTTTAGTCCTATACTAAAAACCAATATTTGCACTGAAATCCGTTCCATAACTGAAATTTTGCGAAGAGTGATGGAAATACTTTGGAAGGAAGTACAAACCTGTGGAACTGTTTATATCGAAACGTGATTTTTTGTCTAAAAATAGTTTATATCTTATTAGAAAAATGTATTTGCTGTAACATTGTGCATCTTTATTATAGTATCATATATTGTATAAAAAACTAATAATTTCATTAAATTTTAAATAATTTCTAGATTCCAGTGCATTTTTAACTGAACTTAACTACGCATCGTTAGAACAAATTCATATCAATCGTTTTTAGTAAAATTAAAAATTGATCGATGTAAAATAAACTTAAATTTTTCTAAAAAACATAGTCAATAAAAAACTACAATTACAAATTTATTAACTAAAGTCCAAATTTGGATTATTTCGCTTTAGCACCAGACGGTATTGGTGGTGGTGGAACATCAGGAACATCGCTATTTTTACTTTTCGAAACATTTTTTACATTATCGAAATCCGGTGGTGTTGAATCCGTTATGGGTGCACTTTCCTCAGTAGTTTCCTCTTCGGTGTTATTGTTTTCCGAAGGGGGTAACGTTGGTGGTGGATTCGCTGGTGGTTGTTGTTGGTTAGGATATTGCGGTGGAGTACGTGGTGGTTGTTGTTGGTTAGGATATTGCGGAGGAGTACGTGATGGTTGTTGTTGGTTAGGATATTGCGGTGGAGTGCGTGGTGGTTGTTGTTGGTTAGGATTTTGCGGTGAAGTCGGACCAACAGCATAAGTATGACTGGGAAAGTATTGATAGGGTGGCAAGTATTGTTCACGATAACCGGTGATTGGATCATATATAACGGGAAATTGATTAAAACCATATGGCGGTAAATGCACTGGATTACGATTACGACTCGGATATTGCTGAAGTGGTATTAAAGCTGGTGGTAGTCCGAATTCATTTAATGGTATTGGTAACTTTTCGTTGGGCATTTGTTGTGGCTCTCCATTTTGTTGCCCAGGAATGTAGGGGGGTGTTTGCTCTTGGGGTGGCTTATCAGGTTGTTGTGTTGGTTGATCTTTGGAGGGAGAGTCAGGAGCGGGTTGATTTGGTGATGGTTGTTGTTCACCGGCAGGTGCAGTTGGTGGAATGCTTGGCGGTGGATATCCTGGAAACAGTTGAGGTACTGGATTTTGTGGTTGATGTAAAATTTGTGGTGGGAACTGATTTTGTGGCAGAGGATATGGAAACTGTAAGAGAAATTGTGTATTGTTAGATGTAATAATAATGAACATTTAATAAAACTTAAACCAAGTAAAGAATACATCTTTTAATTTTAAACATTGAACTACTTGTTGTAGGAGTAACTAAATTCATTGGCTTAAAATCCACATTTGCACCTTTTAAATTTCCACACTTGAAAGTTTCGAAAACTTAAGATTTTAGAAAGGTTTATTTAAGTCAAATTTAAAGATTCAGAGATTGGCATTTAATTGTTGACAACAATAGTTTTATTCAACAATAGTTTTAAACTTATTTGGCGTATTTTAGTGAAATACATATTTTTTATTGAGGTATACATATGTATTTCCTTCGAATGATTTTTTCATAAGCCAAGTGCTTGAACCTGAACACCTAGGCTCTATTTACAACTAACTCACATTCGTAACCTTGTGAAACCTGTGTAACTGTGATCTGAATAACTGAGAAAACTTTATTACTAGGAATATTTTTGCAGTCTAGAAACTTCTTCAAATTGTGAAATTTAACCTCATACTGGGATTAGATTTGGTGAAATCATTGCCACATTTATCTCTATAACTAATACAACAACCAGATCCTTAGCAAATGCTGTGGTGTCATATTCTCATTTAAATCGAAAACACCTTTGACTTTTTGCTCACAGTTCAGTTCAGTTTACGCGCTCGATTGGCATTGGTGAGATTTTGCTGGACCCCTCCCCCCTATTTTAACTCACATAATTAATGGACGTCCCCTAAGCATAGCATTGTAGCTTATATTCCCAGTATTTATATTAGGAAAAATCTTTGGTCCATTAACGATCTTAGAGAAGTAACTAAAGTTAAAATACACTCAAAGGAAAAATAGACCATCTGCATAGCAGTACACATCTTTATTACCGATATCACCCCAAGAGGTGCCATTCCCCAAGTACCAGACGCAATATCAGTCTTTATTCTTGAGAAAAATACAAAAATCATGGACGCTATTACAAGTTCCAGAGATTACTTCCGGGCTAGAAGAAAGCGCACCGTAACTTCTCTCCCTTCTAGGCCAAACCTGTCTATTTTATGGATTTTAGCTTGACACCAGAGTTAGTAAGAAGATTTTACTTCGCAATTTACGTTTAAAATCCTTTATTTTCGAGATACTGAAGTGAAAATTAAAGTGCAAGTTTAAATATTAAACCATTTGAATTTGATGGATATAATATTATACATTCAATATTATTAACTCTGAGAATAACTCTCTACTTACACAACTTCAGACTTTGCATATTACCTGTTGCCTTGGTACTAATCCCGGCGCTATAGGCCGGCCAAAACGCACTACTGATGGATTGTAATAACCATAAGGATTGTATGGTCCAAAGGGATAATGCGCAAGTCCTTGTTCATGTATGGTAGGCTGTATAACTGGATAGGCACGACTTGAAGTTAGGTTCTCATCTGTCGTTATTAACGCATTGTAGACTTTGGGTGTTCGACGTAATGCAGCTCCACAACTTGAGTAACAGTTGATGGCAATCAGCAAAGCAATTAGTATCTATTTAAAGAATACAAGGAATATAGTACTTATGTGAGTATTTAAGTTTTAATAGTTATGGATCTGTTTTTTAAAGAAAGTTATGCATAGTTTTTACCTTAAATGTTCATGGTCATACAAATTAATAGGGCTAGATTACACTTTGACAAACAGTAACGCCGACACGTTCATATGTTTCAACAATCAAAGGAGTAATTATTAATTCCTATTTATACAGCTCAACAAAAAGTAAGAATAGTTACAACATTTTCAGTATGTAAACTTAAAATGAAACTATCGTGGAGATTGAATCCGAATAAGATACGGATTTTTTGTAATGTGGCTATCACATTTTTTGTGTTGAATAGTCTATTTCATATACTTTGCCTAATGCAATAAAATGCGAGAAATTATTTATTATTATTATTTCTGTATCACATTTATCTCAGTCCGACGCACAATAAACGAAATATCTATAAAAAATTCATGGTCGAACTGAGGACTAAGCAAGAAATTGGTGGTGGAGCCACCCACCCTAAGAAACCCGACCCGAAAATAGCTAACGAGAGTTTGTAGCCGGCTGCCAGACTATTTGCTCTGGCAGAGATTAAAGAACACAGAAGAAAATTAAGAATGCCTAGTTAAACTCTAATATGTATAACTTAAATATTTATAATGATGAAGTTAAGACTTTAAAAAATATAAAAATTTGTTTTGATACGCTCTTTGAGCAAGCCGTGCGCGGATTCTCCAAGCCTCTAGTTGCGGGCCTCATTCCCAAAATATTCAAAAAGTCGAATCAAGGTTAATAATTTTAATGGCAATAAATTTAATAGAGTACAGCGCGAAAGTAAAACTACCATGCTCAATCTCTCTCTCAACGTACATACATATATTTTATATTTAAATTCACGATATACCTATAACACTCTTACTATTTTTATCTTATTAAAATGTAGACATTGCGTTATATTCGAACGAAATGAATATAAATCGTGCATTAAAATGGTCATTTAGCACAGACATTCATCATAAATCGGCTTACATTGAGGATACCAAAGTTGTGACATAACGAATTTGCAAAGTGCGGTCTAACCGTTAATCTAATTCTAAGTATTGGCAACTGTTGCGCATGCGCGCATACTTAAGGTCTGTAGCTGCATTTAAACTCGTTTTGCAAGTGCAACATTTGTTTTGACTGTTTTACTTATGAGTAAGACACATGAAAGCTTTCTGCAGGCCCACCCATGACAACAATAAACAACTGATAAATGAATAAGACTTTGTTAAGGCTTTTGTTCATACACACAAAGTTATTTGAATATGGTCAAGAATTGTGGTGTCGTTAAATAGTTGAAATAATACAAAACAGCACAGCATTAAAGCGTGAAGGTTTTTCGATTTAAGACTTTTAATCTGAACAATACGCTTACATTTAATTCTAAATATTTATAACATGTGCAGACTTTTAACAAATCAGTTTGTTTCTTTACCACCGTAACTTGTATTCAGAATTTTCAATTAGTCTTCAAAACGAGCTAGTAAATTAAAAAGATATTAAAAGACAACTACTTATGTGGGTGTAAACGAGGTGTACCCGGTAACATATCACTATTGCGGCTAATTTACGCATGTGAGTAACATTTATATTCTTTGCATTCATAATATTTACATATCTAACGGATTAATGTTATTATACGCCGTAAAAAACATTTCGTTTGAATAGTTTTTGTGCCCCAAATAGACAGGAGCGAGGGATATACAGAAAATCCCTGTCTTACCCAGGATTGTATCGTGAAAGGGCGGGCACCGCAAAATGCTTGGTTCGTTTTTATTTGATAACAAGGATGACCTTAGACAAGTTGGTATAGGTCAACTATTTAGTTTTATTACGAAATCTGGTTGGTTCAATGAGAGGGTATATTTAAATACCCTGTGGTATTACAAAGGATCAACAAGTGCGTCGGTTCGAAACTGACTGCCACTCCTACAAAATCTAACCTAAGGGCGGGCAGGCAACGAATGAATTTTTTGTTTTGTACATTTTCAAGAAGAATTTTTTGTGACAACCAATTAGCTTTCCTACTGTTTGCAAATTGATGAGCAAAAAAAGCTTTTCATTTTACAATATCTAATTAAGTAATAAACACATAAAGCGCATGGTCTTTCTCTCAATGCAGGAAAAATCTTTAAAAGTGTTTGGCTTGTGGTTAGTCACCTCACTAACGGTAAGGTCCTGGTCATAAATTTAATTCAGCTATAAATGAAAATTTTTTTATGGATATAACACCGCAAAGCACACAATAAGACTTTATGAATGAATGTTACACTTTCACTTTTCTATCAACTGTAAAACACTACAAAACGGTTCAAGCACCACTAAGCTAAAAACAACCAAAACTGTTTAAGTTGAGAAACAAAATCATTATCATCCTCATCATTAACAAAAACTTTATCGTTATGATCGAAAACGGTACTCGTTCATCTGCGAACGTGAAAGTGTAGGTATAATACATAAATAAAAGTAACAAAAAACGATATACAAATTATGAAAAACAAAAGTCAACGCCAAAAGAAAACCATAAACGACGAATCACTGTGTCACAACCTAATCCACTAATGCTGCAAGGCATTTAAACAACTCCTAAGTCAGTCAGTTGGTGCAGCCGCATATTTGGGGGCAAGACAAAAAATAGGCAACCACGAACTTAAAACAATCAAATCGAGAACCTCACGATAATGACGACGACGACGACGACGGAGACGACAGCTAACGACAAAAGGGTAGTCGTGCTGAGTTGGATGGAATAGGTACTCATCTTATCCCGTGTCTTATTTGATTTATTCAATTGAATGGTTGCGCATGCGCACTGACATTGAGAAGAAAGTGTAGTTGTGATTTCATTCCATTTGTAAAATTAAAATAATTTGAATTGGTTTTAAAATGATGACTTTTGAAAGGCTATAATTTTGTGAATGAATGAAGTAAAGTCGTAGGCAATTTTACTTTAAGATAAGTGCACTTTTTTCTAACTATTTTGACGCTTTAGTTGACCCAGTTTTTTTTACAACTTACTATACATGTTGTTGCCAAGTTGTAATGCACTTAAATATGTTTAAAATAGATTGTTAAATTGATTCAAAATACACTGTACGAGTACAACAAATGTGTATTCAGAAAATATTCATACGAAGTTAGATTTTCTAGCAAACTCAGATTTTCGGGCAATAGGAACTTACTTTGAAAAAATATCCATTTTATTATTCTGAATGGCAAAAAGTAAATTTTTTTTTTGAGAAAAAGTTAATGAACTTTTTGTTTTTTAGTCGCAATATTCCTAAAAGGCCCCCGGCTTTAACATGCAATTAAAAGCTTGGCCGTATCAAAAGCGGCCACTTGGAAACCCTGCTTTGGAGAGAAATTTGGTGAATTTCGACAGGACAGCGTGAAAGTTCCCATTCAAGCAAAATATTTAAAATTGAAGTTTTTGAAGATAATGTATCCATATTTCACACAATTATTAGAAATGGTTCGATTAAGCATTAGACAAAAATGCAAATTTCGACTAGAGGGTGTTGTTTCTTCCATACAAGCAAAAACTGTAATCGCTATATTGAGAGAGTTTATTATAGGAACATTTAGTGAAACCCATCAGCACGTGGCGTGGCTTAAAAGATATTCTTTTAAAATAAATATATAAGATAGGTACTTAATTTTTGGCGATACCAAAAATTACACCCAAGAGATCGTCCATAAAATACGTCTGCAAAAATTCTGAAATTTTAACCGCCTTCCCCTCCTGCTACCTCCCTGCCCCCTAAAGGACGTCCACAAAGGATTATCTATGCTACTCCCTCTCAGGCCTCCACTCTCTGCTTGTCCTCTTTTGTCCGTTTTTACGGACGAAATTTTTCTCGTAACGCTTCAATATTGACAATATTTAAGTAATATTAAAAACATTCCTGTAGTATATATGAAAAAATAGATTAATTTTAACATTTCCCAGAATTTCTGAGACTAAAATAAATTTTTTTTCAGGCTTATAGCCCAAGAGCCCGCTGCAGAAAAGTCGAGTCTATAAGATTACGGAATGGGTTGTACGGGAGAGATGGAAATGAATTTTGGTGAAACTAACCAATCAGGTTTGCCTTGCCAGAGCTTGTACCGATACCCGAAAATGCCCGAATTTCGGTCAATTTTGTTATTGTAATTGAAAGTGTATAATGTTATAGTTTGTCTTTAGCAAGTCTTGCCTATGAAATCTTTCCCAAAAAAAAAAGAAAAACCTGAAGCCTTATTTAAGAGAATAAATTATCGGTGTCACCAGATCAAAACCATTTTAAAGAAAAACGCATGACTAGATCAGTTGAGGCAGTGATCGCGAAGGATTACTAAACTTCATAAGGAGTACTTTATAAATTATTTTTCTATTTATGTATATGCATAAATATTTACGATACAATAATATTTTCCTCAACTCCATGATCAGATTACTTAAACATACATAACATATACACAGAGCTGTGAAAGAGTGCAATCATATTCACTCTGAGTGCTGCATTTTTGGCAGTGAATTCAATGGATTTCAATTGAAAATTAATGAACTTTTTCACAGCTCTGCATATACATATATGTATATAAAAAGTTAAAATGATTAATTATGACACATGGACTTTGTTCTTATCTCTTAGATACACTTCATTATATTTAGAGCACAAAATACTTTTTAAGATCATTTACGTCAGAGCTGAATTGTCTAACATACAATTTTTGTTGTTAGAAACCGATCGTTTAATTATAATTTAATTGTTGAACTTTTTTTTTTTATTTCGCCAGCTGTATTCAATATCTCTTATTATGGTACGAGTTTGTAGTATATTATGTGGTGACAAATGTTTAATCTTTTTTTTTTGCCACTTCAGTAGTTGCTGTTGCTCTCTATAGTTGTTCATTCAACATGTCATACATCAAACAAAACTATAAACTTGTTATTAGAGATAAGTAGGTTTTTATTATTTTCATTGTACACATTATGTTAGTTTCTTTATTTTTGATTTTGTTTAACAAAACTAATGTTTATTAAAGTTGTAAAGACTTCCGTCTATACTGTTTATTTCTATGTATATATAAATTTATTAAAAACTAAAGTTTTAAAGGTCAATGACCATAAACACAAACGCTTTAGCATTATATTCAGAAAGTTTAAGCGGTCACCAACTTATTTTGTTTATATGGTACAAATTTTCCTCGAAGCCAGTGGAGATCCTGCCATTGTGCTTAATCAGGGATTATACAATGTCATCGTTCACATGATCCTGAAAACAAATTTTTGCTACTCTTTTCTTCTGGAACTCGGTACCAAACTTGAAAAATTTATTTAAGGAAACATATGGAGCATTTCAAAGAAATGATAGAAGTGTGCTTTACTTTTTTCAGTATAAAATGTATGTAATGGGAAAAAATATTTTAGGTCTACCACATTTGATACAAAATCTTCATCTTTCAAACAGTTCATTTCTTAAACAGGATATATTGTTATTATAACACTATTACAGATATTTCCTGTGTGTGTGTGCTGCAATGAAGAAAATTATCTAAAGAATTTTGCATGAAATGGAAAATTTAATTTTAAGAACAATCCAATCAACAATTATATTCGTACGATATTAATGAATGAAACCGCAAAACTTATTTTTTTAATTGCATAAAATTACTCACAATAATTGGCCTAATTACTCATTAAAAATGAAAAAGAAAATCTGTTTCTACTTTGCCTCGCACACAGTACTGAAGTTACATGCAGAAATCGAAAATACGATCAATATCACTTTTATGATTTTATTTTATAGATTAAAAAAAGTTCATTACATTTGATGTAATATGAGCTATGAAATCGTTTAAACTGTGACATCTTAGTGCTCAACCATGTGGTGTTTTTCACGTACGTACCTATGCTTCTATTTAATTCTACTCGAATAATCATAGAATGTCGGTTAGAGATAGAAAAAGAAAATTTATTAGTCAGCAGTATAAAGGTGTGAGATTTCTTTATTTGTGGTAAACTTTCGTTGATGCACAAGTACGAGTAGTTACATGTGGGGTATTCCATGTTAAAACAAAAGGTGCTAGATCTCGAGGTCTCTGAATGTAGATATGACATTTTGTGTGGGTTGATTTTGATTAGTTGATGATAAACCAAGCATCATTTTGCGATAATTCAAGCCATTGTTGTGTTACAGTTTTTTTCGCAACTATGAAAAATTTATAAATTCTAAATGAAAATATAAACTATACAAAAAAATTCTTTCAACGTAAGATCTTGAACTTTCCAAAAACGAGGTTTTTTTTCAAATATTTATTTCGAGTTAAACTTGAAAATTGGCCAAAACTAAAATTTACCATTTTTCACTGTGATAGTTTTCATATTTTGCACAAAAAAAAAATGATAAAAATATGCCACACCCAGAATGGGATCTTAATGTCTTCTATATCTATTTACTCACTAACCTATTTTTATCGGAAAAGAAAGAATCGACCAAAACATAACTCAAAAAACACAAAGTGGGAGAAAAACGCATTTAAAGTTTTCAATAAGTTACTTTTTATATGAGAATTCAAAAAAGTATGTTTACATAAATTCTTCTCACAAGGCGAGTTTATAAGATATTTCTCTGAGTTTTTGACACAAAATAAAACATGAAATGGTATAATATTTCTGCATCATTAACTCAAAAATCACGTTTTTTAAGTTATGCCACTCTTGAAGTAAATGAGCGATATGCTTATGAAGTACAGCACAGTATTATTAAATTAGCAGAAATTTTAATATGACGCAGTTTATGTTGTCCTCATCAAGACAATTTATGCTCATAAAAATTAGCGCTATGTTCAATTTAATAACTCAGACTTAAGACACTTAGAACTTTTGATCAGAATGATTCAAAGAACATTTTTACAAGATTCCAAAAGTTAACTTCAATGGCTTCCGATCAAAGTGCCAGAAATTTTAATGACCTAAGTGTAGTTTTTATGAAGTTCAGATCATTTAAACAAAATTCCACAAAACAGTTTCAACACAATATAAAATAGTTGGAGCATTTCTAGATGAAAATTATCTAATAAAAAAGTTTGTTTTCCCTTTCCCTATATCCGCCACTGGTTTCAATTGTATTATTATTATGTTAATTGCACACAAAATAAGTTTTTAATGACATATTTTTTCGTAAATGCACTTTTTTTTCCAGTGTATGTTCTTATGTAGCATAATATATTTCTATAATAATAAGGTCATTCTTTCATTTGCAGTTTTATTCTATACGTGGAGTTTTTAATTTTTAAATAAATTCATATAACACAAAACAATGCCAAACCTTATGAAATACTTGAAATATAACCTTTGCATCCATGATGGTTTCTGATTTATTCGGCTTTTTTTTTGTAACTTCTTGCACTGCCTTTGATCACGTTTGATTTTTTTCACGTTTTAAGTGTAAAAAACGAGCGTATTTGCGTTACTTTTGCAGTGACCGATTCTTGCACAATCGGTTGCACTTTGCAGTTGCCTAATTGAAAATTCAGACTATGTCCCGTTTGCAATACGTGAAAAGGTCTTTGAGTTTTTTTTTCTCCTGTTGCACTTTTTTGTTTGTTTTTGACGTCACGTTTAGATTTAATTTTATTTTGTTTAATAAATATGTTAACTTTTTAGGCCAATTTGTTTTTATTTTTTAATAATAAAAATTTGTAGCCCAGTAGGCGAAACAGGGTTCGTTTGTTATTTGTTTTTTTCTTCTAAGATTTAATGCTAACAAGCTCCATTTAAACGCTCCACACTGATCGCGTATGATTGAGCCAAGCTGTGAGAGTGCAAACCTTTTTATACCTTTTACCGTTTGAAAAATAAAATGCGATCAGCGGCAGCACTGCGATCTATGTAACACAGGTATGCACTGAAAAAATCTAGCGAACGGTTGCTGCGCAGTCGCAATATATAGTATTCGTATTTCATTCATTCATTTTTATCAGTGATGGTATTGTCAGTCGACACACAACCCGTGGATGGAAGCAGACCGGAAAGTCTTTGTTTGTTGCTGCCCTTGTTGTTGAAAGAAATAAGTGCACGGAGCCGGACGTTTGATCTTTTGGAGTTGGGGGAAAATTTAAATATGGAAGGGTTCTATTTTTCCCGCGCTGTCAAAGAGATCCGTTCTGTTCTAGACTCTGATAAGAACATTTGTATTTTGACGAAGTAAGCGATGCGATATTTACGAAAATATTGAGTACGGCCCTTTGAATGAAATCCTAACCCCGGCTACATTTTATGCAGTTCATACTGCAGACAATTTATAACTTGGTACACATAAGTGCCAAGAATAGCAATTTCAAATTTCAAAACTCCCGCTACCATAGGTGCCAATATATAGCATTTCTGTTGTATGAGAGGTGCCATGAATCGTTGTCTAACATCGTCTATGGCTTTGGAAAGTATCATACAATAAGACTGATGCACGCCTTCAATAAAAAAATTATATTTTAAGTTATCGCGAATTTCGATTTGAAAGTAGCTCCATCCTTTGGATTGAGAACCCAAGTGTAATGTCAAATGAATTAAAAAATCAAAAACACAATAGAAAAAAGAGTCTTAGCTGTGTTTTGCTTCACTTGTTGCTTGGGTTGTCAAAAAATGTATCCAAAAAAGGGAAGATATCAAGTTTGGAAATTCTTACTAATCGGCACAAAAGTCACTGATGGTTGAAGTATTCTATATACGGAATAGCATTGATCATTATGCAACAACAAACCAACGCATTTGGCGGCCGTTTAACTCCTTCAACTACTAGATCTAAAAACTTCCAACTACACAAATGTGAGGAACAGAGTCAGAGTTCCTTAAACAGACTTTGTCATAGTTTTAGTATTTTTCTGCTTAAATAACAAAGTATTTCAGACAGAAAATATTCCTTCCATATATGTATTCTCCCATATATTCTACTAAGGCAGACACTTCAAATGATACTCTTATATTACTTTTATTTACTGACAATTCATGGCCAGTCCCTAAAATAAAGAAGATTTACATCTTCCTCGATCCTGTGCGAATTTTTACCAAATTTGCAGAACAATGCGCTGATATTGGCAATCACCGGGTCTGTGGAGCGAAGGTTCGGTGGTTGTAAATTAAAAATTTTCATAGTCGGATCGTTGCCTTCAATTTGCTCAATGTGTCCGGGCTAATGTAGTCAACGAATTTTCCTTTTTTTTGTACTACACCGATGAATCTCCTTTGTCAAACATCGTCCTCAAATAAAACACCAAAAATACTAGAGAACCTCTTTTATAACTCTGCTGATTGTCGGTTGTGAAGTTGGCATTTACTTAAAGGTGAATAAGCTCCTTGATTATCTAGAAATTGCAGCAATTAGAGTAACATATTTCCTGTTTCCTAGTCGTTTCACCATATCAATTTCAAGCTACCCAGCTCTGCCCATACTTTCAAGCATGGCATACATACTTAAGTGCATAAGTTTATTTATTTTATTTATTTAAATATGATGGCTATCGGCTTAAAACTCGTAGCTTCTTTCGAGCATGAGGTGAAAATATGTGGTATTTTTTTGATCTGTTAAGGCGGAATTCAAATTAATTCCATCCGATCAAAGGCCTTCGATATTCACACAGTACGTTGGACAGGATCTTGAACGCTACATTTTATGCGAATAGCCCTTGTAGTTCGGCTTAGGGCCTGTTAAGCTATCGTTTGAAATCTGCTTGCGACCAATGTTTTGGCTTCTTTGTAAAAGCTTTGGGGTCTCTTCGTTCGCGAGTTTCTTGATGTGGTGATTCGCACGCAGTGTTTTTTTTTTCTGCGTGGGCTTTTGTCGTGGGTGTTAGTTATAGACGCAGGCCCAGATTAAGAAATCTGCCGCCCTTAGGCCAGTCAGAAATTGCCGCCCCTCTTCACTAGTAAATATAGAAAACAAATTTTGTAAGATCAAAAGTGAGGACCTTTTTTTTTGCTTGTTAACATTTTTAGGTAATTTAGTGCACACATTCCCAGTATTTACACTTTTTTCCCCCTGTGTAAATAAATTTAAAAAATTACCAGAAAAAAATTTCAAAGTTTCCAATATTTGCCCCCCTAAAATCGTGCCGCACTAGGCACTGGCCTAGTGTGCCTCTAAGGTAAATCCGGGCCTGTATAGACGTGAAAATAAAGGTGAAATCTCAAAAAATTACCGATTCGAAACTGAAAAATATTTGAGACCATAAACAAAGACTGTGATGTGATAGAGATAAAGCCAACTAGAGTATTTTTTACTACCGAATTAAAATAATATCATCCGAGATTGATTTAATTCAGGCCCTAAAAAATCTGTTGCACTGTGTTACCAACTCTCATTTGTGAAAGTTTTGTCTCATTCGAGTTATTCGTTCCAAAGTAAGCGTACATAGTGTAAACTTTACTGTAAAGTATAAGCTAATGTACGAGTATATTGCCAACACTGATTTTTATACTTTTGCACTCATTTAGTTCTAGTTGTTGTTCAAGTACAAGCAGAGCTGAAGTTATTAAAATTTGTAATTTGAGCGTCGCTTGTCTGATGTCTGACTCTGGCGTGATCGTAGCTACTTTAAGCTTTTAATCTCTTTATGTGCAATACGCCTTCAACATTGGCCCGAGTTATTGTATTTGCTGCTTGTCGTCGGTTAGTACAATAGTTCGCCGTTTTTCAAAACTGAAATTTCAATCAATACATCTTTTCCCATTGGCTTGAAGTATAAGAACTTATTTTTTATTTCTTTTGAGGTCATTTGGTTTTTTTGTTATTTTTTATCACCCAGTTACACTCTTGTGAATATTTTGGATTTTCCTATTTTGCATTCGATTTTGATTTATTTGTTCTTTTTTTAGCTTTTTGCAATTTCGTGTTCTACGAAGGTTCACAAAAACCTTTTAGGGAACTGGCGTAAAAAGTTGATATTTTTCTGATTCATTTGATAACCCTGCCAAATAAGTTAAGCATTTTAGTATTTTGCCACACAATTAAGTTTTCTCTTATATTTTTAAAAAGTGACAAGTTTTGGAAAGTTAAAAAGGCTTCCAGATTCTATATCACAGCCTCATAAGTCCAAACCCAATGAAAACTAATTTTAATTGTATTGAACACTTAACAATATTCAAAGACAAACAGAGGATACAATTCTGAAGTCATTTACCTCTACATCGTTACAAAACTGAAGCGATAATATTGCTGGATGAAGGTATCCTACATGAGTTTTTACAAATTTTATTTTGCACAAATAATCGTAATTTAATTTAAAAGTGTATGAACAGTTTATTTAGAACATGCACATATGGCACTTTCAAAATAAACCGTTCATATTTTAAACTTTATTGATGCACATTTTACATAAATATACATATAGCATATGCTACTTAAAATTTTTATCCCAATTACTTTATGAGAAGAAAAGAACCACCGGAAATTTTCTATATTCCCGATTTACCTCCTTCAACACCCATAACATATTTACTATATAATCTATTAAACTGCTCCAAGAATATAAATGTTAATATTGTATGGGGTGCTGAACGACATAGGAATGGTGTAAAGCCCTTCCATAAGGCGAAAAATCCCTCATTTTTTATTATTTTCGAGATGCAATCGAACATGCCGCTGTATTCTTTCTTTCCGGTAGTAAATCTCATATTTTGTATACGAGTCTTCGCAATGTCCACTGGTAAAGCGTTTATGCTTGTTAGTATTCCAGATATAGTGCTGGCTCCCAAATGTAACTGAAAGCCTTCTTGAATACTAAATTTTTCCTTTAGGACATCTTTGAAGTGCGAATATGCTGCTAATTCGGTCGCATTCACAACGATGCAACGTATCACAGTGGGGGTACAGCCAACAAATAACTGCAAAGGACCCTCTTCGGTAGCAATGCGCTTTAAAGCATTGAAAACATTTGTATAGTTTCTACGCTGTTCTGGCGGTAGACGTCCATCGGTTGTCATGCGAATAAGTGCTACCTCAGATGGTGTACCAACAACACCGCCAAGAGCACCAGAAAACATTCCAAAGCCTATTCGCACGCTCAGGTTCGGTTCCTTTTGTTCCCTTTGGCGATATATATCGTGCAATTTTGTATAGCAGCTCAGCCGTGTAGTGCCGTAGGTAGCCTGACGCAATAAGCTAGCGCCAATACCTTTGTAAAATGCAAGTATACCCTCCCGGGAAATTATGGATTGAATACAATGAAGGGTGTTACGATACTCTTTCGTTTGGACTGATATTTGCATGCGTGTTTTAACCAAATCCATTGGGTGTACAAAGCACATACCAGCCATGCCCGCGAGTCCTGAAAGCACATACTTGACATGCAATGGTGTATCTTCTTTATTAGTCATTTTTATTATTGTTTTTTGAATATTTAATTGCAAGCCTTAATAAATCACGCACATAATTTTGAAGTAATAAAATAATGAAAGTTTATTTATTTTTTTATTTACATTTTTGAGATTTCTTAAGCAAAGACTGTCAAATTTATATTGACAGTCTATGTCTTAAGTGTTCGGTACAAACACTTTTGAAAGCTGTATCTTGCTTCAGGGTACTTTAGAGTAGGGTTGACCATTTGCATCCCACGGTCGCGAGCAATGAAACGTGCAATCATTCGTCCCGCCGTGCAGTTGTTGATCTCTATGTGCTGGTTCGTTTGTCAAATAAATATGCAAGAGTCTCAGTCGGAATCAAACGTGCAAAAACAAAACAAATATGCGTATGTATTATTGACTTGTAAAAAACATGAGAGACTCAAAAAACTTTTGTTGTGTGCATCATTGTTGTAAAAAAAAACTCATATTCATAGAAAAATAGTTTTAATTCTCGGAAAAGTACTTTTTGTTTTTATTGATGAATTTTCAGCTAAAAATATGTACTGTTAACATTTATTTATTTACATCAGTGATGCAGGAATTTCTACTGGGTAATGTTTGTTTCCGTTTGAATTTCTACACACATTTATACACATACTAGCCCGAAATTCATGTGATAAAAGTCAAATTGCGTTGTCGACTTTTGGGTAACAAAGTTGAGCATTACTACTTTAGAACAGCGATGGGCAAGCAAAAAAAAGGTCATAAGCTTTTAATTTTTACCATTTTTAAGAAATATTTCTTTATTTTGAGAAGACCGGGAAGTCCTTCGCTCCAACTTTATAATTCTGAACATCAAACTTTTTGAATAACAAAATTTTGTTTCAACTTCATTTCCTTAATGAATTTTGTCAAAAGAAACTAATAATGTAGTCCGCTTGAGGTTAACTAAAGGAATAGGTGTTTTTTTCAATATGCACCATTCGTTTCATAAAAAAGTAAGTTACTTGATATAAGTAAATGTGGTTTCTTTGGAATAAAGAGAAATTTCTTCAATTTAAGAAAAGTTCACTCTCTTTAACGTTTTGCATGTCCGCTTTAAATCAAACCTCATTAAGAAATTCAGAATAGCAATAATCAATCGTTTTTAGAAAACCCGATTCTAAAGTTTCATGCAACAATTTTGCAACTGACTGGAAAATGCTCGAGGGGTACAAGATCTGTTCTTTTCAGAAAATTAATTTTTCTAGTCGATTGACAGTTACTAAGTTTTTACTAATCGATCGTTTTTGAAAATTCATTCAGTAACTCAAATGCGATTTTGTTGAACTTTTTCGAAAACTGTTCATATTAAAATTTTGCAACTGTCAATCAACTATAAAAATTCGTTCAACTGAAAGCCCATTCTTTTCCCGCTGACTGTATTTCAAAAACTTTATCCAAACGACCATTTATGTAAATGTCTGGCATATTTTCAATACGATCTTCACACTGTTATAACGAATTTTCATGCTTACTAGTAATGACCTAACTTGTTCCAAAAAGTAACAAGCACAGTTTATGGCTAAATTTGATTAAAAAATATTTGACAGATATAAAAAAAATTAATTTGTTGCAATACATAAATTGTTTGTAATCTTAAAATTATTTTTAATATCAAAATTATTCGTCATTTCAAAATTATTTGTAAAACCGCATTAAATATTTTTATTGTACTCACACGCAAATAATGCAACGACATACAAAATGATGACATTGGAGAAGAAATCTGTGCCGACTAGCATGAAATTTGTGTTTTCAGGGCTTGCAGGATGTGCAGCCACCTGTGTTGTGCATCCGCTTGACTTGGTCAAAACACGTATGCAATTGGCAGATAAACAAGAATACCGTAGTTCGTTACATTGCGTCCAGAGAGTTGTTTCCGAGGAAGGTATATTCACCCTCTACAAAGGCCTTAGCGCTGGAATATTACGGCAGGCCACATATACCACAACCCGTCTTGGTGTTTATGCTAAGCTTAACGACATGTATCGTAATCAAGTAATGGCAGAACCTACTTTCAATGCACGTATGATCATGGGAATGACAGCTGGTGCTATTGGTGCTTTTGTTGGTACGCCAGCGGAGGTTGTACTCATACGTATGACAGCCGACGGACGTTTACCGCCGGATAAGCGTAGGAATTATTCAGGTACTGCGAATGCCTTAAAACGTATTGCGGTCGAAGAGGGTCCTTTAATGTTATTTAGTGGTTATTTACCCACCGTTAAACGTGCCATTGTTGTAAATATGACACAATTAGCAGCGTATTCGCAGAGCAAAAGTTATCTTAAGAATGAAATGGATGTTCCAGAAGGTCTTCAATTACATTTTATAGCCAGCATGATTGCTGGGTTTTTGACAACGGTAACATCGTTGCCACTTGATATTGCTAAGACGCATTTACAAAATATGAAGACTGTTAATGGAAAGCCTCAATATAATGGAACGAAAGATGTTTTTTTGGAAGTTATGAAAACAGATGGACCATTAGGATTGTGGAAAGGTTTTATGCCATATTTTTTACGTGTCGGACCACATACTGTCTTGACTCTAATATTTTTAGAGGAATTTAACAAGTGGTATGCTAAGTATGTTTTGGGCTTAGATGATACAACATCGGGCTTATAAATTTGAATTTTTGTTAGCTTTTTATTTCGTTTATAAAAATCCGTGAAAAGTTTGTCATAAATACACAAAGTCGAAATAATAATTTTTTAATTATTATCTTGTTGGTACTAATTATTGTCGACTTCCATATCAACCAATTTAGGCCATTACAAGTTAGTTATCATGGAACGGAACAAGAGTGGCTTCGAATTTGAAGTTTAAATATAATTATTTCGGAATATTTTCAATCAATTAATTAAGATTTTAAAATGTGTCAACAGGCTTCTATTTTTTATGATTTACTTATTGCGGCAACCTTAAAAGACATTGTCATGCTTTTTAGCTCATTTATCACGCTCCGAGGTGGCAGAAAAGTTCACCAATATTACCTCAAACCAACTTCTGATGATCTGTAAAGGTTTCTGGATTATGTGGTATTATTTGGCAAAAAACTTTGACTTTTGTCAAAAGAAGTTCACAACATATCTTTTTAGATCTTATCAAAATTATTTTTTTATTAAACTACTGCCCAAGATTATTTTCTCCATCCGGCCTGAAGTTGGTTATTGATTATTTTTTTTTTATTAATTTAGTTACATAAAAAGCCTTTAGCTTTAATGTTTGACTTTAGTATTCAATTAAAAACTATTAAAATAATCAATGGTTACATAGGAATGAATACATTACTCGTTGTGGAGGCTCATGAAAGAAAGCAACAATTTACAATTTAACATTATGATGAAAGTTGGAATTCTTAAGATATCAGCAATGAGCGGTTACCAGCAGGAGACAATGATATCTCATTGTTTAGCTAATTTGACTGTTGTTGCGTTCATATGTAAAGCATGCCAGTCCAAACAAAATAAAAATTATGACGGAAACTGACGGCGAAATCAACAAATGTAACTTGCTGTTGAAGTGCTTACTCTGAATTACTTAGGTAACTTAGACGAGGCTTAGTTATTTAGGCAAATGAAAGAGACATTTAACCTTAAATGAAAGTGAAATTGTTAATAGTTACCTATTTTTTCATTGTTTGGTTAAGATATGGAGAGGTGGGTAAGATCTTGTATGAAATATAATACATGCAAATGTTACACATTAAACTTACAATAAATAGAAACATAAATTAAATATCCAAAGATCATAAATATGTATGATTCTTGCTTTCAAGGAAGTTTAAGTTAGATCAAATCAATACTGATTTCAAAATCTTCAAAAATCTGTATATTTAAAGAAGATTAGTAAAAATCAGTACATGTACTGATAGAATCAGTACGTATGACAATTCCAGCCAAGTTTCAGTTTGATATATTTCCCATATAATACACTATCATTTGAAACTGTTAATGAAACTACATGAATATCCCAAATAAAAATTTTCGACGGACCGCATACGGTTGGTCTTATTAGAGATTCGGCTAATCTTCCTCATACCTGATCCGAAGTTTCTTAATAGATTTTCACTTTTTATTTATATAAAATATTATAAACATATTTATATTATATAATATTTTTTCAGTACGGCAGAAAAGTGAAAAAAATATTTTATAAAAATTTTTAAAAAAAAAAGTTCAATTTGTTTTTACTCAAATTTCGAAAAATTTCGAGAGTACAAGCTTTTGTTTTTTTTTTTTGATTGAGGAGATAATATCTACTCGAAAAGGAGTAAATTTTCGAATAATAAGCGTTCTTGAATAATTCTAGAATATGAGGTTATTTTGAACATGTCTAATGTACATACATACATACATATATGGAGAGTAATAGTTAATAATAGCTCACTTTTTTTTTTTAATTCCATTATATGTACATATGTTATATTTTTCATTTTTTATGTTCTTATTCTTTTATGGGAACAATTTAATGAATGCACTATTGTGTCGTTTTTGTTTAAGTTTTCATAATGATCATAATAAAAAATGTATTGAAATGTATTTCTAGAATTGCTAAATTTTCCTATTCAAGTTGCTGACTTAAAATTAATCATATGAAAGTATTTTCACGTTTTAACAAATATCTATTATAGTTAACTTTATTGTTAGTAACATAAATATTTTTATGACCATTGCATTATTTCTGAACATAAACTTTGGCAGTATACAACAATTGCCGATGGCTTTAAGATAGGTGTACAATAATATTTTTGCACAAAAGGCCACTGCTATACATCAGTCGTAGCAGCAGCAGCAGCAGCAGCAAGAATAGCAGCAACAGTTGCTGTTCATTTTACTGACCCAATTTTTAAGGAAAAAACATTTTTAAGCCTCTGTCAATCAAAAGCTAATGACGAATATAAGCGGGGAGATCGATGCTATTCACAGTGGAAAATATGAATGGGCGTACAAACTGAGTCACGCTGCAACAGAAAGCTCTGGGACTTTTTTGTTGGACGTAAACCCATAAGAACATTAAGGTAACACACGTAACTCTTAAGTTTGAAAGAAATAAAAAATAAAAAGAAACAAAAAAGTAGTAACGTGAAAAAATAGAGAGGCATATCGTCTCCTTTATGCCCTAAACTTGTAACTAATTTTTTAATCTTTAAAAAAATATTTGGTATACGTTCATTGAAGGTTAGATTAACAAACTCATCATGGCAATGCTATACGTACAATCGTCTTACCGGAGCAATAAGATGCTTGCAAATTTACGAATCACGCTCCCTTACAATGTATGGAGCGGTGGCCAAAAATAGTAATAATAGCGCTAGTTTCTTGAATTTTAGCACAGATGTTTGTTGATGTCAAAACAACAAAAAATTGGGAATACGAAAAAAAACGGCACGCGGACACGTTTACCTCCCATACAAAGGTGGTCTATGGTTGAGGCTTCTTTTTCAAAATGGGTAACAATTTTCATTAGTTTGGCAATGCTGTTTTCAAAACATTTACATTTTGTGCGATATCTTTTATAGTTTTGAAGTTATTAAGGAAAAACCATTTTGAAGGCTTATCTCTTGTTTTTTGAAAATCTTTCAATTTCGTTTTTTTTTTGTCCCAAGGGGGATGAAAAGTGGAAACATACCCCTTAACTGTTCAACTCCCAAGGGAGTTCAGAAGGGAATTGCCTTCTGAATTTATAAAGTGAAAACAATGTAGTTCCCGTCAATATGCTACATTAGCATATTCTGTTTCAAATAAGTTAACTAACGCTCTATCCAACAGTTGCAAATATTAAAAAAACCATAGAACCAACATGCACAAAGTTAAATTTTGAGCCAACTGTATTATCTAACACGAAAAAATTAAGTACTTTTATAATTTTTTGTTTGAATTGCCACTGTACGCCTGAAAGGTACATGAATTTTTGAAATATTTTTGAGTGAAATCTAGTGTTTTTACATGTATTAATGAAGAATTCAATAAAGCACAGCTATTTATTTATTTTAAAAGCCTTCTATAAGGCTGTCAGTAATACAATGTCACAAAAATAATTATGCGTAATGGCAATGTTATGAATTTTCTCCGTCTTGAATTTCATAACATTTCACACCTTTCTTATCTTTCACATACAGCAAAAGTTTGTCATATCTTCAACTAGATTTCGACCTATTTCAGCAAATCGGCGTGTACATTGTGTAAATACATTTACGAGTAAATGATTGTAAATCAGTTGTATAATTTTTACTACAAATGGATGCGATAAATGCCATGGTAATAAGTAAGTATGTATTTTGAAATTGAAATTTCCATATGCAAAATACAAACCTGTGATGTTTTTGTGCGTAAATGGTAGATAACGTGACTGCTCCTAAGCTAGGAAGTATCAATGAAAATACCATACTGGACGCAAGAAAAAATTAAATAAGCAAGCGGAGCTAATAAAACCTCGAAGTAAAATGCCGTTTCTGAAGCACAGCATCTGGAACTTGTAATACATACTTCCATTGCTTCAACAGGATGGTTAAGCTGGAAAATAACCTTCAGTTAAAATTTTGTATCCACATTAGAACTGTTCAAAAAATCCTCATGTTCTGGAGTTCTTCGCGAACGCTTAAAATTCGAAAACTTACACCTTTTTAAGAGTATCCTTAACTAAACATAAAAAAAATTATAGAGTTACTACCAGGATTGGGAAATTTTAATTTTTCGAATTTTTCATTAAAAAATTGAACGAATTGTATGATATTTTTTAAAGTCCTGTACGAGATTTCAATTTGAAAGCAGATACATTTTTTGGATTGAAGAATAAGACACAATAAAATAAAAAAAAAAAAAATATTGATGTTATATCGAAAATTTTGAGAAGCATCAGCGGAGGTTATGAAGACAAAAATCCAGCTAACAAGACAGTGATGTTTTTAAAATAGCTTTGTATCAAAAATAGTAAACAGAATAGCCATTTTATGCTTCGATTTAAATCACAATTGAAGCGATAAAACGAAAGGACCACCAGATTCGAACTTAGCAGCAAGTTTTGTATTTAACTCATCATAATATTTTGTAAGACTGTGGAGGTATTTCCAACTCCGCACACAGTCCTCCGTTTGGCCACCTGGTAAAGTGATGCCTCAATTTGTATTAAATTCATTTCAGAGGTTTTTCTCAATTTTTGATGGCCCGTTGGTATTTGTCTTTGAAAAAAAAAAATAATAATAATTTGTACAAGTTCCTGTTCATGTCACGTTAATATATTGTGTTCCTAGGCGCTTCTTAGTTAGTTTTCATAAACAACTTTGGGTATTTACGTACAATTACGTCTTATTATTTAGCGCTTCTATTAACTACATTACAATTGAATCACTCATATTTGGGGCGTTAAAATTGGAGAAAATTTATAAGCCATAGAATTACTGATGCAAATTAAATTCCATACTTTTAATTTGTGTGGTTTTCGTAATAGTGTTATGATTATCTTCTCCAAATTGGGGTTTGTTTAATCACGTTTCATTAAATTGTTTTTGTGAATATTTCCTGAAGATAGTTTTAACAGCTAATTAAGTTGAAAGGTTGCAATTTAAACAATTGATGGATGCACCAAGCTCAACGTGCCAAGCACAGTAGTTATCGCCTCTGAGAAGTGATACACATTTGCATTCACTGTATTACACGTTCGCAGCTTAAGAAGCACTGTTAAGTCATAGATTTGTGTATCCACTGCAATCTTAAAGTTGGTTTGCGCACAATTTCATCGCTATAGCATTGCCATATGTAAATTATTTTTATTCCACTTCCCATAAAACTGTTTAGGTTATTAACCCTACGCTGCTCCTTAAACATTTCCAATCTTTTCAGTAGCTTTGGAACTGTGTCGACTTGATACAGTCGACGCCCAATAAAAAGAATTGCATATTGTCAGGTTCTTGCATTTAAACGAAAAATTATTTTCTTCGCACGATGTTTTAGATTCATACAAATTGAGAAAAGTAGAACATATCGTAGTAGAGTAATAACTTTCGGCACAGACCTTCCTTGGGTTAAGAAAGAAAAGACAATTTTGCACAAAAAAACTTCAGGCTTGATATTCGTTGTCGTTAAATGTCGGCTTTAGATTTTTTCTTCTACTTATTTTTGTTTTGAAGCAAAACTCTTTAGGAACAATAACTTGAAATGGAAACAGTGGAACCGATAAAGAAAACAGAGAAATAGAAAAATCAGATAATTGCATAGAAGCAAATAAGGTCATGGCTTCTAAATTATAGAGCCGATTTATAAAAAGAAAGTAATATTCTTTTTGGAGCATTAATGGTAAGAGCATTTAGTTTGTAAAATTGTAAAGGGTGTTTTCCTTCGTCGTTATAGAAATTTAAATTGAAATGAAACACTGTATATGCTGGAGAATAATTTGGCATTATTTCAAAGATCTTTCAATATGGCTTATTATATAACGACCACGGGCTCTACGTATGTAATTCAGTCAGAAGGTTCAAATTCAGAGCTTTCACAATAAATAATCCAAAGGTGATAAATCACACGATCATTTAAAGAAATAAATATTTTAATGAGTTAAAAATAAACATTAGACTGTTTTGTTAGCTTTCCCTATTTGAAGCCATTTCACGACAATAAGAGCAAAAACTGTGAAAATTTGAGGTTTGAGGAATGTAGCGGTAAACTTGTTTCAGAAACTTTTTCACATTATTTTTTCACAATATTAACGCATACAAAACTTATGTAAATAAAAAAAAAATTAAAGGAAACTTGCGCTTTATCCCTTGAACACCAGAAAAGTACATTCCAGATTCGAATATACGAAAAAATCTCTCAATTCTATACAGACTTTGCTAAGAGTACATGACTTGATGGTTATTAGCTTGCTTGGACAACCTTATATTAAAAATAAAATATAGAATTTCTCTTCAAGCAATTTAACTTGAAACAAATAATGAGTCATTAACATCCACAGATAGTACATTGTCTGTGATAAGAGATGATTTGTTTAGTACCAACTAAGCGTTTACGATTTGCTTTAAAATCTTTAAGGATGGTCATAAGGTTAAATATAATTTTTTTTCTGTAATTAAAGGCAGATAAAGTGAAATTCAAACTTGATATCGTCTAAGCAATAAAAAAACATGGGGTAATTGTACAGTGGTGTATTGATTAGGGTCGAGTGTATAAAAAGATGTGCAAATGCATCGAAATGCAGCAGTTGCACTTTGTAAGCGCAAGCAAGTGACATAGCACAACCGAATACAAAATGAAGGTTTTCATAGCAATCTTGGCACTCGTCGCAGTGGTGAGTTTTATAAGAATATACTCGAAACAACAAACATTTCCTTTAGGACACGGCATTGATATTCTTCATTTATATTAAGCTAAAATACTATTATATTATATCAATAATAAAATAAATACATAATTTGCTATGATTTTCAGATCGCTGCTGATCATCATGAAGGACATGCCCATCACGAAGGTCATGATGATTATGTCGTTAAAACACAAAGCGATTTGGTGGCATTTCGACAAAAATGTAGCTCGAAATTGAATGTCCCTGCTGATTATATCGAGAAGTTCAAGAAATGGGAATTTCCCGATGATGAGACAACACATTGCTACATAAAATGCATCTTTGAAGAATTTGGATTTTTCGATGAAACACATGGTTTCAATGTTCATAAAATTCATCATCAACTGGTGGGCGCTGACGGTCATGTTGATCATAGCGATGAGACACATGCGAAAATTGAACGTTGTGCCGACAAGAATACTGAAGGCAGTAATGCTTGCGTCTGGGCCTATCGTGGAGGTATGTGCTTTATCAAGGAGCACTTACAATTGGTGAAACACAGTGTAGAGACACATTAGCGATTTGGTTAAGTTATTTACAGATTTTCTACATTTAAAATTGAGATTCTTTGCAAATAATAAAAATTGATCTTTTCGTTATCGAAGCGTGTATACTATTTTTGCATATTAATTCTCCATTTATATCTCAATTTTCGAATATATTATAAATTTACCATCAAATTTATCATTGTAGTTCTATTCGTATCGGTTTTATACGTTTTATACAATAACGGAGAAAAAGTACAAGACCTCATTTGTAGCAAAATTAATGAGCTCTTATTCACACTACAATTACTTTCAGTAAGGTCAATTAATTTCTCAAACAATGGTAAGAAACTGAATTTCGACATTTTCACCCTTCAATAGAAAAAAGTAGATCCAATGTTTTATTCAGCAAAGTTCAGAATATTACGGTATTTTATCAATTTTCAGTAAAAGCCGCATTGAGTAAAAAGTTCTGGTTCAAAATATTCAGAAAAATACTTTTTTATTGTAAAATTTTTGATTATTTTTAAGAATTTTACACTCGTAGAAATATTTTATGAAAATTAATCTTAAGACGTAAAAATTTTATAAAAAAAAGTTCCTCTAAATATTTTGACCAATTTTAAGAACTTTTAGAGAGTAAGAGTTTTAGCGCCGATGACAAGTATTTTGAGCAATACGATACGATCAGATGAAAAAAACTTTGTTTTCGACCTAATGAAAGAATCTTTTGCTCACCTTGTTTTGATGGCATCCATAGCTGTTTCAATTTTATATAACTCATAAGCTGACGATTCTACAAAAATAATGACCATTGCAAACATGAAGAAATATGTAAAACTCTTTCTAAGAAGCAGTTTTTGAGCGCTTGATTCTTAAGAGTACAATTTGTCATCCAGACTATGTTCCCAAATATGGTAACTTTTATTCCGAATTTGAATTGTATTCTTTACTTTATTGACTGTTCGCTTTCCTTGAGTTGAACAGCTTTTATTGGAACATAAGTATTTGTTAAATAAATTATTCAGAATGATTGTAAAATAGTTCAACTTTTGATTTACGAGTATGTATATAAGTATGATTCCAGCAGTCATATCAGCAGAAATGCTTCTGTATATATGTATGTACATAATAACTCAAAGTTGATTGTTTTAAAGTCCCTGTACACTATGATACGAGCGGTTCAATGCGAAAAATATGTGGAATTGATGTAAATTAAATCCAATAAAATCGGTTAACTGCCTGGAGCAAAACGAATTGGCCAAGTTTTGAGAATGCATGAATAATAGACAGGAATAACAGACTTTCAACATTAGAAAAGGTACATTGTAAAAGTAAGAACTTTTTAGCCAGATTTTGTTGTAAAAAATTAAAACTGCTAAATCGTGAAATTTGAGAGAGTGAAAGCTGAAATTTCTCTGAGCAAATTGAATCACCACAAATTCGGCTCAAATACAAAATTGGATTATAAATAAAAAAGTGCATCGGAAGTCGAGCATATACATAGCTTTTCAAAGAAATTGGTGGCCAAATAAGAGTTTGAGTACCGTCTGAAATAATTTTGTGTTGCTTCATGATTACAGTAAACAATATATGATTACAAAAAAATGAGGAAAATAAAACTGTGTGCATCCAAAAAAAAATATTTTCGAAATAATTATCTAGTCGACTATGGTTGTGCCAAGTTCACATCTCATTTCAAAAACTAAGTTTCTCAAACAATTTTTACCATTCTCAATATTTTTTCACCAAAATTTGCGCTCCTCAATTTCCACAACTTTAACCTGAGACAATTTGCCAACACAGCAAATGAAAATTTATGCCTCAATCAAATCGAAGGCCTGGCAAATGCACTGAATTCAAATAAAAATTTGCTGCACTTTCAAGACGATTCAATTAAAAAGCAGTTTGTGCTGTAATGCCCTTTTCTGACATTGTAATCTATTTCCATATAATCACTGCTTATAGTATACGTATGTATGTGTGTGCGTATATATAAGTTTTCAATCTTCCATTATCATAATCTTTGTTTTAAATACGATCTAACAAAGTAATTAAATCAAAGCCCTACTTGGAAAAATTAAGCGATGAACTTTAAATTTTTTTACAAATAAAACGGATTTTATTATTTTAAAAACTGATATCTTGTCAAAAGTTGTTGAGCGTGTATTGATTTTGAGATTTCTGATTTTAAAATAGAAAAATTTACATTTTTTTCCGGTTTTCATGATCATACCTGCAAACATTGGTGTATATAGTCATATATATTAGTATATAGACTATACTGCCCTCAGAAGCGAAATGAGCGTATCTAAAAAAATTCATATACATACGTGATTCTTATGGCATCAAAAAGCTTAAGAAATTACGCATCTAATGATATACGGCAAAATGTATCTTAGCTCCATATTTCTAAAACTGTCCATAACTCAGACATATGTCAATAAAGATTTTGTATCAGAACATTTCGACCGTATCCCATTTTGTTTTTTTATTGATTTTAATGCGACACCGATTCGTAGAGATATGGTATACAACTTTCGAGTTTGCAATTTGCTAAGGCCATTAGAATAATATTTTTCTGTTATGAGTTAACTCTTGGTATTAACGGTAAAATGTAGAGCATGTAATCATTTTGGCGTTCAATTAAAAGCGAAGCTTCAAAAACCAATGAGATTTGGCACACAGGCCTTGGGATTAAAAACAGGTGAAACTGTTTGAAGGGCAAGTCAACCAAAATTTCAAACTAAATATGTAGCTGAAGATTTTGACCTTTCTGAATATTTAGGGGTTAAAAATCGATAAATTTATTTAAATTATGCGCACCTCCAATGCAATGGTATTTTTGCAGAAATTAATTTATTTGATGTTTTGAAGTTTCATTTTTTTATTCCTTTACAAAGCAACCGGTTCTTAAGTAGATAAGCCATTTATAAAGCAAGAAAAAAGACTTTTTCCAAACGGGTAGTTTGTTTCCGGAAAAAAAATTATCATTATGGGCATTCATCTTAACGCGCAAAACCCTTGCAAACTGTGCATTTTTGCACCCTCGCAAAAGAACTGTCAAAAGTCGTGTGGAAAGTTTTTTGAGCGCACTAGAAAAGACAATTTGGTCACGCAAACTTACGCTGCTAATTGTGCAACTCAATAAAGCTCTTAACAGCTCTCTCTCTTTCGGCATTCTCTCGGCATTTTATTTTTTTTCGTGTTTTGACAATTAGAAAAATTTTGACATGCTGATCAACTGCCACAAATAGCACAAAATGTTCGAAGGGTCGTTCATGAACACATCGCACAAAATTGCCTATTTGCACAAATGGGAAACTTTCGCGTTCATATGAATACCACTATTGCGCCATATATGTATGTATATCGCATCGTATAATCGCGTTAATTTCAAATCAGCTGTCTGGCTGGTTCAACATACTTACTATCGGTTTTCTTGGCTATTTGTTGCTTTGTATTCTATTTTATTTTTCATTCGAATATGTAGTATCTACTACTAATTATTATACGAAAATACTTGCGCAGTATATAAAGGAATATGGAAATTCCCAAGTATTCTATTTGTGGATCTTGAAAATTCAATTCAGTTACATTTAATGTTTAAGTCATTGCGAACCGCAAGCAAAGTTCCAATTGAGTTGTACTTTTGTGTCGGTAACGCTATGAAATCAATTTTATTTGTGGCATTTTTATGCATTATTTCATTGGTAATATTTTTTGGAAATAAATTTTAATTTATTTTAACATTATCGCTTATTTTATTAGAGCACGGCCCAATTTCGTGATGTATCTGAGGATGATTTTCTAAAGGCCAGTGAACGTTGCTTTATACGCGAAAAACTTGCAGAAAGTTATAAACAGCAATTTGACAAATTTCAGTATCCTGATGAGCCAGCAGTACATAGATTCTTACACTGTGCCTGGACTGAATTAGATTTATGGACTGATCGTGTGGGCTTTAATGTGGAACGCATTGCTGAATTGTATAAAGATAGAGCAAACACTGAGATTTTAGTACCGATTTTAACGGCATGTAATCGTAATATACGAAATGATCCAGCACTTAAATGGTGCTATAGCAGTTTTAAATGTATTTTGGAAAGTCGTGTTGGTCAATGGTTCAAAGAAGATATTGAGAAAAAATTAAAGGACTCTCAATAACACATACTTTCAATGTTAATTCCTTTTTTATTTAAAAAGTAATTATTCTATTTGTAAGAATTTTTGAAACTCATATTGAAAAGAATTTTAAAATTTTTATATCAGTACATTTATTTCACTAGACTGTATAATAAAGTAAAAGTTAAAGGATTTTTCGACCAAACTTATATATTGATTTTGAGCTGAGGGTCATATTCGAAGAAATTTTTCGGCTGAAAATCTCTATACCTTCGAGAAGAAGCATCTTAGTTGAAAACTCATTTTAAAGAGAAAGAATAGTTCTAAGTGAAGCAATTATTAGAAATGAACCGAAAAAATTTTTTGAATCCTATACATAAACTCAAAAGTAAAAAATAAAATGTGCTTTAAGTACTCAATATTTCAAAATCTTGATGTAATGAGCCAGATTCGGATTCAGCGCTAAAATTACTTCGAAAATGACACACAGCTGCTTAGCTGTAAGATTGTTCGTAGGATAATTGATGCTCGGAGGCATGAGTGGACAATATTGTTGTAAATAACTCCAAATTTAGGATATGTTCGGTTGGATAGGCTGTCCAGTAAACTAATTTACGGACACACTTAGACCAGCGTTGTTCCTTTGTAATACCCTCAAAAAGAACAGACAGCTTCGCTACAATCACACTCATTTGGATTCTTTAATAGATCGGAAATTCTGAAAACGTAACTCCACTGAAAATATAATAATCTAATGCACTTACTTACTGCTGTTAGGGGAACCCTTAAGATCATATTTTATCCTTTCTTATTAACAAAGCTGCTTACCGCTGGTGGGCGCAATTTTTGTTTAACTGGAAAAATTTTTTTCTTGCCAATATCAATAATAAAGTCTCGGCACTATGTATGTTGTTCAGTGGTTACTGTTGGCACATGAACTACCAACAGCAACAGGATATATGTTTTGATCTTAACAAGACCCCTTGTCGATTTGTAGGTATACTAAATCAAGAAAGTTAATGTAAGATTTAAATTTATAAGATTATTTATTGAATTTAAAATAATTTTATTTTGATTTTTTTATAATTATTACTAATGATATGTTGCTAAATCAGTAATTAAGTTTACCAACAAAAACTAATCAATTTAAATAACTACCTGCTCAGAAAAGACGTGACAATGCTCCAGCATGTGGCATTTTATTGCTGTAAAGACGTTTTTGCAACCGTAAGTTCACATAAGCATTAGATTATAGTATCTGCTTCAAACTTACTTAAGGTACCATTTATGCCTAGAAAGAAATCTCTGAGAGATTTAACTATGCTACTATTTGTGGGTGGCCTGTTATAGTAGTAATGATATCATCTTGCCCAGTTGACTTGAATGGCTTAAAGCTCAGCAACATATCAAAGGTACCATCAAAAAATGTATCTTCATGGAGTATAGAAAGATACGATTCGTGATCGTTTTCTGTATTTATGAGTAGTTTTAGTCCAAAAAGCAAGTACCAATAAGGATATCTAATGTTTCCCCAAACAAAGGTTAGGTTAGGTTAGGTTTTTTTAGCGCGCACCGAAAGATAACGAATAGTGAACACAAAAGATAATATATACATATAAAAAATATATAAACGAAAATGATGGATAAATGAAAATGTCAGTTGAATCAGATTCCGATGATTCCAAAAATCAGCTATATTTTGGAATCAGATAAAAAACTGGATGTTTGGCATTTAGAGTGAAGTTAAGTTAACGAACCACATTGTTTAAAATTGTGAATTATTTTGAACAATAAATAAAGCAATAATTGTTATATTTTAAAAAGTGTATTTTTGCGTGCAAACTTAAAAACACAACATCATTCACTTAAAAATTTAGTTATATAGATAGGTAAAAAACGACGAAAGGCAAGTTACCCAAAGAGTAAAGTCGATGAATAATATGTAGAATTTAGGAATATGAATTACTCTTAGTGTCTCAAAATGTTTTGATTATTAAAACTTAATACAAATAATTTCTCTCTTTATCAGTTGTATTCTTATCAGCTTAAAAATATAGACATAATTTGATCACTTGGTTTAATATTAAAAATAAATATTGTTTATTTAGTTCACTCACATATTAAATGCTTATTCTATAAATATTACAAGTTAAGTTGAGTATGGATATTTTGATCTTAAAGTAATTGCAAAATGGCCAAATTATTTAATTGCCTTAGTTTTTATAAAATCTTTAACCCATTCTCCGAATTTTCCTGCAGCCGCACAAGTATATGCATCAAATGCCCATTTACTCGGATCGGCTATGTTGCGAAAGGAGGTATTGCAGTATTTTAGAACGACATATAATTCAGTTGTCATCCTGTATTTTGAAAACATTTTTGTTATTCGTGTGACTTCAAGTCCTTTCTTATCCGACCAGAGGTGCATATTTTGTAGAGCACATCTGATGTAAGCATGAACAGCTGAATTATCGGTATATTCAAAACGTTGCAGTTGCTCTAAGTCTGTAGTTTGTAGTGTGGGTATTTCCTGGATACAGTATTCGTGTGTGATTTGCAGATCCTGTGCTGTAAGCTGTGGCCACGTTGCAGAGATCACATTTTGCTGTGGGTTAAAAGGTCACACATGGTTAATATTTCATTGAAATAAATTCATAGTTAATTCGAATTGTTGGGATTATTTAGGACAGCACTTTTAACTTCATATGATTCAAAAATTATGTAAATAATATTTAATAATATTTACATAATTTTATTAAATAATAATAATTTATAATATTTCATATTTCATTTATGTGCGCCACTTTAGTAGGAATCATCTATTTTAACAAAAAGAAAAAAAAAAATAAATGTGCTCTTTTTGATCTTTTTCGACAGCTCTGATCTAAACAAGAAGTTAGCAATTTTCAACACGAGGGCGAGGGCCTTTACAAGCAAAAACTTTAAAACGTAAAACAGAGAATTATTTAAGATAATAAAACGAAATTTCACACAAACATTGGGAATGATTTGGCCTAGCACCACAGGAAAGTATATACATTTTGAATACAGGGTGTGGCACCTACTATGTAAGTAAAACCTCTGAAATGTTATACTGATAGGATTTTTTCAAAAAGTAAAACTCGCTACACATATAGCCAGTACGGTAGTACGGTTTCAGCCAAATTATTCATCCTAGAAATTTATTACATAGGCCTACATACAGATCTATGTCCATTAATTCTAGTATGGCAGGACGCATAGTAAATTTAAATTTATGATATTTCGGTGATTAAAAGACCTATCAACCAAATTTACAACCGTGTTTTTAGGTCTTTTAGGTTAGAATATCTCGGAAACCTGAGCCAAATGAGCATTTCTGAGGCCAGATTTGAATTCAGCGAGTCAAAAGCCTTATGAATAGTATACTCCGATTGCTGGTAAAATGTTTTCACCAAATTTTGTCGGCCTGTGTAATTTTCGAGATATGACAATTTATCTAAATTACTAGCGTAATTTTTTTGAAAAATTTTTATTTTACAAACATTTCAATTAATACATAAGAAAGCGCATTTTATGCCCTTTCAAATGGTGTGCTATTCTAAGTTGGCTTTTCTTGGGCAATAGCCTTGTATGTCTAAGCAAAGCCCCCCAAAAGGATTTTCATTAATATTGAAAACTGGATTAGCGCACCCGGTTCGAAGTTTTAAAAATATTGGATTTAAAAAATGGTGCAAGTTAAAGAAGTTAACTAATTTTCCAACAAAATGGGGGTGTTTTCCGAGCAATTATCGATTGAGGAATTCGAATCAGTGATTAGTTTTTCTTCTTCTTCTTCTTATTTTCTTATAAAAAAGTTGGAAAATGACCGAAAAAAATTAAAAAGTATCGATTTTCTACTTTCAAGTTGCGAAATCGCCCCATATTTTTTTTAATGTATTTTTATTTACTTAAAAACGTGCCTTACACCGCAGTTTCTCTACAAAACGAGACTGTTTTAATCAAAATCGATTTTAAAACTACGGCGCTAAAGGTCAGAGTGCCTTTGGCTATCTCGCTGTAAAATTAAGATGATAGTACCATTTGTTATAAGATGTTTTCTGAGAGAAGTTCCCAGATGGTTTTTAGAATGTTACAAAGTTTATGAAACAAAAAAATTAATTATAATAAAAAAAAAAACAATTAATGTTTATAGTTTTTTTTTTTTAGTTTAGAAAGTTCCCTTATCATTGTTTGATTCTTAACTTTCAGGAAGTTGTGTAAGTCTGGGTTGTTGTTCACAAATCTTAATATTACACACACATTTTGATAACAAGTTAAAGTACAATATTTTTTCTATTTTTTATCATTTTATTGCTGATGTATTCGTTTTCTGTTCGAGTTCACTAGTAACGAAACAGCTTGGTAATTTTTCATTTAAATTGTTATTATTATTGAGAAAACACCTTTACCGATTAGTGAAATCGTAACTTTTTTAATTTTTTTAAATTAGATTTTCTACTGAATCGTTTTTTTTTCTGAGAACTCACCGTTTGTGATAATAAAATAAGTAAATTAATTGCTAACAGAAAAACTTTCATTTTGTTACGTTTAGAGTTTTTATCTGACCAAGTTTGAAATGTGACTAACTGTTTGAAGCAAAACCATGTTGACTTTTATATGACGACCACTGGTTCTCCCATTTTAGGATCGCTAAAACTTCTGACTCGATTACGCATTTAGTTTACATTAAATAAATCGTCGTTCTTATAATTTAACGATTGTTGTTGTTTTGATCACAATTCAAATTTAATTAGCTCAAAGATTTATTTATGTACTATATATAGAAAAATTATTTGTTGTTCTCTACTGTTGTTGTGAAGCTGGCGCTTTCAAATTTATTCTAAACGCTACGTCATAGTGATGCGGTCGCTTATCTTGGAGAATCACATAATTTTGTTGACAATTATCGTAGCATTTGGCGAAACGTGATTTAATAAATAATGCGAATATTTGTTGATGTTTTTAATTTGAAAGTTAGGTCAATGCTATATAAGCTAAAGGTAACTTTGTATTATATTTATTACAATTTTTAATTATTTTGTTTCGTAGAATAATAATTTTTTTGTTTAGATAGGTCTTGTTTTTTATGCGGTCAGTGTTTTAAAAAAATAGTTTTTATCGTAAAAATTGTGAATTTTAACTTAAATGATGTATGTGTGTACGTACTTTGATACGACTATACTGCCGTCAGAAGCGAAATAGGCGTATCTCAAAAAGTTTCATTATCGTGATTCTTATGACATCGGATAGCTTAAGAAATTTCGCATCTAATGATTTACGCCAAATGCCGGTGTCTTAGCTCAAACCTATAAAAAATCTTGAAAGAGAATTTTCTCTATCAGAAACAGAAAGGGCGTATGTCAAAAAAATGCGTTTCGAGATAATTGATGTTTTGCTTATATCAATTTGTTAAAAAACATGTAAAATTGAAATAGAGGAAACTCTCTTAGGAGATTTTTTTTAGGTTTGAGCTAAGACACCGGCATTTGGCGTAAATCATTACATTAATTATATTAAGCATTAAATTTAATATTACGACTATAATTCTGCCCCACAAGACTTTGGCTGTGGGACGGCTACCATAGCTACGCTACTTAAATTGTGAGAATAGGACTTCAATTGCAAGGCCAGGGTTGCCAAGTTGAAAATGAATAATCAAAAAATTTATTAAAAAAAAAGTTGGTGGTCAATATAGTTCTTTATTTTTGAGGAGAAAAGTATGACATTTTTTTTTTGCTTGTAAAAAACATGTTTATCTCCAATTAACCGCTTTTACCACCAATTAACGGCTTCATACGCGACTTACGGCTTTAGCATCTAATTAACGGTGTGGCCGCATCATTAAAAGCCACTTGAAATCACTGGGTAGGGGCTCATTGTATTGTTTAATTAATAAAAAAGTATAGAAAATATAAACAAAGTATCTTTTCTAAACGTCCTTAAAGACTCAAAACTTAAATGTACAAAAAGGAGAATTTTTTCTTTCCATCGATTTGGACACGACGGCAAAAAGTTGTGATTCTCTTCAGATGACATTTTTCTCACTTAAGAGTGTCCCGCTTTGAGCTAAAAATATCGGACCAATTGTTAAAATACTGGCTATAGCACTGAGCAGTTCTAATATTACTTTGTATGCCAGCAACTAGAAGTACCCACCGCCGCAGTATCACTTTTCGATGTGCAATTAAATACTGCAATTATCCGAATATGGTCTGGTGCATTCTCAATTTCCATTTTTCCCCCCATCAAATCGAGCTCAATACATCAATACAGCGATAAGAAGTATCGCATAATTTATCCCTGTTTCTTTATTAATTTCTTACACAATTAAGTTTTCTGTTTTAAAAAGTCTTTTTCAAACGCAAAATACAAAATCATTGAATTGTGTTCCATGAAGTACATACATATAAGAAGGGACGGACGGCTATCATGCACTCGTTGCACTTTTACCTTTGCCACAATTCTTGGTGCCACCTGCACACGTGATTTAAGCCAAAAGTGCAATTCGTTTGTTCGGTATGAACTTCTACACATCATTAACTTTAGCTTTTTCAGTAAATCCATTTCTTGCACGGTGATGAGAATTCAATAGATTTCAGGACAACAACGAAAAATGGCAAACACAAATTTTATCCACGTATATAAAGGGTGATTCAATTGAAGGTTACCTTATTCCTTATTACCTTAGCTAAGCTTCCCCATACCTCATCCGGAATTTATTAATAGGCTTAGACTATATAGACATTGATAAGATTTGCATATCGCTGCCCCTAATATGATTCGCTATTCCTAGTCAGATCCGGAGTTGACTATGGTAGGGCCTGCCTGATAAGAATTTCTTCTCGGGGTGAAACTTTTGTTGACTTATAAATGTTATTGATGTTGAAAACATGACATAATCTCTCAGAGAACCTGGGGGCTTCTTTGAGGTCTGCCACCCTTACAACGCCTGCGAATGTAGTTGACTAATCCTTTACATACATATATGTACATCTATGCACTCATCGTATGGATAGCGACGTATGTTGGCTTCATTGTTTTTCTCAATTTTCAAATATTAAAACCCTATCGTTTGGTAGCACCTACAGTATTGTTAACCGATTAAAAGCTTCTGCAATTTGTTTTTCTAATTCAAACGTTTGTACTGCCTGTGGTTTTGTTTGTTCTTTCAGTCAGAAATACGAGACCCATAGAAATGTCGGCAAGTAAAGTAAAAAAAACCGAAATTGCAAAAGAATTCAAACAGAAAAATTTAAATGCCAACATGAAAAACTTGCAAAAGCACTTGACACAACCTATTCAATTATTTTTCAACTCTTAATTTTTCCACCGCATAAAAACGTCATCAACACTAAACGTTTTGTAAAGGAAATTGTTTTCAGAATCAAAGAACCTTTTTTTTTTTTGTGGCAAAGACTTGGGAGTTGATGTATGTATGGCCCAGTGCCACCCCATATATGGCCATTAACTCACAAAAATATGCTTTGGTAGTGGCAGTCATCAGTCAAGAGTCAACATTCATCAATTTGGAAAATCAAAGTTGATTTGATGCTTACAAATATGAAAACAAACAGTGGATATGTAAAATGTGGCCTTATAACCGGTATTGTGATTTTACAAATAAAAAATCACCAGAATTAAAAAAAACTTTACTTGGTTTCTTTATAAAACTTTATATATGCTAAAAATTATAAAGTACATAACTAGTTGTTTTTCACAAGAATAGAAAAATGTTTAGCAGAAATTTGTAATGTGTTTTGTGCTTAACAAGTTAAACGTTTAGTCGTAAGAGCAAAAGTTCAACTTTGTTAAATCGCTGAATTGTAAATGATATGAAAATCGATTGGATATGGAAAATTTTGACAACAAAATGCGTATGTGCCAGCAAAGCTGTGGAGGCCATTAACTTTAACCTTTTACTGCATACTTTATGAATCAATATAAAATAAGAATTTTTAATTGAAAACCTATCAAAACTATTTATTGCGTGAGTTTTGGGACACCCTATAAGTATAATAGAGTATAAATTACATGCGAAAAATAATAAGAACACAAATTGATCCATTTTTGATGGCAGTAATTTTTTTAAAAGAATTACTGTCCAGCTGAATCTCTTAAAATTGAAAGCTATAGCAGCAGATCTACAAATTTCGATGTTCTATGTATTTTTTCATTTTTGTTATGTTTTGGTCAAATAACAAAACCAACCCTTTCCAAGCAAACGACACAAAAAATTAGTCCTGCATATGAAAAATGTTTGCTTTTGACTTTCGTGTGATGAATTTATTTTCATTTTCATCCTTTTGTTTTGTTTGCTTTTGTATTGAATTTATTGCCAATTTATCCACAAGTTTTCCCAAATGTATTTTTTTTTTCCTTTTTTTAAAAACGTTTCTAAACAAATCACTAAATGTCCTTCAACTAACCAATTCATCCAGCCGATGCTGTAGCTGTTATTTTTACGTATTCCACTTTCAGTGCCATAACTGATTCAATTTCCAAGTAGGAATAGAGTTATCATCAAAAATGAAAACTTATAGTAGTACCGTTAGATCGAAGGGATTTAGGTTTTGGAAAACCATTTAAGTAATCGCTTGATGCACAACAATGTATGTTTTAGGGTTTCACATTTAAAAAAAAGAACTACCCATACCACTGGACGATTAGAAAAATGTTGGTATACATATATTAAATTGAGTAACAAGCCTTACGGATTTTTACTGTAACTCCTCTCCTCATTGACTGCAAGTGGAATTTTGTTTCGTTCAAAATAGTTTGTATTTCTTTCATATAGTAAAACTATTTATGTATAATATCAAGGCTAAGAATGATATGTATTTTTACAGTATTATAATTTTCATGAAAAATGTCGTCCTTTTCATAATTTCATGTCTTGAAGTATGTATACTGAAATAGAATACTAAATATATATATATTTCTTCTTTTAGCTCGATTTACTTTTTCCACCGATGCTCCATTTTTATCAAATCGTTCAAACAGTAAAATTTTCCAGGATTTTAAAAATCATAATATTACTCGTATGAAAATATTTTTCCAGATTTAGAAATACGAGTTTTGCATGGTTACAATTTAAGTTAAGGACATAAAGTTGTATGTCACTTTTATTCTAAACGTTTTAGTTCCGGAGATATTGCAATGTAATAATAAAAATTTTTATAAAATTCACAAAAAATAAAAACAAATAGCACACATCAAAATAGAAACTTCAAGAATATCGATGATAGTAATTCTCTTAAATTACCATTGCTAGTTCAAAAAGTCCTTTATTTTGGCTTTGAAATATATCAGTTGCTTACCAATCATCGAAAATGAGTGCTACCAAAGAGACTTTAACATTGATAACTTGGATAAGTTGTGTAACAAGATGACATTTCGAATTCCCATTACTAAATGATCTATTTATATGAAAAAACATGGAGAGTAATTAAATAAAAATTTTTTGAAGAATTACAATTATTGATGCCTTCGCCCACTCCATGTAGGAAACTTTTTTTAAATTTGATACTGATATTAATTTTGACTTAACTATAACAAGTGCGACAATGAATTTTCCCTTTTCAGCACATTGAACAAGTCTTAGATTTCGATAAAAAGAGTCCACGTGTATTTAATGTGCTATGCAAATGTTTTCATTTAACATCAATTTTTAAAACTTCTTAATTTTAATATTGCTTTGTTGGTAACTTAAAACCAAAGTTCTGACTGGGTGGCACTTACGCTGACTCTGGTGAGTACAGGGCTGCATTAAGGGTAAAGCCAAAAAGGTCTTCGTCTTTATAACTTTTCAAATACAAGGGAGTTATTTTTGCTCTAGACGCTTATCCCATATATAGAAAGTTTCCATTCGAGGGAGTGGCAATTATTTGCCATATTACTACATAAACCATAATAAGAGCGTTCAAAATCGTTTCATGCGTTTATTGTAAAGTGAAATTATTCAATGAAAAAATTTTAAATATTTCATAAATTAAGAGAGACGTTGCACAATTTTACTTCAGCACAAAGAAAACTATATACATATGTATGTTAGCGTACTTTTTTTTATTTTTTATTTTATTTTTCAGAAAAGATTTCAACCCCTCGACAATGTCATATTATGTTTCAAACATAAGTACAAGACATTTTTTTTTTTCACCCAGTAAACTTGCAATAAAAATTTCTTCTCAACGGCGCGACTAAAATATTTGGGCCCAAATTTTAAAAATCATAAATGCAGTCATGGTTGGGTAGATGATGCACTTGTGAAGTGGTTCATTTGGAAAAATGTTGTTAAAAGCTCAGTGTTGCTTTTGCATGCTGTAGCTGCTGTTCTTGTTGCTACTGCTGTGGCGGCTGTTATGGATTTGCTTGTTTATGCCATCAGTCAGTCGGTGCTTTATTTTTACTTTCGCTTGGTCAGACAGTGCATTTTTTGTAAAGTTAAGAGCTCAATTCAAACAGTTTTTGTATTTTGTGCCTACACTTGATCGTCAGTTGGGCGTAGTAAAGTTTTTCGTTAAACTTTACTTTATATTATATTTTGTATAAAATACAGTATTTTATTTGCAATGAGCCCATGGAAAGGGTAGGGGTGGCTGTTGCTCTTGTTGCTGCTGTTGTTGTTCAGTTGCAGTTGAATTGAATTGAAAATTAAATACTTAATACCAAATAGAAATAAAAGAAATGTAAAAATTGTACATTTTGGTTGGACTCACGTTATTGCTTATGGCCAGCGGTCACTTGAGTGTAACAACAATAAAACAAGGTTGCTTGAATTGAGCTCAAGAACCTGGCGTATAGGCCTACATCAAAAACTATCTGCATACAAAGGAAACAATTTAAAAAAAAAAATACATGAAGATGTTTGAGCTCCAAACAACAAAAAATAATACATATATAAGAAAAATCCACAAAAAAAATCCACACAAAATTGGTTCTTATTTCAGAGCCCTAAAACTGACTTTATTAAAAGATTTTGTTTTGCTTTATCCTTATTATTAAGCGAATTTAATTATAATTTAGATATAAATTTGTGTGTATTTATTTTTGAGCGTTAATCCCTTGAGAAACCCAGAGAAAATTTGAGCCCAATAGAGTGCACCTAGCACTTTACATTCATATTGCATAATGAAGGATAAGAATTAGAGGTCGGATTTTGAAAGTTTTGTGAGAATCGATTTTTGAAGTCCACCTGTTTTCATTGAGACAGTCCGTGATTGAAAGATAGACCGTTGACAAATTTTACATCTTAGAATAAATTAAATTGTGAGAACTCGAAAATCTGACAATGAAAAATTCTTAAAAAACTCATGAGGGTCTAAGATACTTCTCCTGAAAGCTTGACGAACAAATTAAAGCTGTCATTATCAATTCACAAGGAAGTTTCCATGAAAAAAATTTACATTCTAAAAGAATTATGTGACAGTTGGGTTAAGCTTTGCTGCAACACAGATGCACATAAAATACAGAAATTACAGAAAATTTGCTAAAAACATTTTGAGTTTCATTCGGGACGAATTTGAAATTGTAGTTTGCAAAAAGTTTTTACTATTAAAAATTCCAGCCATTGCCAGCATATTCGCACAAGTAGAAAGGCAGGCGCACGCAAAGTTTTACTTGAAGCAGAAACTTGGAAAGAATTTTCATATAATTTTTTCTTTTTTTTTTTACTTTTATGATTCTTTTAATTTAACTTTGTTGGCAATTCAATATGCCAACCACTGCTCCTCACCACTTTTAGTGTGCCGTTGTGTTGTTGCAACGTTAATGAAGAAAATTATAAACTTTATTACATACTTTCATTTCACTTCATTGCAAAAAAGGACGCAGGACAAAGGACATACCAGCGGAAAAACAAATAAATAAGAATGGGGCGAAAAAAAAACTTGATTCCGGCGAAGCAGCTTAATTAAAAGCAATTAGTACGCTAAGCGCAGTTAAAAGTAATTTTACTCCCATTGCCACGCCCTTCCCTTCAATTTATTCTTCTGCTTGCTCGAAGTAGCCACAATACCACAATCATGAAGGACCAAAAGCTAAGAGGCCTGGACGCCACTCTTGGCAATTTTCTTTGCCATTTACGAACTTGTTAAAAAATTAAAAGTGAGCCAAATAAAGAGAAAAATTGAAAGAATAAATAAAATTTATTTAAAATTGAAATTAAAAAGAACAAAATAAATAAATAACAAAAAATAAAAAATAAAAACGGAAACAAAAATAAACGCCGCGCTGACCACATGCCGAACATGCGGCATTGTGCCGCATTTTAATTGAAGTGGCTGCGTGCTTTACGCTCAACTGCTGCAAGTGCAGCAATGCAGGGGAGGTGATTAAAGCAAGTTGGTGGCACAATCACGTTAGCCACGTTAAATCGTATTAACGCTAAAGTACGTTATTATGTAAATGAATATAAATAGCAACCGCAAGTGCACTGGTTACGCCCTAATCGACTTTAATGCAAGTATTTTACTCTACTCTTTGGGGTATGCTGCAGCCAAGTGCTGTGTGGTAATTAGACGTTTAATTTAGCTCTATATCCTTTTAATGATTCTTTTTACTCTTTGTTTAAATTAGTTAATTTTCTGGACAATAAAATCGGGTACGTATGAAAAACTAGTTTATTAAATCTAGCTGCAGCAGTTAAATAGAAAAAGAGTCTTTTTCATAACAACTTTGTAATTTTCAAAACATGGTTTTTAAATTTTTTCTCGAAAACAGTGGCTTATCATGCACATCGGGGAAAATAACTCATTTGCCGCCTCTTACCGAAAGAAAATTGTGCTTACTGAAAAAATGTTTTTTACCTGACCAAAAAAAAAAAGTTCCTTCCTTTCCACTTTCAAAAACCCTAGCAAAATGAGATATATTTCAATTTACTACATTCAGCTATTTTCATTTACTAAAAAAAATGTCCTTACTTTTGACATTCAAAAATCCTAGTAAAATTAGATATATTTCACGGGCATTTTACCGCCGTCTCATGTCCCCTCTAGATACGCTACTGCTCGAGAAGAGTGCAATTTTTGACTCTTGGCCGGTGCTACCCTTCCATCCATCCATCTTTTTAACTGCCATTACACAAGGATGTGAAGAAGGGAGTGCAGAATGTAATTTATGTTCCAATAGTAATAGGTACGACACCTTTAACAAGAAAATTTTTGTGTGGGAAATACTTTTTGACCAATTTTGAATTGATGAATATTGAAATGGATATGAACTACCCTTAATGAAAAATATTTGCTTTTAAGTGGGCGGTATCACGCTCTTAACTGAAAAATATGTTTGTTATGGAGATATATTGAAAGTTAAGGAAGAGATAGAGATAGGGAAAGAACAACCTGAAAACATGATTTTTATTTTTGCGATTGATGGCATTGAGTTCCGTAATATGGTACCTAATTGTAATTTGGTATTGAGATGGACTGAAACCTGAGGAAAGATATTTGTTTTTAAATGGGCGTTGCAATGCTCTTAACCGAAAAATATGCAATATTAATGGACCGTTTTGATATAATTTAATATGGATATATGTTGAAGTTAAGGAAGAGATAAAGGTGGGATTGAACAGCATGATATCATGATTTTTATTTTTGGGAGCGTTGATATTTAATCAGGTAAAATGAGACTGAGTTTTTTTGTATTGTCACTACTTATAACGGTTGAATTTTAACCAGTGGACGAAATCTAATAAAATAAATTACACAGACTTACAAAAAATAAAAATTACCATAGGTTGGGGATGACAGTAATGCAGTTCTATAGATTTCGAGCTGCTGAATAGAAGTTTGAGGTCAATATTGATCCATCTCGTCAGAATTTTGAGATATTTAACCCTTTAGTACTTAATTTAAATTATTGTCTATGACTAGCAAATGTCCCCTGGAGCTTTTGACATATTAAATAAAATACTCTTGCCAATGTATGGAATGTATGAATAACATTTTCGAAACAATTTTTTTCAGTCGTGTAGGAATTCTTTTCCATAGGCTGCCTTGGAATGCAATGACATTAAAATGAAAATTACACTGTAGATCAAAAAGCTTTTTTTTTATTTCTTACGTTGGAGTTTTGAAATATGTACTTAGCCCATAAGTATGAAAATGGCCAGATTTACAATATTTTGCCATTGCCAACTTTGAGAAATATTCTAGGTATAGCCAACTTAGCGCTGGAAAATTTATTAGACATGAAATTTCATATACTTAGGTTATCAAAAGATTATAGATTTACTGGTTTGTAAAAAAAGTTTAGAAAACGTGATTTTTAATGTTTTCAAAATTACTGAAGACACGGTAATTTGTGAGTGGTAAACGCTAAAAATTAAAGATTACCAGCTTAATTAATGAACTGTGGAATTTTTAGCCCACAAATGCAATAAATTAAAAAACAGATGAATTGAAAACAGATGAATTAAATTTTTTTCGCAATAAGAAATCAACTTTAAAAGTGTTTTTGTATATGAATACCGATATTTTTTGTATACTTTCTTTTTGCTACAGATGTTATCAAACAGCATATGTCATTTGTGTCTGATACATCCTTTTTTAATAAATGCTATCCTTAACAGCATATCTTCTTTAGGACTGCATTCAAAACTCGATTGACAAATGTTTACTAAAGCAATTACGGGTTAATTCATGCTTACCAAAAGTGGCTTAACGAGCCATAATATAGTTATCTATTTGTTATTTTTATACATCACTATACTTATTGTTATGTTTTGATATTCTGCTAAATAATTGGGGTTTCAAGCGATGTTAAAGCACATGTGATTTATTTCGATTCAATTGATATAATTCACAAAAAAGAATGGGAAAATAAATAGATCTATCAAAAACCAAATCATAAATCTAAGTGAATCCTTTTTTCTATATGATTATTTACATGCAGGACTACATAGAAATTGTGTTTAAAATGCGTTTATCTGTAAAATATCGCCCTCAAGCGCAGTTTAAGGATACAACAATGACATCGAAACGAGAGATACCGACATACAAACTATGGGAATTTTTATAACAATCTCATATATCGCATAAAATGCGGATACTTAAGTGCAGAAAAATATAAAAATAGCAAACAAATAAATATCAAAAGGAGCAAGAAAAAAAAACAGGCCTCCCAAATAAAAATCCAGATAAAGATGAAGACAACAAAATAAAGAAAAGCAAAGAAAAAACAACTTTTGGGCAGCGCCCATTGAAGTAGAGTAGACTGAAGAGCCACTCCGGTGTTGTTTGTTTATTTGCAGTTGGCGATAAAAAAAAATTCGAGGGAAAACAATAATCGGTTTGGGTAGACCACGCTGTGCACTTGTATGCTATACTCATGGTATTACTTACATATGTATGTGTGTATGGATGACTCAAGTAGCAACAAGGATAATAAAATGCGTGTACTTTTCACTTGACTGCATTTCCTGTAAAAGTATTTATTTTAGCTCCCCCTTAGTAAAATCTTATATTTTTTAAATGTTGCCTTTTTGTTTGCAAAACTGCACCCACTTCAAGTTGTGTGTGTGTGCATGTGTGTGAAAGCGTAATTGCAAACAATTTGAATTCAATTTAATTTAATTGCAAGGCATTTGCAACACTGCTTTTTGTTCAAGAAAAAAGAAAAAAAAGTAAAAAATTTTACCACATCTTGTGTGGGTTTTTTTTATTATTTCCTCATTTCTTATTCTGTTGGTTTTGCAAAATAATCTAGAGAAAACACAAAGTCATAATTTCTTTGTGTTAGACTTTTTTTATAATTTTTATTTTTACTTTTCGGACAAAGGACTTGCAGCATCCTTTGTGTTGTACAACACCTTTGCTTTGTTTGAAAAACCCAAGCTGGTAGATTACAAGCGCCTTTGCTTTCTTTGCTTTATATTTTAATTTATTTTGCTAAGGATAAGTAAATTTTCGCATCAAAAATGCTGCGGTACATACATATGAAAATAAGATTTTAATAAATTTTTTATAAATTTTAATATACATAATTTAATTTAATTTAATTTGTTAAATCGATGTTTATTTTGAAAATTTTGTTTTATTTTAACATGGCGCTTAATAATAATTGTCACAAAATTTGAGCTTCCTAGCTCAAACCGGACAGAGTTTGTGTCCGATTTTGTTGAAATTTGTCGAGAAAATCGACTTACTGCAACGTAGAAAAAAGATCTGACTTAGGTGCCCAGAAATAGCGTTTTAGGTATTTATGTTTTGTGGGAGGTGCTACCCCTTGTTATTAAATAACGGCAACATTTTTCATGTGGCTAAGAATGCGGACAAAATACATCCGAAGAGGGTTTTTTTTTTTAATTTGCGGTCCTATATGTCTAAATTATAGAGTAGGGTTTGGGAAAAACTCTCCAAAAACTTCAGCTTTCTAGATCAAACCTGTGAATTGCGCAAACAGTTTGTTTCGTATTACAATTCATATTTAACTCTCATAAATTATAGCTGTTAGAGTTAACCCAAAATTGACAAAATGACTGATCCCTTGTATAAGTAGATGGGTCGGGAGAGACTTTGGCGAGGTAAATTATTACCTCACTCAGTTTTTTACCGGGCCATGAATACTTCCACAAGTATCTACACTGTATGGTAAAAACGGAGCACCCTTTTTGTACTAACTGCAGCCGATGGAATAACAAACACGCATCCTTACAGGAATCAGGCGGCCAGTGCCCCGCTGACATTCGAAAGAATGCAGTTGCAGGATTTACTAAGGACGTTCTCAGAAATAAGAACTGGGATCTGGACAAAGGTATATGATTTGAGGACAAATCATGGATCCTACCCCTAAGCAATGCTACCGCAGTTCCACGGTAGATGTAGGCCTGGAAAGAGGGTATGAGTTTTAGTGATTTAACATACTCTGAAGATTATGACGGTAGCTTTGGGTTAATGCATTGTAGGGTTATTGCAATCAAGTTCCCAAAACCTCCACCACAAAAAAAAAAATATAATGATTTTTAATGTTTTGATCGTGGGTTACATAATATAAGTTTATAGTTTTCTTTCCAATCTTTATTAAAACAATAAAATATTTTTGACAGTGTTTTGTATGAATATGATTATTTGAGTACCAAAATGATAAGTATTTTCGTTTTGTAACTATCCAGCCACGAGTAAATATTTCTATAAACATTTATAACATAAGAGATAATTAAAATATAATTCAAGAAAATTATAAAAAAAAAGTGGATCCTGCAAATAAGTGTTAATATTGCACTATAGGAATAAGCCTTTATGTTATGTTTTCTACATAGTAAAGAGTAATAAATTTAATTAAATTACAGCTGCAGATACGCAAAATGAAAACACAATAGACGACAACAACAATTACAATAACAACAATATTTCAAATATCTCTTTGTATCCGCTCGATTGCAAATTACCTGCTAAATTTATAACAATATCTCTTTTGTACTCAAAACTCAGTGGTTCTGTTGCACTCATCCCACAGTGGCACTCACTCACAACCTTACCACTCCCGTGCCATAACTTAATGCAGCATCAAATCCTTTCAACACCCGCAGCATTGGATGGGTGAAATTGTCATGGTAACTTTAATTTTCAATTTCAAAATTCATGCGAATGTTTGTTGCGAAATGTTTCGACAACTTTGAATTGCCATTATTGTTGGTTGGTGGTGTTGCTGTTGCTGTTGCTGCTTCTTGGTCTTCTTCAATTGAAGGTATAACAATAGAATTACTGCAATTCAACGCATGGCACGGCATATTTGTATTTGTAAACCTCCATCGTTTGCGAATGCTGCAAATGACTTTTAACCCAAGCTCCAAGCATACGCCCAACACGTAAGCCAATTGAGATGAAACAATTATGCGTCTGGTTGTGTGCCTATGCACCGAGAAAAATTTGATTAACAAAAGTCGATGACACGAAATATTTGTACATATCGCTCCTTGCGTGCAAGAACGGCATAGCTCAAAAAAAATTTTTTTTCGAGCTAATTGTGCAGAAATATTCGCCATTTCATGTTTTATTTGAATTTTCATATGAAAAGTAATTTATTGAAAACTTTAAATGCGTTTTTCTTCAACTCAAAGTTTTATGAATTATACCGTTCTTGCACGCGAGGATGTTTGTAGTCGTTGCAATGGAATATTTTTTTTACATACTGGGTTTGTGATGTTTCAAGTTTTGCGTTAGTTCCGCTTGGTTTTATCGCACACATAGCAGCTGCCAAGGACTGTTCCTTTCAGTTGCAATACCTTATAGGCTTTATAGTAAATACCACCAGCCAACTTTACTTTCTCGAAAATTTGGAAAATAAAACATTCGTAAAAGTGTTTCGAAAAAATTTTAAAATCTTCAAAAGCAAATCTCTACTATGTGATTTCAGTTGTAGGCTTTATAGTGGGCGTAATAGTTGGGAGTAGTAAATACTACTCTGCATATGTGAAGTCCAACACTATAGCAAAAAAATGTATGGTATTTTTGTTCTTAAAAAACCGATGTTTACGACCGTTGTAGGACTTAAGTTTTCATTAAAAAATGCCGCCCGTGAAGGGTATACAAAATACTTTACTCCATGTCTCAAAAACGGCACAAGATATTTCTATAAAATTTGAATTATTTAAATAACATAAAAATTGTAGAGGTATAATAAAATTTCAGCGCTCTAGGATTCACAGATTAAAAAACATTTCTTAGCAATGAAAACTAATCTAATGTTAATCATTTTTGAAATAAATTGTCTTGAGTCGTTAGTCTGGGAAGTCACATTACCTTACCTTAATTGATTTTTTTGCAGTGTTTACTTGCAAATAAAGTAGCTACATACGTATGTAGTATCTATATGCCTTTATCTGTTCTCCATGTTCGTTTAAAGTGTTCATGTTGAATGCTGTACGTTGGCCTATTCATCTGCTCGTACATTCGTCTTTCTGTTCATCCTCTTCCAATGACCGACCGCCACACATCTCCAACGCATTAAATACAAGTTCTTCTATCCACTCCGCCTTATGGCCATTGTTATTTTATTGTTATATTTTACAGTTGATTTTGCTTACAAAATTAACCTGTTTTCGCCTACTTGCTCAATTGTCCCCTTGTGCATCCTGGTGGCGGGCCAAATCTTTTGTTTACTTTGCCAAAGGCAAAACAATGGCATGCGCTAATTTGCCGGGTTCGAGTGGGTGGTTCGTTTCATTCATCCACGTTGTATAGTAAAAGTATTTGGCAGTAAGTATGGCTATTTGTATTTGTAGAATTATCTCGAGTACATTTCAGCTAAATGTGTATGGCCTTGCAACTGTATGTGTGTGTGTGTGTGTTCACGAGCACTTGAATTTCATATGGTAACCATTAAGAGGACACGAGCTCATTATCCTTCTTTGGCGTTGATATGCATTTTTAATTGAGTTTTCCCAATGACGGTAGCATAGTGGCAGCTTATCATTAATGATTTGGCAATTGTTTCGTGGTCGTGTTGAACTCATAAATTGCCTTGTGAGTTTTAGTTTAGAGCTGCGCAAATGAGTTATAATGTAGTAGTAATATGAAAATTGTATTTTCACGGCTTATTATTGGGCTGATATGATGAATCGCTTGGCGCTCCACAGTAAATTATAGATAGATAAACTCAAAACTTAAAAGTTAAATGAATGAAATGAGGTGATCTTAAAAATTTTCTTGTATGCATGTTTTTTTAGATTTTTCTGTATTTTCCGCAACTAAGTTGAAAATAATCATATTATGCAGATACATTTCTAATATTAATTAGAAAAATTTATTTTCGAATGTTCTACATATGTACATACATATCGCTCACTTACTTCAAGAGTGGCATAACTCAAAAAACACAAAGTGGAAGAAAAACGCATTTAAAGTTTTCAATAAGTTACTTTTTATATGAGAATTTTGAAAAGCATGTTTACATAAATTCTTCTCACAAAGCGAGTTTATAAGATATCTTTTTGACACAAAATAAAACATGAAATGGCGAATATTTCTGCAATATTAACTCAAAAATCACGTTTTTTGAGTTATGCCACTCTTGAAGTAAATGAGCGATATGTAGATAATTCAAGGATTAGATGATATGATCTTGTTAAAGATCTAAGCATCGATTATAAAACTATGTATTTAAATCGTATTCTGTTTAATCATTCCTGTTCGGCCCAAGCAAAAGTGTCACAATTAGGAACTTTTCGTCTGGAATCAGAATTGGCGAAAAAATTGGATTTGACTGAGGTCTTCAATGTTTTTGTCTCGACCAAACCAGGAAAAGCATGAATTCTACAGACATAAATTGTTTATTGATAAAATAAAATTGCATATGAATGCAGGATCAATTACGATTTTGTACAATTTTTTAATTGTTGGGTGGGAGAAATGTGTGACAACGCTGGAAATGAAGTTCAGCGTTTATCCACGATAGGCAGCTGCATCAAAACTATTAACCGTTGGTTTCTAAAAATAAGACACGATGATAGTTCTGTTGTCTATTGTCCCATAGTTAAACGAAATTCAACCCATCCCGGAAATGTATTGCGCCAGCATGGTCATCCCACTTTGTCAGCTTGATGCGGAAATGAATAGTAATACAAACAAGCTCCTGATCTTAAGTAGGTATGCTTCAAAAAAATGTGCGTTGCATCCTTTTATCCAGCAGAAAACCACCTTTACAATATAACTATTAGACGGAAAGAACCCAAAGAACGAGTTCACTAGTTAGTGTATTATAAAACTTTCATCAGGAATAATTTAAGAAAGCTAAAACACATTAAGTTCATTAAAAGCAAACAAGTAAAATAACAAACAAATAAAAATTGAAATTGCCAATATTTTAATTAATGAAATTAATATTCATGAGAGCAGCTTCTTTCGGGCTTTTTGAATAAAATTTTAAGAATTTTAGGTACAAATGCACTTGTTGGCATTTATTAATGATGTGCGTTGAATAATAAATTAAATTAAACTTTTGAATGGTTTCTGCACAGTTCTGTGCTTTTTTTTGCCACAAACATGTTATGCTAATGAGATTTGCAAAGCCATAGCTTTGTTGGATATTTATAATTTTCAAATTAAAATATAAATTAAATTTAAGTGTTATTAGTAGAATATCAGATTTTATTTACTGATAAATTTTGTGTGGATTCTTTTTTGTATAAAATTTTTAACTAAGAGCAGTGCTCTTAATAGCATAGGCTTTTATTAAAAATTAATTTGTTAAAATAAGTCCTCCTGTCACTATCTATTTTTTTAAATTACAAAAGTCAAAATCCTTTTGAAATGAAATATACAAGCATATGCTTGTTTTGCAGATAAATTTCATTATTGTTAATTTAATTAAATATAAATCGTATTGACAATTAATACCACCCATTGTGATTTTTTATCATCACTCAAAACCCCTAAAATTTTTTAGATTGCAAACAAATAAATAGCTTAAAGGAGGATAACATTCTTTTCATATGTTCAATTCGATATTATTTTAAAGTATGTTGCCATAGTTATAGCCCGTGTTGAGTGCGTCGTTTTAAATTTTGTAACTTATTAATAAAGAATACCCCGCAACGCACGTGTCAAATACAAAAAGAGAAAACTCTTTTTCAATAACGAAATTTAACGGTGAGCGCATCCTTTTTACTTTTGTATAGTTGTTGTTGTTGTTGTCGTTTGCTAATCTGGTTGCTGGAAGATTACTGTCACCAAAACATATTTCAAGCAAACAATATCAAAAAAAAAAAAATGGAAATTATTTATAAGCAAATTGACCTGCCACACTCTTGCTCACCACAATCAGATTCACAGCCGGGTGCAATCAGTCATGAGGAAATCTAATTTTCCTATGAGCTTATGTGTTTGGGTATCCTTTTCAAGGATACGCTTCCATGGTGTACGCGACTCACCCCCCCCTAAAACGTAAAATTATTTTTCAACGATATTAAAATCCATTTTAATAGCGAAAACTGTTTCAGACAGGGTCAACGTGAAATTCAAAAGAATAGTCATTAAATTTTAAAAAAAAACCAAGTTCAAAATATTTGTATTTGTATAAATTATGAGATAAGCTGTTTTTGAAATCGCCCAGGCACAATTTAAATTGTCAGAGTTTGAAACTTTTTATTATTTTATATGATAAACGACCGTACAGTGGAGCAAATTTGATAAAGATGTGCTTTTAAATTTCACTTTTAAAATAGCAAAGCCTTAACCCAAACTGAATAGAAAAATGAAATGTGTGAAATCATACTCAGACATGAATACAAACATACGCTCTTTGTGTAAATATATCGAATAATATTATTTTGTAAACATATTGTTTTATTTCACTATGAAGACTTAGTTATTTTTGTATAATTTTTTAAAATAATAATCAAATACTTAAAATTTAAAAAAAATCCCAAAATTTGTTTTGTATTCTGTGTGAAAGCAAAATTACGAACTATGCTCAAATGCAGGGAGGTCTGAAGGATTTATGTTTGCTGAGCAAGACCTCAGTTTCAGGCGTATTACTGAATAAACAAATTTCATTTCACAATTATTCTCAAATCCAAAACATCAAATAAAAAGTTTCAATGCGGTAATACTACGGCTTCTATATACACCAGTTGCTCAAAACTTTAGCTTTTTATAAATTTTACTTTGCAAAGGTTGTGGATTTGGAATATCTACTTTTCTCTCTCCAAGTCTTATCACTGAAAACATAATTAATATCGTTTCTAAATATAAATAACACAAATAAGTCCAAAAAGATTTTTAATATAAAATGTCTTACCTCTCTGGAGACGCCTTATGCATCAACATGAGGATTTAAAAAAAAAATTATTTTGAAGATTTTATCTAGAACATTTTGTACAAAATATCTTTCTAAAAGTAATATGTGAAGAAAAAATCACTATCGCAAAAAAAGTTAAGAAATTTTATATGGTGATTTTTCATATAAAAAATTAGCCAAAAATTTACTATTTAAAATTTTTAAGCTAGAAAATATCTCCTTGAACGAGAAGAAAATGTAAAGTATCAATGGTTATACTGTATATAACTTATACATATGGATGGATTAGTAATTTTAGCCTTAAGTATTTTTTTTAAATGCAAGCGGCTTTTTATTTGTTTTTATAATTTATAAATACGAACCTTCCCCATTGTAAAAATGTTCATGCACCAATGGTAAACTTGATGATAACTGTTTATTTACAATTTTAGTTTTGTCGCATTGTGCGAATCGTAAATATATCTAATAAATTAAAGGCATCCGTTACAGAAAAATATTTGGTTAGCATATTTGATCGTGGTATTGCGAACCCCATTTAATAAATGCATGCAAAGGAAACGCAACACAATGAAATTAAAAAAAAAACATCTCTTTGACAGTTATCCTTCGATGTGTAGGGCAAAGGGAAAAAAGGATATACAATGACAAATCTTGTATCTTCCTGTGGTTGAATTAAACGAGTGAAGTTAAATTTTTAATTTAATTTTGTAGCTCAAGATGTGTATACAACAGTAATGGCATTTTTAGTACATTTGTATTTTTTCAGTTTATTTGCGTTGTGAAAAATATACGTATGATTTTTCAGTAAACATAGACTTTTAATCATAACTTTTTTTAGATTTTTTTTGTAAAATTTGATGTAAAGAAATTTTTTTAGTTTTTCTCGATGAAAATAAAAAAAAATAAAAAATTAATGGCACATTTTATTAAAACTGTCATATGTATATAATTTTTTTTATTGGTGAACATTATGCGCTAATTCAATCCACACTGTATCCCATCAAATATTGATATTAGCACACAATTTAGAGTTCTTAAATTCAGCACAAGAAGTTCAGCAACAGAAAAAACATTAAATTGTGGTACGATCCCTTTTGAAAGATATAGTCGATAACTGGTTCAACCATAAACATTTTCTCAGGATAGCGTTGCCATGTGACTGGGATTGGCCAAGCCCAGAATTTCATGTCAAAACCGGGGGCATGACAGAAATTTGATTTTTAAAATAGCCACGAATTGGCTAAATCGCTGAAAGACTTTCATTATATACCAAATTTTTCACCATTTTGTGACATAGTGTGATAAGGTTGGGAGGATTTAAAAAGTATGAAACTCACAATACGTAACATGTGAACGAAATCAGTTTATCTAGAATAATAGCTAATAACAAATTTTTGACTTTTATCAAAAGTCTCACAAAAAAAAAAGCTCTTGCCCTTTGGCATCGTTCACTTTACAACTCATTGCCTTTGGCTGACTGCTTTCGGTATTTAAATATACATTGTGAAGCTCATGGTATTTTACACTTTGACTTTTTCTGCAGACCATGCAGACATATTTTGACAACGCGATCATAAATATAGGCAAGTATTGGTGAAATTATTATTTTTTACGAAAGCCAAGAATAAAATTTTTCATAGAAATTATATGAAAGGTCATCGTATTAGATAAGAGCCGCACTTAAAAACATTTGTGTTAGCTGGCTATATAGGCTTTTGATTATTCGAAATAATAAAGTCAAAATAAATATCTAATTGCTTTTTCTAAATAACTCTTCTTTTTTTTTCTCAAAGCATACAAAACATTTTCCTCAAACCTACATTGTACACCCTGTTTGCCACTTACTCAGTTACAAATTGAGTGAACCCGTCAACACCGTAACCCCAAAAGTATTTATGACACTTTTATTTCATAAAAACGGCAACAAGCCAACCTTGTTAGCTCATCAAAGCCCGAAGTTCCTTAAACATCTTCTTTTCGATAAGCATAAAACCCACGTCCCATCATCAAATAAGGGGAGTGAAGTAAAGGATAAAAACATAAAAAATACCAAATAAAATTTGTTTGGTGTTTGTTGTGTCACCCGCAGACATTTGCACACTTGGTGCATTGCTGCTTTTTGACAGAAGTCACAATATTTGGAGACGTTAGATCTATGATGAAATAACCACTATTATCGGTTATTTGGCCAAATGCGAAAATTGAATACTTGTTTTTGGCATTTGTTCATTTAGTTTTTAAGTTAAAATATATGCTGCTCATAGCTATGAATTTGAAGTATCATGGAGGATATTTTGATCTTTGAAGCGTCTTCTGTATAACATGCAACAGTAATTTATTGCAAGCGTCATAGTGTTAACATACGAGTATTTTAAATGACATGTTCCACTTTGATGTCACGGTTATGGATATAGTGAAATGAAGAATATATTCGGGTTTCTAAAATAAGACATACTAAGACTTTGAGTGCTGCGCTGAAATTTTTGTGCTGAAAAATGTCTTTCAAACGATTTCATATCATTATGAATATCCTAAAACTTAATAAGCAGCATAGAGCCTGAATAAAAGTTCTATAACTATTTCTATTCCTGGTTCAATTTTTGACATATCATTTTCTACCAATCATCACCACAAAGTTACATTTCCGTTCATTACATCTTTCTGCTATCTTGCCAGTATTCTCACTACTTGACGCACCACGGACGTTGGTTGTCGTAATCGCGACCAATCTAGTAAACTTATGGGGCATTTCTTTTGTGCACAAATGCAAAAAAAACCTTCCAAAAAAATGGGGATTCCAATCGTACATCACTCATTCGGTGTACTTTACAATAGAGTCGTTTATTTCCAAAACGCGCTCTGACTGAATTCGTATGAAATTGAGTTTACTACAAATTCTTTATGTATTCACCCCAGGTTGATTTGTTCCAAACAATGCACTAATGTCTAAGTTCTTATTCTTATCCAAATGGGTGTGGGGGTAGCGGAACAATCTGTTTTTTCTATTTTTTTAAAGTATCACAAAAGGCTTTGTGCGTCCGTAAATAAGTTTACTGGACACTGGACCCAATCTCAACTAATGTGTTCCAAGCAATCGTGGTACAAAGACTTACTGCAGTAGGTATCACAGATATTTCGAAAAGCACACCGCAAGCTGTACTGAAATGGTATTTCACGTCCATCTTTGGATATGCTCATAATAGGGTGCACTGCAAAATGTGCTCTTACACTGAGATAATCTAACTTGCTGAAGTAAACCCAATTGAAAGGTAAAGAGTTTCGGAACTATTTAAAAATGGGAGTCTTTAAAACTACTCAACAATGGCATTACTTTTAAAGCAGAAGTCTTGGCAATGGAAAGTGCTGTGGGGAATGTAATGGGGCAAGATTATTTGATGGTCTTGTAGATATATTGTCCAAGGTAGAGCTGAAAACTGAAGTTTGAAGTTTCTCAACAATACTTAATGCTTTCCAATTGGGATATCGTACAGAATCATACTCCAATCATGAATTGAACGTAAGATATGAAGATTGAAAGCTGACTACACATCATTCTTGGTTTTTTCTTTTGTCGTACAAAATTGAACGAATTATTCGAATAATCAAAATGATATTTGAACATCACTAAAAAAATTCCATTGCCAGTGTTGCTTATTGCTGCTGACAAAGTCGATGACGGTTCTCTGATAATGGTAATGTTGTTGCTGTTGATGATGATGATGACGATGATGACTTTTCTAGAAGAGGGTAAATATAATTTGTTTGGGATGAGTGTTTTTGGTTATTATTGCTGTGTTATTTGCTGTTTATGTTTTGTTTTCATTGCTGGTGGTTTCATTTGGTATGAGCGTGGAGGAGCTGTCGACGTTTATTGGCAATAAGTGGGGTTGGCTTGCTGATCTGCGCTTGGTTTGGATGGGTGGTGTGGCAGTGTAGCGTGAATTCGAGCGTGCCAATGTAGACAATGTCAAAGTGTAATTTTATGCTTGAAATGATTTTGCATGCGCGTTTATTTCAATGGTTTGCAGTAGGGTGTTCAGTTTGGTTATGGGGTTGAAAGTTGAGCTTGGCGTGAGGTCAAATTAAATTAAATAATTTTCAATACTGTTGTGACATTTTCATCATTGATTTGCAAATAAATTATATTTGGGGGAAAGAGAGTTATGTCTGAGAGCTCAAAATTAAATTGGTAAATAATATTTCCAAAATATAGAAATGTTTTTGATCAAAGCAAATGCACAGAATATTTTTAGTGAAATACTTTAACAAAATATAAAGAATTTCTCATAAAACTTTCAACACACATTACTGCATACAACAGGTTGCAAGTCGACATTAATGAATCATTCAAAACTCATTTCAGCGATTGTGTGTAAGTAATGAATACCTTGAAAATGGCAAAACCTTTGTCTTTATTGCGTTGGCACTCGAAGACATGCTCAATGGTATTGAGAGTAGTAAATAAATATAAACCTTTTATTAGTTTTTTTTTCTTACATAGTATAAATACATACATACATACAAACATGTTGTTCAATTTAGTTTTATTGAGATGAATTTCTATTTCTTGTTTTTAGTCTGAAGGAATTTCCCGCGGAATTTCAATTTTGAAATAAGTAAATTCACAAATTTTTGAATATCATTTTTTTCTAAGAGACCGACAAATTCTTAATTTTATTAGATTGTATATAAGTAAAATTCCAAAGCCAAAAACTAACAAAGAATAGCATTGTGAATGCTTATGTTCGGTAATATTGTTGAAAAATCGTAAGAAAATCGATGGTGAAATCAACAAATCAGCTGAGCTCTTAAGAAAGTTCCCAATCGAAAAGCTCCCTACCTTCGAGACTGCTAGTGGCAAATAATTGAGTGAATCTAACGCCATTGCCTTCTTCTTGGCCAACGAACAACGTCACTGCAGAAAGTGTCATTTCGCGCAAACTCAAGTTCAGCGATGGTTATCGTTCGTGGAACTTGTGCCCGCCTCTTGCACCTGGGTGTTTTCAATTTTTGGTATTATGCCTCGGCAAAGAAACAAATCTGACAAAAAAGATACGACCACAGTGTTGGAATTCCACTAGATTCCACTTTTTTGGTAGGTGGATGTGTCACTTTTGCTGATATCGTTTTTTTTTTCACCAGTCTGCTGCACTTATGACAATATGTTTTGGAAATCGTCAAGAACTCCGCACAGTGTAACAAGGGTATAGCTTTCTTTGATCCCAAGAAATAAGCTGAATTCCTAGAAAAGAGAGGTGCTGCTAATCCCAAAGTGGATTAAAAATCAAAGGAAGAGAAAAAGTCCAAGGAATAGAAGTAGGAGGAAGTTGCCGCGGAGCATCACGATGTTGCCGATGAAGCCTTGGCTCTTGAGCCTAAGTTTAAAGATCCCTTTGAACGAGTCTACTTCAATGAAGATGAAGCTAAGTCCATATTTATCAATTTATATTTTTTAATTGTAAATAAATATTTAATTCATCAACAACATTTACGTAATAGTCTAAGAGCTGGCAGCCACTTTGAGCAACCTACTAGATACAAAGCTTGGCGCGGTCACGAAGGTACACCCTAAAATTTTCAAAGGTACACCCTAAAATTTTCAAAATTTTGTGAACAAATATTATAGCTTATTAAATTATCTATATTTTGGAAATCCCTTCAGCCGTTCTCCAGTTATAATGATTTTTTCAAAAATATTTTGCATTTCGAATCGTTTAGGGTGTACCTTCGCGATCGCGCCAATTCTGCCAGATATTGATTTTCTTATCTTACTAGTACTAAATTACACATACACTAAATTTTAGTTGTGAGTGTATGTTTTTTTATGCATAGTTTGCATTTTGAAAATTTTAGGGTGTACCTTCGCGACCGCGCCAATTCTGCCAGATAATGATTTTCTTATTATACTAGTACTAAATCAAGCGCAGACAAAATTTTAGCATTGTATCTAGTAGGTTGCTCAAAGTGGCTGCCAGCTCTCCTACTATAAGTCATTAATTTATACTTTTTGTTTTAAATAACTCATATATAAAAAAATTACGAGTATCGAAGTAAAAGTTCTGATTTACCAATACTTTGAACTTTTCTAAATTTTATTCAAATCATAAACCATTTTGTACGATTTCGTAACAACCTCGCTCTTATTTTTCATATCCTCGACTGAAAACTGCATACTCAGATTTCACTTTCAATTTAATGAAATTTGGTTTCATTGAGAAAAAAAAAAATTTGCAGAGGTATAAATGATTTTATATAATTTTTACCTTAAAACAGAATTTGAGAAATTCCAACACATCTCTTACAATACATGTGCTCCAAGAAGTCTTACAAATTAATTAAGCAATTAATAAAAATTTCTCAATTAAATATACCCATGTTCGAAATACACTATCTCATGACAAGAGGATGCCATTAGGGTGCACAATCCCATGCTCTACTCTGCGTAAATATTTCGATTAACAAAAGTTTGTCGTATCATAAAATTTCATTTAATTTTGTGCTAAAAATTCTATCACGTTCACATTTATTTTCGGCAAATGAAAATATCTTTTGTAATGGCCTTAAATATAAAAGTGTTTCGTTGTAATTCACTTTCGTTGAAATGTCAAAAAAATGTGCTTGTAATAATGACATCAATTCAATTTCATATACTTGAACACTTAATAAACCATGAAGAAAAATATATATAAAATATCATTTTTAACTGATAGCTATAACAAGTTCAAGAATACAAAAAACTGCTGCTTTGTCCATTAAAAACATTAACACTTCCAGATAATATAAAAAAGGGATAAAGAAAAAATCGTAACTAACGGCAAGATGTTGCTACAAGAAAAATACCATTGAAAGTGTTCGAAAAAATACCCTTAGAAAAATATGTAAATGCCAAAAGGAATGTGCAGAAATATGCAAATATGTTCTATATGAAAAAAAAAAAACAAAAAATCGACTTGATGATATCTGAGTGCATGTTTCAAATGTCTTTCTTATCCATAAAAAGACTCCTTCGTTTCGACATTAGAAATGGCATTTGTAATGTGTCTTTGATATTTTGCGTTATTTTGTGGTTTCTTTTTTTTTTCACTTTCAATATTAAGTAATAAAATTTGAATAAAAATGTTAGTAAATTGCACAATATTTTGGAAAAGGAGTATGGATGGATAGAAAAAAAATTAAAAAAGAAATATATTTAAGCACATTTATTTAAAATTATTTGGCCTTGTGAGTCGTTTATGTCAAGGATTTCTCATTCTTTAATAATTTTTAGCATTAGAAAAATAGCCTTCAAATATAAATTTTTGACAGTGTAGTTCTTCTTTAAAGTGTTACATAAAGGGCCAACACTGCCATTATAAGGTAGACGAATCAAATCGGCATTCTCTGGAACAATGTATTGTAGTAGTGAAAATTCACTAAACTCCCTAAAAGAAAGAAATGATTGACATCAACTGGCTGCCTAGATTGTGAGATTGCTTTTAGCCCAAGAACACGCTGTAGAAAAGTCGAGTGTATAAGATTACAGAATATGATGTACAGAAAAGATCGTAATGCATTTTTACTTTCAAGCTGGAATCTTAAAACATACATTTTTTACTAAAAAAAGTTGGCTCAAAAACTGGTAACCCATGTTTAGGACAGGATTCGATGAGGCAACATACACATTAATTAAAAAAATGTTGTAATTTTATCCACTTCTTATTAAAAAAAAATTAGCCAAAAGTCTGGATGAGTTTTGGTAAGGCAACACTGGCTGGTTAGTTTCACTAAAATACATTATTATTATCTTTCCTGTACATCTTACACTCTCGTCTTTTCTACAGCATGTCCGTAAATTTGAACTTTATTTTTTGTACACCGAATCTCCGACGGTGATTCAAGAGCTACATAAAAGACAACACTATAGCGGGATATCTCTTAAAAATGCTTAAATTACATAATTTTGATGCCGCCAGATACATTACTCATTTCTGGCTATCCCAATCTAAATATGTTCGGAAGTGTTGCTGAAAAATTTTTCTTTCGATTGGTGTAAATTTTATTTTAAAAAGTTATGGCGAATTTTAGAGAAACGCCTCGAACTTCAAACTTAATTTTCCAAAACGAAAAAAGAGTTCTGAACAAAAACTGCTATCACCATCGTAAAAACCAACTCAGAATCCATTGATCCATGTTTTTTAATATTTCTTAGTAATTCCCCGCGATTACGGAGCTGAATCGCACTCCGGAATTACAGCGAAGTGGTTGTATACTGCGCTTACAACTCGAAGGTCTCTGCGCTCGATTCTCGTTCCAGGCATTGCAATGCACTTTTCATGTTTACAAATTTTCTTTTCTGCCCAATTATTTTCTTCTCATCTACTTAATTTTGTAGGGGTTTTATCGAACTTAAGCCAAATCGGCACCACATTGAGCTTTTCAGTTGTGGCAACAAAAATAAACTATTTCGTCAAAACATGAATCTTGAAGTGCTATGAATTTCAAATACAAAAGACTTCAGTCTGAAGTCTGATGAGTTATAGAACAGTTCTATTCACATCGTTACGCCAAAATAATATAAATGGCTTTAATATGAACATGTCGCTCTATAGCTCAACCCCATTCCCACTCTTCTGCCTACCGTTTCAAAGCTAACACTAGCTAAATCTAGCTTAGAGTTATTCCCTTAGAATAAGAAACAAATTGTGTCATCGTCTTATCTTAGCAAGGAAAAGTATTGAAAAAGTGGATTTATGAAGTACTTTCTATCACTGACTGTTATTATCGTTATCTGTCCACCATTTTCCGCTTTGCAAGTTTACTCGGAAAGCATAAAATTGCATAGTCGTTTTTTTGCAAAAAGAAATAAATATTTTTATCACCAGGTACTACAATGAATAAAATGCTCAAGCAGTGTATTCTAGAGAAAAAAACGTGGTTTCAGCAAACTCTTCTGTCTTTAATTGCCATTTTGTGTTGCTGAACTCAGGATTTTTAACGTATTTTGCATTTTGCATTTGCCTGAATCACGGTAAGGACTTGTTTGTCAAATTTCCTGGAATTAAGTGTACACGTTGAGCAATTTTATTGTTACTGACTGCCGTTGTTGCGGTTGCTGCTGCTACTGCTGCTGTTGTTGTTGTTGTTAATCAGCCATAATGATGATGAGTCCTTATGGCTAAGATTTCAGCATCCTGTGGCGTTTCTTTCATCAAATTGAAATTGTGCTCGAAATAAACATTTCATTTTACTTTAATCGCTTTTTTTTTTTGTAGATTTAAGTTTACTGTTGAGTTTTGAAAAAGTTTACATGATGTTGAAATTAAATCATTTTCTGATTTGTAGGTATCGTATGTATGTTGATATAAAGAAAAAATAAAACGTTGCATTGTTAACGCATTCACAGGTAAAAATAAAAAAAAAAAAAAATTAAATAAAGAACACGTGAGTGTGATCGCCATTGTTCAATACGAAGGATTGCCATGCCTTAAGTCTTTTGTTAGATTACTGGTCTTGTTGTTTGCTCAGGTTGTGGAAATAACAATCATTTGCCAATATGAACGGAATAATGAATGTTAAAAATATGTAATGAAATTGGATAATAAACAGTTTAAGTTCTTTTATATTGATGTTTTATGCTTTGCTTTTTTTATTATGTAAAATGTGTAATATTTTACGCAACTTTTGATAACAGGGTGTTATTTCAAAAATTTGACGGAATTTTTTAGTTAGTCGAATATCTTAATTAATCTACAAAAATATATAACACATTTAATTTCCCTCTCTTCAAAAAAGTTACGTTTCAAATACATTTGAAGAAAGTAATGTGTATTGAGAAGGAGGCCTTAAACTTATAAGTTTTGAAATTAAGCTTTAATGAATTCTAAACCAAAAACCATAATTTTATTCTAGTCACTCTTAGCAATCAAAAAATTTTGTGTAATATCTCCCGATAAAAATAAGTAATGATTTATATATATACCCTGTATATTTACAAAAATAGTTGCCGCTTGTTCCATTACTTTATATTAAAATTGTAATTGATATTTCCTTTTCGTCGCAATGCCTGCCGCCTTTGATATCATTAATTTTTCGGTTTATTATTGTTGTAATTTCTATTGTGCATTGGCAGGACATCATCGTATCCGTTTGAACTGTAGAAATTCATACTCTTCAATTATTGAATTGTATTCAACTGAATTGAGCTGCACTGAACTCAACCGAATGTAAGTTGAACTTAAATAAAATTAAATTAAAAAATTATACAAAAGATTAATTGTGCGTGTGGGTGCGTTTTCTTAAAATGATTAAATATCAAATTAAATTGGGCTACATAGAGACGAAAATTGCTGCATTTGCAGCTGCTGCTCGCTTGTCCCAGGAAAGTGCGTTACCTTTTTTTTTAGTGTTTGAAAAGGACAATTTTCGGTTAGTGATTTCAGAATTTTTGATTGATAAATAGAAGCACAGTGGGATATATATATGTATTACTATCTTAAAAAAATAGTTTCAAGTTCATTAAATTTACCAATTAGGAGGTTTTTCAAAATAAATCTCAATACATAAAATCTAATTTTTCTGACTAGGCCGTTTGTTAAATGTCTAATTATTCTAAGCACCTTCTGTATAAGGCACAAGGTATTATAATCTTTTTTTATTCAGCTTTGATTGTCACTTTCCCCTGCTCCCTTGAGGTACTGAAAAGTTTTGTCACTTGCTTTTAATCGTTGCAAGTATTATACGTTAGTTGAAATATTTGTTATCTATTAGCGTATTACGGAAATTAGAGTTAATTAGGATAACTAATCTTTATTGATTCATAACATAACACCATAATACCCATTAATATTCATTACATATACTCCACAAACTGTGTGATATCAGCCAAAAGCACTCTAGAGATCAGTCTCCTGAGAGACTATAATTTATGTCCGATATGTGACAGATTCTGCAAAGTTTTCCAGATCCCTTGAAGCTTTCGTACTTGCCGAAGATTTTGATAGCTATAAAATAATCAATTTTTATGAAGATGATTTCAAAAAATATAATTTAATTAGTAATCGAAACATGTTTCTTGATTTGGTGAGCAGAAATGAAACTAAATTGACAAGCTTAATAGATATAGAAGGTTTTTTTACAGAAACATCTATAGTATAAGGACCTCATTCCAGATTTCGTTCGATTTGTGAATTTGTTAATGACTATTCCTGCATCCTTTTGCACAAATGAGAGGATTTTTTTTTTGACACTTAAGAGCCTGAAATCGTATGTGCGCTCAACGATGGGTCAGAAACGATTGCGAAATTAGTTACCATTTTAAAAAAAATGTGATGACGGCACAAGCTCTTTTAATATCTGAAAATTATTTTGGAAAATGTCTACAATTTTTGCATTTCTTTTAATAATACAAAGTTTTTTGAACTTAAGTAATTTGGCTTATTTCAGGTTTTCTTTTTGAAACATCAGACTAAGCACACCGCGGAAACCAAGAAAAATAATAACTTAAGCAAATTGAGATCTTAGCAAATTTTCACACCAAATCACAAAGAAACAAATGAACGCAACTTCAGCGCTTTTGTTAATTGCACCGAAAAGAGGTCCTGTGAGGTACACTGCAATTCCTTTGTGCTTTAAGTTTGCTCAAACAACAAATAAACAAAAACCTCAAAAAGTTATTGTGACTACAAAAAGAAACGAAACGAAACGAACAAGGAAGGAACAAAACAGAAATTTTATTATAAATAAAATTTTGTTTTTGTAACTGAAAACCAACAAAACGGCAACGCCAGCTCAAGAGCCCACTTGGCAAAGAAAGCCAACAAAAAACAATAATGACAACAACAGTAGTGGTAGAAGAACACTTTGAAACAATAATTGCAATGATTGTGACTGAAAAGTTCTTAACAGAAAATACCACCAAAAAACAAAAGAAGAAAAATAACGAATAAAACGACGAATGCACATTCAAAAATAAAGAATGATCATGAGAGTGAAAAAACGTTTAATTGTTCAATTTTCAGTATGTCATCGAAAGGAGAAACTGAAAATAGTTATAATGGCGGATGTATTTTGTGTGTGTCAGAGTGCGTGTTACACATACTCATACGCTGGCACATACCCATTAGGTAAAATCAAAAGTAAGAAGAGCTACTGAGCAACTTAATTTTCTTTTATGGTACATGAATTGATTTCGTTGAGCATGTCCTCCGCACTCGCTATTACATGGAAAGGAAGGGTAATAGATACGCCGTCTGTGCAAGGGACAAATGTACGTCTTCGATGGAAGGAAAGAAGTAGACAGCCCGCTCTTGATTGTAAGTGGTAAGGAGAAAAGTGAGTCTGCCACGTTGAACTCTCATTTAGAATGTAGAAAAATAAGACCTATTTTGATGATTTTCAAAGGAGAACAGAAAAAAGATATCATTTAAATTATTTGTCATTAATGTCCCGTTTGGAAATTGAGATGAAGAAAAAAAATCTGCCCAAGGTGCCAAGATATTGCGTTATAGGTTAGAGCGGTTTAAAAAAAAAAACTTTTTGTTTTTTTCGCGATGCTCATAAGGATTTTCATCAATATTGAAATCTAGATTGGCGCCCTCTGTTTTAAGTTGCCTACCCATTTTAGAAAATATTGATTTTAAAAATGGTGCAAGTTAAAGAGGTTATCTCCTCTTTTCCAACAAAGTGGGTATGGTTTTCGGGCTATTATCGATCAATGAATTCGAAAATGTGATTGGTTTTTCTTCTTCTTCTTTCTTTCTTATAAAAAAAATTGAAAAGTGACCAGAAAAAAATTAAAAATACCGATTATCCACCTTCTAGTTGAAAAATCGCCCCATATTTTCTCGCGGATCCCAATGTACATTATTTTTAATGTATTTTTATTTGCTTAAAATAATATTGTAAATCGCATATCATTATCTTATTTTTAAGCTTATGGATACATCTCTTGTTGCATGCTAATCTGAGATATAGGACGATGGGTTATACGTAAATTGCTAGAGCTATAATACCTTGCATCGTAAGCATAAATAGCGTTTTTTTTGTTTCCCCCATATATGAAATTCTCATTTCTTTAACTTATGTTGTTGTTTCTCCAGATCGTGTAATAAGCATTTATTTGTCACCAACAGAACTATTTTCTTTTGGGTTAAGACATCAAGCTCGTATATACATGAATACATATAACGAATTATTTTATTTTATGGCATCATCACTTCATCCATTGTCCTTGCTGACAGATGAAACAAACGCAATCGAAATACTTTTTTTTTTTTTTAATTTGCCATTGTGTCTTCATAACAAAAAAAAGTATTTTAAATACCAAAGAAAATAAAAAATCGAGATATCCATATTATGTATAGAAATGAATCGAAAGGGTTGCCATTCTGCCCTCATTTCACCCTCTTCACCTTTGAAAAACTCCAGTTTACATTTCACTACAATTTTTTTATTTTGTTGCTTATTTCGCTGTATTTCGTCATTTATTCGCATGCAGTAGCGTCTAAAGGATACTATAGTTCCATATATATTGCATTTGGGTTGATTGTGTACAACAACCAATGAAAACTTTCAATTGCTTTTGTATTCGACTATGAGTATACCTATCCATAAGAATGAAAAGGGACACAATTTAATGTATGGGTTGTGTTAAATACATAATATATAGTTTTATAATTATTGCACAATGCGCATAAAGGACCTTTTGTGCGTTAAGTTGTAGTTGTGCAAATGTGTTCTTTATGACTTCATTTAAGGGTTCGATTTTCTTTCATTTTTGCTGGTGGCATGCGTTCTACGGTTGTTGCACAGTTGGCCGCTTTTGAAATGCGGTTAAACTGTTTGTACCAACGTCAAGGGGTGTTTGCAAAAGTTAATTCAATATAAACTCTTTAATCAGGATATATATTTTTATAAAATATTTAACTATAGGATGTATAGTAGAATTGCACTGCGAGTTATATGTATTTGCAGCACGCACGAGCCTTATCACGTGGTGCAATGTTCTAAGAAACACAAAATTTATAAAACAAATCTTTTTTGTTTTTATAAAAGCGTATGTTCTTATTTGTTTATAAATCGCACCTAAAATATCAGCTTGAGGTCCTTACGTATGAAATACATAATAAATGGGAACTCATTTTAGTATGGAACAAAAACTCGCCACGTTCCACAACAAAAGACAAACTTTGACATTAATCATAATAATCAGAGCATTGCTGAGCATTATGCTGAGTTTGGTGTTTATTAAAAAAATGTCTTATTGAAAAAATCATAATGAAAGTCAAAATAACTCGGCTATCAACGTATGTCAATCAAAAATAAACAAAAGTACTTTTATTCTCACTCATCGTTATGAAAGAAGAAGCACGTCTAAATAATGAAACGATTTTTTTGTTAATAAAGGGTGATCCAACTTCAGTTTCAAACTTAAAAAAAAAGCACCCCCCGCACTTTCTGAATCTGAAAGGTCGTTTGGTCAAATGAGTTGAAATTTTGCGAATAAGTGGTGTGATGCTGATCAAAAGTCTCAATGGGCACGACCAAATCCTATAACAGGATTTTGAGTTATTGTCCAATAAAGATCTCATTATAAGTGTATTTTATGCACAAAATAACTAGCTAGCTATCAATGTAGTATATTTTTTTTCAAAAAAAAAAAATTTTCCCAATAATTCTTTATTTTATAGGAACGGATTCTATATTGATGCAAAAAAATTCAATCTTTTGATCAGTATGACAAAACTACTTATTCCCGAAATTTCAGCCCATTTGACCAAATGACCTTTCCTATACAAAAAGTGCGAGATCCAGGGCTGCCAAGTTGAAAAGAAGCAATTCCCAGCCTCGTCCAAAAAAAATTTTTCTCTCAAATGGTAAATAGTAAATTCGTTTTTGGGAAAAAGTTGACCTTTTTTTCAACAAAACTTTAAAGTACATGCCACAAAAATCATCCGATTCCAAACTGTTTCAGAAATTTTTGAATTCTTACCAAACCACGGCATTAACATAACATTCCGGGCTGGACTGGGTTAATCCCGGTCACTTGGCAACTCTAGCGATATCCTTTGAGCATATTTCGATATCGACTTTTAGGTTTTTTTAACGTCTAGAACGTATAGTCTTGGTGGCCAGATTCGCCAAAACGTGAAATAACGCAAGCTGGTGACCTTTATTCTCAATCTAACTATTGTAATAACAAGCAACGCATAAACAGTTTGGATCGATCAGCAGAGGCGTACCGTATATTTTTGGAGGGGTGAAAACTTCGAATGCCGCCCCTCAAGTTCAAAAACAAATTTTTTTACAAACAAAAAAAAAAAACAAAAGGTCCTCAGTTTTCACATTCAAAAAACTCTAGCAAAATGAGATATATATCACGACCATTTTGCTGCACCCACAAGCTTTGCGCCTGGTACAGCCGAACCCTCGGCACAACTCTAGGTCAGTAAAGTGATATTTGAGCAATCGTGTTCATCGCGACGGTACTTCTCAAAAAAGACCTTTTAGGCTAAAGGCCATAGTTACCATGATCGACAAAATTTTTTCATAAAAAATTCCCCGAGTACATCGTTACATATACATACTAATCGATACTATTTACTTTAATTCAATACAATATTTATGATATGGCTAAATAAATGCATGAATGTTTCGCTTTTATATATATGGTACTTATAATAAGACGCTTTTTAAACACCGATTATAATAAGTACTGGAAAGTATAAGGTCAAAACTCTTCAAACTGATCAGCATACTTAAATTTTCTATCTCAACTATAGCTTTACTCAGCATATAGATTTGTCTGAAAAACTATTTGGCTTACAAAGTCAATAAAGTTTTACTGGCGTTTTTCAATAAGTTGCAATAATTTGAGAACCGGAAATCCACCTTCCGGATAAGATGATCCATAGAAGAATCAAATAAAATATCAACGGAATTTTGCTATTTGGACAAGGATAATTGAACCTTATAATACTTGAAGTTAAAAAGCCTTCCTTCGTTTTAAAGTTGGAATCGAAAGTTGAAAGAACTATGGTAAAATAAATTTCACTAAAACTTATAGATTTACTAACCATATTCCTTCAGAATAATTTTTAAGTTTTTGCTTAAGTACTTCGTTTTACTTGACAAAACAATTTCTTCTTTTACATTGGATCAAATCTATTGAATAAACGCTAAGAACTGTTGTTCTCAGTGTCAGTTCTGTCGTTATGCTTGTCAACCCTTAACACAAAAATATTCAAATCCTTTGAATGCGACAATTGTGTTGCTTTCAATTGTATTGTGATTTGAAAATAAAATTTTGAATTAAAAAAAAAACAACAGGCGGCTGCGTGCGTTTTGTGGCGCGCTTTTCTTTTTTTCAAAGTTTTATTTTTGTTGGTGCGATTTTCGCATGTCATTCGCAGAGATTTACGTGACATTTTATAGTACGATGCCAGGCGGCAATGGTAATCGAACAATACTTCGACTCAGCTACAGCCTACAACATGCAAGGCGAGTGTTATCAAATGCTTGTAACGCCTTTTGCTGAAAGTGAAAACAACCCTATAGACAAAGAAGACCGCCGTCGTTTAGCAAAAGGTCAAAGGCTGAGTTTGTATAGCTGATATTTAATCGGTGATAAAAACGGGTATGATGTCAACAAGAGCATTTCAAAAATCACATTTGCGGTCCCACGCAAATTAGAGTGTTATTTAAAAGTAATTTATAATCCTTTCTTTAAAATCTAAGCTAATGCCAGATGAAATCTTTCGCATATGAAATACATACATAATACTTTGTTGAAATATATTCACACGATTACTTTGCATATTAAAAAAAATATAATGAATAAGAGATAAATCTGATAATTTATTATTGAGCGCCTAATGCTATGCAATATGAATTTTGTCGTTTTTAGTTATGAAGTGTGGTGATAAATATTAGAGGTGTGCAAGAGTACACTGGAAACTGGAATCATCATATAAACTTTCGATTGCAATAAACTTCGAGTGCTTGATCTTGTAGAACATTTTATTTGCAATTTATTTGCAGCACTCACCTTTCCTGCTTGGTGTTTCGATTTGTTTTGATTTGATTTGTGGTATTTGTGCACAATGCCGCGATGGACTCACAACGTGGCGAGTGGCTTGATGGTCGTTTCGAGTGCACTCATGCAGTCCTCTAGAAGATACCTATTGGGCAGAATTGAATTTCAAATGCTGAAATATTATGATCTGATAAGTTGTGCGAAATCAAGATATTTAAAAAGCAAATATTTAATGTGTTTTAATAAACCACTTTCTCCAAAAAATTATGACTCAAAACCATTATTTTGAACTTAAAAAAAAAAAATTAAAAATATTATTTTCAATCAAATTTCAAAAACCGTCGTCTAATTAACTTTGACAACTTCATACCTCTTGACTTGACTTTTTTGTTTTGTCTCTTTGAGCTGTCACATTTGTCGCGTCTATTTGTTTAGGCGCACTAGTAACAAAGGCAACATGAAGCTGATTTTTTAACATAACACGAAGTATACAAAAAAAAAACTACAAAAATATGATGTTGCGTGCTTCTGTAAACACGTTGACCTCCCAAGTGCAATGCGCAATCGCACATAGTGCAGCCATCGAGAAATTGGTCTTCTTTTGCTCATCAATTCGAGCTGGATATCTACTTACATACATAATGTACATATTTATATTTTTTGGTTCTTTCATTGATTTACATTTCTTTTTTCCATATTTCCTTTCTATAGCACATCTTGTCTTGAGATGACACACATTATTATTATTGTTATTAATTTTTTTTTTTCTTTGGTCTTGTCGGCTTTTTAAAAACTGAAACCTTTCTAAATGTGTAAAATCAAAAATATTAAAATTTGTGTAAACAAAAAAAAAATCTCATTTTAAGTAAAGAAGTGTCGAAATGGTTTTCAAGAACTTTGACAGGGGCGGTTTAGTAATTTCAAAGTGAAAGGCCATAGTAAGTTGAGACACATAAAGTGAAAATCCAACGCTATAGTAATGTCTTTAATATAAATTTAAAGCTATAAGAATTAATTCAGAATACCTTCCCCGCTATAGTTGCATATATTTACTTTTTTTCGGAGTGTCCCCAAATTTGTTGAAACGCTACTTGCAACATCTCAATTATGAGCTGTTCATTAACCTTATTGACTTTCAAGCTTCCGATTTCTTAAACGGTAGCAATTGACAGTGAATGTGTGTCTCATCTTAAATACAGTTTCATTTGCTTAACACATGAAATCTACAACAAAGAAAACAACACAAAAAATTATGAATAAACTTAAGGAAAAACAAAACAAAAACCACCGAAAATGTAGGTAGAAATAATAATTCAGACATTTTCAAAATCCATGCATCACCGACATATACAAACAACCAACCGCAAACAAATAAAATTTAAATCAACTTCATACGGACGATCTGTTGCGATATAACAGCGACAGCAGTAACCAACGGCGTACCTAAGGGGGGGAGGGCATTATGGGAAGCATAACTCTTCATCTAAAATCATGACATTATTTAAACCACTATTTATTATTGACTTATTTTTATTAAAGTAAAAATTACTGTGTGATATTTTAGAAAATGGTAAATGTGGATATATTGCCTTTGATTGCTCCGTAGAATATTTGAAATCACAAGAAGAGTTATAGATTTTTTTAAGGAGATTTTATGCTAATAAACTTAACCTAGCGGCAACTTTCTAAACAGCTCGTTTTCAAATATACTCCAAGTTTCGTTTGGATGCTGATGTCTCTTACGGCATAAGTAAGGTGTCGCAATTGAACTTAGTGCGTCAAAGTTCATAGATGCACTTCTTGCCTATTGGTGAGGGTTCAAATTTTCGATGAATCTGACGCATAAATCAGGATGAATTTGAGCGATTGCACGAGTTCTGTTGACATTGATGGCATCGATCATTTGCTGATTATTGGAATAGACCTGCTACTTAAGAGAAAACCCCACAAGAAAAAATATAACGCGGTCAAATCGCTTAATCTCGGAGGCCATGACCTCAAATCGCTCGTGCAGAATATCTATTGTGGTATTACCTATGTGACTTTTAGCACCGTTCTGTTTGAACCAGAGGTCGCTCACATCCATATCAGCTAATTTGGACCAAAACAAAATTGCATATTATCGATTGGTAGCGTTCTCCGTTGATGGTGATTGCAATGTCATCGTCTTTTTCTGAGGAGTACGGACCGAGCTGGCTTACTTTTGAGCAAGAACACTGCACCCCCCTAAATACGAATGCTAGATCCGCTAATGGCAGTAGCATCAGTCAGTTGATGAAAAAGGGAAGGAATCAAAAAAAAAAAAAAAAATAAACTTAAAATTAAAAGAAGACACCGCCCGAAACAAATTCGTCACCGTCATCATAGACAATTACAAAAAAAAAAAAAAAAATTCAATAACTACAACAACATGGTGCTCATAAAAACTTCATTTATCCATTCATCCATGCGTCCATCGGGCTTATTATTATTAATAGGGAATCTATGTAGTGACTGACTGCACGGCTGCATATGGCGTACTCCATTGACGGTTTGGTGTTGTTGTTGTTGCTATTGGTAGCTGCGGTACGGTACCCAATACAAGCACTTGAGTACAACTTTTTAAATTACCTCATTTAATGGTGCTAGTTGGTCTGGTCTGGTCTGCTCTTGGATTTGTTGCGTGTGTTTTCTACGTGATTTCGTTTGTAGCTGCATATATGTTACATGGATAAAAATTTTAAATTAGTAAAATAAGACAGGCACATAAACTTTTTATTCATATATCAGAATATTTAGGTTCAAAAGCACTAAGCTCGACGTCATATTCAGTTTTCCTATCATATCAGTATTTTTTGCTTAGAAGTGCAAAATTCGCTGTTCTAAGGCATATTAGCGGTTGTGCGGCTATATTTGATTTCAATTTAAGTTATATAATTATAATACCTTGTAAAAATTTTCAATTTTTATCTATTGTTTTTAACAATTAGATCTAACGACCAACTGCAAGTATACACATGGTTCGGTTATTCCCAATAATTAAAAACTATATCTTCAAAACGTTATTAAATCGCTTGTTTTTTTTCAATCCTTCACAGTATATATATTTAATGCGCCTATCAATTCGCTGCAAACAGAACATGTCATTTCAGATTTAGAAAAGTATTTACTCGTATAGATATATCTGCCAATGCAGACCTTCTCCAAAAGCTTTTTGGTTAATTTTTTCTTCCGGTACCTTTGTACACCAAAGGTCTGTTACGTTGCTAAAATGATTTTACTATTTCCTTATGGAATAGTACTATGTATTTATAAGCGCTTTCACGTAGTTCCTGTAACTTATTTCAATACCTTTCCGTTGCATCGTTTGAGTTGGTCGTTGACATTCGAAACTAATTCACTAGTAGTGAAGTACCTAAAGCGCTATATTTTTACTTAGACTTGCGGCAGATTATTGTTATTTTGTAAAGTTTTTCAATATTATTCATTGTTCTCAAGCTATGTTTACCCAAGACATATTCGATTCCATTCAATTTCGATATTGTTTTTACCAACCTCCGCGGTAAGATATTATCACTATTCTTAAGTCTTGGGTTTACCCTCCTGATGTGATGCTGTCTAAATGATTATAGAAAGCCAGATTTAATGTTGTCTTCAGTAACTTCCACAGGATCAAGAAATTAGGGGTAAAAAGTCTGAATTTGTTTGAGCCTTATTGAGCATGACATATAATATATGTATTTATACAAGTAACTGTAAAATTTTTGCCAAACTTTACTTTAATGCTTAATCCCTGACATATTTACTTTTTACAAAGGTCTCTTTGCATAAATTAAATAAGTTAAGGACTTTTTCGCTGATCAGTTTGCTATATAATATGCTGTCAAGTGTTGGCTTCAAAAGATAACCTTGGTGTTATACACTCCAATTTTGGTGGATCGATGGCAGTTATCTTCAGTTATTTATATTTACAATATTTCCAAAGAAGATTCCATGATACAAATTACTAATTGTGGTCAGTCAAAAAAAAAAAAAAAAACGCGATTACATGACCATGTCATTAGCGTAAGCAACTACGTTTTTCTCTCTGTGCATTAGGGCAGCTTGTTTTTATGTTTTTGTTATTTTTAGATAGTTTTGCGTTTTCATTTGAAAAATACAAGTAGCTTTAAAATAATAATCATCAATAATACGCATCGCTATCAAATCATCGGGTGGGCCGCATTTATTACGCGTTTTCAAGTATCGAGTATTTGAAATAAAGAAAACAATAACAAAATAACAGAGAAATCAATACCGACATAGACCACCCTCAAGCGAAAAATAAGCAGAGATACTAGCTACCTCTCTCGACATTTTAAACCAAAACAAAAGACAACAACTAATGGTGTCTCCCAACTGCTGTTGCTTCTTTTTTACCCTTTGGCAGAGCAATATGCACCCAACATACAGCAGCAACATTTTACCCTATTTGGTACAATTGACGTAACTCATTTGAAAGTTGTTCGGCAATAGAACCCAAGAAAAGTGCAAATTTTTTACTTTCTCTTGTTGTTATCTAGAACTCTTGGGGGTAAAATTAAAAATTAAATGCCGTCAAGATGTTTTTCATTAAGAGCGGTTGCTGTTGCTGTTGTTTTTATTGCTGTTGATGCTGATGGTGATTTTATTGCTTTTATTAAATGTCTTAAATGAAGTGCGCACTTAATTGTTTAAGGATTATGTCCTTAGGTGATGATGCAGTGTGAATCATTTGTGGGTAACGCCCCAAGGGGGATTAAGCGTATCATTTCCATGGGAATATATGGGCAAATGAGAATGAGAAGGATATGAAAAAATACGAAATCATTTGCAACGCAATGTGGCTGTGTATAAAAATTATTTAAAATTTTCTTCATTTAAAGTATTTTTTATAATAGAAAATTATTGAACGGTCATTTATTTTGGTAAATTTTTTAATCAAAATTTCATGCAGCGAAGAAAAAAGTTTTCGTATAAATTAACGCCGTTTTTAATAAAATTTTTTTAATTTAGTTTTATTGCCGGAGATTTTTTTTTCGATCAGGATTTTTTTTTTTTTTTAAAGTTTTTCCTTAGAATTTTTTTTGCTCCAAAATTTTTTCATAACTTTGATAAGATCGAGATTTTGAAATTCGAACATACATAGATATGGACATATGTGTGTATACACCGCTTGCATCAGGTCGCCCTTATACTGATGCTATAGGGGAGCATAGCTTCTTTCTTGTACCCTTATACAATATACACCTATACTGAGGTTTGATATTAAACTGGACGAGTTTAGAATTGCGACCATGGCACTTTTTATACATGCAAACCCTTAAAACTATACATATATATATATCCCGTATGTATATCGGGAAGAACTTAAAAATTTTTAATTATTTAACAAATTGGAGCGCTTAGTGGAATAAACTCGAGCTCAACATATTGAACATGGCGTGTTAAAAGGAACTTATAAAGAGATTTTGTTATATTAAATTTGCTGACTTTTTTATACCCTATTAATTTTGTCCTTTCGTTTGTAATCAAAAGAAAGTGGCGTAGCAGATATAGACAAATTTATATAATCTTGAAAAGCCTTACCTTATAAGTAGATTTAACTATGTCCGTCTATTTACCTGCCTGTTTCCTGTCTGCCTGTGTAACTCACGACTACGGAAAAACCAAGGGAGATAATTTAATAAAATTTTGTGCACCGCACTGGCACTGGCTTACACCCAAACTTAAGATGTTAAAAAATTGGTACATCAGTTGCTATTGATTAAACAAAAGAAAATTTAGATCTGCCAACAACTCCGGACACTCCCATATAATAAAATAAAAATTTTCAACGCAGTTTTCTATTAAAACATCTGAAAATGCTCTGGAAAAAACTATGAGAACATAACTGAGGAGTTTTAAAAAATTACAAATGAATCTCACTTAATATTTAAATTATTCCTAAATCGATTAAGTAACTTATCACAGATCAAAAGTCATTCAATTTGGTCGCATGCATCGGTTAATTTCACACGCGACCAAAAATTATTGCCAAATGAAAACCCACAAAAATGGCTCACATGTGAAGGGATTTAGATTGTTGTTCTATGATTAATTTATTTATTTTGATGTGAATCAACACCATTACAAGGGCAGCAGTAAAATCTATTCAAAATTAATTTCATCCATAATGAAAATGAAATTTAATAGGTAATATGTATTCACAAAGGAATTAAAGGAAAGCAAATAAATTTGGGGACAATTGGCAAACTCGCACACACACACAAACGAAATGACCTTGCAGGAAATCAGGTCACTTTGCTAATGACTTAATCCAACTCAAATCGTTCGGTGCTCATACCCATAGGTTTTCTTAGATACTTCAAACCGATGTTACATTATTCTCAATACAAAATAACAGAACACATATTTTTTTTTTATTTTTGGTATACAAAAAAGCAATTTTTTTTTACTTAACTTAAATTATAAAAAAAACGTTAATTCTCTGAAACCCCTTTCCCAACTTTTAATTATACTCTTATTATTTTTTTCAGAAACCTTACCTCTCTATACTCACTCCAATTAGTTGTACTTTAAAGATAGCGATAATTTTCGATGAATTAGATAGTGAAAAAAAATTTTTTTTGCCCCATCAATTTGACAAAGTTGAATAGAAAAAACTTTCTCGGTAACTTTTGCTGAAATTTTTCTTAGCATTCTCGATTTGTCTCTTGGCCATTAACTTTAGTTTGAAAAAAATAAAAGCCATGTTTTGGAGTTTTTCCACTTTCAAAATAATTGGTTCTTATGAGCTCACGGTAATCAGGAGTTTGGGTTTTCATTATAATCCTATAGTCAATACATATTAGAGTTTAAATTTAAAAAAAAGAAGCTCTTATAAAAGAGCATTAATACTATTCCATTACCTATTGGTCTAATGAATTTTTATTACATGGCATTTAAATTTTGTGGCTGGTATCACGCTCTTCCTCGGTTTTTGCCAATAAAGAGACTTAGCTAAAAAGTAAAAGTATTATCTACAAAATTTTTATTCAAATCATGGGCACCGTTCTCGAGAAATATTGAACAAATTTTGTTGATAGTTGAAAAATGCCACGCCAGTTTCATCAAAATACGAGTACAACCTTGTATCACTTGCAAGGCCTGACACTAGAAATTAAAGTCGATACACAAGCCTCTCTAAGAGATTTAGCAACCTTGAAGCCTAGCTCAAACTCAACTTCTTCCTTATACATATGTACCAACTTCCCAAGAAAATCTTAAACTCTGTCTGTCACTGCGAGCTGCTTCCAATTCAGCAGTCGATTTTACAAGAGAGATAACTCTATAATTTTCCATTATCGTAGGAATGTTTTTATAGAATATTTTGAAACATTTCAGAACTCTCTCTCTCGCGTTTTTGTGTTGAACCCACAATATATTAAAGATATCAAAATTGAACTTAGGCTGAAATGATTGATAAAAAAAAAAATTTCAAAAGCTGATAGAAAAAGTTATTACTTACAATTTGTACTAATATGTAATTTATTAAACGATTCCTGCCGGATGTGCGGTTATCACCCAAAACATTCAATTTGCGAAAAGTGTAAAGTGATATTTTTAGTTTTAAGTGTGAAATCCCTTTTTCACTTTTATAGTTTCTAAAACTTTTGTGATGGACACATTTAATCCCATAAGCACATAAATAAATAGTTATGTTTTTGTAAAATGACCAGCATAACCGCTGAACTTGTGCGTATTTGTGTGCCTTTGTGATTTACTAAATACATTAACAATAACACTAAAAATATCGATTACACACACGCACTTATAATTCCATAAGGATACAACTATTTGACGTTCAACAAATGGAATAGCTACCTACGTACGCTTCGTTTTTATCTGCTATCTGCCTCACAAACGGAAGCTGTAACCAATATTAGATTATTAGTTGTTGATGCCCATCATCAATACAAACATCAACAACAATTGCACCGGCAACAAAAACCATTGTTCAATTGATAACAATACAAGACAATAGTTAACTGTGAAACTATTGTTTGACCATGTGAATGAATCAATGTGTTTTTCAGATATATATACTATACATACATACATACATATACAATGTATATTGGTAGTGGTAGATTATTGAAATACTCAGTGGCAGAGTCATAACTAAATTTTCCAATGACCATAAATAATCGCTATTTTGGAAAACTTAAGTCGAAAAATCAAAATTAAGGAAATGAAATGTAAGTTTATGTATATCGAATAGTTGCTTTTGACGTAAATTGTGCGAATATGATATGATTTTGAAATTATGTTTTAAAAACTGTAGTTTTAGATTTTTCTTTCAATCAAAACCCAAGTAGCAATTAAATGTTTTGTAGCTCGTTTAAAGACATTTTAAAGACAAGTAGAAGACAACATATTGTAAGTATTTATAAATTCTTTATAGAAGCCAATTGGCATATGAAGCATAGAGATATGTGTTATCTTCGAAGAGACTTGGAAATTTATCCTTCTGATGTCTTTAAAAGATACTTTACCAAAATTTTACAAAAAAATGCATTTGCAGGTTTTTTTTTAAATCGAGAGACAAAGAAAGAATTAAAGAATAAAGAAAATTTAATTTTATTTTACTATCAAATTTCATTTTTTTCTCCTTTTTGTACTCCGGTTTCGAACCCATTTTCGAACGATCCATAGTCCTGCACGTTATCCAATAGGCTATTGGTGATATATTATACTATACGTTAAAGGCGAATCATATTTTTCTCACATTTATCTTGATAATGCGGGGCTGAAAAAGACATAAAATGGATATTAAAAAGATATGAGACTACAACTGACTATTATTTCTACTGTTTAAGGACACACAAGACATGTCAACTTATGTCTTTATAATCAGCCTATTATGTGCTTTATAAACGCGCATTTAAAGTCTTCCTTTGTTATGGTTTTATATCTTGCTCTAGCAAGATATTATAAAACTAATATTTCGCTGCAAAGGCAAATTATCATTTTAATTACGATAAAAATCTATTTTAAACACATCACTTCTTTGTAAGCTAGATTTTTGTCTTGATAACTTCACGGTTTGCTACTAGGGAATAATATAATTTCTTTTTGTATTTTTATTCTTTATCAAAAACAAGTGGGATACAAATCGACGATTTAAATATGTAGCTTTACCTGGTTAAAAGCAGTATTTTCTATTTTATAGAGTAAATGAGTTAAATTTGGTTACAATCTTTGTCTTTTATATATGTTCCAAGACTCATTCATCTGCGTCAATAGTTGCAGTTGAGATATAAAAAAAAAGATTTTTTTTCATATGAGAGGAGTGAGTAAAATCCATCTGCGTCAAATAAGTAGTTGAGTTTAGAGTTTTATTTTTCTTTAAACCATAAGAAACATATGTACTAAATCTTTCGGCGATCGGTTGAACGAATTAGGAATCCATAAATAATACAATTAACCTTAAAAGACGGTGTATGTCTCAAATGTTTTCTTCCAGACAGTATGGTATGATACTTTCATGAGTGCTATTTTTCATTTGCAAGTTTCTTCTTAGGCTTAATATAATGCTATCGTATATGAATTAATTGTCAAACATAAAGTGAAGGAAATATATACCAAAAAATGTTCATATATTTAACTGCTCTTAGAATGTATTTCCATGTATCTTGTAAGTTTTATTGACAAAATCGGCTTTGAAAATTCGATTTGTGTAAATAAAAATTACATCAACAAATAAAAAAAAACTACTAACAATTTCTGATATCGTATGAATGAAACTTCTTTTGTTTGTAAGCATTTTTTTCTCTATTTCGCACAGTCATGGGTCAGCTACAGAAGCATTTACCTTTTATACAGATGTCCAATTTGGCATTAGAGATACTCATTCAAATACGAACAAAACATATTTATGTAGATATGTACATATATCTGCGAACTAGTAAACTACCGACTCGCACATAATGAAATATGATATCCTATGAGTATCCTTGAATTGAAAAACATGTTCATATTCATGTTGTTGTTGTTGTTGCTGTGTATTGAGAACATTTTTGCTCTACCGAAGTGAATTTTTGTTTTCATTGTTTAAGAATGACATGAAGTTGCATATTTTGCATGGGGGTACGACTTACGGGCTATGAGTTATATTGCTTTGTTGTATCGTGGAGACAGCTTTTTAAAGTTACGTAGTATAAATAGTTGATGTTTTATGTTCTTCCCTTTTTTTGTTTTTGTTTTTTGTAAAATTGTTCATTCTTTTGTTTTTGATTTCAATTACAACTGCGTAAGATGTCAAACAATTTGTAAAGGTTAGTTTTATCAGAAAAATAAAAAATGATTTGTAATGTATATGCAACATATGTATGTACATATCTAGTTAGGTTGAAATGACTGATACATAGTTTTTATCTACAAGATATCAGGGAATTTCTAAGGGAGTTCATCATCATCATTTTTCAACAGAGCTCTAGTCAATTACACTGGTCTAAAACGTTTTCTCTATTTAAATAATGCATACTGCACTTAACTAATTCGAGTTTGGTGAACACGAATATGTTAACTATATTTTCACATTAGCCTTTTATTTTGAATAATTGGGGTTGTTAATGTTGAAATCGTAGATATTGGTCAACTTTGTGTATTTAATTTAGGGACATTAAATTTTTCCAAATATATAAGCTTAATCTTCTCCTTGAAAAAATATCGTATAATTATAAAAAATTAACCAAAATTGATGATTTCAACATACATAATGTACATTAGACCTAATTTTGCTATATTCACATTAATACACTATAATCCTACATCCTACTACAATCCCGTCACATGAAGAAAAAAATAAATTTAATTTTTGGTCCAAAAATTTTCAAAAGTAATTCCAATATTTTGCTTCAATATTTCTTTTTCCTTATGTACACTTAAGGAAGTTTGGAAATTTTTTATATTTTCTTGATATTAAACAACTTTCCGTAATTATATAATTAATCGATATTCTGCTTAAAAAAATTTGGAAGTAAGTCTAATATTGAAAATTACATAGGCTAAGGTTAAGTCCAAAAATTTTTTGAAATAAAAGATGACCAGATCCACATCAAGAAGTCTTTGGGAGGTCACCGATTTTGATTGCGCAAATCATCATCTACTCTTAAAAGAGTTGTGTTTAATAAGCTTTCTTACAAGGATTTCAAATTAGATGTCTAACGCAAAGAAAGCAACAAGTATTTCTTAACAAACCGTTTTCGAAATATATAACTAATGCATCTGGAGTTCACAGTCATCATATTTGAGTAAAAAAGATTGTAGCCAGATCACTATGACCGTGCATGAACTCACAACCGTATAAGATAAAGTAAGAATGTTTGCGTATTCGAAAGAAGTTTCGAACCATATATTTGCTTTTTTATTTTATTTCTACTCGTTAGTGTAGTGTAACTTTTTGTTGATCCTACTTTTCTCATTGTCTTATGCCTCCTCACTCGTTGTGAGGGCACTCGTCAGGAGCGGATGTATGTACATGTACTTTCGGAAAATGACATTTTCTTTTAGAGCAAGTTTGTCGGGTCTTTCATTATATTCGACGCCGATGTAGTCTAAATATATTTAGCATATTTCATTTCCCATGAAATCTCTTCGTTCAAATTGATAGAATTTAAATGCATTGATTACGGCATGATTATCAATAAATCTATTTATATGGAAAAAATCTCCGTCTGAAGCATGTTGAATTAGCTGACCCGTTCAGTGTTTGCACATGCAAATAAATATCGGAACTTAACTCAGCAACTTCGCTGCCGCTGAGATGACTTAAGTGTTCCATTTGTACCTGCTGCGAATAAGAATGTTATTAGCTTTCTCACATGCAAGTAAGTGGTGGGCAGAGCGCTGCTTGAGTGACCAACCACGTAACGATACTGAGGGCATCTTTTCGAAGACGCCATATCTTTCGATCTATGAAACTGTCAAGACATCACTGGGAGATATAGAAGGCCCTGCTTGGGTTCGATGACTTCGAATAAATAAGGAAATATGTTTTGTCAGCATTATTTTTTGATATAATTATTTTTATTGTTATTTTTTAATAATGTTAACACAGTGTCTCATTAATTTACAGTATATTTATATCTATGTATGTATATGTTTTGTCTAGATCATAGCATATCTACTTAGTATCTATTATTTTAAATTTTACATTTTCGGACTAAAGTATACATAATTAAAACGAACTCTATGGTATACACAGTTAACAATATCTTTATATATATGTACGTATATATGCATGTACGACGTACAAGCTTTTTTTGAAAACTACTTTCAACATCTGGCTTATTTTAAAAATTCAAGTGAAATCATTTTGTTGCGTTATTTAAAAATTGGAAATTATATATGTATGTGGCATTAATTTTAACTCTGATAAACAAAATGCATTAATTTTTTGTCAAAAGAGTGAAAAAAAAGATACATAATGCGGTGCATTACTTAACATGTGCTTAAGTCACGTCACGTCACGTCACTGCGCCAGCGCTATTCGAATGGTCTAAACATGCAGCCTGTTTCGGCACTACCATAATCTCAATCCTGGGAGTCACCTGCGTTGCTGTTGCGATCAACTGAGGTGCCGCCATTCGATTCCGACTGTTCAACATCCGCAGCCATGACGCCAGGCAAATAACCAGTGCCCGCGTATGGGGCAGACAAAAAGCGTTTAGCATGCGCCTGCATAAATGGCGGATACCGATGAGTTGGCGAACCAAATACCGAGGGTGGAACCAACGGCGAAAATGCTGACTTAAGTGGAAATGGAGGTGATGGTGGTACAGTCGGTGGTGAAACAGCTGCTGCAGCAGCTGCGGCTGCCGCTGCCGATGCAAGAGCATGTGACATGTCTTCACCAGAGAGCATTGCTTCCATAGCTTGAAGAACATCGCCGCGATAACGTTGTAGCAGTTGCTCCACATCGCTGCGTCGCCGATTGGGGAAAACGCGCATCAGCACATCAACGGGAGATCTTTGGTGTGTTGGTTGTTGCACAGCAGCAGCATGTTGTACAGCTTGCTGATGTTGCTGTTGTTGGTGCTGCTGCTGCTGTTGCTGTTGGTGGTGATGATGATGATGATGCTGTTGTTGATGATGTGGTGAATGTTGGCTGTGCGGATGTACTACTGGTATAGCGGCAGCTGCCAAAAACTGCGTATGATGATATGGTATGAAACCTTGTCCGTTTGCATTGCTAAAGTTGCGCAACAGATGAAGGCTGTCTGATGATGGTGTATTTGGCGGTGATGTGGAATCTTCCTTTTTCAAGCTGAGGTTTTCTGGTGTAGCTTCATCAGGGGCAGAGTCAACATCGAGATCTGATTCGGGAGAGCTAGGTGGACCAGTTCGTGCGGGCGAAAGCTGACCAGACATATTAAAGTTGCTGCCTTTAGTTCGTGGGCTGCCGGGTGAAGATTCTGAGCCAGTGTCTTGATCTGTTTCGTTGGAAAGACGAGCACGTTTAGAGCCTGAAAGTAGAAAAAAAAACAAAAATTTATAATTATATTATCAGAATATAAGTTACTAGAAAAAGTAAATGTGTAATAAGGTCGCGAAAAATTAAAAAAGATTTGTGAAAGCGAGGTTTCATGCCATAATGACCCAAATTTTGTTTTTTTGTTTGAACGCGCAAGCACAAGAATTGAGTAGACCACACGCAGAGTCTTTTGACTGATTTCTATCAAGTGAGTTTGACCACATGCATGCTGAAGTACCTGCACCAAGGACGAATAGAAAGCAGTAACCGCAGCACAAACTGAAATGAAATTATTTGTTTGCACGACACATCCTAAAATTTGATACATTTTCAAGTGGGGTTCGCCTGCACACACACACACACACACACACACACACGCACTTAAGTATCAAATGGCCAACATGCCCAAAAGTAAGGAATTTAATTGACGATTAAGCCGTGCAGTTTGTAGCAGTCTTCAGCTTAGCCCTTAATAGTGCAAACAAATAACAATTCAGCTATTGTAAGCGAAGTATCGAGGGAAAGGTAAACACGCTCCCAAACATTTCAGTGTATCTCTTCCTTACATTTTATTTTTTCGAGTAATCATTACTAAGCAACCTTAAGTACCTGAAGTCCCACACTTTACTACCAAAAGAATATAAAGTTATTTGATATACTCTATTCTATCATTTTTCCAATTTAAGGAATCACTTTTTATTTATGTTGAAATTTAATTAAATCCTTGTATTGTCCTTAGTTGCCATTAGGAAAGGTGCATTAAAAAAAAGCAAATAAAGAAATTTAGAAGTCGAGTTTTATTGATATTGTGTTAAATTTCATTTCGAAGCAGACAGGTTTTTTTTTGTTGGGAGTGTTTTTAAATACCATACAGATAAAATGTTTCTGTGCTGTTATTTACTTTTGCAGAATTTTTTTATTTATTTGATAAAAACCTTATGGTCATGGGAAGAATTTTTTGCCTTTGCTCAATTATGGAATCTTTATGTGGCTCTCCTTGTTATTGTTTTATATTCCGTCAAATGTTTGGAGTAGGTATTCTATACTTTGATTTATAGAACAATAAAAACTACAAATTGCATGTCAAGTGTGCTTCCATTTATAAGGTATGTATTTCAGATGCAGTCCACATATAAAGTTTCACGGATTTTGAAGTTTAACAAAAAAAAAAAGTTTCAAAGTTGGTGAGTTTTGCCTACTGATTCCACGGACTTGAGATATTTAAAAAAAATGCAGTTTTGAAAGAAATGCAAGGACTCAAAAAATGTTTCTTTTATTTTCGTTGAAAAAAAGTTTATCAAAATCATTTTAATCGAAACCAAACAAATCAAATCTTTGAGTCAAACGTGAAGCCAGTTTTGTGGAGGCCCTTTACTCTGTGAGCAGAAAGAGGATACAAGAGATACGTATTTAAAAAAAGTGGCATCATTTGGAGTTAAAATAACGGAGAAGTGAAAACTCAAAAGAACTATTTCCATAAGCGAGAAGAAAATTAGTTAAAACTTTATATGCACGTTCTGCAGTTACATATGTACGTCATACTAGTTCCACCGTACATTAATAAATAAGATACCATATGTGTATTTTTTATATGCTACAATTTATGTTTGAGGAGAATTTTTGCTCCCTAACTGAGCTAAGAGTAATATGAATGGAAAAAAAAAACAACAACAAAAAAACAATTCTATAAAGTAGTGAAAATAGTATAAGAGCTAACAACGTTTTAGAATGACTAGTTTTTCGATATCCTCTCTCTTTCATTATATCGGTGGGCATGAGGAAAGTCTGGCTAGCAGCAGGGGTTGCGTTTGCCAGTACGCGTCATCGGAAATTGCGGATATAGCTTTTGTAAAAATGATTATAAATTAGGAACCCCTGAATGGATATACAAAATATGGATGACATAATAAAGATAATTAAATGACACTGCCCAAAATTAGTCAGTAAGTTAGAGAATGTTATAAGTGGGTGATTCAATAAGAGCGTCCAATTTTGTTTTCTAAATAAAATACATAGAAATCAATGCATTGATGGAAATCTTTATTTGGAATGATAGCTCGGTTCCTACAACTCAATGTTTAAAAATTATATCGTTCAAATGTTGCCCACGACTACTTTTTAAATGGTCCATTCTGTGGGACCAATAATCGACAACTCTTTCGAGTATATCGGCCGGTATTCCTTGAATAACATGAGTTATGTTGGTTTCCAAAGCATCAATAGTTTCGGGTTTGTCGTTATAAACAAGTGATTTAACTTATCCCCAAAGAAAGTAATCCAATGGAGTTAAATCAAATGATCTTGGTGATAGGAATTTATTATTGGATCACCCTTTATATGTTAAGCACTTCGCAAAATTTTAACCGGAATGGACCACGGGGGTGGCACCTTCCATGCGATAAAAACAATTATAACGCTATATATGGTAACTTATGGTAGCAAGAGTTTTAAAATTTGAAACAAGGGTGTTTATTGTCTATTCTAAGGACCTCATGAAATGTGGACGGGATTAGACAACGTGGTTGTGGATTCTTCCATACTACAAAAGCACTTTCAAAGCTATATCTTGTCATCTATGACAGCTACAGTTGCGAAACTTGACACATGGATGTACATTAATTGTGCCAAGCTACTCGCAAAATGTGAACGGAATTACGTATTGGGGCGTGGCTCCTTCCATACAAAAAAAGACGCAATTGTCTACAGTAAGGACTGCATAAAACGTGAGCGAGATTGTACAAAGGAAAGTGAGCGGGCAAAGCCGCGGTTCGATTTCGCCAATCAGTATTTATATAGTAACAATAATATATTTGACATACGGAGTGTTCTATTTCAGCAACTTAACTTCACACAAGTGCTGCGAATAATTAAGGCAAGTACCAAAGAAGAAGTGGGAAAATTTTAAAAAGAAAGCGTTGCGTTTCTCAAACATTCAAAAAGCTTAAAATACTATGCTGAGATATTTTTTTTAAGGTTATGCAACCAATCTTCACATTGGGCGATTTTCGGCAAGACAATGTGGCATCTGCTTTGTAAGCAAAAACTTAAAAATGTTATACTGAACGAGTTGTTTAGAATTAGTAAATTTCTTATAAATGCTAATGATGGTTCGGACATGAAAAAGAGCACATTTTGACAAGAAGGCGTGGCACTTCAAGCTTTCTAATGCTATGCTGAGAGTGCGACCCTATTTATTTATATAAATTATGTCCAATTCAATAAATGAACAAGGCAAATTTAAAATGTTACATTGGAAAATCCGCTTGAAAAATGTTACAGAACTCGGTACAAAAAGATTTGGACGACCTGGCATTAGAAAAATGTGGGTTAATTTGAATTTTCTGTTGTAGCACTTTTTACGCAAGCAAAGTTTTTGAGTATTCGGTAAGTATAAATAACGAAATTCAGCAAACCCAACATGGCGTTTCTCCCACATAACCTGAAAAAATTCTGTTTTAATAAAAGTTCATAACTTTCCCGTGCATTTTAACTGTTAAAGCAAAGATAATACCCTTACTAGTTCAACTTTCTAACCTTTACGGACTTCACAAAAAACAACCTAAAGGGTGTACTTACACACATACATATGTACGTAGGAAGAAAAAATTAAATAATAACTCATGGGCTGGTGCTCTACGTCTTTGTGGTCGATGCTGCTAACAAGAAGTGGAAAATCTTTTGTGTGCGTAACGAACGTAGAGTTACAAGGTTCAAATCACGCTTCACGTTCCGTTGAATTGTTGACTGTTTCGTTTGTTTCGCTTAGGTTTTCTTTGCTTTGACGTTGATTTTCAACACTTAACAAATTGTGTAAACAATTGAAGACATTTTCCGCAACCCACATGTGTATTTAGGTATTGCGAAAATACATAATATTTTTAGAAAGTCAAAGTAGAAAATATGAATTCACCCTCATGAGAATTAAGCATTAGTTTCTAACTATGCCAATTCGTGGCATAATTTCCTGGAAGTTATTTTCTTTCCAAACTTTCTCAACGTTTGATGTCTTAACGATACTATGAATTTTAGAACTTTTTCGCAACACCCTAATGCAACTTCTTGTTACGCCATGGTTGTGACTGCAAAAAGTTGCAAAAATTTTGACGCTTCAGTGAAGCGCATGCAAACAATATGGCCGCAGCGTCAAAGGCTGCCAGCTACCATAAAATATTTACACTGTGTGCAACACTTACCGGGACTTTCAACATCGGTACGATCGGGTGAATAGCCCATTGAGAGGCGCTCTGAACGCATTCGAACATCGGTATCGGAGTCATTGCCATTGAACTGCATGCGCTGATTACTGCTATCGAGTCCGTCGCTTGGTGGTGAGGGCATTCCAGAGTGAAAAACTCCATTTGGTGGCTGTGTTGTCGAATTTTGTTGTGGGATGTTGCCACCATTTTCACCACCATTTTGCTGCGATGACGGTACGCTGGTGTAAAGCAGTCCAAGCTCACGTGCCTCGTTTTCCTCTTGAGCCTGTTGGCGACGAAGTGCCACCTGCGAATAAAGACGAGAAGTCTACTAGTAATTGAGTACTGTGCGAAAGCGTGCGTTTATGTCTTGGTTGTTTTGGTGTTTGAAGTTAATTTGCTTAAATTAAACTTCAGCAACACTTTTGCAACGTTCAAGCGTTTGTAGGTTTTTTTTTATTTTTCTTGACTTTTTTTTTACGTACCTGTGCAGCCATAACGCGTTGTCGTTCCGCAATTAGAGTGCATTTTGCGCAAACACAGTCACGCCATCGGCAATAGCGCTTGTGGCCCTTGAGAGCGCTAACCTGGAAGTGAAGAGCAACAATGTTTTTTTTTTGTTGTTAGTAAAGCATTTATGTATATTAGAGGTGGTTTTCTTTGGGGGGGGGGGGGGGTGGTGGCGTAAGGTTTGCCGTCGGAGTTAATACAATAAACTAGAATTTTCTTCGTTCTTTTGAGGTTAAAAGGAGTCATGTAACTTTGTTTGCGATCTATCGTTAATTTCTGAGTAGGGCTGGACAGGCTGGGTTCATTCGAGGAGGTGGCTTTAGTAAGTGGTCGACCATAAAAGAAGTCCGCAAAAATTGTGCAATTTTTTCTCCTCACCGTGGTTGACACTTTTCTTACGATTTTGTTACTTCCTTCTGAAGAACGTCCCCTAAACATTTTTTTTTCGAACATAATAAAATAAAATGATATTAATATAAATAAAATGGAAGTCCAAAAATAATTTGACTTTCCCTCCTGCTTGACCTATTTATGTCAGATTTTACGACCTCCCCCACCACTTTTTTTTTGCAGCGGACGTCTTTTATGGACGTCAGCAACTGAATGAAAGTGAGCAAAAAGCATCGTTAGAAAATTTGACCAGATATTTAGAAGACGATGAAGCAGCGGATCCATTTGCTGGAGAGGATAACGATGAATATTACAAGCCAGATGATGAAGTGTCTGGGGTCGAACCCGTATTGAATGTCGATATGGTAGATAGCCAGACTCCGATGACGATGACGACGTTCGAGAAGACACTTGTCGATTTACAGTATTTTATTTCAAAAATTGGCCACAACACACTCTTCATGCGTAGCTCTCCTTTTTGCTTCATGAAGATTATAATCGCCCAATACAATTTGCTTGACTTTCAGCATTCATTTGACTCAGACGTACAAACGACGTTCATTTCTAAAAAATTTGAGATGGAAACTAGTTATGCCTAATATTGAAGAACGTGCTAAAAATTCCATGTGATGGTAATTTGCCACAAAACATTGCAAAATAATATAACAACTCATTACCACACCATCTTAATCTTAATCTACTTATTTGCCGTTTGTGCTGTGAAGAGTTGAAAAAACAACGCAAGACTATATATATTTGATTTATTTGCCGAAGCTCTGTATGTGTTGAACATTCCACTACCCTGCAGAAATTAAATACTTGCAGAACCATAGGCCCCCTTGGCCGCCAAAGCAGCACGCAGCAACTATACTGAATACAATATTTTTATTCTGTTATTCTCTTGCAATAAAAAACAATATAAAACAAAAATACGCACGAAACTTTCCATTTCCTAAATTTTAACTGACCATTCAGCAACAACCTAACATGAGAACACAAACAAATTATATAACATTTTGAAGGGTTAATATCAAGGCGTGATGAATCCAAAACTTATTTAATTAAACTTAATTTTCGAAGCCGGTCAAAAAGTGTTAGCCAACAATTTTTTAATAAAATTATTTATTAAAGAATGAACGTTAAATTTTTTTTTTTGGGTAGCATTTTGTTACGGAAATAAAGCAAAACTTAAAAAGCTTGGTTTTTCAGCCAAAATTAAAAATCAAAATATCTTCAAAAATTACGTTAAAATTTAATATCTCGAGAGCAATGAAAGATATTGTAATAAAATATGATATTTAGATGTAAAATACTATTGAGAATCTATGCAACAGCAAAGAATTTCGACATGGTACCATATCTACCTGTCCGACTTCTGTACTTTTTTGACAAGCAGACCAGTAATCAGCTCTTATATTAGGGCAGCATAAAATCTACTTTTTTCTTTAGCATCGCGAACTAAAAAAAATTAGAAATGGACCGAAGAAGAAACCAGTTACCAAGAAGGTTGCGCCAGTACCTTTGGTTGTTAAGAACATAGCAGTCAAGAAAGTTGTGAATCAACTCTTTGAAAAGAGGGCAAAGAACTTCGAAATTGGTTAAATTGTGCAACCAATTGCCTTTTGTTAAATGGCCTAAGTACATTCGTGTACAACGTCAAAAGACGGTTTACCAAAAGTGGTTGAAGGTGCCACTACCAATCCATCAATTCAGTCAGACTTTTGATAAAACCACTGCTGTTAAAATATTCAAGTTGCTGGGAAAGTATCGTCCAGAATTAGCACTTACTAAAAAACAACGTTTGAAGAAGATTGCTTAAGCCAAATCTAAGGGTAAAGACGTGAAGTGGCTCAGAAGTAGGTTAAAGAGAAGCGCATTGGTTTTTATAAGTGTGCTTTATATTTGGATTCAAACATTAAATGTTTTATAAATAACCCTTACAAATTTTTCTTAAGAATCGTTTTCGATATGTCACCAAAAATACCGTTTTTTTTGCATTTTTTCATTTATTTGGACATATTTCAATAAATTTTTTTTTCAACCTAAATCAATTACACACTTTTATCTTCTTTCTAACAGCTTACTGTTAATGAGAATCGGATAAGATTTGATGGAGTTACAAGCGATCAAAGTTCAAAAAAGGTGATTTTACGGTCTTTTTCAAAAGTCACAAAAGTCACAAAATTTCAATCTTATTTTTTTAAATTAAGAGATGTTTGGCTGGCTCTAGGTCAATAAACCTATTATTTTTTTAAATTTTTAAGATTCAGGATGAAAACCCATTCTTTCACAAATAATAGAATAGTTATGGAATATAATAGCGATTTAATCGATTTTCTCAAAATTTAAGTATATTTTTACCGTTCTAAAGAGAATTATCGTGGCTTTTTTTCCAAATGATCTGTGAATTCATGGATATTTTCGAATATTTTTGTGAAATCTTAACAAACGGTCGACTTTCTGCACCTGGGTTTTCAAGACATGATCTACTTTTTATTACTTTTACTTTAAAAATGTTGTTTTCGTCCAATATATACAATGAATCACGTAGACGATCAAGTTCTATTCTTTCAACAAACTTTATAATAATCAAGTTCCACTTAAAACTAAAACAAACAAGACAGATGAACCAATTTGGCTAACAGAGTCCATAAAATGAGGCGTCCACTTGCAAAACCGGCCAAGTCGCCTTTTCATGCTTTGGGAAAAACAACGAAATAGTAAGAATTAGGGGCGGCAGATATTGAGAACTTTGAAATTTTTTAAGTGGTGATGCATTGGTGATGGTAAGAGTGCAAATTCTTGGAATGTTGGCCCCTAAAGTACCTAAAAAACTAAAAAATAGTCCTCACGTTTTTGATATTAAAAAATTTTTTTTTCATATTCACCACTGAAAAAGGGCGGCAATTTGTGAACGGTCTAAGGGCGGCAAATTTCTAAATCCGGGCCTGGATGTGCAATTTATTATTGGACACGCACTTGACAAGAAAGTAAATGCTAATGAACTCTTAAATGCAGTTATTGCAGAGGTATAACTATAATTGGTCACACGAAAGCCATCTTTGCCTTAACCCATAAAAACCTTAAGTATTATAAAAAAGGTATTAGAACACTACCCTAGCTAATTTTCTCAACGGTTCTTAAGTGGATTATGTGAATTCCCCTGAAAAACTTTGGGCTAACCTTTAATAGAACTCTTATGCTGCAATCCGTGCTCTATGGCATTCAAAAAGTTTTCTGCCTAAGAACATTAAAATATTGCTTGCAAACATAGGCGGCGAGTATGGGGGGCAAAGCACTTTTCGCCCCCTCAAAAAATATTTTGAGGGGCCTCGCCCCCCCCAATATTTTAGAGAGCAAAATGTTTTCTCACGTAGATGCTACCATCACTGCCATTCAAAATAAACAATTTCATTTTGGTATTTTGGTAATATTAAAATACTGATCGAAAATTTAAGCGAACCTATTGCAAGCTTGAGAGATAAATTCGCAGTGATTTGGAGTGAAATTGATAAAGAAAGAGTTTTCGTAGGCATTGAACTACCACAAGAAAAACGCAACAGAAAAGTTCCAAAAAAGTTAGATGATTCGAATAATAATGCTAAAGATTGTATCACTTGAAACATTTTTTTTTAAGTTTCGCTCCCCCCCAATATTTATTAGAGCTCTCCGCCTCTGCTTGCAAAAACTCTACTACTGCTTAAGTTATTATACAAGTTGCGAAGTTTCTTACAACCCTGATAAGAATACTATAAGCTGGTTTTGTATAGAAAATATCGATCGCTTATTTTCCTCTTTGATATATCAACATTATGCGACCCAGATTACTTAGCCCCGAGATCTACATATCTTGATGGTGCAGATAAAATTTATAGTTTGACTTCTGAACGTAAATTTTTTGCCGTCGCTATTCGGATGTGAAATTCCTTGCCGACTAACATAAGAAAGATCATATCGTAATATTGTAAGCAAATATTATAAATAAACAAATTTGAATTGCATCTATTCTTCAAAAAACCTACTCTAATATTCTTCTATTAAAAAGATCGACCGCCGTTTTTCATAAATTGCGTAGCATTTGCTCTGCGACGAGCGCGCAAAAATATGAATATATCAAATCTTCTTTCGTGTGTGTTCAGACGTTATTGCAAAACAATGTTCATTTTAGAATCATTTCTATGGCACTCAGGTAAAACGAGTTAACTCCATTTCTGAGCACTCCATTTCGAGATAAGCGTGTCATTTGATTTATTTTGAATTAATTTTATTTACAAATTACTCAGACGTTGTTAGCGAACAATTACACTGTAATTTCAGAACTTCTTTACCATTTATCTCCATTACGTAAACGCTATTAAGACTTTGAACATCAATATCTCAAATTCACTATACAGAAATGGAATTAACTCGTTTTGCTACAGATTTAACCTTTATTCTTTGCATACATGTAACGTATGAAAGAAAAGAAAAGAAAAGTTTTCATTGAAAAGGATTTGCATGAAATTGAAAACTATGTCAGGATGAAACGTTTCATACTGACAAAATAATATGTTCCTTGAAATAAAACCATTTGGTTGACAGATTTTAAAAATATTTATTAACAATAACATAGATATGTCCTTAATCGGAAATTAAAGTGTTATTCATGTGACAAACATGATATTTGTTGAGTGGATCTAAGAGACTTGGTTGAGTCAAATAAATATTAAGTAAACTTGTTCTAAATAATGTGTTCAATATAAGAATGTTACGACATAAAAAGGTTTAGATTTAGTTTATAAATCAAAATTAAAAAATATAGATTTATTTTTAAATCGGCATTGAAAAAAAAAACGATCGATTTATTTATGAATCGAATTTTTTAAATCATGTCATCCAACATTAAAAACTCGTCGGATAGAAGTGAAAGCCAAACAAAAAAAGCGGAAAATGTTAAAATTACGCTATGCAGGCGCGTCGTATTCAATCGTAAGAAGTAATTTGGTGCATGGTCAATGAATAATGATGTTAATTGGAAACCAGTTGAGGACAACGACATGAGAAATTGAACGAACAGTAGAAAAAGTGACAGCACGTGTTCTGATCGACAACAAAAGTATGGTTTTCCTGCTACGGACATCACCAATAATGTTATTATTGGCCTACATATAATGATTTGTAATGGGTTCAAGTTGGATGTTGAAAGGAAATGTCTGAGGTATATCACTGTATATCCTTAAACATTATTCGTGTACGAACTTCAAATATTGCTTATTTATTTGGGAGTAGTTCTGGGTTAAGCTCAGCATAAAATAAATACTATGGGCCAAAAGAAATGGAGAAGTTAGCGCAAACCAGTTATGGGTAATAAAAGCAGATAAAAGAAATTTAAGGAAAAATCTAGTGATTGGGAAAACCTTACTGCAAGCAGAAATAGATAGCAGAATACTAGTAAAAAACCTGAATCCAAGATGTAAGCAAAAGTGTATTCAAAAAGGTGATAACCCATTGTCAGAAGGTCATAACCTTTTCATAAATTATGAAAATGAGTAGTAGGGACAAAAGGTTGAAGCTTTGCCAAAACCATTAGACATTCAAACATTGACGAAAGATCCGTCTGGCAAAATAGAAACAAGGTAATAATGTTTCCAAAGAAAAAAATATTGAACTAACATTAGCAGTAAAGCATCACATTGATACAAATGATTCTCAACCAAATCTTCAAGTTGTAAGAGGAATAACGAGGCTTATTAAAGAGAACAAGAAAATGTCATTAATATATCAGAGATCTGGTGGAGATCATTGATGGTTCTTATCAAGAAATAGGATTGCAGGATTGGATTTTGCATGGATTACAGAAAATGTAATGACCTCGCCAAGAAAAACAGCTTCTCTTTGCCCAGAATCAATTTTCTGAACACGTTGTCTGGAACAATATGGTTTTCCACCTTAGACTTGAATTAGAAACCAACTTGGCAAGAAGCCAAATTAGTTGAGGACAAGGACAAAACTTGGAGCTACGTGATGATCACTTAAATTGAATTCAGAATAGTGAGAACGGTTAAGTTCCAATAGCGAAACAAACAAAACCGTCGAAAAGTTTAAGAAGTGGTGCTATTGGGTTGGATGTCAAGAATCCATTCAACATCCGCCAATATTCTTTTTCAATATCGCTCACCTATACATGACACTACCATGGATTTTAAATTCGGTGTGAAGATAATAACAGAAACTGATGACACTGAATATATAGACGAAGTTTATAAGCTCTTCGGCCATCGGTAAGATGAAAGCCATTTATGATTTGCGAGCAATACGGAATGATTAAAGGAAGGTCAATTTATAGTTCACAACCAAAAATGAAAAAGAAGCTTGTACCTTAAATTACAAGCCCATAGGGAGGGTTCTCAAGAATCACAGATGTTGTGTACAGAATTCAAAAATAGCCTGGTTATAAAACCAAAACTCGAGGTGGTGTACATTGAACGGCGGTGAAACTCTTGTTCAGGATGAACAGTATGTGCGATTAATCTAGCGATATAAGACCATTTAGAAGCCAATGCTTGTATAATATTACTGTGATGGACCTCCAGATTGTGCCTTATTTCGGTCAGCCTCATGTATTCGAAATCATATTCAAATATGTACTAAATTATATACCGAATAAAGCCAAAATTCCTAATCATTTAGTCGTATAGATCTCAGCTAAACAAAATAGAAACATAATATGTTATGTATCACTGTCAATGACAAAATACATACATAGGCACTCCAATGTATTCAAATTTGTAGCCCCTTAAGTCTGGCCCTGAGTATATTATACAATATTGGATACTGATGCATTCTAAATTATATCTGAATTTTTTTTTCTCTAACGGCTTTTAGAATTGGCAAAGTCAGAATGTAACTCAATAGCATTTTTACTTACAACTCCATGATTGCGACATCTCGCACATTTCGGCGTACGCTGGTATCGTTCCGAAGCAGCGCGTAGAAAAAAGGCGGGCGGTAAAGCACCTAAAACAGGATGCTGTGACATTAGATTTTGCATATCTACGCCACTAGGTAAACTCATCATGTGTTCCTTATATTTAAAATATATTTTTTTTGTGATATATTTAAGTATATTATATACTTTTGTTAACAAAATATTTTCCAACTTGTTTTCAAATATAAATCATATTTTTTAAGACATATCACTAATAAACTATTTCAATGACGTTTTAATAACACTTTATGATAACACTGGAAAAATTAAACCACAGTCACTGGTTGCTCAAGTCGATTTACATATAATCCAACTAGGTAGTAATAGTTCTTAAATTTCAAGTTTTATTATTTTCGGTAATACCGTAAAAACTTTTTTTCGGGCTTAAACGTAATCCTATACTATTGGTGATGCCGCGATATCGTGGTTACACACTGAAGCTCCAATTGCAACTGAATCAAATTTGAAATCAAGAAATAAACCTGGGCAACAAATGGCAACACGAACAACAACAACAACAACCACAATGCGAGTACAAGTCGCTGACATTGACGCAAAGCGGTTGAGGGTTGAAAATCAAATGTTACTCGTGTGCTTCTTTACCACAGAAGGACTTCCTACGACAGCGTAATACTGGCAGCGACTGTAACTTGCTATGCTGATAAAATACAAAAACAATCACTAGCATCAGTAACAGTAGAAGCCACCACCACCACCGCCATCACCATCATCATCGCTATAATCAACAATACCAACAAAAACAACAGCAACAACAATTGAAAAAGTTTCCAAATCCAAATTTCTACTGTATATAAAAATTGTAGACTCTCAAGAGTGGTTGATGATCATGGCTTTATTTTTCGTCAACATTTTCGTCTTCAGTGCACAGTGTGATTAGTTTGAAGAAAAACTACGTAAAATTTTGAATTCAGAAATCTGTAAACTATTTCAATGTGCATAAAAAGTGTATTAGTTTCAGTCTTATATACTTTTTGGCGAAGTAAAATGTTTGATATGGATTGGCTCTTTTGGCTTTCCTTAATAAAAAAAAGCGCTTTTCCAAAGCCTTGAGGATATGAAAATGCAAATTATGCTGTTAGCCAAAGAATGTATACTCCGTTAATAGATTGTCAAGACACTCAAACGATCAGTCTTTAAATATTTGTATGGCCATTCAGAGGTTAAACTGCATCTTGGATATCAACAACATGTACCTGATATGAGACATAATTTTTAGATCAAAAACTCTTAAGTACAATTTATTTTTCTAAGTTGTTCTGCCAAACCAACACTGGTCAAGTCAAGTATTTCCTTATATATTATACTTTTCGCTTTTTACTCGAATCCTCGAGTAAATTTATCCGTTTTCAGTCATGAATTTAATTTTGGTTGAATCCAAAGACACCCGTGATAAAATAAATATACGCACATAGCTAGCACTCTTTTTTTTTGCGAAAAAAATAGCACTTTCTAAAAACAACTCTGATGTTGATATATTTACCCTTACTTTTTTTTGTGATAAAGTCTGTGAAAAGTTTCTAGTCGGAAACTGGATCGCAAATTGTTTATATGGCCACCAACGAACAAAACCTGAATGAACATTGGACAGCTCACACGACCATTGAAAATTATGAAGATATTAATTCCATTGAAAACCAGCCCCATAGTGACCCCCCCAAAAGGACCTATCTCGCAGAGATATCAGCTTGATTTTAAGAGAAGTGGACAAAAATCCAAAAGTCAATGCCTCAAAATTGGTCGCACATATATGTACATACTATCATACCTCCTTGAGTTTCAAAAACGCTAGCAAATTAAGATGTATTTCGATTTAGCGCCTCTACGGCGTTGTTGGCGTAGGCAGCAATCCGGCCCTGCCCCCACTGCCAAATCACCGCTGGACCACCTTACGACGCCATTTCCGGTCAGCAAACATTTTCCCCCATTTATATTGAAGAACATTTTCTTCAATCCTTTTTTAAAAAAATAGTGTCATTACTTTTTCCATTATGTTTTCGGATTCTCGATATAGCAGAAAGTGGGGATGTATGTAGACTTTTTTCGCTCACTGTATGTAGGTAAATAATATGACTAATAGGGATTTCGTCACTTTAATATCGTTCAAATATAATATAATAAGGGTTTATCGACTACAAGATTGATTGTACACTTACGAATTTTTGTTTAGTATTTATTTAAAGTTCAACCATTGTACATTGTGCCATCGTTGGTGCTAAATTTTTGTATATGAGTTTTTTTTCATTTAATTTTTTTTTTTTTGTTTTTACCAATGAACTTGTTCTCTCTATCCACGCTTTTCTCTTCTCTAGTATGGTTGGGTTGCTTGCACATTGCGGCAACAGTACCAACTATTGACGTTGTTGTTGTTGTGGTTGCTACTTCTTTTGTTGTTGTTGTATTTATTGCAGAGTTTAATATGTAACAACCAACCAAAAGCGTTTGTTATACCATCTGCCTTCAACTTCAGTTGTTGTTGTTATTGTAGCTACTCTTGGTAATGTTGTTGCTGCTATTGTTGTGTTGTTGTTATAGCTGGTGGTTGACATGGTAGTTGCCATGTGTATTTATTGTTGTATTGTTGAGCCAATACCAACTCAAAACGGCAATACGCGACGCACATAAAAAAGAATACACTGACATTTTTAGTAGCAAAAGCAGTAGGAACGCCAGAAGAGACTCTTTGAAAAGGCGGAACATATCAGATATACTACATACAGTAAATCCAACCATTTACTGCTGGGGAATGGTTAGACGCTCAGTGTTTGGAATTTGTGAGTTTGTTGCAAAGCTTTAAAAAAATTTTAAAATTGAAACTGGTTTTATATCCACACACATCTATTATTGTATAATATCTATGTATGTATGTAGCCTTGTGACGTACAGTGGGTTGTCATTTTTAAGTGTAAGAAGCGTTACATAAGGACTTAATATTTGAAATCAAGTTGTACGAAAACAAAATCGTACAAAAACTAAAATAAATCAAAATAGGTATAAAACAAAAAACTTGACAGGACTTTTGTTCGATTTTTCCTGGCTGGCTGGCAATATCATTTTTCAAATACTATCTTGTTACGCAACTTTTCTAAGTGATAAACCTCTAAATTTCTTTTTTATGAAGTTATATAAAAAGCATTCAAATTCTGAACGTTTTTCAATAATTTTCTTTAAAGGCTGATAATAGTTGTTTGAATGTTTGAAAATTTGAAAATTTTTTGATCGAAGTATGGTCCACTGGTTTTACAAATAAGTTGTATTTTTCTCATTTTATACGTTTATTAAAATATACAAAGGTAACGAAAAACTCAATCAACAATTAACTACTCCTAAAATTACTTTCAAAATTCAAACTACTAATTTTGGACGTCTTGAGACCCCGTGATGCCAAGTCTTTTAATTGCGGTATATGTATGGCAGATAATATATTTTTTCTCGATTGCGATGAAATTATTAAAGTGCAAATAGGGTCATTTCGCCTGTTCGCGTCCATCGACCAATTTGCGTCCATGTTACGAATCTCCCTTTAAAAATCCTCGAAATAAGTAAACTAACCCACCAATCAAACGAAAAGTCATTACCGCTTATACCTCAATGTATAAGAGGCACGCACACATGGACAAAAGGTCCGTGCGCTTTGTGGACGCAAAGTGGATAAAACGCCTAATTCTGAAGTTTTTCTATTTAAAAAAAAACACAAGATGTTTCGAACAAAACTAAAAGTTAATCTGAAAATAGACTATATAATGAACATATTACATAAATTTTTCATAGAAATTAGTGCTGGGATATTTTTATTATCGCCGTCAAACTTGCCAACTGCATTAAATGGCGAAATGACCCTAAATATTTTTTTTTTAACTGAACATAATTATGACCGAATTTTACAATCAATAGCAGAAACCGATATTCATGTGAAATTTCACAAATCGGTCAATGCTTTTTAACAATTAATTTTTTATAAACAAACAACAAACCAATCAGTTGCGACTTAAGAGTGATTTTGTTTTAAAAATCATAGCTGGGATTGTATTGTGATAGGGGCTGAGGAACAAGAAACATCTCCTGAACACATAACAGCATCTCCTGACAAAAAGTTCGGCTGCGATTTTTCTTCATGTATAAGACTCGCTTCCAAAAAATAGCGTTAGCAGGAGCTAGAGCTACTTAGCATAGATCCATGTAAGGTTTACTATCATATCAAATTTGAGTAAAAGTACACATATGTACCTGAAGACTGGCACCTTGGTGGAAATTCCAAATAAAATAATTTGTCGATAAGCAAGCCTCGTCCTTTTCGACTGCAGATGAGATGTATTAAACAGATGAGTTGAGATCTTTTACTTCATAAGTGCTCCATATGAAGGCTTTAAGTGTATAATTACGGGAAACTCTTCGATGTTTTAGTCTATATCGAAATTAGTCTAGACGAAATTGTATAGCAATCCAGTTCGAAGTATCAACGAACCTTCAGGAATCACTAAGGAACCTCGCTTATCAGGTAACGCATTCAAAGCTCTCTTATATTAGATTAATTTTGAGTGGGACAGTCTATAGAGCTCATGGCCGTTAATCTTCCAGATTTTTATCTTTTTTAATTTCGGCAAACTCCTCCGTGACTGAATTGAAGTTCCGCGGCTGGAAAGAAAAGGAGCAGGACTTTCGCTCAGCTTCGTTATGACTGGTGCTTTTCGTTCCTGTAAAACCAGTACATAAGAACGAATGTGAAAAGCGCCTTGCTTTAAAATTTGCCAACAATGTTTTTGTCGAGTTTTGACTGTCAAGACTCAACTTCCATATCGAATTGTTCATCAGGTGAAAAAAAGATCCTGTTTCCTTTAAGATTCAACAGAAAAAGTGCAACTTTCTGAGATAACACGTATAGTTGAAAAGAAATTCTATCCTTGATGCCATGGAAGGTCCTATTTTGATGTGAGCTATTATATTCTGAAATTTGATATTTTCTGCTCTTTTAGCTTTTTCTGATTTAGTGCATGGCATTAACTCCGAAACTAAGAGTTGCAATATTGGAATTACCCATTACCATATTTTTATAGTTTTTATAAAAAAACAACACGCATACCTAGTTTCATATTACTGAAACTGGGATGTTTTTTAATCAATTAATTTAACATTTTATTTTATTTTTCTTTTTATGAGTATAATTTTCGTAGTGGTACTCTCTGATGGACAATCGCAGCCGTTACAGATTTTATAAGAAAGTATGGTAACATATTTCAGTGATGACTTTGTACCACTGTTAGTGCCACTGTGCCTTACATATACATACATACAGACATAAAAATGTTAACAACTATACATTTTGTATATTAATCTTTGCCTGCAGTTGAAACTCATACAATTTGTATGAAAATAAACTGAATTGAAACTTTTAATGTCGTTTTCAAAAAAAAAAAAAAAAAAGCACGCGCCCACTTCTACAAAATGTACGCTCTCTTTTTCACAGGTTTGCCTTCTCACTCTCTAAGTTAAACTTAATCTCACTTTAAAATGGCGCAGCTCTCCAAGGTTCGTTGGGGTTGCTCTTAGCGCAGGCCTGTTGTGAGCCAGTATATGGGAAACTAAGTGTCCTTTTTTACGATTCCTAGTTTTCTAGCATTAAGCTCTCTTCAGTCTCAGTTGTTTCAGTTCTTGGGAGAGTATGCGTGTTGCCATAAATATTCTATGATTCAATATAACACTAAGAAAAAAATTTAATTTTTACGACTGTCTTGCTCTCTCATGTGGCATTTATTATCCTGACTGCCTGTCCAGGAGGCTGACGAAGGGAATTACATATACATTTTTGAAACTGTTTTCGATATTCTAGTGGGTCGTTATACTCGTTATAATGTGCACACTGTATGAGTTCTGAACTTGTACGTCCTGTTTCCTGCATCCTATATCAATTGAATTGAAGTCGTGTAAGGAGTAGGGTCAGTCGGGCTTTAACCACTGCGTCGTCACAGTTTGTAATAAATGCCTTTTTCAGCTTTCCATAATGTAAAATTATGCGACTATGAAACATAGTTGAATGCATGTAATGCCATAGAAGAGAGCATATGAATACTTACATACATACATACATACTTAATATGTACCAAGAGGAGTACAATTTTTTGTACGGACTTGTCCTAGATTTGAACGGGGAGTTTGAAGTTTTAAATTGCATGCCCATTAGTTAACTGAGTGTGTGATTGAAGCCATTTAGGATTTAATTTGCAAGAAGAAAAAATAACGAGACCGAACAAAATCGTTTGCTTTAAATGAACTTTAAAGACACTAAAGTTGTTTAACTGAATATTCAAAAATTCAATAATTTTAGAAACCGTTTGTATGTTTCAAAAATAAAAAGTGTAAATGAATCAGCAACAGTGACATAGTGGAAATCACATCAATTTTGAGGAAACATAAGTACTAATAGATGAAGAAAATGATTTCCAAGCTTACATTACAAACATGCTTCGTTGCCACCCTTTATAAGAATGCCTCGATCCAGCGGCGTCACTTCACCAAAACTTTAGGGGGAGGGGGGGTGAGAATTATAATTCTACCACTATTAGATGGTTTTATTGAATTGAAGTATTGAATAACATCTGGTATCAGATCCTTGGGGATCTATCGATCTATCATCTATCATGCCTAGTTGTTTGGCATAATCAAAGACTGTCTAAAAAAGAAATAAGAATATATGTATATATTTTTCGTTTATCCGGCGGAATAATTATACACCGCTAATAATGTCTTTCAAAACACTCATACATATACTATGTTATTTGACAGAGAGGAGCATGTCTGATATTTTCAGATGTAATATTCTATTCCTTTGACAATCCTTAGCCTTAGCTATGAATCATATTAAAGAAAATATGGAAAAGAGCTGTGTATAATGAATTACAGTGATATCCAGAAAATATTAGTGCAAGTTGTTAAGGGTCATCAAAATCAGGAAAATTAAAAGCAGTCTAGTAAAAGTAGAAGTTATGCTATACTTCAAACGTAATTTCAGGAACCTTAATCAAGGAGTCGCATTTTATTGCATGGTTAAAAAATCAAAAATGCTTGAGACATTCCAAAATTTTTTTAACAAAATTTTCGAAACACAACCTTCTCTGATATGGCTCCAACTTTGCATGATATACCTTGTTTAATAGTTTATAAGATTGGTATTTAAAGTTTTAAATCAGTTCCATATATTTAGAGATATGAAGGTTTTTAAAAATTTGCATCAATTTCTTTTCAATATGGATATTTTTTCGCAAATTTTCAAGCAAAAATTAACGTCCGCAATCTTTCAAGGTTCTTTCATATGCAACTAACATACGTTCAACATCACGCGATGCTAAAGTTACATATTTGAATACTTCAATTTCACGTCGGACTCGTTGGACTCACCCGTTTTTGGAATGCCTACAATTACTTTGAATTTGACCAGCCTAGTATTCTGATCGACAACATAATTGAATTTACTGAAGAATTGTGGTTTTCTCGTAATTTCCTCAAGTCTAGGCTGCATTGATTCAAATGTTTCCAAAACATCAGTGAAAGGATTCGCACTTTATCTTTGTTATTGTTTGTGATTGTCAGAGAAATGATCACGAAATGACATTTGCAGATCGCGAATTAATTTTTTAGATTCGGTAATCGAATTGTCTTTCAAGCTTTTTTTTTTCATAGAGAGTGCCCACAAAACGTTTAATATCTTTGAAATGACTAGCGAAATAGACAGCTGCATAGATCCAGCAACCGCAGCACGTTGTAATCGGTAGTGAAACTGGAAAATATTGATTTTCGGAAAAAATTGTGAAAATATTTAAATAAATATTTTCTAAAATATATTTTCTTTTCTTCAAAACATGTGAACTTATACATAGTGAAAATATATAGGAAGAGCAAAAATCGGCAGAGACAAATTGATTAACATTTCAGTGTTTACTAAGAAAAATATCCTTGTTTTTGTAATTCATTCGCATCTGTAAAAATACCCTTGCCTTTGACTAGATACGCTGGGCTAAGCGATATTACAATTATATTATAATTATTTTTTCACCAGCCACACTTGAACTATTAATTGTAATATTAATTGACACAACATAAAAAAGACTACAATTTATTTGAATAACCATTGAAAATCATTTTTGTATATATGTATAGCAGATACGGGTACTACTCCAAAAAACAACATACTATAACTGTTACAGCAGGCAAAACAGTCAGCGAATCAAAAATATTTACAATAACAGCAGGAAACAAAAGGGATATCTTCCAGGAGTATGAGTTTTGTCTGTGGGTTTCCTTTGGCGGCCAGCCTGTGAGAATGTTACAAAAATGAAACATTCATTGCAGCACGCAACTGCTCAGATACAAACCAAATAAAAAATAAATTTCAAATGTTTGGATGATGTGGTAAATGTGACTCCGCCTTCGCTAAGAGAGGGAGGAGCCTCATGCATGCAGAATTTTAAAACTCTCTCTCTCTCTACACGTATATATGTATGTATGTATGCTCTCATCCTCGTAATGCGTACTGCCAAATGAAAATAAGAAGATACATGTTTTCAACGATTTAGATACAAATATGATCGAGTACATAATGGTAACACTGTTGCTAGTATCTAAAAAGGTAATATCAAATGGCGTAGGAACGTTGACGGCAAATACAAATGGTTCGCAACTGATTTCATGCAGTGGTGCAGTAAAAAAATATAAAACTTAAATTGGTATGAGCAAAACAAATCATCAATCATCTGGATTTTGCATTTTTTTTGGTGTATTATTTAAGAACTTAGCGTTGTATCGAAAATAAATTTAAAATACATACAAAGTTAAATAGCACAAAAAATAATTGTGATTCTCTATCAAAAGGAGTTGAGAATTAGCCGATTGACAGCGTTTTAATTTTAAATAATTAATTTTTTTTTGAATTTCTGGAAACGGTTAAGTTTGTTTGTTCAAAATTTAGTATAATACAGCTTATGCTAAGCTGATCTAAAGCTAAGGAGTTATTTTATATTATATACTACACATATCATCTCATAATTAAAAATTCTGACTAGGATAATACAAGATACATCATACAAAACTCTTAATCAATCAGACTGAAAACGGTTTTCATACAAATTTTATGGGTTACTTTTGGCTAAAATTGCCACTTTCTAAGAGCTATTCCAGCACCGTACCAACCCGACTTTGCGTGGGGGGGGGGGGGCAAATGCAATTCCAATAGCATGATTCATTCAGAATTCCGCCCACTTAGGGTGGGTAAGGTACTTTGAAGTCTCAAAATCTGATGATTGATTAAATCCGACCATACCCTGGTATAACGGATATAAAAAACATTTAATTTTAAAGTCTTTTCAGGTTGAACGCTCTTCGGAAGGTTTGAAAACACTTCTAGATTTTTTTAATTTTATTTCGAACCAATTGAAGGAGTGTCTTCATATTTTTTTCCAAAGAACCAGTAACTAAAAGTGGTGTCTAAAGCCAGATTTCACATTGAAGTAGGGTCAGTATGGGTTAAAGATAAAAATTTGATAAAATTCCTAAAACTTTTTTATTCTATTTCGAACCAATTAAGGGGGCGTCTCTAATTTTTTTTTAAAGACCACTTTAATGTAGGTATGTATGGTATAAACATGCATCTGCATGTAGGTACCTACTTACAACAAAGCTTTAAAGTTCAATTCATCTTTGGGATAATTTTGGAATTAACATGTCGGAGTGTTATGAGTAATATTTACACTTTACAGGAACATACCTACATACATACATATAGCCACTTAATTAACTCGCTAGGTGGCATTTTATGCTGACGCGGCTGTCAATGATCGCGACTCGCCAGCGCTCGTAACATGGTAGCCAAGTATGTAAATTAGTTTAAGCGACAGTGGACAGTGTCAAGTGGCAATGGGCGAAGAATTCCCCTTTTTTTTTTTGTATTCTCAAGAACAATATGAGTTACCATCAGAGGCAACGCCGTCCGTCACCTTTGTCGTTGTCGTTGTCGTTGTCATTGGTGTTGGCGGCAACGGCGGCAACAATAACGAAATATTTTTTTAAACAAACAATTGACAACGTCAATAGCGACAGTGAAAAAAACAGAAGAAAAATGGAAGCGGATAAACCGCAGAAACAACAAAGAAAACAAAATCTTCAAAAAATACTCGCATTTATTGTCTGTATGTATGTATGCAGACGAGTATATTAAAACAAGCTCACACACGTACATATGTACATACATTCATACTACATTTATTGAGTTAGAGCTGAATGTTGGTTTATTGTTAAACAGCCATGATTTTTGTCAAAGAAATTAAAAATTAAAACTTGTTTTGTGTGCCAAGATCTTTGCTACTTTACTTGCCGTTTTTCATGCTTATGATCACCGCAAGGGTCTGGGCAGAGGTTTCATGTTAAAAGTGTTGTAGGACAATTTTAACTTTTGAAAAATGGGCAATTTTTGATCCCTGGCATGATTTAAGTAACTACATACATCAATTTGTAGTAAACATTTAAAGAGTTAACTTTTTTTTGCAGTTTTATGGAAAACATTAAGTTTTGTAATAATGAAAATTGTGGAATTATCCTTAACAATACAAAAAACAACTTTCATTGGAAATTGTTTATTTCATAAATTTTATTTGAGCAAAATTTCTCAACGAATAAGAGAAAGTCAGATAGTGGCAAACAACAAAAATCTTTGTATCATTCAGCCTTGAATATCTTTAAATTACGAACACTTAGGTTGTTGTATGGCATTTGCTCTGGAGACTAATATTTCTTTAAATGAAAAAAATAAATTTCAGTAAGATATTTTCATTATTTTCTTATCTAGACTGAAGATTTGCCACAATGCAAGATCACGAACTTTGTAAAACTAGTATAAACTGAAAGAAAACAATTTTAAAACCTTTAGTTTTTCGACCATGTTACATTGTAATTATTTGTATTCGACTTAAGTTTAGTCAAGAAAAATAATAAATTAAAAGTTAATAATTCAGATGGAATCATTTTGAATAAGATCTTAATTAATTTTCTCATTCGCAAGTGGGCAGTGGTAAAACTTACTGCTTTTAAAATATAAATGTATTATGTTCAAACCATTTTGCGCTCTTTTCGAGAGAGAGATGCATTCTTCGTGCGCTCCCTCTACACAAAAAAAAAACTTAATTTGGTAATCATATACAAATCATATATCTCATACAAACACACTAGTCGACATATGTATATATTCTGACATGCAAAAAACACAGGTAGAAATTCTTTCTACTCGCTTGCAGAATCTAGCACTGTCAGTTAGTGTAAGGAATCGTAGAAAGACCTTTTTATATCAAGATTATATTTGTCAAGAACCATAATCATAATGATAACCTTACTTGGAACATGCGTCTTGAATAACATTCCACATAGATCAAAAGCTCTAGTTTATAGATTACCACAAGCTTATTTATAAAAAGTGAGGATTAAACCTAGCTCTCTATATGATGAAGTATGGCTAAAAATTAAATAGTTTCTTTTATTTTCAAGATCTATGAAATATTTTACTCAATCTAACATTTAAGTTCTGTCTTAGTATCTTAATATTTCACATAACATTCCATTTCGGATTTCGCTGTCTCAGAATTGAACTTAAAGATTTTCTTCTATGGCAGGAGCCACCCGTTCAAAAGGTGATCAAATTGCAATTTTTGTAAGCTGTTAAGATAATACTGTAATGGTTTTTTTAAGGAATTTAAAGCTTATATTTTAAAGGACAAACTCGCTAAGGTGCACTCATAAAGCCAATTTTCACCGGGACTTAATGGGTATCCAAGTTTACCTTGCAAAGAAGATTACTTCCTTTTATAGGATTTAATTTGAAGCCAGATAAAACTTTATCTCAGCGACTCATGAAAATAATACACAGCAGTTATTTCTGTCTGTTGAAAAGCCAGTCACCACATCCGAATTCTGATCAAAATCAAAACCAATGACAACACTGTTTCACTTTTTGCTGTTAAGACAACCTGTAACAAACAACAGCAGCGGCGGCAGCAAAACAGTTAATGCAACAACATTGAAAATTCAAAAAAATTTTAAACCCGAAAATATTTTAAAATGTTGACAAATATTTGCTATTCATTGGCCGCGTTATTATTTGATTAAGAAGCCAAAAAGTATTAAAACAGGTACTTAATAATAAAATAAAACGCAATGATTTATACAAGTTACTTAAAATTTAACAAAAAAAAAAAAAAAACAAATGGTTTTTGTTTATTCAAAAAGTACACACGCATTTTGTTAGTTGAACAATTATTATTATTTTTTTGTTATTGACTACAATTAAAGCTTGATGACATCAATAATTAGAGGAAAATATATATTGTCATGAACCTCTTTTTAAACATTCAAAAAATATAGCACATAGTGAACTAGAGGTACCATCGTTTTTCAAGTATTTTCAATAAAAGAAAAATTTGCTATAATTCTTATCATACCTATGTTAAGCTTCTAGAAGTTGAATTGAAATGCTATTAATTTGTATAACAATTCGTTTACCCTCGGTTGCAACTGTCAGTTACAGCTGATGACACTTCAGTCAAAAAAAAAAAAGGAAAGAAGCTAATTTAATTTCAAGTACAACGTCAGTTACAACAACGCAAAAAATATCAATTTTTCTGAAGTATCCATGTAGCACAAAATTATTTACACCTCAGTGTTTATGTGCAGCCAAAAGTAAATTTATACGCTTTTATTTATAAAAATGCTAAACTTATTGAAATCTTTGTTAGGATCTGATTTTCATTTTTCTAGAATTTATTTTTAAATTAAGGAAATTAATTTTTAATTCAATTTAATTTTGCGGTTTCTAACATAAACAAAAACTTGATAAAAAAAAACACAATTACTTTTCAATCTTAATTTTAAATTTACTTGCCAAGAAAAGCCAACAATTTTGAATAAGAAAAAAAATGCTGTCCATGTAAACTACCACTATGCTACAATAAGCCAAATCCTTTCCCTTTACAACCTTCCGATGTTCGCCCCATAAGTTTTAACTTTTTCGTCTCTGTTTCGTTTAGCGTTGTTGCTGGTAGCGAAGATATAAAAAGAAAAGAAATTAAAATAAATTATATTTGTTAAACATGGCGTGAAATTGTATTTTACTTAAACGAATGTATAAAACTTAACAGTTGTACCCCATTGTACCCACTTGTATAGAAACGGAAACGGAAGCAGCCGCCATCAGTTGTGTGTGTGTGTGTCAGTATATTGCGCCAGTAAGAAAGCAGAGCATAGAATTACTTTCTTCTTGTGTTTCAACAAAATTTCTTTTTAAGTTTTCTAGCTGTGTCCTTCTTGTTCTCCAACATCGTCCGTCCGTTCTGCCTTATCGTCTGCGCGCAATGTTTGTTGCAGTTTTTACTTCGTTTTTGTTTCTGTTGCTGGGTTGTTTCTTGGATCATGGTTTTTAATCTTGGCCTACCGTATGTTTGTATGTCTGTCTGATTGTGTCTTTTGTCTTCCGGTCGTTTGTATTTTAGTCTTTTTACTTTTTACGTTTAACATTTGTAAATTGTCAAATGCAGACATTTTTTAAGGCCAACTTCATGTTTTACGCGAAGGCATTTTGAAGAAGTTAAAAATGAAACTGAAGAAATTGTAAAGGTGCAAACCAGCGTAAAAGTTATGCTAACGAAAATTAAAAGAAGTTTAGTTTCATCTTAACTCTTCATGAGTTGCTATAAATTGTTATTCTGGTATTTAGAAAATGCTCACCTAAATAGTTTTCAAATATCTATCTTTTAAGGCTTAAGTTTGAGTGCAGAAGTCGTACGAGAGGTATGTTATGTGTGTGTGCTAATATAAACAACATATTCATAATATGTGACCTGATCTATGAAAAGAGGTCATAGGTGTCGAAACATTATGTGTCACTTTTTTGCCGATTCGGGTAGAGGAAACGAGTTGTTTAACTTTAACAGCTGTTTTCTCGAAAACTTGTTTTCGTACGTAAGCCCACCTTTCACAATATATGTGATATTGTTTCAAAATTTAGTTTCAAAATTATAGTCTTCAAATTTTAAGAGTTCGATCTCTGTACTTATGATATAATTAAGAACGATAACTTCTATTTACAACAACAGTTTTAGTCTCAAATTTACTTACAGTCTTCACAGAAATATGCAGCAATTTACTATAAAACTCTATAATACAAGCTACTAGTCATCCGCTACTAGCTATCTATAGCTAGCAATGATAATTGTAAGAGAAAGCAAAAACAAAATCACAAACTTAGCGAGTAAAATTGTAGTTTCTTTGTATAGATAGCAAGTTGCTTCAGTACCAGTGCTACCCAGAAAGTTTGTATTTCGTCTTTGTGAAATTTGAAATGAAAAGAAGAACTATATACATATGTATATCGCGGAAAAATAAGAAGAAAAAAACAATATGTAAACATCAATATGGAAACTTGGCAGCTTTGGTATTTTATTCGCACATGTACATAGATAGTGACTTCGCGACATAAACACAGCTACAATTTACTTCAGACATGATGCTCACTGTTAAAAGTTAGAACTTAAACTTTATTTGCACACCGTTTCGCAGCGTCTTTATACCGTTTTTGATGGGCTTTGAACCTTTCAGAATAATTGACCAGTTTTTGGCACTATATGCTTATATATATATCCTTTCAGCATTATTGTTTTATGAAAACATTGTGTTTCTACTACGAGAAGACGATTAAATTGAATATAACAAATGTCAGTTTGATGTAGAAGCAAACAAATTGTAGTTGCATCAAATAGTGGTAAGTGTTGATTGAAGCATTTTATGTTTGACTCAATCAAATATTTTTTATTGGTCTATACCAAACATAATTTCTTATATTCAAACAAATCGTTTTTACCGTGTTAGTCGTATGTTCGTATTTAGATTAGAAGTCTGCACGAGTGCACTCGAAGTGATCATCATATGAACTTTCGAATGCAATACACTTCGAGTCCTTGATATTTGAGATCATGTGTCTTCATGTCTACCGTTTAAATAAGTTAATTCAACATCTATGTTGCTCCTTTTTGCCAGTATTATCTAGAACCATATTATAAGAAACGTGCGTAATCCTTTAATATTTTCTATTCGCATCAAAACTTTTTAATAAGAGCAAATAAAATTCACAGCTGGATACACTTACCACAAATGTGTATACATTTACATAACTCCTTCAGGGCACATTTTTCAGATCTCTACAGCACGTTCATAGTATTCTGACCCTATTGTTATTATTTTACCCTCTGGCAACATATTGCTATAATAAACAAATTACAAATTAAATAACCAGTATGTCAAATTAACAAAAAAAAAAAAAAAAATGTGAAAGAAAAAATGACATACAGCAAAAATAACAAACATGGGTAACCTTTCTCCAGAGTCACTAATTGTAACTTGCCATATAATTAAATATTTATTACATTATATGGCAAACTTCACCCAACTATACGAACTACTTAATAACAGTATCGGGTAGAAAAGAAAAATCGACCTACCCTCATTTAATAACGTCCTTCCTTGGTTCCTTCCGTTCTTCTCGACATTCAACACTGACAAGGGTTAGTCGCATTGAGTCTACTCAATTTTAATAAAAGTCTCATTATACATACTACATATTGTATGCCTCTTTACTACATTTGGCAACAAAAAGTATTGAAGCTGCAACAAAAAGGCGTAATTCTACACAGAAACAACATATCGGAAACAGTATTTATGCAAACAAACACCCGATTAGCATCGGTAAGTGTGCTCTTGATGTAAAAATATAAAAAAAAAATAGTGCGAAAAACACCCTATGGCAAAGAAACGCAAAATACGTTTGAATTGGAACGCTTCAAATTTCAAAGTACACAGTATTAATGCAACCAAAAAACTATACCATTTTATGTTTCAGATTTGAAAAAAGATTTAAAAACCTACTCTTGTTACTGATAGGTTTATTTTCGTGAAAATCAGTTAAATTTTTTTATTCATATACATAACTAGGACTGGTGTCAAATTAATTGAATTAAGATTGAAAACGAGGACATAACAGAAAAATAAAATTTTGCAATAATGTGTTCAGATAATGAAAATCTATCATTTAAAATGCTTTAGAAATCAGAACTACCTACTTTCTCACTTTCCTTTTCAACATTATTGCTATTTGAGTTCAGCCGTAAAGAATTAATTTGATACTGTAATCGAAACATTGTTGATACACTTCAGATACGGCAGCTTTGAAAGTGAGCGCTAAGTTGAAATTGAATATAATTTATTTACCCAAGAAAATAAATAATTGAATTTTGTCAAGAATGGCAATGAATAAGTGGCACGAAATTTTTTCGTAATCAGCGAGTCCTTAAGTTTGGCATACACGTTGCAATTTTTCGTTCCTTGCCTTACGCGCTAAAGTGTCTAATACGATATGGTAACAGCTCCGAAAGCAAAAGCTAAGACAGAAATGTATTTTAACACCAACGTGTGCTACTTACTTTTAGTCAATACTTAAATTCTTTAGTTGATTAATCTCTACTCAAGCAGCGTCCTACTACGAGTATATCATAGCCTCTAGAGTTCGAAATATAGAAAATATATAGATACTTATTTTAAGCAGTATTTTTGCTGTTTCGCAAATACAAGTTGTGTTTCCAATGTCAATGATACGTACATATATCGTTTAAAAGTTACAAAAAGCCCAAAAATTTTCCATATAAATTGCTGTTGCGGTATTATTTGGGCATTGTGACATTTTCGATTTAAGTTTTGGGCGTTATGCTACATAAAAGTTAGGTAAATTGGGCGACCTTCAGTCGCAGCTTAGAATCTACATCTTCAAGTATGCCTACCTTCGGTCGGAGATAAAATAATTTAAATCTTTACTGAATTTTTGGCAAACTTGCTAGGAGTTGGAGTGTTCGTTACAATGACTTCTGTAGAAGCTGTTGATGCGAAGAGGACAATGAGAGTGTTAAGCACTTTCTATAAAATTGTCTTGCTCTTTGTAGGAGTAAGTTTAGACGGTTGGGGGGTTACTTTTTCAATAATCAAGCTAACTTAGTCAACGCTAGAATATGTAGTCCGTTTCTTTTTGACTGTATCATAACGGAACAACTCTGTCTCATGAGTGTGCCTAAATTAATTTACGGGCTGTCCAGTCTAATTTAACTTAACCTATTGACATTGAAAGTATAATTTGCATTTCCAAAATACCAGAAAAGCGGCAGGTCTCTACTAGAGAAGTGCTTTCAACGCTGTGGAAATTTTTGATGATTCTTTTTAATGAATTTTATATGTAGGGTCATTTTAACTTTAACTAAGATTCATAAGCAAAAATTAAGTTAAGAAATTTAATCAGGATATTTATTAGCTGTTTCTTTAGACAAAGTACTGTGCTCTGCATCTCTTGCAAATTTGCAAAAAAATTTGGGGCTGTTTTCGGAATTCCGGGATTTCGAGAAAATCCGTGTTTTTTTCTTCTTTTTTTTAAACATTAAGATACAAAACATAAATTTAAATATTTTTAGTCGAATAAATTAACCAAAATGTAGTGAAACTTAATTGTAAAAATATGAAAAATTTCATTAGGTATATTGGAAATTATATTATGAGTATCCTTTCAAGCACGAAAACTCGAAAAACATGTAAAACTCGAAATTTACGTTCTCCGCTTGCGCAGTGCAGTTTTCACAGTTTTTGATTTACTTTTGCGTTTAGAGGAATACCCTTATTGGTTTTTTATAAATATGAATCTTAAGAATTTTAAACTTTCCCGAGTGGATACGTAGCTTTCTAGATTTTCAAATCAATTTCCAAGTTTTAAAAAATTTCAATGTGACGTAACATCAAAGTTGTTTGCTCTTTCTATAGTATGTTACATTCCTTCACAAATTTACAGATTTCTGTTTGCTCTGGTCACGCTACGTAAAATGTGAACATCCCCCTCCTCTCCCCTTGAACAAAAAATATTGATATAAAAATGTAATTTTGTGCCACCCTATAGTATTTCTTAATTGTAAAAATATGAAAAACTTCATTAGGTATATTGGGAAAACTCGAAAAACATGTAAAACTCGAAAGTTACGTTCTCAGCTTATGGAGTGCAGTTTTCACAGTTTTTGATTTACTTTTGCGTTTAGAAGAATACCCTTATTGGTTCTTTATAAATAGGAATCTTAAGAATTTTAAACTTTCCCGAGTGAACACGTAGCTTTCTAGATTTTCAAATCAATTTCCAAGTTTCTAAAAATTTAAACGAAAACCAGAAGCTTGTACGTATTTATTATAAAATTTCAATGTGACGTAACATCAAAGCTGTTTTCTTCTCCTATGTCACATTCCTTCACAAATTAACAGATTCCTGTTTCCATCCCCCTCCTCTCCTCTTGAAAAAAAATATTGATATAAAAAGGTTATTTTGTGCCACCCTAAAGTAGTTATTTTTTCGACTTAGCTTGTACTACTGTGAAAATCTCGATTCAATTACGCATTGTTTTCGCTTGTTGATTCATTGTATTCTTTTGTATCTATTAGATAAACAATTACGCAATTGAAGTTGTTACTTTTAGTCTTTAATTTCTTTTTCTTTTTGTGTTTTTGTAACTCATGTGGCTTTATTGTTTGCTCATGTAAGCGATCCTTTTCGCCAGCTATTTCACTTGTCAATGTCGACGTTATCTTTTTAGGTTTCAGGCTCGTTATTTATAGATAAAATCTCAAATAACCCACTCATTGAAACATTTTTTTTTTGTTTATTTGCACATTTATTTGTGGTTCCAGCAAAAATATCAAATATGTATGCTCCTTAATGAAATTGCACCTGCTAATATTTCTATTAAGTAAGTATTTAGAACCGTGGGAATAATAAGTATTAAAGTATTGAAATGGTTTTGTTTTAAGATCCTTTCACGAAGTTTATTGAAATATCTCTCTAATTTTTCGGGCTTTAAGTAAATAATCAAATTAGTATCAATATTTGCTGTTACGTTATATTTTCAAACATAAGATCTTTAGATATAAGAATATACAGAGACAATCAGGTCAATTTGAATATTTTGAAATTATTTTTGGGAATGCCACCGATACCGATGCGATTAAAGATATGTATATCGGGATGTTCCGATATCGGCAATATTTTTTTTACCGATACACCGATACATATAATAAAAAGTTTACCTACTTATTTCTTGTGTCTCGTAGACACTATTAAAAACACTTATCTACTCTACTTTATTCATAATAGATATCATACCCAGTGGATAAGGGAACTGACAAAACATTCAGAAATTAAATATAAAATAACTACGATGTTGAATCCACAATTACAAAGAATAAATAAAGAAACATATAGGAAAATTGAACCACTTAAAACAAAAAAAAGGATTCAATAACAATTTCAATAACAAAAAACAATACAACAAAGGTAAAAATATGTAGAAAGTCTTTAAGGACATCGGTATCGGCGATTAATTTGTACCAGCATCGGTATCGTATTAGGGGACGTCCATTAATTACGTGAGCTAAAATAGGGGGAGGGGGTCCGGCAAAATCTCACCAAGAGGGGGAGGGGGTCAAGGAAAACCTCACGTCAACTTTTTAATGCATAGAATTTACATTAAAAATTAATATTTAAATCTCACGGGAGGGGGGGAGGGGTCCCGCCAGTTCTCACCAAGAGAAGGGGGGGGGGTCCGAATTTTCAAAAAAAACACCTCACGTAATTAATGGACGTCCCCTTAGCCAAAACGCGTATCGCGACATTCATAATTATTATTGTAAAAAAAAAAATTTTAAGCCTTTAGGAATAGGCTAAAGTGATAGTTGATTGTCGTTATATAACTCTAATTGGAGAGATAACTCTCAAATGCTGCCCGTCACAGCATGTGCACGTTCATTATCTATTACTATCAAAGAATTATATCCTTTGCTTTCAGTAAGGTTCGAAACTTTGAAAAGAATCTCGTATTTTGCATACGTCTGCTATTGATCCACAGATGTCTCTGCTATCGTTGTTTTTGCCATAAATGCTCCTAAGTATTGCATACTTACAGGCAAACAGAAAACCTCTCTTTCAGCTTGCTTCAGCGTTATTGTTGTATAAATTTAATTTGCTACATAGCGCAAAGAATTATATAAATTTAAATATATAAAATAGAAAATCCTAATAAAATACAAAATGGCAGAGTAGACATAAGCCAAAATCACATTTCCCCTGATTCTAAGACTGTTGTTCTAAGGTGTGTTGTGCTATGGTACGTTCCAATTACCAACAAAACTCGGAGTGTAGTTCTTTTATATATAATTCTTTGTCACACTCTTCGATAGTGACATTAGTGTTTTAAGAACTGACATTTGTGCTCAAGTTTTCGCCTTCCATTAGGCAATAGCTTAACTATTGCGTAGTTGTATTGCAAGCGGTGTGTTTACTTTGAATCAGTGATGGCATTAGGAATTTGTGGAAATGTACTTGAGTAATTTTTTGATGCCGAATGTGCTTTTTTGTTGCCGAATGTACTTATTCGAGATGAATATGAAAAATTTACTTAAAATTACTAAAATTCAGCAAAATTTTAACAATTTTACGAAAAAAAAGTATAGGTAAGCGAAGTTTACTCTAGGCATATTTCACTGTGAGATTACTAAAAAAAATGATAATTTTTAGATGTAGTCGAAATGTATTGAAACAGAGAGCATGTCACCTTCCATACAAGTAGAAATTTAAAATCGTTATTAGTTTTTTTTTAGTGTAGAGAAACGAAGTTCGGTTTACAGCTGACTATAAACTGAGATGTGATAGGCACAAATAATCGATTAATACAATTGCAGTGTAAAGTTGCTCAAAATCTTATCACTGCTGTTGCTATATATTTCCTTATGTAAGTCTAGAAATGTAGCAATTTCGTTTTTTATCACAAAAAAAATCTATGAGGAGTTTCGTAACAAAATGGTATGAATTCATTTTGCAAATATATTTTAAGTTTTCAATGGAATAAAAAACATTATTTGGAATGAAACTATTTTAAAAAAATAAATTCTTCCGATATCTAAAATTACTTTATACTGGAAATTGTAAATTGAAACAAAACGAGATAAGTCCACTTAAATAAATAATTTGATCCGATTGTCTGGCTTTTACAACCAGTTAAAGAGAATACTTTTCCTTAGTAAAAACTATTTATTTTTTCTAATATATTTAAATAGTTTATACATAAATAATATATATTTTCTTTCATTTAAACATAATAATTCTAAGTTTTCATAAAAAAACGCTAATAATTCAAAATGTTTGTATGGTATGGTTTGAAATACTGTTCGAACTTTAATAATTTTAAAAAATTTTGAGTAGTCGAGAAGAACAAAATATCAAGCCGAAACAAATTTTGAGATTTCTTCCAATTTTACAAAAAAAAAAATTTAAATGAATTTCTATCCATTCGTTATGAAATTCCTCATAATAGAGACTTGAAGGAGCTATGTGCATACATATATATACATACATATGTATGTATAAAAATTATTTTAATCAAATTTCTTATCTCTTAAAGTGTAGAGGAAAATATTTAATAGACATTTGACCCGCTTCTGTTGGAATTATTAAGGCAAATTGACGGCGCAACTTATTTCCATCACAGAATCAACGTTTTATATAAACGTGAAGATGTTTTCATGCCTTATCAGTTGAATATTAGAAAGAAAGTTCACACTAAAAGTATAAATATTGGGTATGAAAGCTTAAATGATTTAGTTGTTTTGATAAAAGTGACGATCAACATGAAATTTTTAATTGCAGTTTTTGCCATTTTGGCTGTGGTATGTCAATATATTTAACAAAGATGCTTAAATCTGAATTATAATTCTTAATTTGTATAATTGCTTTGTGATAAGTAATCTGAAAGATATTCAATTTTGATGCATATTTTGATCACATATTTCTTTTACTATAACTGCAGGTAAACGCCGATTGGACACCCAAAACCGCTGATGAAATTAAAGCTATTCGCTCTGAATGCATTAAGCAGCATCCACTTTCACAGGAACAAATCACCAAAATGATGAGTTTTGATTTTCCTGATGAAGAGGTCGTACGCAAGTATTTGGAATGTACAGCCATCAAAATGGATATCTTCTGTACCGCTGAAGGTTATCATGCCGATCGCTTAGCCAAACAATTCAAATGGAATATGGAAGAATCTGAAGTTTTAGCCATTGCTGAAGGTTGCATTGACAAGAATGAACAAGGAAGCCCCTCAGACGTTTGGGCATTCCGTGGTCATAAGTGTTTGATGTCCAGTAAAATTGGTGATAAAGTAAAGGCTTTCATTAAGAAAAGGCAAGAGGAACAAAAGAGTGCTTAAGTGTATGTATCATTCGATTTAAAAAGTTAATTCACTTATGAGTTAAAAAAAATTATTTTAAGTTAGTCGAAATTCTTGTATATATATATAAGTGTACATAATAAACAGAAAGTAATATTAATACATATCTACTTAAATAAATAATAATATCATGTGTTTTAATTGTATGTATTGTTAAACAAAGCTTTCAGTAGCAAGGAAGTGAGTATTCATTAAGCATTCAGAAGCACAAGATTCTTCGTAGTTCTGTGGTAACACAGCACTCTTGAGAAATTTTGAAATAATGGACGAACTTTAGTTATTTTGAGTCGTCGAAAGGAAGAGATTTTTTGAAGAGATTAATTTAAAATTGTAAATTGTTCAGTGTTCTATGAATATAGTGCAATTTTGAGGCATTCGCGCTCCCTCTATGATCGCTTAAAAAAAGTTTTAGCTCACAGCGATCTACTGCAGTCTAAAAATTTTTTATAAAATTTAAATCTTTAATCGCCTTAATTGACCGCGCTTTTTTATAAAAAATAAAACAAATTATTTAATTTTTAAATTTATATAAGAATGCATTTCGATATATACGATTTTAAGACCCAGCCCAATGAAGAAAAAAATGTCGACCCACCCTAATGTAACATATATACATATGTATGTACATTAGTTTGAATGGTGCTCTAATAAGTTCCAATTTTTCTTGGTTCCGGGAGGAGACGCTGGGGTCGAAATATTTATGAAAATGTATTTCACGCTGAAACCGCTGGACGTATCGAAGTTTTATTCACAGCATATGTTCGTTTGGTGCTACGGTTGTCTTACATTCTTTTGGACCCAGTAGGTGGCACTGAAGTTGAGATAAGTATTTAAAAAAATGGAATTTGGAGAAATACCGCATATGCATGGCCGAGACATGTGGGACTTCCTTTTGACTTTTGTACGCGTTTCTTCTTGAATAAAAAACGTTCTGTTATGCTTTGCTATTAATAAATTTTGTTTTGTGTAAAATAAATGAATCAAATTACAACTAAGGTATTGTTTCATTTAATTGTAGAATACCCTCATATCTCGACTCCAGTGCTAACTACCAGGTCTAATACGTTCATTGGTTTAATCGTAATGATCTTTAACATTTTTATATATAGATACTAAGATGCTTATCTATCCATAGGTATATCTATTTTGGAAAAGCCGGACAGTCGAAATTAGTTATAGACTTGTGGTATCTTGGACATTTTTACTCAGAATCATCCATTGAAATATACACAATCGCAGTTTTTTCGCTCTCGAACAATTTGAACCGCCCTAATGTATACGTGTATGTATATTAAGCAAATTATTTTAATCAAATTTGTTATCTCTAAAAGTATAGACGAAAATATTTAGTAGACATTTGATCCGCTTCTGTTGAAATTATTAAGGCAAATTGGCGGCGCAACTTAATTTCTTCACAGAATTATCGTTTTATTTAAGCGTGAAGATCAACTTATGCCTTCTTTATCAGTTGAACATTAGAAAGAAAGTCCACACTAAAGGTATAAATATTGAGTAAGAAAGCTTAACTAATTTAGTTGTTTTGATAAAAGTGACGATCAACATGAAACTTTTAATTGCAGTTTTTGCCATTTTGGCTGTGGTACGTCAATGTATTTTACGAAGATATTCAAATCTGCTATTTAATTGGCATAATTGCTTATCTGAAAGATATTCAATTTTGAAGCATTTTTGTTAATATGTTTCTTTTACTATAAGTATTTTACTTACTATGACTCCAGGTAAACGCCGATTGGACACCCAAAACCCCCGATGAAATTAAAGCTATTCGCCTTGAATGCATTAAGCAGTATCCGATTTCACAGGAACAAATCACTAAAATGATGAGTTTTGATTTTCCTGATGAAGAGGTGGTACGCAAGTATTTGGAGTGTACAGCCATCAAATTGGAGGTCTTCAGTAGCGCTGAAGGTTTTTATGCCGATCGCTTAGCCAAACAATTCAAATGGCATACGGAAGAATCGGAATTTTTAGCCATTGCTAATGATTGTATTGACAAGAATGAACAAGGTAGCTCCTCAGATGTTTGGGCATTCCGTGGTCATACGTGTTTGTTTTCCAGTAAAATTGGTGATAATATAAAGGCATTTATTAAGAAAATGAAAGAAGATGCACAGAAAACCGCCTAAGTTAACATAAGTAACGAGCGACGGTGTTGAATGATAATGCAAATGTGCTAAAAATACCATGGAAAACGCTGAATGAACTCCAACTCTGATATTAAAGCATGAGGTTAATAGTCCTTATGTTACGGCTAAGTTACCTATGTTACCATTCATGGATTATAAAAAAATGATGCGGAGCTTTTACAAACTTTTTTGAAAATTTATTTAAATGAAATTAAAAAATTTAAATTATTACAGTAATCTTGATTATTTGATATTTTATAAATGAAATAAATATGTTAATTTTGTATTTTCGTTCACATCAGCTTATGGCTTCTTGTATTCTGAGTCTGATTACACCTTGTTAAATCGATATCTGTTCCAGCTGGTTTGCTGACTGACAAAATTTGGTAACATTTATTTCAACAATAGGTGCGTGGAATACTTGTCTCAACTAATCCACATTTTTATAATTTTTAATTAACACCAAACGTTGCCTTGTCATGACTCAATTGCTGCCTAGTGCTTACAACTAGCGACTATCTTATTTATGAGGATTTTTACGACGTATGCTATAGTATATTATGTTAGAACGAACAGAAAAAAGTAAAAACAGTTACCATCTTTTCGAAAATATGGACAAAAATATTATTACAACATTTTAAATATGAGCGTGTAAAAATATATCTCCAACATGCGCATGCGAATCAAAATTACAGATTACATATGTAATTATTTGCATTATTTGTATTTTTTGTATATATTTTAAGGAAATCTGAAAAGTAGTGGAAAAAAAAAATTTTTTGGTCAGGAGACTTTTTTCCCCAAAATCAAAATGTCAGTTTTTTTTTTCATCATTCCCAATCCACTCTACGGTACTATTTTCAAAGCAAATAACAAAAGCAACATTCCAAATTACTTTCTGCAAATCCTGCTTGCATTCTGCATACTTTTTTCACCGTTATTTCGGTAATAACATTTTATCATAGGAAATATATAAAAGCACTGTAGCACATATAGCTTTTTCGCTGACAAAGTTAAGCAAACAAAACATTCAAAACCCACAGAAGTACAGTCAGCGTAATATCTATATTTGCGCACAATGTTTTTAGACATTTATACATTTTATACATAAAATGTTATTACGAAAATAACGGTAAAAAAAGAGAAGCAGAATGCAAGCAGGATTTCCAGTAAGTAATTTGAAATGTGGCTGTAGTTATTTGCTTTGAAAATAATATCGTAGAGTGGCTTGGCAATGATGAAAAAAAAAAATAATAATAAAATAAATAAAAACCTCTTAACGCTCTTCTAAAAGTTACATAACAACAAAAATAAATATAATTGAATTTGAATCATCCATGCCATTATTTGGCGACTAACTTATTAGCTTATGTGATTCCATCTTTTAATCCTTAAATTTGTAACTCACATTAATTGGCTTTTAAGGTATTTTTAAAATATCATTCTCTCAATGTTTTGTGTCGATATAATTTTTTAGATGTAATCAGAGCTGCAAACTACTTTGCATGAACATTATTATACCCATTTGGCAACGTTTTATCCCTACATATGTCAAATCGAAATTCGAAAAAAGTATTTTGTGACCCACCCTAATTTTCTGAATGTTGTATTCTTAGATGCTACGAAAATAGTCGAAACGTATAAGCCTATAAGTATGCAACCAGTAGCAAAGAATTAGATTTTAACAACTTCCGCTTTTTGAACGTATTGTATATATATGCACGGTGCGCTTGAAGCAAGATCAAGATCGGTAAAAATTGTCAACCAGATCTGACAATTCACAATTATTATTTAGTGTTCGGAGATTCCAAATACATAATCCGCGAAATGGATCTGCTCATTTACTCGTTTTATGCCCATTTTAAGGTAAACGTTTTTACCGATAATATTGATAAAAATGCGTTCTAGGAAAAATTGTAAATAAGTCATTAAAAATTTAAATTTTTTTATTTTGTTTTTCTTTTTGGGCTTTGATATCAAAAATGCTTTTAAAACTGATAAAACAAAAATATATAAAAATTATTTTTCATTAGTTTTTAGGCTCAAAATACTTTTTTAATTTTTTTTTTCATGAAAATCGGTGAATACCACCGAACTTTGAAGTTGAAAATACCTCAAAAATCCATAAAACAAAATTATAATTTATAATATTTTTCACTAGTTTTGGTTGACAATTTTATCGATCTTGATCTTGCTTCAAGCGAATCGTTCGCAATAGTTTTGAAATTTGATGTTGGGATTTATGTATAGGCACAGAGCCCGCTATAGAGTTGAGAGTATAAGTTTACAGGATGGGATGTACAAGAAAGATACGAGTATTGAAGTGTTTTGGTAAAACTAACCAACCAAGGTTACCTTGCCAAAGCGCGTCTTGATACCCGAAAATTTCGGCCAATTTTGTTATTTTAATTAAAAGTGTGCAAGATTACAACTTGAAATGTATGGCAAATGATAGACTTCGAAGAGCCAAACGTCCCAAACGCAATTTCTGATCAGCTATGATAGCAGTATTTTTTGAATTTGGTACAAGGGTGTATATTGTTTATTCTAAGAACCTCATGAAATGTGGACGCGATTAGACAACGGGGCGTGGAAACTTCCTTACACCAAAAACATACTAAACGCTATATCTTGGTATCTATGACTGCTGCACTAATGAAACTTGATAACTGAATGTACATTGTTTGTGTCAAGCTACTCACAAAATGTGAATGCAGAATTAGACAATGGAACGTGTCTCGTTCCATATAACAAAAACACTTAAATTGCTGTTCTATATTATGTATATTCTAAATAATTTGTTTCCATTTTTTTTTTTTTTTTGTTAATATCCAAATATTCATGATATTTTCTATGTACATATGTATATTCTTTCAAAAAAAAAAAAAAAAAAAAAACATTATGCTTCGTTATTGAGTTATATACATTACTGACTATCTCAACGCCCATTAAAGCTGTTATGGTCTTATCAGATGATGTTGGATTCCTACGAACAACTTATAAAAACATTACTAAATATCTAATAGATAAGCACACAACATAAGTATGCTTCTCTTATATTTCGGGCATAATAATTAATTAAAAATAAAGAAAATATTTTATTTTACCATCTGTTTTTGATATTAATTAATAAAGAGAAGTGTGAATAAATGAACACAGAGATATTCGCAAGCAAACGTACTAACAAATGTATGTAGGTACATATATGTATGCGCACTCTTTGTATCTACTGTAACTTTTTTAATATTTTGTTATAACTTGTAACCTAAAAAATAGTTTGGCTTGCAGACTTTGATATGACAGCAGCGTCTTATCAGTATAAGTTTTGAAGTCATTTACTACGCTACAGTTTCGCATTTGTAAAAATTAGATATTTGTGCGCCCAATATATTTGCGCAATTTTTATTACAATTAAATAATCGAAGCTCACCAACGAATCTTAGGCCGGCCATTCTAAAGTAACATAGGTGAGAAGTTCTCACGAATTTTATAAAAATCAACAATTATGTGCAGAAAATAGATGATGTCTTCGAATGGAGACCTGTACAATCACCACAGTTACTGTCTTTGAAAATTATTTTTTAGTTGGCTGTTTGCAATTTGTGAAATCAAAGTATGCAAAGAACTTTTTAAAGTTTTAGGTATTAGATAATATTTTGAGTAAATATTAATTACTTTAGAAACATTTCAATAATTTTGAAATTAGCAAGGTGTTAAAACAAAACTAATGAAAAATACTGTACATCTTCAAAATATACACTCACACATACATATGTATGCACTGGTATCCCGGACAGTCAAAAGTAGACATAAAATTTTAAAATTTTGCTTAACCTCAAACTTATAAATTTTTTATTCAAATGTACGGATATGATAAAAATTCAGAAAAATAGTAAATTTATAGATATTTTTAATTATACAAACAGCATCTTTTTAGCTTTATTATTTATTTCAAAAAATTTTCAAAAAAACACCTAGTATCTACAGAAAATCCATGGTTATATTAAAAACCGGGTAAAAAGTAAACAGAAGCTGTTGTTTAATATAAACCTGGGTCCAGAAGTGAATATAAATATGCGCCAGAATGTTTGAATTGGCGCAAAGTTATATTCGTTAAACAACGAACTATTTAGTTATTGTTGATACCTGTGGAACCTGTGGATAAATTGACGCATTAATTACTCATAAATTAAATAATGTACGTTAATTTACCTCAATTAACGGGAATAGAACCTTTTCGATTATTTAAACTTTTCATTCGGCTTTAACCTCAATTAATTTTTTGAAAAATAAAAAAGTAAATTTTGCATTTGAATTTAAAGCATTCTAAATGACAACTGAAAATGTTTACTCGAAATTTGTATTGTGGTCGACAATTTTTATCAGCATTTTTCATTTGGCAGTGCAACAAGTAATTCAAATACTCGCACCTGCGTTTCTTTAATCATTCGCACTAATATCACATCTATTGCAGTTTACACCAGAAAATATAAATTATGCTGAACTCCGCTGTCAAGACGATTCTCAAAATGCTTCAGAGCATTTAAAAGCTTTGTGGGCCCAACAAATTTATCCGAATGATAAAAATACGTATTGCTACATAAATTGTTTTTTACATAAGCTGGGATTAATTGATTTAAATACCAGGGGATTAAATGTGAGTATGCAAGAAAATTTCGGTAATGGTACTAGCATTCAAACTTAGTAAATTTTAAATTTTATTGAAATTAAAAAATTTAACTTTGGAAGTAATTAACAAAACAAAAAATTTATTATTTTTTAAAAATTCACTAAATTAATAATAATATTGTATGCAAAATTGAGAGCTTAATTTCGGAGGAAACTCGACAGTTAACAACTTTGGATAGTTTGAAGTCGCTGAGTTCGAAGTTCGAGCTACAAACGCTTTACTACAACTTTTTTTTAAATTCTAGTCTGAGAAGCTTGGTGTCAAGGAAAAACATTTTTTTCTATTTACACAAATTTTCTGATTGATAAAAATGTTGGCTAAAAAATTAATCTTGAACTTCCCTCTTTTTTTTCTATTTTCTTTTTGTGAAGTAGTCTTAATTTGCATGTGTCTCTTAAAAGGTGCATACGAAAGATAAAAATGTGTTAGAAAATATAGTTGTGAATTATTGAAAACAATGCCTGATTTATACACCACCATACACCTATAAATATGTTTAATTTACTTTTTTTTTCAAAATCTATTGATAGCTGGATTCATTTGTACAACTCTTGGAAAATACCGAAACAAGTGCCAATTATATATGTACGGATCTATTGTACAATCACGAGCCACTAGATGGTACTTGTTACGCCTACTACAAAAAATGGTCAAATTTTACTAAACACTGCAACGAGTTAGTGAATCTTGTGATGCAAGATCCAAAGAACGGTTTGATAAGATTGTATGATAATGTAAGTTGATGTAATATTTCTTAGTGATTACGAGTACCATAATAAATCAAGCTGTATATTCTTATGAAGTCTCCAATTTTGCTCACTTTCTCACTTTTTGGTGGGTAGTATTTGACCTGTTGATAATTTATAATAAATCATAGAAACATAAAAAATACATTTCGACTTAAGCCGAACCGTTGTTATACATCATTTAAATTTAAGAAAAATTACAGAATAATTTTTGAAATAAATTTAGGGAGTTTACAAGGTGTTATCACTGTGGTAGTGCCCAGTTCTGATCAAAATTCATTATTGATAGCTGAATGTTGACAGTTCATAAATTTGTGCGAAATTTAAAATGACACCTCTTTTTGAATGACCCGTTACATTATCTTCTTAATTATTTTTGCGAAGAGTTGATGTATACAGATATGACAAATGGTTATTTTATTATTCATAAATTTTGATGAAATGATTCATGCTGAATTATCTGATCAAATACTACTCACAGAAGAAGAAGAAGAAGAAGAAGAAGAAAAATCTGAGACCCGTTGGCCTTGTTCATCTTTTTCCGCTTTACCCATATATATGTATGTATATATTTTCAGATACCACGCTGGAAAAAACGTAATGAAACTGCATCACAATTTTGCGATACAGAGCTTGCAAGAAGTGATGCAAATGTTGCTGCCGAAATATCTGATACTGCAGATAATTCATTTGTTACGTCATATAAATGCAATTTAGAATGTCTTTTCAGGCACTTTCATTACTTTGATGCTTATGGCAGACTTGATGTATGTAGTATGCAAACTTTTTTCTTAAGTTCTATTTTAAATTCTTCCATTTTTCTTCCAGGAGTCTGAAATTTTTCGTAGTTTTGAGGATGTTCAGCTTTTAACGCCACAGAATACCGCTACAATACATCACTGCACACATCGTGGTAATTCACTTTATTCTTCTGGATTTTGTGAAATGGCCTACGAGCTTAATAGTTGCATGCAAAAGAATACGGGTAAAGATTACTTTAAGGCATATCAGAACCGTGATAAAATAACACAGCAGTATTAAGATTATGATGTCATTGTTTAAGATAAGAAAAACCAAACAAATATTTTATAGTTGTTATCAATGAGTTTAAATTGTTACACAATAAATAATGGTAAAAAAATATTGTGTAGGGAACCAAAAGAATTCAACAACCAGAGCCACTAATAGAAAATTGTGGCCCTGATGAAAGCGATGTCTATATGAGAAAAAAATTGAAGCTTCCGGCCCATTTGAAACTTTTTAAAAATATATCATTGCTGTTTAAATTATAATTCAAATTATATCTTCTATATTGGCTTCACACTCATTGCGGTTTTTATCCAATTTTGCAAATGGCGTTTTTTTTGTAATTAGTATTATTCTTAATCTGATATATAAAGTAAGTTAAGTAAAAGTGTTGTATTGAAAATATTCATGAGCCTACCTACTCAAAATATTTTAATAAGTAAAGTTCAGAGCCAGTTAATAATGTTCGGCTATTTATTCTGTAATTTGAAACAATTTTACTAGTTTATCAATTCTTATTTATTCAAATAAAATTTAGTCATAAAGTTAAAGTGACCGCTGTGCAGCTTAGCAATAATATCCAATAATACTTTGAAGTTTTGATTTAGCATTTTAATACATACAACACTTACGATTATGATAGTAACTTGGAATAAGCTGTAATTAGCAACTACACTACATGCACTAATAAATACAATGCGTCCACAAAAAGTTTTTAATACGAAAATAAAAAAACCTTTCAAGTTTTTTTTTTGATTTATAAAATCTTCCTTAATTGTCTGTTGCAACCGAAATGGTTTTCATTGCTTCACTGATGTGACCCGCTAATGGTAAATTTTCATTCAAAGTTGGATGACGATAGCTCTCCAAGAAATAGCAAGTGCTGCTGCCAGCATTTGGAAGTTCCTTTGGTAAGCAACTAGGATCGCGTGGTTTTAGATCAAATTCAAAACCTTCATATTTGATGAGCCACCTATGAGCAAATAATAAAAATAAATAAAGAATTATTCTAATTTAATATTATAAAATTGTTCTGCAGTGCTAAGTCATAATGAATTTGCTCAATCACAACAGGACTACAGTCAGAGATCGAAAAAATCCAGATTTTATATAAAAAGATTTTCAAAGATGAAAAAGCAATAATCAACTGAGTTCGATTTTTGAGTAGTCCAAATCCACAATCCATCCAACGGATAAACGAGTACGCAAAAATATAAAGCCCCAAATTCGGATTTGTGATAGATGATGCATAGATTTCTACAAATACATATGTATGGTACATAAATGTTTTGGATTATTCCCAAAAATAAAACTAAAGGTGAATACTAGAAATTATTCAAATTATTCTGATAAAAAGTAAACATTAGAAAAAATTACATTTTTGGGAAATTTAATTTTAGAAATGTTCTAAAAAAAAATATATTGCACCAAAATCTTCAAGCGACACAACATCTAAGCAAGTTAGGTGAGTATATTGGTCCATTTATCAATAAAAATTGTGCTCTGGGTTGTCAAGTTGAAAAGAAGGAGTTCCCGACCTTCCCAAAATAAAATAATTTGTCCATAAACTGGTAAAAAGTAAGATTTTTTTGCGGCAAAAAGTAAGAGTTGATGACATTTTTTTTCTTACTCTAACAAAATTTGAGTGCGCCTGGGAAGCGGAAAATAAATACAAAAACATTTTTTCCGCTCATATCAACTATGTCGTTTGTTAACTACATAAAACTATATGTAAATGAAATGGCAAAGTTTTGAAGAATATTTCTTCTACCGAATTTACTATTAATCTAGTAAAATTTTTATGCTTGATTTGGTCTTTAAAACCAAATATGTAGGTATATGATTATTCCAAAAATATGTAAACCTGTGGTATGACTTTTTAACTTAAACTTAAGAAATTGCCTCTTAAACTTAAAGTAACACAGTTCTGTTTTAAGTTATAGCTTGCACATGGTCTTATAAACAGAACAGAACTGACAGCGGAAATCAAAAGAATATACATATTCAAATTAAAACAATTTTATATATAAATGTCAGAACCCATCCGTCCATCCCAATGCGTAATATGTACTTATTTTCAAATCAATTTTACTTACTCCTTTGTTGTTGGGCTCACATTAATTTTCGAGGCTTCACTTCCCGACTCAAATTTATTAGCAATAGTTACATTATGACCGAATAAACAATATCTTGGCATTTTGCGTCCCACAACACCAGCCAGTACAGTACCCGTATGTAAGCCAATGCGCATTTTGATTTGTTCCCCATCATGTGTGATATGCTTGGCACAGGCGTCAATCATTTTCAATGCCATCCATGCGACCTTATGAGCATCATATATTGATGCACGATGTAAGCCACTAGCTACACAATAAGCATCACCGATCGTTTCCACTTTGTAAACATCGAAAAGATCACAAAACTCATCAAAATCCTTGTAAAGACTTTCCAGCATACTAATGACCATAAAAGGTGTCGCACGGGAACAGATACTGGTAAAGCCAACAATGTCACTAAAGAGTATAGTGACATCGGGATAAGTTTTAGCATCAATGCTAGCACCCAACCATAGACGTTCAGCAATCTCTGCTGGAAATATTAAATGCAATAAGCTGACATTCTTTTTACGTTCTTTGGTAACCGCTGAATTAGCCTCTTCAATGGAGCTTTTTAGCTTATCCATCCGACGACGCAAGCCATCTTGAGCACGTGCCTGTTCGCCAACGAGTATAACTTCGCGTGTGGCATCATGCAGCGGTATGTCAGATATGAAAAGACCGTTACACGTAAGTCCATCTAAGCCATCCAGAAAAGGTGAACCGATGAAAAGTAAGGAATTGGATTCAGGACAATGTACCATTTGTCCTTTGATTTCGAGACCCTTGAAAGAAAAAAATAGTTTTAATTTTTGCTTAACAATAGACGTACATTAAGGTGGTTCATAAATGACGAAGTTTTGAAAATACAATAACGTACTGGAAGTTTTCTTTGTTCCTTTTGTGAAGAAAAGAAAATCTGTAAAAAATTTCAATCCAATGGAATTACGTCTTGCACTGCCTCCCTTATCAAGGTCAAAGGTTAAACGGCACAAACCTTTTGTTTCCATTGACATAACGCTTTTTTTTTGTCCTATGGCCTATGTTTTTGAATTAAACGTTAATAAAATTCTACCAAATTTGCAGTTTCCTAGATCAAACGGCGCAAACAGACTTTGCTTGCCATATAATTAACATGGAAAAAGCAATTTTGCGCTTTTTGACCTTTAACCTCGATGAGGCAATGCAAGACATCATCCGATTGGATTAATATTTTAACGGACTTTCTTAATTTATGAGAAAAGGAATGCCATCGCATTTTCAAAACTTTGTCATTTTTGAACCAGTATAATAGTGAGTTTCGCTTAAGTTCTTTCGATTTTTTACTTTTCGGACATATTTTTAATGAACAAATAATATCAATTGAAATCTATTCACATAGTTTTTAATTCTCCTGGCTATGACCTTTCATAATTTGCTCGGCGACGAAAAATCTGAAGAATTTTACCCATATACAATATATAGAAAATTAAATCACACTAATGTACATATGGTATACGATTTACCTCAGCTGGAAAATCTTTGGCATCTGGTGGATTTCTAAGAGCTACCAAAAATGGTGTATAAGTGCGACGCACTATTTCTCGGAATTTGAGTGAAAGACCTTTTGGACGCTTAAAGTTGAAATAAGTTGAAGCATGGCAGCCATGTTCTGCCATATAGGTCTTATAGAGTTTACTAAATCCTCGACCTTAAATTTTAAAAGTTAAGACTAAATGAAAATTGTTTTGTGAACCACGAACCCAATTGCACCAATTCCAAATTTTCATTCATAATAAAATGCCATGGAAAAGCTTTACAAAAGGTGCTCATGTCTATTGATAGGTCTGCTGCATTGGTCGAATTGCTGCGTTGTACCGGCAAATCCGGCTGTTTGGCCAATTCATTGCGACGTACAGTGGAAGCCTCATGTACCACGAAAAATAAGTAGCGATAACGCCGTGAGTCACCTTCAACGGGCTCAATTTTAATATTAACATGAACGTTATATAACATACGTGTCAGCGCTTTGAGTGAACCCAAAAGCAACCAAGCAATTACTGGACGATCAGAGGTGAATATAAGTTCGCCATCACCGGCACAAACAAAACCCGTATCTGTGACATCTTCTTGCGAATCCTGTTTACAAAAAGAATCAATATTTACTTATTTACGAGTATATGTAGCTCTGATAAAAATTACATACCTCCTGCAGCTTGAGCACATCATAGACGCCATCTAGTGAACCAAGAAACTCTTGAAAATCTGTACCGAGGCAACGAAAAGCTCGTTCTATAATACCAGTACAGCAAGAAATTATCAACTCTTCTCCAAGTAGAACTAAAATTTCACTAGCGCTGGCCTCATCCATTTCGAGCAAAATTTCTTGAATGTCAGCCAAGTAGTCATAGTTGGGAAATGTTTTTAAGGTGTCCAAGTTGACTTTGCTACAAGTGAAATTATTTAAAGTATTCATAGAAAAACTTTATTTGAAGCTTAAATTTCGAATACGACATACAGTTTAGAGATGTTGGGCCAACTTTGACTGTATTTTGCAATCAATGCAGTAACAGCTGTGTTCAGATCATCATTCTGAAAATAAACGAATTTTTTAAAGTCAAGACGGTTACAGCCAAATAAAAAGCTTAAAATTATGGAAAGAATTTTTATTTTATTCCCTGGTGTTACGAGTATATTCCATTTCAAGTTAAAATGTGATTGATAAAATAACAAAGCTAAGTTAATAATCTTCTCTAAGCCAAAAGGAACTTGTGGTAGCACTATGAACCTGTGTATGTGAGCCATTTTTTTGTATGCACTTGCCTGGCTTAAGCTCTTTTGCGAGTGTTAAAAGTTTTTTAAGAAGCTCATGGAATTGTTCAACTTAGAAATATAACTTATGTCTCAGTGACCGGTGCATATCGCGGTAGCTCGGAACTATTATTGAACAGAACGAGTCCGTGGATTTCGGACAGATCTGAGAGTAAATCATTTCTTTGGGAGTAAAATTCCTCAACAAATTAAGTCCCATACAATTGGAATTTTGAATCTTATGACATTAAATGGGAATATATTGACACGTGGTGTCATACTGCTATTTGAAAAAGTTATCCTAACTTTGTGTTGAACTATTCATTAAGTAAGTAATGTAGCTGACAGCAAATAATAGAGAAATTAATTACGTTTGCATGTTCTTGATATTATTTTCAACAATTTACTTTTAAGTAAAAACATAGAAAGTCAAGTTGATTCGCGGGTTAAATTAAATCCCTCACCACCATTTCATTTATAATTGATTGATGAGATCAATTATTGTTTTATTATGTGACAGTATAATCGCTGTGGAAAATTTAAACCGTTATTAAAGCAGTCATTTTGTACATAATGCGAAACAAAAATAAAAAACATATGTATGTATATGGTTTATATATACCGACGGTGCTGTCAGCAGCTGTATCGCCATTTGTAAATGCTTCAAAGTCAATGCATCGTCTGGAAATTCATCTTCTTCCAATGTCCATGTATTGCTCGACTCAGCTATAACTGATGGTTGTCGTGTCAATGAATCACTACGACGAAAGAAAGGACAAGCCATGTTGAGTCGTTTTGCACTTTCCTTTAACCCTGAAATTGAAATACAAAATATTAAATGCATTTTTACAACGAACTAGTAATGCATACTAAATGTATGTTTTTATGTAAATTTATCTTAAGTGTATCTGTGTGTAGGTACATATGTGTGTTTAAAGAGGCCATGAACATGTAACAAGGTTAATAGGAAGCTGCTTAGTATCTGTCTGTCGTTGAGTTGATGAGTCAGTAAGGTAACATCCATTGTTTGCACAAGTTATTTTTTTATTGTTGCAGTTAAGGCTATAAATGGGCTTCAAGTTCAACGTGCACTCAGATATGTTTCGAGGTAGCAGTAGATGGAGGCTCTACAACCCTTTTAATGTTTCTAATTTTTTATTTGTCTAAGAATATTAATATCATATTTTTTGGTATACAAATGTACAAAAACTAACGACACTTTCATCTAAATGCAAATTCAATAACGGAATTGAATTACGTTGGTATTTGTGTTTGTTGGACATAACACCAAATTTCAGTTCCGTTCGAAAATTCTCCCAGCAACTTTCAAGCCGAACTGAATGCCATAAATACTGCTGCTAGGTTCATTACAGACAAAGGGGTAAGGAATACCTCTACTGAAAACAATTGAAATTCGGCCACAAAGGACTGATTTGGCACCTAATGTTTATTTTTTTTTTGGTCTGAACCGTCAAAAATAAACTACGTCGTCAACGATGTTTGACGCCAGAAAATACGTTTGATGCGTTCAAAAACCATGTTTTGAAGATACCTACCTCAATCGTGAATGGTAAAAGTGCGGAGAATACTATGAAAAATAATTAAGAAATTTTAAATGAAAACTATTAGTTTTTGTTTGTGAGTCTGGATACGTGATTTCCAATATGTGGCCGTTGTGGGGCTTACGTCATAAACATGGTTGGCCACGGATAAAACACAAAAGTTTCCTCAAGCACTAATACGTTGGCAACTCTGAATGTTTTTTTCATTTAAATGATAGAATGTCTTGTGCTCTTCATATTTCACACGCAAATTAGGTTAAACGCAACCCACAATACATTGGGGCTGCCAACTAACTAGTGGGATAACTACATACAAACACATACACATGACACAAACAACAAAAATAAGCACCAGATACACAATTTTCACAGGAAGAATTAGGAATTAAAATCATATCCTTTGAAAAACTTTCACATTTCGCCTTGTAATTTTTTGTAAGTCTTAAATTATGTAAATACTTGAGCGAACTTTAAAAAAAATTATTTTAAAGACAAACAAGTTGGTGTAATGATCAGAAATAAAAATATACCTTTCTTTCACAGTAATATATGTATAATATATTCCTTTCCACTACACACACTAGCAGATTGCACAAAGTTAAAACTTGAACTAAAAAAGCACACGAAATCGCTTGGCCAAAATCAAATCATATTGCAAGAATATGCAGAAAAAGTTCTGAAAAATATGTGGGTGAGCTGTTAGGCGCAAAATCAGTTATGAACTTTTTTGTTAACAAAGCTCTATTAAAAAGCTTTCATTGTAGTTAAAGCTCTCAGACTTTTGTCACGCGCAACTAAAGCAGTCCCATTTAAAGATTAAGAGAGGGAGTAACAACCTGTTGCGTATTTTTTTTAATAAATTTCAAGAATAAAACAAGTAAACAATAAACAAAGAATACAAAATAAAAACAAAAACATTCTCTAAAGCTCACGCGAAAAAGTTCAAAATTCGAGAAAAAGCTGATGCCGCTGTTTATTCGCGTAAATATAAATACATACCCTCATTTGCTGTTATAAATGTGCGCTACCATCAACTCGAAATTTTGTCATAATTTAAAGACTAAGGCTAATAAGAATTGCGTTGTAATTTTTTGCTGACTATTTATTAAACCTCTATTCTATTATGGTGCATTCACAAATTACATTACGCACTTAGAGGATCTGCGAAAAATGCTAATTTGCTTTATAAAATAAAAAAATAAAAGTTTTATAGCCTTAACCTCTTAATATAAAAGACACGTGGTGTACATTCCATGTGAATCGATTAGCCGCTCTTCGTGAAAACTATATTTTAAAAATATGTAATATAAGGGCCTCCTTAAATATGCACCTTAAAGAAAAGCTTTATAGCCTTAGCTATTCCCCTTAACATACCAGAATCGTGGTGCAAATCCCATGTGAATCGAGTAAGTGGTCTTTGTGAAAATGCTACACCACCGCCACCCTTAATAAAAGTTTTAAAACCTTAGCTATTTCCCTTATTATAAAAGCCACGTGTTGTAATTCCATATGAATTGATTGACAGGTCTTCACGAAAATGATATTTTAAAATATTTTTGTATGAGGTCCACCCTAAATATACACCCTGAATAAAAGTTTTGTAGCTTAAGTAATGCCTCTTAATATAAAAGCCACGTGGTGTAATTCCATGTGAATCGATTGACCGGTCATTGTGAAAATGCTATTTTAAAAATATGTTTGTGTGAGGGCCACCCTAAATATGAACCTTAAGCAAAAATTTTGTAGCGTAAGCTATGACTCTTAATATAGAAGATACGCCGTGTAAATTCCAAATCAATTAATGAACTGGTCTTTGTGATAATACTTTTTTAAGACTATGTTTGTATGAGGGCCACCCTAAATATACATCTTAAATAAAAGGGAGGGGAGGGGTCCCGCCATAACTCACCAAGAGAAGATGGGAGCTCCGAATTTTCAAAAAAGCACCTCACGTAATTAATGGACGGCCCCTTAAAGCTTTTTTTATGGAGTGACTCAGTATCACTCTATTATATGTAGTTAAAACCTGGTTTAATACGAATATAACTGTCAAATTAATGAAATGTGCTTTTAATTTAAAGCTAAGTTTTATCTACAGCGCATTTTATTTTGCGACTAAAAGCCTATTTTTTAAACTTTATTTTTTAACACGAGATTCCTTGTATGTTTGCAATGTATTTCAGTTTGGAATTAATTTTTGTCCCATTCCTAAGTAGTGTAGCTAAAAAACAACACCTCAGAAAATGTATCTTCATTAGAAAAAACTGTTGTCACGATGGTAACGCAAGTGATAACACTATCGTTATAGACGAGAGAAAAGCTATATTTTTAATGGTTTGCCGAGTAGAAACGTTCGATGTCCAGTGTTTGTACTTTTGGTCGCTAAGCCATTCAGACGGTTGTAGCGCGTTCGTGGACCGATTTGTGAATTGTATAGTGTGCCCGTCTGTGTGCCTGGTTTTATGTTTTTCTTCTTTTTTTTTTTGTGTGTGAAATTTTATGTGCAAGTCTGGAATATTTTTATAGCCAATAAAAATAAAATTGAAGTTTAGTTTTTCCTAAATTAAATTATAAAGCAAACCCACCTGAAATTACTGCCTGTGAAATATATGTAAATAACCTGAAACAACATATAATATATCTAATAACAAAGAATTGAAACAACAACATCGACAACAATTAATTCAATTAAGAACTATGGCTGATCTATTGTATCTTGTAAGTAATTATCCGTATGCAAAGGAATAAAAAAATGTTAAGAAAATTTAATATTTTTGCCATTGCATTTTTGAAATTATAATTTTAGAACTTTTAATATACATATTTTTATAACTTTTTTTTTATTTTCATTTCCGTTTTATGATTTTTCAACAAACCATTACTTCCTTTGTCCTTGACCTTGTCGATTTATCTTGTTTTGTTAGCGAAATCTTGTGTATATTTTGTTGTTGATTTTTTTTGTTTTTGTTGCTGTTTGCATACAAATTTTGCTTGCTCGGTACCTCAACATTGCAAAGTACATGCGAACTTTTAATTGGATTGCGTCTACCGCCAAGATAGATAAAAGCTTTTCACGCTTATTCACAAAAAAAGAGTGAAAGTATCGCCCAATGCAAAAGCGATGTAAATGCAGCGCGCCAATGCGAAAGTCAAATTGATGTGTCATATTTCTCTGTCGCGGTTTGTTACCATTAAAGTACGAGCATTAGTTCAGTAGTTCAGTGGGAAGCTAGTTATACCGAATGGATTTCAACGACTTTTACTTAATTTTTGAGTTTCTTTCATCAAATTTAAAAACATTACTATTCTGAAAATATCCGCTATTGCGAAAATTCATTTATTTTGTAGTATGAGATCACCTTCCATTTAAGCTTTATCAATGTTTTCAAGTTTCGACGTTATTCAATAAATTTTGAATTAGGTATATAGATTTCCTAAATAAATTTCGACTGTTACAATGTCATACGATAAGTTTTGATCAATTTAAAGTTGTTGATAGGTTTCGACTTCTTCGATATTTTGATTAGTTTTAACTATTTCGGTGACCTTTTTTGTATAGCCCAACGTTTATTGGGAGTTTTTTCTCATCGTTTGATTCGACAAAATAAGAGAAAATGTGTAATGAAAGTAACAGAAATATAACTTACATATAATATACTAAAATAAAATTATATATCATAGCAAAAAGTAAATTTGAATAAAATCTAATAGTAAATGACGGATATATATTTGATTTGAAAAAGTGTAAATCCAAAATGGTTATTTTTGATCACAAAAAATGCATCTTCAAAACTATTTTCGATTATTGACCACTCATGAAGTTTCAATACGGATTCAAGTAGAGTGTTGGACTGTAAATAGACACATGAACTCGATGTAATTCTGGGTCGTTGAGTTCGAATCTGCCGTCAGATTTTATCTTATACGTCATTGTTTTGAGATAACGGTAAATGAACGTGATTTTGACACGGTTACACCGAAGAAATGTACTATAAAAATGCATTGAATTTCCAACAATAATTACAGTTTTATCCTGTTTGTCCCGGATAGTAAACGAAAAACAGTAATAATTGATCATGATCAAACATTAATTCCTTTTAGTTCAATTTATTTACAAGAAGAAATAAAATTGTTAAGCTTTAATATACAGTTACATACCTACTTTGTGAAATAAATTTTTTGTAATTTTGTACAGTAAAGAGGCACCATCAAGCGATTGTTGTTGAAGCCGAAAAACAAACATTTTATTACGTCATCGAATGACTCTGGATTATTGTTTCTTTTTATCCACGTCACAAAACCATACCTTCTTAACCATCCTGACAACATTCACACTTCTAACCATATACATTCATACATATCTACATTTGATGTAGATAACAAATATCGAATCATAAATCATTGCAATACTAAATAGTAACAAATTAAAATTCATTAAAGCACAAACTGAAAAATAAATAATTTTACAATCTACTTATCTAATTGTAAATACCTACAGCAAAATATACATTTCCATTCTGCACTGCTGTGAGTGTTTTAAATGTAATATCGAACAGTTAGCATTACTTATTTCTGAAGAACCTAATTTGCCTGTGTTGCGAGTATAAAGCGGCACTAATAAGTTATGTGCTTCCTTCGCCCGTAATTTGACTAAGTGACCTAGAAGAAGAAGAATTACAACAGCATAGCATGTTAACCGCTGAAATTTGTTATGTGCTCTTATTGTAATCCTTCAGAGCTTTATGCAAATGTACGTGCAAATTATTTAGGCAAGGACGTGTCTATCAAATCACAAAGCCTGTCAGGATAATTTGCACCTTACAAGTAGTTGCTGAGAATACTTGCGCTACAAATTATACCCAGCTTATTATACAACTTTCCATTTATTCTCTTTAGTTACTTTGCCTCGCATGCGGTTTATTTTGTGTTTGATCCTTAATCGCTTTATATTTACAAATATGATTCAGTTGTGCACGTCAAATATTACCGTCCATTATTTCAATATTCATTCGTTAAATTATTAATATCACGTTAATACGGCTTTCAAATTGATTAGATTATTTGGAGTAGTATTTTTTCAGGTAGCCAAGTTAAAATAAACACTACAACGAAAGCAGAGGTGCAAAAGAAAAGCTTATTTAGTATGAAGTAGAGCAAAAAGTGATTCCAGTAACGTTGTAGTTCGTGTCTTTGTCTATCACACAGGAGGTCACAGTTTGAGTCCCATTAATGCGGCTTCCCATCTCATTAGTCACTGGCAATGCTTTGAGGTTAAGCCCAAATTAGTACAATAACGCGTCGGCAATGGCAGTAGCAGTTTTTGAAATCAGCAGTATAACTTTGCAGTTATGATTTGGTGAGCTCTATTTCTAAATTCACTGCCACTGCTTTCGAGTGTCACGCATAAATTAACATAGTTTTGCTTTGATAATTGCTTCGTTTGTTTGTATTAAGAAACGACGAAAAATAAATTGAATTCATTCGGGAAAATACGTGTTGTTATTTAATAGACAAAAAATGGAACTTTCTTTAAAACTAACAAGGAAAATAAAATCAAAATGTCAAAACACATTGCTCTATCCATGAATCAATAAAATCATTCTAGGCCACTATCGACTCCAGATTGTGTATTCAGTATACCGACAGTTTATAGCAGTTTTTTTGACAGCATTTTAATTCGATGTGAAAAGCTTTCCTCAATCATCGCCGTCCGGAGTTGGCAGTGGACCTGTCCCCGCCAGTTTGTAAAGTTGAAATTGACTACAGAGACTGGCAGTGAAAAATAAGATAAGCTGAGGCCTTTAATGGGCATCTGTGTCTAAAAATTCCATAGTGTTATGACACAAACTTTGCTGAAGTAAAAGATTTAATAAAAGTCAAGGAAAATACATATTAATTTTTAGAGAAAAACCCCAAAAGAGTAAAAATAAAAGATATGAAAGAAACAATTCGCCGTCTTCTTCAAAGAACGGAGAATAATCAATAGAATAGCAGCTATATTGATAGTAATAATATCTATACCATCCTCTACGTCGATACAGAATTCGCATTTTAGTCTAAAATTTTTAGATCAGCAACGATACTCATGTTCGAACATGTGCTCGCCCAATTACAGTTGGCTACTGTACTATAGAGATCTTTAATCCTCACACGAATAACGTTGCCTGATTGCTTGCTCAAAAGGGTTGAAAGCACGTAAAGCACATATTGATCTGACAAGCATTCAGCCCCGATTCTCCATCATTCTCCTTGAGCATTTTTCATGGAGCTATCCAGCTTCTGTAGGTCTTACCGCTAACAAAACCTTTTTCAATTCATGGTTAGCCAATTCACCGCAAACATCACAGTGCCCCGTCACCAAAATAAGTTTAAAAATTTTTCTATTTTCCCACACAATTGACGATTATCGGAGTTTTAATGGTCTTTAGTGCTGCCTGACTGTCGCTGCAAAAGTCTATGAATTTCCTTTATCAATTCATCTCAGCACGCAACGTCAAGAATAGCGTTAATCTCTGTTTGAAAGATTCTATATACACTTTTCCATTGCAATCACGTGCTCTTCGCCCAAATGCCAAAAATTATCAATTTTAATTTTTTCGCTTTTTCGAAACAAACATAAGTTGAAAACTATATGAAGTTAGATGGAAATTGTACAATCGAAGAGCAATAGTGTTTGTGAGAAATTCAGTTAAAATACATCAAATAACTTTCTAAACTAAGTATATACACTTTTTCATACCTAGCCCGCTCTCTTACAAACACAATGACAAAGTGAATATAGCCTAATCGTAGGGTAAAAATATGTCAACATTCGAGTGTTCTTTTGCACCTCTGCTCATCAATTTCCCAATTATTTTGGTTTTTTTGCTGATCAGAAAGTAGTAGCCACGTACATAGTTAATTCTATGATATTTCACTTTCTATCGAGAATTCGTGATAAGCTTCCATTTGAACTACTGAAAGTGGTTTATTAATATAAATTGTTGATTATGGTTGGTCATTTGTTGGACTACATATTTATTTTATTGTTTCTTATCTTTATGGATTGCATAATCGTTATGTTTACAATAAATCAAAGTTGGTACTTGCACAATATTACCATGCAACTGTATAGAATATACATATCTTAGAATTACGTACATACATATATGAAATGTTGTACATTTTAAAAAGCAATTTATTAGCCTGTATAACAGCTTTATAATGATAAATCGAATATTTTTAAGATTATACGTATACACATGTATATGTACGTTTTCGCGGCAAGCAGAAGGGCATTGTATTTATGTTTTTTAAATAATTTTTACAAGAAAACCAAATTTCGTTTAAGTAGAAATTTCTCAACTTAAGTAAAAATTAGTTTTATTATGTCCTACTCTTAATTAAGTCAATACTGTTTCTTTGAAATAAGGGAAAATTTCCTTATTATAGCATTATTGTGTTTCACACAAAAAATATAGTGACGTTTGCTGAATCACAGGGTCACGTCACTGGCTGCAATCCCAACAGTGTCAAATGTAGAAACTTTTTTGAATTGCTGATATATTTTTGAACGAAACTTATTTTATTTTATTTATATCCTTTGTTCCAAAACGAAAAGTTTAGAACGTAAGGTTTTGAAATGAAAAGAAAGTGGATAAAATGCTTCAGAAGGTACCCGGTCATCAAGAGAAAGAACCAGCCATGGGTGTTATGTCCATCGTTATGAGTGGTCATAATCCCCAAAATTTTTTTGGGGACATAACGCCCTCTTACACTCTGAATTTTGTTTTTGGCTTAATAATAAAAGTATTTTAAGCAACCGCTTAAGGGTTTTGAAGTGCGTTTAACTTACCATATGATTTTATGGCTTTTCTCCCCACAATTTAAAGTAAAAAATTGATTTCGGAGTTACGGTTACTTAAGCTGCACTTACCACATTATGTATCGTTATGAATAAAGAAATTAAAATAACAAAGGCAAAAAAATGTAAACTAGCTGTTATTTTCACAGTGATGCCATACTGGAATAAAGCACCAATAAGAGTGTTTTTTTTTTAACAAACCTAACTTAATACCACTGACAGTCACACAAGATGTCACCCCTATTGGAAAACCCTTTATTGGGCACCGAGCTTAAATTAAACTCGGACTGAAGACACACACTAACATGGTAGCATAGTTTTGTTATCATAGCTGGGAGGTTCTAGCCCACTTGCATTAACTAAACTAAACATTAATTTTTCATTAGAAATGCCTATAATATATTATATATTTAAAATAAACAAATTTTACAATAACTATAAATTGATAATTTACTAAATGCATCATAATTAAAAACATTTTATTCTTTGTTTTAGGCCAAATCACAATGTCTGAAGTTGGCAGCTTTTTTCAGCTTCGTAGTCATCTATTTTGTCTTCGTGCAGGATCCACATGGCGAACTTTATACAACGATACTTAAATGCGCCCCCATCCTGTGTCTGATGAAATATATTGTACTTAAAGGATTTGCGTTCACAAAAGAGTAAGTCTCAAAATATATAAAAATAATATTCAGTTACAATTATTAGAAATTAATGATCCACAATCGCCGGGATTGAAGTACATATTACCTAATCCGATTTGCTTGAATATGGGAAAAGTTAGAAACAGCTGGTTAGTAATCCTAATACGTCTATTTGAATTGAGTAAATAAATATATGCTGATATATAAATGGTTATATTTTATGATGTTGTAAAAATACATCGATACCAATTTCTTTAAACTTTAATAAATACAAACACATAGTATAATCGAAGTACACACAAAATAACAGAACATTTTTAAGGTCGGCTTAAAACAGTGGATAACTTCATTTATTGGGCAGCATCATAACACCTAATTCAACATAGTGAAAGTCATCTTTGCTCAGCTTTGTTCTATTAACCAGAACTTTTGAGTCGAATGTGATGTGACTAATTCTGTACACTTAATTTATCAATAGCGCTTTGTTGCACAATTTACAAGTACATACTAACAATTGTCTTCACTGAATACTGAAAATTTGGTGGCACAGGACCATCTCCAATGTGGAATTTATCATCACGAAGTGGCACCGCCCCATAGAAAACCATAAAAACGTCATATTCGAAAATCTCTTAAAGTAAACGCAACCAAGCAGGTTGGACAAATAGACCTATTTGGCATTACTATATTAAACAGCTCTGACAATTCATTCACAATAGTACTGCGATTTTGAGCAAAAGCGAGTACATTTAAAAAAATCGAGATGCGAGAGAATTTAGTCTGACATTAAATTTGTTTTCATCTCGATTTTAGCCCTAAAACGATCAATCGATCGTGCTTATTTTGATGTCAGTACGAATCACCTAGAAATTCTCTCAAAATGTGGAATTTTCATTAAATAATTTACAAATTTTTCCAAAATTGCATTATATAATAATATAAATCTTCGATTTTTTTGAGTTACTTGTCAAAATAAATGTTACAGTATAGCACCCTACATATAACTCCATACCCTTTTCGTGGACCACATTGTATGTATATTAAACCTTTAGCATAAAGACAGAAAAGTTTCTTGTGTAAGTTTTTTTAAATGATGACTCTGCCGAACTGATCACGAAACTGTGCAAATTTCTCATAATCTTTTTTTTTTAGCTATAAAAACTCTCAACGAATTTTGCTCGGTCTGATCTTTTCATGTACAGGGGATGTGCTACTCAACATTGGTCTCTTTCCACATGGTATGGGCGCTTTTGCACTGGCGCATATTTGTTACATCTCTGCATTTTGTTGGAGTCCCCTTAAATTGGTAATTGCCATACCACTTTATCTAGCGGGTGCAGGCAGTAAGTATTTGATTTATATTTCTATTATGTGATATTTTTCAACACAAAAATATATATTTTATTTGTACCCCTTAAAGCGGTTGCTATCTTTTGGAAAGGACTCGATGAAGTGCTAATGATTGGTCTTCCCATATACACAGCCTTATTACTGACGATGTGTTGGCGCGCAATAGCACGTGCTACCCAAAACAAAGACTTCTTAAGCATTTTCTGTGCTGTAGGTAGTGTACTTTTCGCCATTTCAGATGGTTTGATTGCGCTCAATATGTTCTACACTGATGTACGAAATGACAGGGTAAGTCAATAATCTATGCCTTCATATTTTAATTATTTAAGATCATCGTCAATTAACAGTATATTGCATTATGCAAGTATGACTCTTTCAACTACTTCCATACCTGTAAGTTGGGTCTGGCGATTATTTTCTTTCTGACTAGCTGGTAGCTCACGGTAATTTTTGACATTTGCAGTTACTAGAAAACTTTAATTATAGTTATGTATACCTCAAATGTTTCATTCAAGAGCAAACCTGTTAATCTTCAATCAAAATCTTCAATTTTATTTAAAGTGAAGTTACAGACAGCTCGGTGCATAATGATTCGACTCCATACAAACGATGGACAAAAATAGAAGGAGTGGTCGGAATTGAATGAAATTTCGTATCCTAGTGAATAATGTCATGCTAAATTCAAAAATGTTGAATATTTTTAATCGCTTTTGAGTAAATGGTGGTTTTTGCCGATTTTTTTAATTATACATTTTGACGATTAGGGTCCGTATTACGCAATTTTTGAAGATTTTTGAATTGAATTTGTTCTATTTCTCTGCGATAAATTTTCTAGTGTTAACATTTTTAGGTAATTTAGTGCACACAATCCCAGTATTTGCACTTTTTCCCCCTGTGTAAATAAATTTAAAAAATTACAAAAAAAAAATTTCAAAGTTTCCAATATTTGCCGCCCCTAAAATCGTGCCGCCCTAGGCACTGGCCTAGTGTGCCTCTAAGGTAAATCTGGGCCTGTTTTGTACTCACTACAAACGTATAGGAAAAATCTGAACGATTAGCTTTAACTTTGACATTCATTTGCTCGTTCAGCAAAGTTGATGAATTGCTGCATGAAGCGCTTGAAAGTTCCACTGACCGATATGCTGCAAGTGTTGAGCGCTTCAAAAAAATCGGAATAATAATTAATTTCAATGTGAATGGAGGAATGCAAATACCCAACGTTTATGAGAGCAAATTTTCTAATTACTCCACCTTTATTATGACACCATGGATGGCTGTTTAGTTATGCAATTAATTATTCATACTTATGTATATCTGTGCCCACAAAGAATAACAGCTAAACTCGATATCTGATGACAAGGCGAAACAGTGTAAGTCATATGCATTTACACATAACTTATGTTGTTTTGCGTTGGGATCATAGATCGACTTTAGCTGTTATTCCTTGTGGCCACAGATATGTACATATGTTACTGGCCAAATTAGTTTGTAGGAATAACTATAAAATCTGAAAAGTCTATCATATTGATTTTCACAATCACTAAATTTAAAAGTTTACATTGTTATTCAATTTTTAATTTTCAGATTTGGATTATGAGCACATACTATGCAGCTCAATTTGCCATCGCTCTAAGTACTGCCACTGAATGCAAGCAGCAGATTTTGTCGCCGAAGCGCTCCAAAAAATCAGTGCAAAGTCGCATAAATGGTGCAGAAAGTGCACGAAGACGTTTGAAAACGCGTGATTGAACCTTAAATGATAAAAACAAAAATTTTAGCGAATTTCCGAGTCCTCATTAAGAATATGATGCGGCGAAAAGAGTAAATAACAAGCATTTAAACTTCAAACATAAATAAAACAAACAGCTCAAAAATGTACCATAAAATTCCATATAGAAAACTTCCAGTTCTTCCAGTAGAAAAATATCTGTTAACATAGAAAATGTAGTCCACAAGTTATAATCATGAAATTTGTAGTACAATTAATATAAATATTAATGTTGTTATTAATAGTAGGTATATTGAGATTTTACTTTTGTATATAATTTTTAATTAAATATTGTTAGATATTTTGCTTTAAATTTGAAAAGATTTTAAATAAATGCAAATATTGCAAAAATTTTTTAAACAATTTTGCTTGTTTAATATTTAAAGGTATAAACTTAAAATTAAATTGAACGTACCTTCTCATCAGACGGTTCCTTTTAATTAAACAAAACTTTTTTATGCCATATAGTTTTTCAAAATTATAAATCTATATCATATGTCAAAACTATGAGGCCAAAAATTGGCTGGACCTATCAAGACGTATGAGGTCTTAAAATGTTCGTTTCATGAAAGGTTTTTTAAAGCCGAGTGGCCCGTTCAGAAATCCAAAATGGTGGATCCAACATAGCAGCCGGAAGCCGGAGGAAAATCGAGTGCCCAGCAATAGAAGCTTGTAAAAATAAAAATTCACAACCGATCGGGTTGTTTCGTGGCTCAAATTGTAGCTCCTAAAAAGCTTTCGAGAAAGGTTGGCAGAATCCAAGATGACGGATCCAATATGGCGGTCAAATATTCAATATGATGACAACATTTTTGAAAGTCAACCGATTTGCACCAATTTTGGTATACGGGGGTATTGAAATTGAAATTCAAAATGGTGAATTCAATATGGTGGACGAAATTTGGTATACGGGGGTTTCTGGGGTCGATGAATACGAATCCGAGGTCAGAAATTTAAAATTCAAGATGGCGGACCCAATATGGTGGATTAGGTTAAGGAGTTTCCGCGAAATTGGATCCGCTGTTTTGAACTTTAAGTTTCGACCTTGAATTCGTATTCAGCGACACCAGAAACCCCCTTATACCAAATTTTATAGGGTATAAAAATTAACGAACGGTTGTTGAGTCATTCATTTTAGAATCGAACTCCTCAAATAAGTATAACAATTCAGAGTGATTAGAATTAGAATTCGAATCGAATTCTTCAATCAAAAACAAAGATAAATAGTTCCTTTGCCAGTTCCATTACAAATATCAAGTTAGAAAACAAAAATTTTGATTTTATTTTTTGTAATAGAATCGATCATCCATTTTGCCATGAAATAAAAAGTCAATTTAATGGTAGGAATTCATTACTACGCAGTTCTGGATGTTTACAATGTTGAAAATCATGGTACAATTGTACCATGGGCGCCTGCTACACGTTCAATATTTATTGCGATTTTGGAACGCGATCCATATTGATGGATTTCAAAATACATACAGTTATGTCTGAATATAGTGAACACCTTACATAGTGAACACCTTGATATAGTGAAATAACCTCTATAAGTGGGAAATTATATTTATGTGTGTATAATTTGCTATTTTGAATTTGAATATGCACATTTTATCGGTCTGAGTAAGGTTATTTGGGAAACTGTGTAAATGGGAAACTTCTTTAATTGAGAAAAAACGTTGGTCCCTTGGAGATCTCAGTTATCCAGGTTTCACTGTATATGCAATGAGCCACACCATCAACGCGCGTTTTAGCATAACTCCAGCGTTGACAAAACCAACGTTGTTGGTTGTGACGCGCGTTTTTTCAACGCTCGTGTGAACTGAGCCTAAAGCGAAATTTCAGTTTTCTTCTGTCAATTCTGGTATTTGACATTTTGCATTTCTACTAATTCTAGAAACACAACTAAAGTGAGAAAAAAGAAGCGGCTTTTTGTTTCTGTTTGTTTCGTAAAAAGCGTTAGTTCTCTTTTTAATTGCTAAAACGGCGTGAAAACATTTTAAATTTATTAAGTATCAACAAGACAATATTCCATATTTCCTATGACTATGGTGCGACCCACAGAAGTTAACTTAAATAATCCACCCTCGGATGCTATTTCGGCTGTAAAATTTGGACCCGACACTAATCAGTATTTGATTGCATCTTCCTGGGATGGCACAGTCCGTTTTTACGATGTGGTCAATAATGCTATGCGTCAAAAATTTGTGCATAATGCACCCGTGCTTGATGTTGCATTTATGGTGAGTGTGGAAGAGTAAGTCTTCTTACAACATTCATATTAAATTCCTTACAGAGTGTTGTCCATCTGGTTAGCGGTTCCTTGGATAACCAGTTAAAACTTTTTGATGTGAATACGCACACAGAAAGTGTGGTGGGGACACATGATGCGCCCATACGTTGTGTTGAATATGCAGAAAGTGTAAATGGCATTCTAACGGGTAGCTGGGATAAAACCGTGAAGTTGTGGGACTTGCGCGAAAAACGCTGTGTCGGCACCTATGAACAGAGCAATGGTAAAGTCTACTCAATGTCTGTGAATGATGAGAAAATTGTTGTGGCAACCTCCGATCGGAAGGTGTTAATTTGGGATTTACGTAACATGGAGGAGTACATGATGAAGCGTGAATCCTCATTAAAATATCAAACACGTTGCATACGGATGTTTCCTAACAAAGAAGGTTATGTTATGTCCTCTATAGAGGGCCGCGTTGCTGTCGAATACTTAGATCCAGATCCAGAAGTACAGAAACGTAAATTCGCATTCAAATGTCATCGCAATAAGGAAGAAAATATTGAACACATCTATCCGGTTAATGCTATTAGTTTCCATAAGGTCTATAACACATTTGCTACTGGTGGATCTGATTGTTTGGTTAACATATGGGACGGTTTCAACAAGAAGCGCCTGTGCCAGTTTCATCAATACGACACTTCGATTTCTTCGCTGCATTTTAGTGACGATGGTAGTACATTAGCGATAGCTTGCTCATACATGGATGAATTTGAGAAGCAACCAGAAAATACACCAAATCCTGTTATTTATGTGCGATACGTCAATGACCAGGAAACAAAACAAAAGTAGGGACTGAATGTGTGCGTGTGAGGTGGGGTTGACACGAATTAGAAATTTACGAAAGTATGCTATTTACTAAAAAGTTTATGTAAGCTCTGACTAAATTCACAACTACGTTTGTAGAGATCATTAAAAGTATATATGTATCTAAGCATTTGATGGTGTTATTTAAGATAAGGTTTTAGTTATATTCTAGTTCTAAAACAAACATTTGAAAACTTTACGCTTGGAATCATTCACATATTATGAAACGTGACAGAGGGTCCGGTGACTTATGACAAGTTGTGCCATTGAGGGCATCAGCTTTTTTATTACACCACATTAAATATGTAAAATGAATTCAAGGTTATTCATTTGGCTCTAGCAATATATCAAATTCACAAAGTAAATTATGAAAAAAAGTTGATTTGAAATAAAGGATGTGACTTTTGTTAAGTGGCTTCTGCTTTTCTTAAGTTGTTTAATTTTTGTTGCTCCCACCTTTGTTGTGATAATTAAATATGTTTTTATTTATTTTATTCTGTTGGTGAATAATTGTTTCATATGATATTTTAAATCATAGTCCCATTTGATTAGAATTTGTTAAGACCCTGGCATTATTTGTTTTTGAGAATTCATTCATATTATGTTGTTGGGCATGAAGTTTGTAGATTAGTTTTTTTTTATCACTTTGGCCATTCAAATGTAATATGTCAGTGCTTTGGATCACATTCCACATTCATAGAGTTCGGAATAAGAGATATTGGCTTTGAAGCAATGTTATCTGGTTGAGCTGTGTCCAAATTTTAAGCAGAAAACCATAATATTTCTTCTACATTAGAATTTTGGATTTCTGAACCATGCTCTGAGTTCACAGTAGATGTAATAGAATATAGTTCGCGTCCAAGAATACTATTATCCCATGCTTTTCCCAAGAAGTTTTTGTAGCTTCATTATCAATTGATTTCATTTAAAAGAAAGGTGTGATGGATATTCGCCGATGTAGCTATGGGGACGTCCATTAATTACGTTAGATGTTTTTTTTTAAAAATTTGGACCCTCCCGTTGACGTGAGGTTTTCCTTGACCCCTCCTTCCCCTTGGTGAGATTTTGCCGGACTCCCTCCCCCTCTATTTTGACTCACGTAATTAACGTGGTTAACTGTAACCATGTCGATATACATACATATACATATGTGTACATATGTATGTATGTACATCGGTCACTACAAATAACTGCACACTGATTTTTTTAATTTTCGAACAGTTTTTGAAACAAAATATCTCCAAAAACTATGAGGAATAGGATGAAAAAACTCAAAATCATTTTTGTTTAAAAATGCTTAAATTTTATACAAAAAAAATAAAAAACTTAGATTTGTTTAAACATGCATGTTTTTTATTTATAAAGATGTATCTCAAAATATCTTCGATACGACGTATTTATATGCCGGACACAGAGGGTATATTCACTTTGACATTCCGTTTGTAACGCATAGGTAAAAAATTTTTTTTTTAATCAGCATCACCACCTGAG